>OZ018393.1:12740545-13401675 GCA_963969525.1 Ontholestes murinus
GTAGAGATCAATATATAAAAACTAACCAAACTAATAATAAAATGCAATGCATTTGAATTTAATAAAAATATATACAAACAGTTAATTCAAATTATGACAAACAAAAATTGTAGGTCTAAACCAATTTGTGTTTATTCCTAGGTGCCGCAGGGTTCACACATAGGTTCAATTTAGGTTTTTTCTGTTTGTGGACTATATTAGACTGCTTTTTATTTTCCAATTGCTTGCTATTTACCAATTATGTTAATTTTTTTAGTATAATTAACAATAGCCAAGATTGTCATAAACTTCAATCAGATTTGCGTTCACTAGAAAATTAAAAATGATCTACATTTAAATATTAGGAAATATAATGTCCTGTCATTTACAGCAACAATTAAGCTTACTATTTAGAAGTTTTATTTAAAGCTCTTAAAAACCTAGACTTTATATTTAGCATACACGCTTTCAAGCTCGTATACTTCTCAATTGTCCGATCTACTTTAGAGTATTCCTCAGCAATATGGTGTATTTTTCATGATTTATTCTATTCTGAAAAGATTGAGAAACGTAAATTTATTACAATGGTTTCAGTTAGATTACTCTCTAACAATAATAATGAATACTCTTTAAGTACTTAGAATAAATAGTTATTAGAAGGTTAATTAAATACTTGGTAAACACAAAACCAAGTGTTAATTGACCTTATTATTAATATAAAAATGTTTCACGACGGGTTAAGTGAGAATCTAATTAATTGAATAAATAGTGATTTTATTTTGCTGCACAAAATTGTTTCCGGTAGTAAAAACTCTAATAATGTTGTTAGCTCTTTGAATTTTTATGTAAATCCTGTATTAATGAATACTCGTAGAATGTTTCTATTTAGATTATCTCATGGGAAACCATCTTCCTAATTTTAATATTATTGATAGTACTATAAGTAACTTCAAATTGCGACAAAAATCTATAGAACTACTTAGTTATGTTTAAGATATAGAATACGCTAAGGTATTTTTTAGTTATATTTTTTTGCCTTGTCTTCTTGACTGGAATTTAAATTTTATGTAAAAAGGTGATCCATCAATAAATATTATATTCTATTCTAATTATAAAAAACCTCTTTTCTCTTAATTGTTGATACTTTTGTTTATCAGCGTCTTCTGTTTATGGTCAGTACTAAGTAGGTTAATTTTTCTAAAATATACTGGTGCTGATTTAGATGAAGGAGTTTTATATTTAGAATCAAGATCCTAATATAACGAACATGAAGCTTTTCTAATGATTTTATTAATTAAAAATTAAGGCTTATTGGTCTTTATAATATCATGTTAAGCTCCTTTTAGTTTAAAGAATCATATCAGAAAGTTATGCAGGCTCTGAGCAAAATAATAGGCCCTAAATTGGCATGGCTAAATAGAATAATCTTAAGAATCTCTGGAAGTCTATTTATTTAGAAAATGGTACCAGCCAAATTTCTTGAGGAATGAAAAGTGGCGATAGCAAATATTCTGAACTTAATAAAATTGTTAATGCATTTCTTGATATTTTTTTACAATTTTTGTTACCAAAAATCTTAACCTCTATCAGTGAATTATGTACAAATCTCCAAGCCCTATTTATACTCACTGAATCAGATGTTAATAAAATATATAAGTCTTTACGTTGTAGAAAATGCACTAATAATTAGAAAAAACAAAAAAATATTTCGTAAAATCTACAACAAATAAGTCTTATTAAGACTACAAGAACAATCCACATTTGAAACAACTACTTCTCTAGCTAATATTTCGACAGACATTGAATAATACAAAAGTAATTTACGTATTACAAAATAGCAAGGCTATCAAAGCAACGCTAGTTTGAACGTAGTTCTTTCTGTAAAAAATAACTAAAAATGATTGAATGTACGTTAAATAATTTGTGAGTGACTATATTATGATAAATTTGGAACAAGAAATGAATTTAGGTTGATATAATTAAAAATAAATTAGCAAAGGCAATTAAATAATTCAATACTCAATTTTATAACCATCTGTAGACACGTGTTTCGATATTTCAATCTCTTCAGTACAGCTTTATTATAAAATTGATTTTAAACATAAATAAAAACGTTTACTAAAATAAATATGTAGTTAAATAAAACTCGTTAATATGGATATTTTATTTTTTTGGCCGATGCGTGCTTATATCTTCAGGTTTCTTCACCATCATCTGGAGAATTCACCAAGAACCTAAGTGAGACTGGCAAATTTGAATATACTACGGGCCAACAATTATATAGGGAGAAATTACCACACCAACTTAAGGCTGCTACTCAAAAATTGTGCTTGAAAGTATTTAAATTGAACATGCAATCAATAAGTTTAATGACATTATTAAAACTCTTAATCAGATCTTGTTACAAATTGATTGTATAAGATTTATTTTACTTTTGAAATAGTTTTCCATAATACAATGTGAAGCACAGTCAATGATTTTGCAAGAAAAAAAAAAACAAAAATAAATATGATCTCTCATTGTATCCAATTAAAGATTTAATATATGTATTGATTAAACCTTTAACGTGACTAATAAGTGACACATTAACGTTAGGAAAATTAATGTATCTGGAAAAGTAGATACATTAAAGCTTGCAAAAGTAATTCGAGTTTATAATAATGATGATATTAAAGTTCTTAATAACTTTTGCTCTATTGCCAGTCTTTTCAAAGTTAATTCAGAAAATTTTGTTTGATCAGATTGTCTCATACGTTGAAAACAATCAACTTTCATCTAAATCGCAATATGCCTTTAGAAAAGGTTATTGTGGATAAAATAGTGAAATGCTTTAAAGAGAGTGGATTTTCAATAGCCACTCTTCTTGACCCGAGTAAGGCATTCGAATGTGTCCCCTAAAATATACTACTTAAAAAATTACATCTAATATAATTTTGAGCCAATTGCATGTAGACTTCTCTTATCCTATCTATCGAATAGACAAATAATTTGTCATAACGATTTATTGCATGTACAACTACCAAATCAACATGGGGTGCCGCAAGAGTCTTTGCTAGGTCTCCTATTTTACTTAATATTCAGGAAACTGAAAAAAGGAATTATGGAACAAAACAAGTCTTTCAATTACAAATCCACCCCAGTAATGACTTTGTTGAATATATGGATAACGTAAATGTTGTATTATTTGTGGACGACACTAATTTAATTACTTCGTCACGAATATTAAACAACTCATTAGCCATGAATGAGGTAGCGGAGCGGAGTTACATTGTTTAACAGTGATAAATTAAGTCTAAATGTGAATAAAACGAGTAGATTAATTTTTCAAGTAAAAAAAAAGGATGGTGCCTGCAACATCGAAAAGGGAGTAACATTTTTGGGTCTGAACATAGACCATGAATTATTGTGGACGGCCATTGTGATACTGTATGCAAAAATCAATAAATCAACTTTTCTCTTAAGAAACTTACGCATTTCTTAAGTGTTTTCAATTCAATTTGTTCTTATTAATTCAACTACGCTTTTGATTGAATTGTACCTCAAAGATCGGATTAACTATGTTCAATATAATAAATGCAGCCCGAAGAGATTTATACCGTCAAGTGGGGTTCCGCAAGGTTCAAACCTGGGTCCTCTTCTAAATGCAACTACCAAAAGTCAAATAGATTTCCTCCTTGTATTGACAATGAATTAAAGAAAAATATTAAGATATTAATGATATTATACATTGTTAATTCTTCTTGTGCAAGCTGCATTTCCAAGCTGCGAATCGCGCTTCTTTTCTGATTAGCCCCTCTTCGACGTTATTACTGCATTCTAATTTTTAATTTTTCCTGCGTTGCATTTTAACTCTCTTCTGCATTAACATTTATGTTTCCTGTTGATTCCTCCACACCTCCAATAACAGCTGCGAAATTCTGTGAAATTCCCTAAATAACGGCTCGCACTTTTCTACTTCAGATTTCTTCTCAACTAAACCTTCATCAGCTGTTTTCTCTTCTTCGTCAGCATCTTTCAACTACATCCATTATACATCATTTTCATTTTCATCCATTTCATATAATTTTCTTTCGATCCTCGAGTAGTTTTCTTTAATAAGCGAACCGATATGTTCCCTATGTTCTTCCTTCAAATCACCACCGTGGTTTCTCTGGATGACCTTGATTGATTTGATTTGCCGTTCTTCTGTTAAAGTTGTATTATCACCGTAAATTGAACATGATTTACTAACAAAGAAACGAATTTCTAGAGCATATACCGCGTATTAAGTGAATATTAAGCGTGACCTCAAAAAAAAAAAAACAAGGATTTCTGGAGATATATTTACTTAGAAAATTGTACCAGACAAACTTCTGGAAAAATGCAAAGTTGCAATAGCAAATATTCCGAACCTAATAAAATTGTTAATGCATTTGCTGTTACTGAGGACTGTATATTTTTGTGGGGTATGCCTTTCGCTATCATATTTAATTTATCAATTCGTACAGATATATTTCCACAGTTTTGGAAGTGTGAAGTCATATTTCATATTATTAACTAATCATCGTCTCATGACAATCTTGTACAATTTATTTATTTAATCTTTAAAAAAAATACTAGTTTGGCACTTTTTTCACTTGGTTAATTTATTGCCAGATGTAAATTTTGGTGTGACCAATTATGAATAGCAAACTAAAGAAATTCAAGCTTGGATTAGGAAAAATCGGAGGATAAGGTGAAAAATTGTTTGATTGTTGAGGCATTTAAGTGTTGAAAATCCATATTCATTATTTAGGTAACAAAACTGTTTGATTTTCTTCCACAGTGTGGGGAAACATATGTAGTGTTTACAATAAAACCAATTTGAAAATCAAACAGTTTTGTTATCTAAATAGTGAAAAATTGAGTTAGTAATTGGGTTTTTTCGGGATTAGTATTTCTAGTAACGGATTATTCAAAGCGGTTAAGTCGAAATTTAACAAATTATGTTGATGCTTTTTCATTTGGATTGCCTTCAACATGTTAAGATTATAATTGTAACAATTGTAATAATTTGACATTGTCTAACGAAAATTTATGACCCATTGTTAATGAGTGATGGGCAACTGCCGACTTCATTAAGACTTTTTATATGGTACATGTATTCTTTAAATCTGGTGATAATATTTCTTTGAGTTTGGCCAACGTAGAGTTTATCCCAAAGGTAACATTGTATGAAATTGTCTGTTTTTCGGGAAAGTATTTCCTAGATAGTTTTTTTAATTTTGAAGTTGTGTAGTGGGCTGTTTTTAAATTAAATTTTTTGAATTTGATTTAAAAAACTATCTAGGAAATATTTTCCCGAAAGCAATACAATTTTTTAACTGGTACTGAACATAGTTTACACAAAATATTTTTATCGCTTAAATGTAGATTTGGGCGCAATATTGGTTATATGTATATACTGACTTCTCGAGAGCATTTGCTACTCTTAATCATAATATTGTAAATACGTTGGTAAACTCAGTTTCATTGGTGTTACTGGAATGTTTTTAAATCTAATTTCTTCGTATCTTAATCTAAAAACGAACTACGTTTTCTGTGGTTCTAAGTCGCACAAATTTGTATCTAGCTCAACCGTACCCCCAAGGATCTAATTTAGGGCCACTCTTGTTTCTTATATGTATTGATGATATTATTTCTGCAATTTTGTTTCCGGTGTTAGCCTTAGATGATGTGAAAATATACAATTTAATTAATAGTTATAATGACGCTACTGTCATTCAAAACTATCTCAACTTCCTTGAACTTTGGCGTGATGTAACTTATTCAGATAACGCCAAAGTTCAAGTAAGTTTTGATACTTTTGAGTGACAGTAGCTCTATGAATATAAATATAAGCTGTGTTGTAAGTTACAACCGCAAGAGGCTTCATCTTAACTATGAATGTAATATTAACTGTAACCCACTAATAAGAAAAAACTAAGACGTTTCCTGAAATATTGGTGTGGAAAAAAAACCTTTCGAAGCGCTTAAAACTCAACTCTTTTATCTTTCTACCACAAGTAGCTCAATTTATTGCGTAAAAGCGCTTAAAACTCAACGTTTCTTCTATTTCCAGCAGAAAAAGTTCAGCCTGTTGTGTTGTATAAAATATTTAGAAGCACGATTCGCTGTTTCTTTAAAACCAGATATTTATTTATGGATGATAATTGGTACTTGCCATTGTTTTCAAGAAAACTATTGAAGGAAAAATCGCAACCAGATTATTACTGAGCGATTAGTTAAGTTACATTCTCGAAATACAAATGTGTTCCACCTGTGCTGATCATAAACTAATATTGCGTTCCTAAAGAAGCGAGAAGTTATCCATGCATTTTAGCTTTACAATTAATAAACAGCCTATTTGTAGATTGTGGAATAATGAATAGCGTGTGCTGCCTACATTATGTGCGTGCTTGAAAAGTGGTGAAATTTTCTGTTAAATTCTGGATATAACTCTTTAACTCTTTTACTGTTCAAATAGTTAATCATAACGTTGTATTTGTGAGTATTATGCATAGTGCTTGCCAGTATTAATTAACTATTATCATTTTAACGATACTTAACCTAAAAATATAATCGTGAAACCACATGCATTATATTGAGATCAACAATTTTAATAATTTTAATGTGCGCACTGAAGTATTCGATTTAAATATCTAAACCGCTTCTTGGCGTATTGGTTAAATCGTCGTTTGCTAATACTACGATCGAAGGTTCGATACCGAGTCGGTCTAAGTAATTTTTATCTATTACTTAAGTAATTTTTAATTTGTAGTTCTCTTTTTTCTCGTATTATATTATCTATTTATCTTATTTCTGTAAAAAAATTGATAATCTGTCCTCATATGTTAAATTTGAAGGTTTATTTATTGACTGTTACTACTTAAAATTGTATTTTTATTTCCTTTTTCTGTCACTTCATTTTCCTATCCGAGGCCTACCTGTGTTTGTCACATTTAAAGTCCACTTGATCGGCCCCTTGTGGTGAAGCGTGTCTTGTGTTAATCATTTTGTTTTCTTAACTATTATTATTTTTTTAAATTTATTTCTGCTAGTTTTACTAAGTATTACTTACATTAATATTCTGATATTGTAAATATATTTACTATGGATAAATGTAAGATATGTGATGTATCAGTAATATCCACTGATGCGGATATTGTCCGTTGCCGCGCATGTAATTATTTATTCCATGGCGCTAAATGTGTAAGTCTGAATAAAACTGTCTGCAAAGCTTTATTCGAAAATAAAAATTTATCATGGATTTGTAATTATTGTATTGATAACGAGAATACTACCAATAAACAAATTCAGAATGTCTTGGATAAGGTTGATGAACATTCTGTATTACTTAATTCTATTCTTAACATACTAAATGTTAAGAAACATTGCTCATCTTCGACAATAGAAACAGATATGTCTGGAAATGAGAAGTCAACAATGAATCCAGTATTAACTACCAAAATGTCCTTAAGTAACAACTCCGTTAAAAAAACGTTAAATAGATCTGACAGTTTAACAAGTAATAAAAATAAATCTAGATCTAAATCCTCATCTGATAATAATTCTACTGGTAATTATGTTACTCAGTTTCCCATAGAAAATTCCAAGAAAAATACCGAACCTTCAAACAAGGTCATTATTGGAAACAGAACTACGAGTGATAATAATATAACTGGTGGCGTTACAAACACTTTAATTTCTGCCGAGAGACATCAATGGATCTACATTGGTAGGTGTAGTTCTATCTCAACTGTTGATTCTGTTCTTGATTATGTGCAAAATGTGCTCAACATTAAGGATTCTAAATGCTTTGAACTCGTTCGAAACGATGATATATGTTCCTATAAACTAGGAGTTAAAGAATCATTGGTGGAAAGTCTGCTGGATGCAACATTGTGGCCTTTCGGCCTCGCTATTAAAGAATTTTTTCCCCGGCGTAGATTTAAACCATCTGCAACTGGAAATTTTCCCAAAATAATACATCCAAACCCACACAACTGAAAGATATTACAGTATATTACCAAAATGTTAGAGGGCTAAAAACTAAATTACGGGATTTTTATTGCTCACTTTTGTCAGAGGATTATCCAATTATAATTCTTACAGAAACCTGGCTTGAGCCTGGAATAATCAACTCCGAATTATTTGATGAAAGATATACTGTATATCGTACTGATCGCTCTACAGCTAGTTCCTCAAAACTGCGCGGAGGAGGTGTACTTATCGCTGTTTTAAATACATTAAAATCGTCGATCATTGGTTCAAATAGTAGTACAGAGGAAATATGGGTTAAAGTTACAATCAACAATCAGAATTATATATTTGGTGGCGTATATATTCCACCAAAATCTGGAATAGAAGTTTATGAATCCCATTTAAAATCATAATCTAATATACATGCTCAAACTCCTGAATCAAGATGCATCATAATGGGGGATTACAACTTACCGGATCTTCGTTGGACTGAAATTGACGACTACGTGGGTTTGTTTCCTGTCAATGTCAAGAACAGCACCAACACAAAAAGTGCTATCGAAAGTGCAGTGTGTGACGTGTACGCTTATAATGGTCTATCACAATTTAATAATGTGAAAAACGGTTCTGGAGGAGTGCTCGATTCGTGTTTTTCATCGCATCCTGTTAAATCTGTTCTTGAATGTAAACCCCTAATAACCTGTGATGTTTATCATCCTTCACTGGAAGTAATAATTTCATGTGCGGATTCCGATTGTCTAAATTCAGATTATACTGTAGTTTATGACTTTGAACGTGCACCTTACAATGCTATTAACAATCATTTTCTATCGATTAATTGGAACAGAGCATTCCAGGGTATTACTGAAGTAAATATGGCGGTTGATGTATTTTATACTATATTGTTCGATTGCTTTGAAAAATTGGTACCAAAAAAAGTTATAAAGGAATTAAAGTTTCCTCATTGGTTTAGTGCTGAACTTCGTAAACTAATAAAACAGAAACGCGACGCGCATAAAAAATATAAGTTGTCAAATCTACAGACAGATTATATAAAATTTTCCGAACTTCGTATAATATATGTAAAATGAAAACTAAGCTATGTTATGATAGTTATATTGCTCATGCGGAACAATCAGTACTGAAAAACCCAAATTATTTTTGGAAATTTGTAAAATCTAAATCGGATTCTGGTAAACTTCCATCGTGTATGTTCTTAGATGATATTCAAGCAAATGATGGCAAAAGTATAGTTAATGCATTTGGAATGTATTTTTCATCTGTATTTAATGACCAACGTTCGTTCCAATATGATGTAGAATTTGAGTCTAATATTAATCTTTACGAAATATACATTTCCCCATCTGAGGTTCAGTCAGCACTACAAAATATTGATGTTAAGGGTGCGATTGGTCCTGACCTAATACCGCCACTGCTGCTTAATTTATGCCATTCAACGCTCTATATACCTTTATATACACTATTTTCCATGTCATTAGCACAAGGTGATTTTCCTGTCCTGTGGACATCGTCTTTCGTAGAGCCCATTTTTAAGTCAGGCCAGAAAAGCGATATTAAAAATTACCGCCCAATATGTATACTATCAGCGATTCCCAAACTTTTTGAATCACTCATTGTTAAATATTTATCAAGTCCTTTCAAAAATATTATAATATCTCAACAACATGGGTTCATGAGTGGACGCTCAGCTGATACAAATCTTTTCTTATACAGCAATTTCATTTTAAAATCTTTTGATGCTGGTTCTGAAGTTCATGCTATTTATATGGACTTTAGTAAGGCATTTGATAAAGTTAACATAAAACTTCTGATAGCTAAGCTGGCGAAGCATGGCATTCATGGACCCATTCTTAAGTGTATCGCTTCATATTTAACTAATCGGACTCAACAAGTCCGTGTAAACAATTTTCTATCTGATATTTTTAATGTTACATCTGTAGTTCCCCAGGGGTCACACTTGAATCCTCTCTTATTTAATATATTCACTAATGATATATATGTTGGAATAAAATCTCCCATCTTATTATTTGCGGATGATTTAAAGGTATACAGGCGAGACTCATCCGATAGTGACGCTTTATTGTTACAGTCAGATATTAATAATATATGTAATTGGTGTTCAAGGAATGATATGTCCCTTAATATTAATAAATGCCACGTAATGCTTTTTAGTCGTAAATCTAATAACAACAGATTTACGTACCTCTTAGACGGTGTGTGTCTTAAATATGAAGAGGTTGTTAGGGACCTGGGAGTTTATTTTGATAAGAAACTATGATTTTCATATCATATTGAAACTGTTATTGCCAAGGCAAATAAAATGCTCGGATTTATTAAAAGAACGACCAGAGATTTTACAAATGTCCATAGTTTAACAACTCTTTTTGTCACTCTTATTAGGTCAGTATTAGAATATTGTAATATTATTTGGTCACCACATTTTCGCTGCTATATCGACAGACTAGAATATGTACAAACTAAATTTTTAAAGTATTTAAAATATAAATTATATTCACAAAATATAATTCTGAATATAGACCAGATTAAATATTATGTCAATTTAGTACGCTTATCAAAAGACGAGAATTGTATGACGTTTGTTTTATCTTTAAAATAATCAATAATCTGATTAATTCGTCGGAATGTTTGGAATGCTTTGCATTCAATGTTCCAAATTATACAACACGACAATTTCACTTGTTACATATTCCATTTTGTCGTACTTCTTACGTCATGTATAGTCCATGTATAAGAATATCCAATACGGTAAATAAATATTGTGACAAACTTAATTTTACCAACTCATCGTTGATAAAGTTCAAATCTGATGCTCGTTGCATTATCTGTTAAGAGTAATTTAGTGTTTTAATCTAAAGTATTTATGTATATATTTTTATGTAAAATGTTATGTTGACGTCAATAAATAAATTAAAAAAAAAAAAAATTAAAAAAACATTATATCTTATCGATAGATTACTATGCTCTTACTATGAGATAAATTACACAAACTCTTAGAGAAGAACTATATTTTTTTCTGAAGAGAATAACTGTTTTTAAATCTTAAATTTCTCTGGACGTTACCCCTACTATTTTATTGTATGTTTATTAGAAAAGTTTCATCCAATTTACGATTAACAAAGCCAAAAACTTATTATTAGAGAATACTTTGTGTTTTCCTATCTATAAAAATTACGTGTTTTTTAGATTCAAGCCTGCATGTCCTAACATTATAAATTGTGTCGACATGTCAAAGTTTTATTCTCCTTAAATCGATGTTTCCACATATATATTCGACATCCTTACATCAACACGAATATTTAGTTATTCGACTTCTGATGATTTACATGATAATATGTTTGTATCACCAATTGCATCACAGTGAATTCTTCATTTCTAGTTAGTTGACATCAAATTTGTATGAATCATCTCAGTCCTCTATTAACCTAATTTAGATTTTAAAAGATTTCAACCATAAGCCCAGCTTGAACATCACTAGTAATGCTATACACAATTTATCTAATATCTTAAGGAATGAAAATGGTAGCGACCGTTACTATGTGATAGTTCATTTTAAAAAAGGTTAAATGAAAATAACCTTTTTTTTTTTTTTTTTTTTTTTTTTTTTTTTTTTTTTTTTTGTGCCTGGGAGGTGGAAAATCTTTTAAAGACTGAGTGTGGGAGTCCCCAGAACTATACTGGTATACCCACTAAAAACCACCTCCCCAAGTCGACCCTGGCACCCCGCGGAACCGCCGTCTGGCATTACTTCACGGGGTGTAGGGTGTCGTCTACGTCGGTGATGTGTGCGTATGTATGATGAGTGTGTGTGTGTGTGTGTGTGTGTGCCACCCCGCGGAACCGCCATCAGGCATACATCACGGGGTGTCAGTGTCGTTGTGTGTGTGTGTGTGTGTGTGTGTGTGTGTCACCCCGCGGAACCGCCATCAGGCATAACATCACGGGGTGTCAGTGTCGTTGTGTTTGTGTGTGTGTGTGTGTGTGTATGAGATGTGCGTGTGTGTGCAATGAACGGCTCGGGTACGTGGGGTCGCTACTCCCAAATGGCTGTGCACGTCAACCACCCCTGCGGGAAAATGAAAATAACCTATCTTAAGGAATGTTTCCATGTAGAGGTTTTCTTAAGATATGGTTAAGAACTGACTTTTCTAAATATAACTTCTAAACATAAACCTCAGTATATTAAAAAAATAGACTGAAGAACAGCTGTTATACTCGCCGATGAACTTTTTTATTGGGTTAACTGCGAGGCGTCGTAGCGGAAAAAGTTCCCGCATCAAAAATGCAACACGAAGTTGAAATTTTCCGCTGGTGAATATGTTCGTTTGGCGAGGGAGGATAAATTAATTCTGAGAGCTAATTGATTGATCAGTATCGACTCGCCGCCCTGAATGGGTTATTAATTTACAATAATTGAATGAAAGAGGGGAGATGGTGAAAAAAACAGTCCTAGTACGAGTTGAAGTGGGTGTTCTGTGGAAATGAATTTAATCCTTGTTAAAACAAAAATCATGTATAAATATACATGATTTTATGTAGTGTTGAAATTTTGTAAGCTATTATTCATAAGTGATATCAATCAATTGATAGTTTGCGTATTTCAATCTTATTAAAAAATAAACATACAGAAGGTTTCCAAGGATGTCTATATACACATATATCTGTTATCGATTCAATTTTTCATATGTATACGACTTTCCTGGAAATTAAGGGGTTTAAAAATATTGAGCTGAAATACGAATTGATCGTGTGTCCGGCATACGAAGAACGCCGATCGGAATTTATCACCTTTACGACCAGCGGATTAGATTACATAAATGGGACACGTGTTCGTGACGCCGTAGATTATCTACATCCACCTGAAATTGAGTTCTTCCACGGTCGGGCGGATCAGTGCGAGGGGCTTTGTGATCCGAATATTGCCCCCGCACAGTTATTATCTCTCTTTAGCGGCGAGTTTCCTATCTGTACATATATGCTTCAGCACAAAAAAAAATGGGTCCGAGTATTTCAGCCATTCATTATGTGTGTGTGTATATGTGTTAGGGGTTTTATCGTGAGGGTCGGCGTATTCATTAAAATTGCATTCATAAACGGACGCCACGGGTGCCAACACAGTAAAAATCTCGGTTTATCACCTCGCCAGTTAAAAGTTGGAATCGATTATTGGACGGGCGCCGGCGGTTTCTGTCGTAAATTTTGAATTCATCACACAAAGTAGCACAATTGAAATATTGTACGGGCTAATAGGAATTCAGAATTTTAATTATAATTTTATTAATAATATTAATAATTTATACGTCAAAGGCTGGATGAAATAACGAGATTATAAAGTAATACGAAGCTTGACACTCTAAGCCCTTACATCTTCAATTTCCGGACGGTGGATGAAAATTTTTATCACCCAGTAAAGTGTCCGGCTATTAGACGTTATACTGTTATGGTGGATGCGCCGGGAGCGAAGCGATTTAAGGCGGATCGATCGCCGTGTTTATTACATCTCTTCTTAATATTTAATTCCGATGTTGCGGGATTGCATTTCACGAGGTCGACGTGTGGCGCATGGAATCAATTTCATTTTGCATTAGCAGCGGCTATAAATAGCTGAGTGCATATTTCGGTTGAAAAGTTATAAGCGATTATTTATCTTGAGATATTCCATCTTTAAAATATTAACAACGATCAACACGAGTTTACTTGAGTTATTGATTATTAAAATAGAAAGATTAAACTTACTTATAAAATATTGTTAACTATCTACGATACGTCTGGAATTTCTCCTATCTTATTAGACACTGTTTCAAATTGATTTCCAACAATTGCTTCATTACACCGCCGACCTGGCCGCAATTTGCCGTAACTATTTAGAAAGGGTTTTAGTACAATGTCTACGCTCGATGGTACTCGAGAGCATCTACAGAAAGGGGCAATCGATATCTAAACATAATTCCCCCGGCAAGCGGGCAATCAATCTATTCAGCACTATAGAGGACCATGTGCACTCAAATTTGCCATCACGCTTAAAAGGGAGGCGCACGTTTCAGCCCAAAGGACACTGAAGCGTACGTTGTTTAAACTACCGCGCCTAGGCGAAATCAATACACTCCAATAAGAAAGAGGGCCGAGATCGATATTTTCGGTATTGTCGGAGCCCTCCGGCTTCATGTCAGCAAACCGTGTAAATATGTAAAGTTTTTTGTTTCAGTATTGAACAAAAATGAAATAAAAACGTTGTCGCGACACTTTTTTTCTGGATAATTGACGGATGTTATATGTAGAAAAAAATAAATATTTATTAAGTTTATGTAGATTATAACGTGATTATTTAAAATAATAATTGTATCTAATGATGTCATGTTTTGTCATGAACATTGAGTAAGAATTTTCTTCGATCTAGTTTTTCAGAAATTCATTCTGTAGATTTCTAGAAATTTCATTTCGAGTAATTACTCTTCCTAATTTCCACAATCTACAAAAGCTTATTGTTATTTATTTGATTCATCTTGTCGAAATTATTCTATCCAACTATTCTAAATATTCTAAAAGAGTTTCAGAATAATTCATCAACGTTTCTTCCAAAATTGTAGAATTTGTCAGATTCTTTTTAAAATATTTATCTAATTTTTTTTGAAAATTTTGATGAAAAGCCAATTTTATTCCTTCAAACATAAAAGAAAACAAAAATCTAAGTAGAAAACAACATATTAAAAGCTTTTAGATATTAAAAAAACAACAATTGAAAACGTCATAAAACTACTACTATTATTTTGAAGAAATAAAATTTATTTCTACAAAAATAATTTAAAAAAGAACAGAAAAACTGTAAATATTGGAACACAATCAAAAGGTTATTATCTTGTTAGAAATATAAGTTCAGAAAACAATTAATTTCGAGAAACTTTAAAAACGTTAAATGTGAAAAAGTGAATACTGAAATGTGGATTCTAAATTGCAAGAATTTGCAACGGCTTTTTTAAAGTTTGTGAGACAAAATGCTTAAATTTAATTTTTTTAGATGTTCTAAACATCAATCTAACATTTTGTCCAGGAATTTCTATTCCAAATTACGAAAAAAAATTCAAGGATATTTCAGAAAAATGTCTAAATACTTCCAACATTTTCTCTTCCCAGTTCTGAGCAACCTCTTCAAGGATTGTAGAAATGTTGAGCATTTTTTTAAATTTTTTAGACACTTCATATTGTATCGCAATTTTACAATTATTTCCTTTTAATTGTAGATTCTAAAAAAAAAATCTTACTGTTAAGGAAACTTTTGGATAGACAAAAAATATTCCAAAATTCTAAAAGGAATTTCTATTCCAAATTACGAAAAAAAAATTTAAGGATTTTTCAGAAAAATTTCTAAATACTTCCAACATTTCCTCTTCCCAGTTCTGAGCAACTTCTTCAAGGATTGTAGAATTTTAGAGCATTCCTTTTTGATTTTTTAGACATTTCATATTGTATCGCAATTTTACAATTATTTCCTTTTAATCGTAGATTCTCAAAAAAAAATTCTTACTGTTAAGGAAACTTTTGGATAGACAAAAAATATTCCAAAATTCTAAAATTATTAGTAGCCTAGAAGAAACGTTCTAAATACTTCCAACATTTTCTCTTCCCAGTTCTGAGCAACTCCTTCAAGGATTGTAGAATTTTAGAGCATTTTTTTTGTATTTTTTAGACATTTCATATTGTATCCCAATTTTACAATTATTTCCTTTTAATCGTAGATTTTGAAAAATTTTATAATTTCATTTTCAAATTCACAAATAATTTTTGTTATTTTATTGGCGTGTTCTAGGAATTTCTTTTTCGTGTTATAAAAATATTATTCAAACATTGTATTTACCTTTTAAAGTTGTAGAATTATTTTTTTTAACAATTTTCTCTATTCAAATGTATGTTTAAAGTTGTACAATTTTTTAAAAACTTTTTCTGGGTTTAAAGAATTATCTAACGATGTTTTTACTGTATCAAAAATGTCTAGAAGGGAAAATTCTGACATAGTAAAAACCTGTTTAAAGAATTCTTTAAATTTAGAGAAAGTTCTTAAAAATACTTTTAAGAAAAACATCGTTAGAAAATTATTTATACCAAAATAAAGTTATTAAAAATACTTTAAATTTTTTAACAACTAGGTTTAAAGAATTTTCTTACGACGTTTTTCCTCTGTTAGAATTTTCCAAAAATTTCAATTCTAGAAATTGTAATTTTAATTTTCGTAATTTAGAAAAGAAATCCCCCAAAAATTCTGACATGTGGAAGAAATATGCCTGAAAAGTTCTGGAAATCTAGATGAAATATTGTTGACAAAAAAGAAAAATAGAGTATTTTTATATGTCAAGTAAGATATAAGCTTTTTGTTTTTATATTTTGAAGTTTTTATCCAAAAATTTCTATTCTAGAAATTGTAATTTTAATTTTGCTTTTAGATGTTTAGACTTTTTTTCCTGATTCTGTTTTATCTAATTTCTCTAATTAATTATGAGAATATTCTTTGAAGATATTTCTTCTAGATTTCCAGAAATTTCCAACAATTAATTTTCTCACTTGTGAGAATTTTCTTCAGGGTTTGTAGAATTCTAGACTGTTTTTTCCAGATTTCTAAAATTTTCCAACATATGTTTTTATTGCATAAAAATGTTTCTTCAAAATTGAAACAATATTCATCGAGAATTCTAGAAATGATCAACAATTTGTCAACTAGATTTCGAGTAATTATTAGCAACATTCCTTCTATTCTAGAATTAAAAAATATATTTTCTTCCATCGAAATTTCATTCAATATTTTCTTTTCCAAATTACGATAATGTTCCAGAATTTTTCTGCAATTTTGCTGTAATTTTTACTGTATCAAAAATGTCTAGAAGGGAAAATTCTGACACAGTAAAAACCTGGTTAAAAAACTCTTTAAACTTAGAGAAAGTTCTTAAAAATATTTTTAATAAAAACATCGTTAGAAAATTCTTTATATCTAAAGAAATTTGTTAAAAATACTTTTAATATTTTAACAACTTTCTCTAGGTGTAAAGAATTTTCTTACGACGATTTTCCTCTGTTAGAATTTTCCAAAAATTTCAATTCTAGAAATTGTAATTTTAATTTTGCTTTTAGATGTTTAGACTTTTTTTTTTCCTGATTCTGTTTTATCTAATTTCTCTAATTAATTATGAGAATTTTCTTTGAAGATATTTCTTCTAGATTTCCAGAAATTTCCAACAATTTATTTTCTTAATTGTGAGAATTTTCTTTAAGGGTTGTAGAATTCTAGACCGTTTTTTCAGATTTCTAAAATTTTCCAACATGTGTTTTTATTGCATAAAAATGTTTCTTCAAAATTGAAACAATATCCATCGAGAATTCTAGAAATGGTCAACAATTTGTCAACTAGATTTCGAGTAATTATTAGCAATACTCCTTCTATTCTAGAATTAAAAAATATATTTTCTTCCATCGAAATTTCATTTTAATATTTTCTTTTCCAAATTACGATAATGTTCCAGAATTTTTCTGCAATTTTGCTGTAATTTTTACTGTATCAAAAATGTCTAGAAGGGAAAATTCTAACACAGTGAAAACCTGGTTAAAGAATTCTTTAAACTTAGAGAAAGTTCTTAAAAATACTTTTAATAAAAACATCGTTAGAAAATTATTTATACCAAAATAAAGTTATTAAAAATACTTTAAATTTTTTAACAGCTTTCTCTAGGTTTAAATTTTCTTACGACGTTTTTCCTGTGTTAGAATTTTCAAAAAATTTCAATTCTAGAAATTGTAATTTTAATTTTGCTTTTAGATGTTTAGACTTTTTTCTTGATTCTGTTCTATCTAATTTCTCTAATTAATTATGAGAATTTGCTTTGATAGATATTTCTTCTAAATTTCCAGAAATTTCCAACAATTTATTTTCTCAATTGTGAGAATTTTCTTTAAGGGTTGTAGAATGCTAGACCGTTTTTTTCAGATTTCTAAAATTTTCCAACATATGTTTTTATTGCATAAAAATGTTTCTTCAAAATTGAAACAATATTCATTGAGAATTCTAGAAATTCTCTTCAAGGGTTGTAGAATTCTAGACTGTTTTTTTTTCAGATTTATAAAATTTTCCAATATATGTTTTATTGCATAGAAATGTTTCTTCAAAATTGAAACAATATTCATCGAGAATTCTAGAAATGGTCAACAATTTTTCAGCTAGATTTCGAAAAATTATCAGCAATATTCCTTCTATTCTAGAATAAAAAAATATATATTATCTTTTATCGAAATTTCATTCAATAATGTACGATTCCAGAATTTTTCTGCAATTTGGCGGAAATTTCTTTTTTTAATTGTAAGAATTTTTTGTTCTAGAATTCTAAATTCTTGAGATTTAGAAGAAAAATTTCTTTAAAATTCTAGAATCATAGAAGAAAATGGCTCATAACTTCTAGAATCATAGAAGAACTTCTTTGTATTTAGAAGCAAAATTTATTTGAAAATCTAGACACCTAGAAGAAAAATTTGGAAATCTAAATGAAAATGATTTTAGAATTCTGATGAATATTCTCTCTCTATAATAACAATAATAATCAATGTATAATTGAAAAATATTTGTCACTAGTAATTAGTGATGAAACTTCATGTTTGATAATTTTCCAACATATGTTTTTAATGCATAAACATATCTCTTCCAAATTGCAACAATGTCCATCGAGCATTCGAGAAATGGTCAACAATTTTTCAACTAGATTTCGAGAAATTGTCAGAAATATTCCTTCTATTCTAGAATTAAAACATATATTTTTTTTTCATCGAAATTTCATTCAATATTTTCTTTTCCAAATTATGACAATTTTTTTCTGGAATTTTGTGGTAATTTCTTTTTTTAATTGTAAGAATTTTCTATTCTAGAATTCTAAATTCTTGGGATTTAGAATAAAAATTTCTTTGAAATTCTAGAATCATAGAAGAAAATTCGTTTTAGGTTTAGAAAACGAATTGCTGAAAAAATTTAGAATCATAGAAAAAAAAAATCGTAATTTCGAAAAGAAATCTCAAAAAAATTCTGACACTTGGAAGATATATGCCTGAAAAGTTCTGGAAATCTTAATGAATTATTTTTGATAAAAAAGGAAAATAGAAAAGAGTATTTTTATACGTCAAGTAAAATAGAAGGTTTTTTGGTTTTTATATTTTGAAGTTATTATGCCAATAAAGGTATTTTTTAGAAGAAAAAATGGTTGAGCAATTCCAGAATCATTGAAGAAAGCTTTCGTAATTTCTGGAGAAAATTCTATCTCGATGAAAACTTGCTGAAACTTTAAAAAATCTAAATAAAGTTCGTTAACAATTGTTAGAATTCGCAATGAAATTAGAAGGAACATTTTTGCTTTTTTGATTGCACTTTTGACCATTCTAACGCTTTTTTAATTACATAATTATATACAGTTTTTCAGCTTATTTCTTTTATGAAACTATATTGGTTTTTAATATAGAAAATTTCTTAATCTTAAGGAAAATTCTGGATAGACAAAAAATTCTAAAATTTTTACAAGAAACGTTCCTAAAAATAAGAGAAATTTCTAAGAAAATCTGATAATAAAACAAAAACGGAGTGTTCCTAATATGCTAAAATCGAAAAATTGTTTGTAAACTCTATAATCTTTGATGAAAATTTTCGCAATAAAGAAGAAAACCTTCTGAAAAATTCCAATACAATATAAACGTATTGAAAACTTATAGAAACAAAAATGTTATAAAAGTCTACAATTTTCATATAAATTTCTTGAAATTAGAAAGTAAAATTGTTGGAAATTTCTAGAAATGTTTGAATAAAATGTTCGTTATTTGGAAAAATTTCTCTGAAATAACTGATAGAACAAAACATGAAATATTAAAATTTGTAATAACCGAGACGAAAAATGACAAATTTTTGGAAAATTTTGACTATAAAAAGTTTAAAAAAATTCTACAAATTTAAAAATAATGCTAAAAAATTATTTAGTCCTCCAAAAAAATTCTTACAATTAAGAAAATAAATTTCTAGAAAACTAGGAAAAAAATATATTTTCTAAGTTTGGAATTATAAGGAATATTGCTGAGAATTTCTCGAAATCTAGTTAAAAAACTGCTGACCATTTCTAGAATTTTCTAAAATGAATATTCTTGCAATTTAGAAGAATTTTATTGAAGCAATAAAAGCTTTGTTAAAAAATTCCTAAAATCTAAAAACATCGTCTAGAATTCTACAACCGTTTTAGAAGATTCTCGCAATTGAGATAATAAATTGCAAATTTCTGGAAATCTAGAAAAAAATATTGCTAAAAAAACACGAAAATATTTACGTCATTTTTCTAATTATCTGACTCAGTATATAAAACTATTTGAAACCATATATTGTGAGAGTATTTTATTAAGTGACAAGGCATTGTTGTTGAAAAATTCTCGAAATCTAGAAGAAAATGTCTGATAACTTCTGGAATCACAGAAGATTTTCTTTGTAATTAGAAAAAAAATTCATTAAAAAATGTAGACACCTAGAAGAAAAATTTGGAAATCTAAACGACAATGACAAATTTAAGAATTCTAATGAATATTCTCTCTCTATAATAATAATAATAATAATCAATGTATAATTGAAAAATTTGTGTCTATATTTTCCACTAGTAACTTAATGTTTGATAATTACCAGTCTGTGGTCAAAAGTATAGCCAAAAGTGACAAGCAATTAGTAGTTATATATAATCTTTATATCGATGTTGTTATTAGATTAAAATAAAATTTTACTTATGGTGAAGGCGCCGGGTTAGTAATAGAGTATGTTTCTGTGAATCCGTTTTCTTTTATGCTAAAATAAAATCTAGATCATACTTTTGGGTTTAGAATAAGGACGTTATTATTGTTATAAATAAATAAAACTCTAATAAAGGCGCAATCTTTTTTATTTATTGGTAACTATAAAAACTGAAAAAATATGCTGTAGACCAAAAACCAAAACCGGCCACTTATTTATACTTATTAAATATAATTGTTAATAATTGACTTAAATTACCTAAAAATATTGTGTTATTACCTGTGGGAGATCGATACATTGTTTGGGTCTTCCGCGTCCGTGTATATGTCGTTATGATCTTCCATATTTACATCTTCTATTTTGATATAAGATTTTTCGTACTCACGTTCATTTAATATAATTACCTCTTTTCTCTGCTTTTCCAATTTGTCAATACGCTTGTCCTTACTTTTTCAATCCTCGTACTATGTCGGTCCTGTCATAATCATGTTGTTTTATACTCCACGTTGTCTATTGAAGGTTTACAACACAATGTTTGTTGGTTGTCGTCCACATATGCACTCACCTTTAATAAACAACTAGGATGATATCCTTTGTCACGTATAGCACATACGAATGGTTTCTTAACTGCAATAATTGCACCTATAAGCGAGATGACTTCCTGCTTCAACTTTACTTATGGGCCCCATATAATAGGATCGGATAAGCATCAGCCTCGCCTTTTTAAAAGTGGCTAGTACGTTTTCCTCATGGAGGCACTGATTAAGTAACCTGGTGAGGGTGCCAGGCTTGTTTAACGCAGTGACCTTAAGGGCTTCGCTCGGTTTTTTTGCCGGTCTTACTGCCTTGCGCCTCGGCAGTCAACAGCCAGCACATCCTCCTCTCTAGAACTGTAATCATCCAAGACTTTTTTTTTCCTGTGCTTCGAAAGCACAGTTTTTACCACCGCTGAGATACTTCCAGGTTAGATTCTTCGCGAATATGCCATATAGCCTCCCCTGTGTGTCCGCCTCTACATCCTCCTGGAGATCCTTCCATTTCGCCCTCTGTATTGATGGCTATCCTCTGCCCTTCAGTGCCTCTCCAAGGACCAAAAAAATTCTAAACCTTCCTTCTACATCGACTGAGTTCCCTCCTCCCGGCTTTTGCTTTAACCCTTGCTACCGCCAATTTCTCATCCCACCAATACAGCGATCTACGTGAGTAAGTAGGAGGCAATTTACGGTTAAAGCCCTCGGTTCCCTTCATCGCTCTGGCTCGTATGTATGTTATGTTATATATTTTGAATTGCTTACGTATATTTGTAGACAGTATTAAGATGGATTTGCAAAATTTACCTCTTCCACGTTTCATTAAAATATGTATTTTATTAATGTAAAGATATATTTGAATCAATAGTAATGATAAGTCACATTAATAATAAAGATACAAATATAGATAATATAAATCATGGTTGCGTCTAAACTTAAAAAGCAAGAATTCGGGAATAAAAGCCAGATTAGCCCTGCATATCTTTGCAAAGCTTGGCTTGTTCCATCCTCCTGATATTCCATCTCTCATCTCATCAATCGTATGTATTGGTGGTCACTGCACGTCTCCTTCGTCTCTACTCCCCAATCTTGTGAGATATCAGCGTAAGGTCTATGACGCGTAAGGAATTTACCATAACTGTCATCGACTTGTCATCATTAACCACATAGAGATCCAGCCGGGCGATTTTTTTGAGGACAGGTCACCTCGTCTGTCAGACCTGCTCTCTCCCCCATTGGCAAGCATTCCGAATTTCGAATTCTTCATCCGCCTTGTAGGGCAAGGCATAGCAGAAAAAGTAAAGTCATTCTGCCCACCCTTACCCATACTATGCCCCTTTCCGAATTTTCTGATGCCCATGCCGGGGCCAGTTGCTTCGCCCTATCCCTTGTATAAATGGCCACATCTCCCTTATTGCAGTCGGCGAACCGCCTTCCTATCTTGGAAGGTTTGGGCTCGCGATTTCCGCATTCCATTGGATCATCGTGGCCTCAAGCAGGTAGTGGGCGACGCGGTACAAATTTCAGGTTGACCTAAATGGTTCTAAATAATCTACACTTGTACTCTGATCTGAGCCCGACCTGTCCCTCGCCCCATCATGCTTCTTCTACATCTTCGAATGATGCGTCAGTCCCTTTAATCATCCTTAGCACCTCCTTTAAAGCCGTACCCTCTTTAGTCCCGCTGTACATCCTTGCTTCAGATATCCTTATTAGTCACATCTCATGTAGAGATGTACAGATTTTCGGCTTATCCGATCTGACCTTGACCATACCACATTTCCATCTAATTTTTAACGCTTTCTTCTCTATAATCTTCATGACGCTATTACTTGGTTCTTCCACCAGAGCTATTCTCAGGTGGTCATTACATTGACGTATCTATACTAAATTGAATAATCCTTTTTCTTGATGGTCTCTTCCACTGACTCAATGATCTTGTTGGCCATGGTGTCCTTCTTCAAGAAAGTTATTTTAACTACTCCTTTTTTTCGAGTCACTACAGCCCTGAAGCCTTGTATCAAAAACCACCCCCACCAATCGCTGCCTTTTAACTTCTAACTTCTTAGGAATCACCGATCTGTACGACTTATTAACTTAATCAATAAATATACTGGTAATAGGTTGACAAGCAGTTTCTGGATGAACACAAGAAATTAAAATTTCCACCGATCACGTACCATTAATCACCCAAACGCTCGTAATTTGTGACTTACGTAATAGTAATTTCTTAAACCATAAATAAACCTATAACAAGAATTCTGAACTAATTTAATACGATTATTATCTGGGGAGTCTAAAAATGGATAGTTAATAAACCAACAGTTAAAAACTTTGGTTATACTATGACTTCACATAATTTCTTCCTAGTTTTAAAGTTTAGAAGTTTTCTATTCGAATATAAAAGCTTAAGTTTGATGTACCATGATTGCAGAAGTTAATTTAGATTGATTGTAAATTAATTAATGTATTATTTATTTTTAAGCCGAGGTTTTTTGCATACTCATTAACTAGAATAATCTCATAACTTAAAGATAATTTAGGTATATATAAGATTGATCTTGAAGATTTTTTACTACAAAAAAGTATTGATGCTAACTTTCTAGCAGTTCAGTTTCAAAATATGATTAATAGCATATTTCGAAATTTGGAAAGTCTTTATTAATATTTTCCACAACGTTTAAGCCTTAGGATGAATTAAATTTTCACTTATCCCGTAGTGAAACCTTTTTATATTAATTAGAGGTTAACTAAACTCTAGTTAAAGCCTTACCCTTCGTCAAAACTACAAATAAGTTGAGTATCAACCGCACAGCAAAAAATAGTACACTAATTAATGATTGTGTTTGTATCTATTGTATAGATAGTAAAAAATTATGACACCATATCAAATCCAAGATATTTAAGTTTGACCAACAGCAATTTATGATTCACTAACCCAATGGCTTTAGTAAAATCTAACATGACATAAATAAATGAACGTTTTTTGTTGTACAGTTAGTAAACTAATTGGAGGTAGATCTGAGATATCGTTGATATTCTGAATTTTAGGACATATTATGGACTCTTTCCATTTTGAAGAAAAGCATCCCATTTCGAAATAGAAATTAATTATATGTGTAACATGAGGAGATAGGTCGGGTAAGCAAAATTTATGTATGTAAATGCTAATACAATCATGTACCAATGCATTCTATTGCAAATTTTTAATGATCTTTTCAATTTTGTTTGTGTGAATGAGAAAGCTACATCATGTTTGATTATTAGGATGATAAATAAAATTCATTTTGTTGTTATCACACACGGTTTTTATTATTAGTGACCGGTTTCAAGCATTACATGGTCATTTTCAAACTACAATTCATTTTGTAATTGTAATTGTAGTTTGAAAATGACCATGTAATGGTCGAAACCGGTCACTAATAATAAAAAACCGTGTGTGATAACAACAAAGTGAATTTTATTTATCGTCCTAATTTTCAAAATGTATTACAAAGTAATGGCTTCAAGCATCAACTATATTTTTGATTATATTTGATTCATAATATGTTTCGGTATATTAAAATTAACAGCATTATAAGAACAGAGAATATACTTATTCATTTTATCACAGTCAGCAAGATCATCAGATAATATGTTACAATTTCCTTTATATTTTACCATTACTAATTTATATAATGCCTATTATTTCATTCTTAAGCCAAGTTTCGGTATTAAAAAAATATCAAATTCATTTTGTGACAGTAGATTAAAAGCATCATAAAAGCTGCAAACTAGATAACTACAATTTTAATTTCCTATTTTTAATTTATGACTTTTAGTTTTCATATTAAATTATATTATTTTTAACAATTTCTAACTGTACGTACGTATAGAAATACGTGGCATTTACCTATATCATTAGCTTCGTGGTTTATATTTATAACTCATGTCTTGAATATTCTTTCGTAATGAACTTGGGCTTGTAAAATTACTTTTAATATGCCGAAATTCGCAACACTGATAACAACGCTTCATTGTCTTGAAAATAAATGATAGAATGTCTCCTCCGTTCAAACTCCCAAGGTATTTATTCTGGGTAGACTGGGTAGACTTAAAGGACACCAACGTAATGTTTTTGATGGATGAGAATATTGAGGTCCAGCTGGGCGATTGTTTTGAAGAGCAGACCTCCTCGCCAATCAGACCTGATCACCCCCAATTGTCGACCTTCGCATTAAAGTCCTCCGCCACGATTGCTCACATGCCTCAAACACCGATATCCAGATCTCAATTTTTTTCCGCCCTGTTGGTGGAGACATAACTGGAAAGGTAAGTCGTTCTATCCACTCTTACCCATACTATTTCCCTGATGCGAAATCCAATCTCTTCGTTCTGCCTCTGGTATAAATGGCCACATCTCCTTCATTGCAGTCCTGCTGTGTTTGACACGATCGGGCTCCTTTCACTGTACCATGCACCAGAAGCCCCTGCACCTTCTGCGGCAGTAAAGCTTATCGGACCTTAGAAAGTGTCCATCCTATTTTTAACGGTTCATTCTCTATAATCTTCAGGATCTTGTTTCTTGTTCCTTCTACAAAAGCTATTCTCAGGTCTCCATTATATTGGTTTATCTATGCTACATTGATCAACCCTTTTTCGACGATTACCCCTCCACTGCCTCGATGTTCTTTATTAAAACTACTCCTTAGTTTCCTTCAATCATCACAGCTTTGGTGTGTTCTATCAACCCTTTAATTTTTAATTTTTGTAGCTAGAAAATAGAATTTATGCATTTTTTGATTGTGTGCAGCATGGATTTGTATCGGACAAAGGTATAAATTATAATATATAAATTCAGCAATATTTCACTCGCTCAAGTTACTCATTGTAAATGATGCCTAGATTTGATAAAGGCATTTGACAGTATCGACCATGGTATATTACCTAAAAAGATATATAGATGTGGAGCAAGAGAAACATCATATTAACTTAAAACTTATAACTATCTTACAAATAGTTAATATTGGTAGCACAAAATCACAACTATTACAAATAAATGAAGGAATTCTACAATTCTTGGGCCACTACTGTTTATTGTTTACATGAATAAACTTTAACGATGTTCTTTTTAATAAACAACTATTATTTTATACAAACATGATTTATGGATGAAAATATTATTCTGAACCATACTAAAACAAACGTAATGATACTCATACTCCAAGTAAAATAAAGTTGGGTGAGTTTGAAATCAAAGTAGCAGAGAGTTATAAATAATTACATGGACATTGAGTTAAATTGGAAACAACATGGACAATATGTAGAAGCTAAACTAAATTCCACAGGCTATATTATAAGATCCTGGAAAAATTTTCTAAATAAAATAAGCTGCTATTAATAAATCTTTCCCAGTTTGAGAGCAAAATGAGATTTGGGATAATATTTTGGAATTGTGTGGCGAGGTATTTTTAGATATGAATATATTAACTTTCACTGCTCTGGATACGTATGAAACGCTTATATTTAATTATAACAACCAATCCAACTTCATAGAATACAAAAATGCCCCAAAATATGAAAACTATTTACTGCCTATCAATGTACTAATACTTAGTGATAAAAATACATTTTATAGTGCCATGTAACTATGGAACTGTTTGCCCTTGGATATTAAATTGCAAAGAAATATTAAATCATTCAATACACAACTCAAAGAGCTTAGACGGGTCCATCCTCGCAATGCGGATCTATTCTTCTTCTCTTTGGGGATGAGCGACCTAGTCTCTACCAACTTTAAATCGTATAATTCGATGGCCACTCCATGTTTCCTCTGTCTCCACTCCCTAGGTATTTATCCTGGATAGGGACTTAAGAGATACCAGCGCAATGTCATTGATGAATGAGGAATTTGCCATGACCATCGTCGGCTCATCTTCATTAACCACATCGATGTCCAGCCAGACAAACCTTCCTGACTATCAGACCTGCTCTCTCAACACTTTTGAATCTCGCATTAAAGTCCCCTCCCACTTAACCCCTCTAGGTATGCTCTGAGGATCTTAAAAATATCTTTAAATTAGAGGGTGAAGCGTACCAACAAAATAAAGGTGCCCGAATCAAAGCACTTAGAGACGAAATTAAAAAACGAACGAATAACGAAATTGATAACAAAGTACGCAAGTCAAACAATAATATACTCAGTTCATCAATGA
Organism: Ontholestes murinus; assembly: GCA_963969525.1. NCBI lineage: Eukaryota > Metazoa > Arthropoda > Insecta > Coleoptera > Staphylinidae > Ontholestes > Ontholestes murinus. Next base: position 12,768,046 of record OZ018393.1, read on the forward strand.
ATAACCCAAAGGTAATGCGGGAAATAATAAATTCTTATCGTGCGAATAAATCAGAAACTTGTTCTGACATTATGCCAGCGATCAATGATTTCACTACTTATTTCTCGTCAGTATCTTTTAACCTCAGCAACCGTTTTACTTAGCATAATACAACAAAATTAGCGACCTGATGTAAAATGGATAATAGAACACGATATATCCCTCACATTTTGAATTTGAAACTGTCTCTAGTGCTCAGGTGAACTCACACTAAAGCTTTTAACAACTCTTAGTAATTTAGAAATTAAAGAAAGTATGTATCCATTCTGCTTAAAAAAACAATTATAATACCGGTGTATAAAAAAAGACAATCTCAATCTTGCCCATTATATTAAAAATATAATAAATATTGAATTACATTAATAATTAACCGATAATATCTAAAAAGCAACATGGTTTTATACACTGTAAATCTCTCTTTATTAAATTGCAGAACAAAATGTCTGATGAAAACATTGTTAACAGAGGGGTTCCGCAGGTATCTGAGCTTGTTCCACTCTCTTTCTGATCTATATAAATGATCTATCTCATTATGTAGACGAAGATAGTGTTTTGTTTTTTGATGACGGTAAATCATTGATAAATCAAGGTAGAATACTTTAAGATGTTAAGAATTTTAACTATGATATAAACGCTCAGGCAAAAAGAAAAATGGTTCATCGCGAACCAACTATTGTAAGACTGTCAGTATGTTATTTACTTTAAAGAATATAGCTGATGGTTATGATAATAAATTTAAATTCCTGGGGTTTTACCCAGATAATAAACTCACCTGGAAAATACACGCTTGTGAAGTTGTCAACTATATATATTTATTTTTACTTTTATTTACATAATGGAATGCCTTATTTACATCTATAGTAATAGACCGTGGTAACCACCTCCAAGAACATTATTTCGGCTACTCCTTTACTTTCTAGAATCAAGACGCCCTAATGCCTTCTATCAACCTAACCTGTTAATTCCTTTATCTAGCCCCCTTTCCTTTTTAACCTCAAGAGTCACATTACTCTTTTTTTTTTCCTTTTTGGCTGACAACACACCCTCCGGTTTGGGACCTAGCCCCTTTTTAATTTTGGCCAGCCCCGATCTGTACGACTCTTCTTTGGCTTCAACTATGACCTTCGTGAGTCTGGATCTTTCTTTATCCCTTTGGGCGTCTCTCTAGGGGTATTGTGCACGGCATTGCTACTTGTTGGTGTAGCAATTGCTGCCTTCTTTTTCCTATCGCCATTTCGCTCCAAGTACTCTGACACTCGGTGTCCTAGTAACTCTAAAATGTGATATTAACAAAGTAAACGTTTTTGTTTAATATTCCAAAATGTATCACGAAGTTAACTTCCAACCATTAATCAATTAGTAACTCTATAATTTCCTCCATCTTAACTGAAAGTCGTCGGATCTCGCCTAGCATCTCTGCATAGGCCTGGTAATTTTTCTCCGTTAAAAAGGGCTTTTTCAGGATGTGGTGATCGATGTCGATACGTCCGCTGGTTACTTTTTGCGTCCTCCAGTAGAGCCATGTGGAGTTTCTCCGACAGCACCGCCACCACAGTCAGCTGCTCCTTGATTGACTTTTATGTGTTCGTGTGCTCCTTAACTAGCGCCTGCAGGTTTATTTCCGCTTTGAGAGTTTTGTAAGTTTGTGTCATCCTGTTATCGGATACAGACCCTCTTCTCTTCTCCTCTTCCGCACTCATTCCTCTTTATAGGTTTTGCAACTGAAATGCGTTCACTCATTCACTAAAGTATTAGAATCGGTAGATAATGTACTAGTTTGGCTATACCAGGAAAACGTCTTTGGTGATCTCCTTGGACAACTACCTTGACTATAGCCCTAGGCCTTGCTTGGCGTTATCCTCGTCCTCGCCTACTCCCTCCAGGTACCCCTGGCATTCCTCTAGTGAGCTATCGTAGAAAATGTATAATTTCTTCTATCTTTACTAAAAGATCGTAGACTTTTGATCGGCCTGGTGATTCTTCTGCGTTGAATGCGTTGAAGCGGGCTTTGCGGGTCTTCCTTTGCCGTGATCGTTTGTGGGACGATCGATGCCGATGCACCCGCCGTTTGCTTCCTGCATCCTCCTTCTTCTAGAAGAGCTTGCACTTCAGAAATGTGGAGTTTTTCAATCAGTACCATTATCAAACTTTTAATAGTGTCAAATAAAGACACTGGAGCAAAGGTCTGAGTATAGACACATGTAAGTGTTATCTAAATGATGTTTCCTGATGATGAGCAATGGACCTTTGGGTTTAGTTGGCAGTCTTTGACGTTACCATCTTCACCTGGTGAACAATATCCTGAATTAGAAAATTCGTCTTCTGCGGAATTCTGCCAAAACAGAAACTCTTATTATGCTTGTTACTAGATGAAAATAATATTTGAAGACTCTCCAATTTCATAATCCTGGCCCAAATGACCAGTTTTTTGAAACCAAACGATTTCTTACATCCCAAAGTGACACCTGCTCTTTGATTGACCTTTATTTATTTATTTATTAGTTTGTTTTAATTCAATGTTAACAAGAAACCTACTAAATAAAAAAATTAAAAACATAATATTCACAGTTAATTTAGACTGGGCAGAGTTCATCCTAGATGATCTTCCATTCGTATTATGAAGGAGTAAATTCTTCAGTTAATGCTACAGTTAAACAGAATGAATAAACTAACCATATTTAAGTTAAGTTATGCCTTATATTACATTTTTAATTAATTAATAATAATTTAATCTGAAAATTCAATGTGACTGGAATTTTTTATTTGTTTTTGAATGATTCCTCCTGCAAGTTGTTGCCGTTTTGCTCAATTTTGTGAATAACGTCGCTTTCTCTCTCCCCCTCTTCCGTATCGACACTTCTGTTGATGATTTGGCAACCGAAATGCGTCCAATTATTCACCAAAGTAATAGAATTAGTAAATAATGTTGCACTTGTTTTTCTAGACTAGGAAAACGTCTTTTGAGTGCCATTATTTTTTATAGTTATGACTCCCAGATTTCCTATTGGCAAGAAATTGATTAATTTGTGCCATTATAAATGCAAAGTTTGAGATTTATATAAGAAAAGTCTAAATCATAATTCTAGTTGCATATAGATATAAATTATCGAATGGTAATAAATTATTATATCCTTCGTATTTGATATTTGTAGAGGAAGAATTATGGAATTGGTGAAGTTTTCAATAAGGGCAGCACCCTTATAGTTGAATCCTTGATGTTTGAATGATTTCGGAGCGAAAGTAACATAAAAAATAGATTTATTTGTATAAACAAACGAAACGTTAATATGTTGTTTGATTTTTATTTGGAGATCCTACCGACTGCGCCAATTATATTTTTCGAAGTTAAATTATACCTTTTTAAAACCTACATAATGATAATATCTATGTTACTATATAAAAACACTTTGAATATATTACACAATAGCGTAATAGAAATGTATAACATAATGAAGCCTTCGCAATCAATTATTTTACTATGGAAATAATAGGTAAAATTAAATTAAAAACACTTGGTCTGTTTCACTAAATTTTATATATTGACTCGAATAGTTTCGCTTATTACAGCATTTTCAAGAGTCAACTCATCAAGAAATATTTTACTATTAACTAGATCACTAAAGATAAATGTGTTCAAATACTTTATGTCATAATGTAATGGGTGACATTAGTTAAAGTAATTCTTTCTTTCTTTATATACAGAATTTACAATGAAATTGTATCATATTTTCCCTTGTACTAATGGTCTTCATGTTATTAAAGCCTTTTAAGTTTGCACTAAACAAAGAGCAACATAAAACACACACAACACTATTGTGTTTTCATAAGGACGCCGGAACAGCCCACTCGGCGCCTAATCGAATTCCGATTCGTATCGTATTGTATTATCCACAGGGACGAAACAACACAGACACACGCTAATTACCATGCAAATCGTTACATTGATCCCACCTAATTAGCTATTCAGAAACGGAATTCCACCATACATCATAGCCATTGTTTCGCCGGCTGAATAATACGCGACCTTCGGCATAAATGTGGAAAATTGTTTTCGCAATCATACTTATATCCGATAGCGATCTGTGCGCGCGAATTATCCTCCCTAAATTTAGACGGCGATTCGTCAAAATTTTTACGCGTGTCCTTGAATACAGTAAGCAGGAATTAATAAGAATCAGGAATTAAGAGGGAGTAGTGCGCAATAAACGAACTATAATGAGTGGGATATTTCTTGACATTTAAGTAAATTGTTATTACTTTGAGAAATATTGTGAGTATAATCAAAAACGGGGTGGAAATTAAAGAATCGGCATACATTCATAAAACAATATTAATTTAATACCCATCCTTCAATACGGAAATTAGATAAAACATCAAATATTCAAAAGGAAATTCATTACGTAAATTGATCCATATTTTTCAAGTCTTATATTTGTATACTTATTAGTTAATGGACGTTCCATTCACCGGACGCCCCCTTCCCAATTAATTACCCAAATCACAAGCCGCACGCATCTTTTATCCACCCACCCCCAGGTAATAACTTCTTTATAAATGTTCCGTTCGCACGAAAGCGCAAAAAAACGCGAAAATTCGAGGTGAAAAATTTGTAATTACACCGTGCAGCCTTGGAATAAATTTGAATAAACAAAACGAAATTAATAGTTGCAAAAGTGGCGGAATAATTTCGTTACGCCGATTTGAATGTTATTTGCATGCCATTGTCCTAATAGGGGGTGGTGGCGGCGCCCTTTCACGCAATCGCATTTTCTCAATTACGGTATTTAGAAGTTATCTGCAATTCTAGTTGAACGGTATGAATTTATATTTATAAATTGTATTATTTAAATTCGCCGTCGCTATAAATATAAATAAATGAGTTATTTATGTAGGAATTAAATTATTTCCACTTATATTATAACAATTAAAATAAATAAACGTATATTTTATTTTAGCCCGGCGCATCCACCATAAGTTAATGCATACGCAACACGCATCTTTTGTACTTATTGATACAGTCTGAACACTTATAGGAAGTTAGAAGTAGACGTAAATTCTTTAGCTCTTAAGTACCAAGACATAAGCTGAGATTAATTTTAAAAACACACAGTGGCAATAAAGAAACACAAATATTAATCAAAACTTATATAATGCGTATTTTTATTGTACTAAATTACGCTAATTAAATATTGTTGTTTTTTATCCTCTTAAATAAACTATAAGATTTGTTTTAATTGAAGTAGTAATTTACGGTTTAAGAAAACGCTTTTTGTTAATTAAACCAAACTGCTCGCCTAGCCAATAATTACAATGCAGCCCCGTCATCAATCAACCGCATGCAATTACCTTCCGGGGCGCATTCACCAAAAGTGCTCCATCCGAGATTAGCCTAAACCCCGCAATTCATCAGCCGCCCCCTGACATCCCCAATAATCGCTTCTGCATGTGTGAAACTGTCGCTCGAGTCGGCGGAATATAGCACTAATAATAATTAACGAAGACGCACTCAAAACACCATCGTTCACGTTCAAAACGCTTTAATTAGTTTGCGAATGTAGAACGGGCTGGCAGGGGTCGAAATTCCCACCCCGCCACCCCTTTGGGGGGCGGGGAGTGGAGAAGGGTTGAGTGTAGGAAGCGCCATCTGCGATTTAACGGCCTCCGGGGATAGCGTTTTTAATAATGCGCCGTGTAATATATGAACTGCCATTTGTAGTTTTTATATTAATAAAATTTAAAAAAATATCGTCGGAATACTTTATTTAATTATTAAAGCATAAAACTATGTTTTATTGAGTTTGATTTACTTCGAAAAAGAAGACTCTTTTTAACGTCCTGATGCTCTTTAAATTAATTATTTTTACTTACTAAGTCTTCTTCTTCTTCTTTTTCTAAGGCGTTTGCCTTGTACTCTCTCCACTAGAGTTGCAACTGGGATGATGAGCTCCATTTTTCAAACCATCGTATTGGTGGACGTCCAGGAGATTTATTAGTCTGATTTGTTAGTACTACTATTAAAGAAATTTTATTGTGTATTTTAAACTATATTTTTACCTCATTTTCAATTTTTAACAAACAACGCTTTTATCAATTAAAACGATTCGATCAAAATCCAGAAAGCATTAGTTATGTTTTTTTTTTCATTTTCAATTTCTAACAAATAACGGTATTATCAATTAATACGATCCGATAAAAATTCGGAAAGTATTAGTTTGGATTGCTTAACGTTACAATTTTTATTTGGACACGCGTTGGACGTCCACGTGAAATGTTCAACGTGTAAATTTAATATTTTACCGAATGCGTCACGTAACTAAACGTCGGGGTCCGCTCGAATCACAGATGGAATTACGTATCGGGCCGTTTTAATCGAACGCTGCCAATCATCCCCACGCGAAGCCGGAAACAGGATTTTCCCCGTCACCATAAATAATTCAGTCGGCGGGGGGCGGAAAGTACGGCGGCCAGAGATAATTTTCATCTGCGCACATGAATCACCGCACTCTACGCGTGTAAACTCTTGTAAACTGTTAAATCCGCACGAAATATATCCATTCTCATGTGTCGGCCCGGCGCATCCACTATTTCTCGAGCATTATGTTAAATATACTGTTAAACATATTGTTCCCGGCGCATTCACCATTTGTCAAAAAAAAATATTGGTTTATTAAACACCTTCACCTGAAGAAGCCACAATGTGGCGAAACATATGTAGTGTTTAATAAACCAATATTTGAAAATCAAACAATTGCGTTATCTCAATATTAAGTATTTATTTTCAACACCTAAGTGCCTCATCAATCAATCAACTGATCAAAAGCCTTGGAGAAATCAGTGTAAACAGCATCAAAACTTGATTACCCTTCCCCAAGGTATTCGATATATTTGACTGAAACAAATTTGTGACAATTGATCTCTAAGTCATGAAACCATGCTGATCGGGAATTATAAAATGTCTACAACACCAGGATAATTGAGCAGAAACATTTTAGGTAAGGTTGATTGTATTACCATGCCTCTATAATTCTGTACATTATCTCTAGATTTATTCTTAAAAATCAATCGAAAACATGTTTTGCATATCCATTTATCACCGCTAGCCTTCTGGGCTTCTTCTACATAATAAGATATTACATCCAGTGTCAAACAATCTATACTTTCCATTATACTTCAAAGATGTCAACCGCGGACTTATATTATTTTTACAAACATTTTTGTTCAGATTTTTACACCATTTGTTGTCTTATGTTATTGGTGTTTTTATTTTCCAGATTTTCCAGTAACGTCTTCTCTACATTCGTGAAATATCTTTTAAAATTTTAGAATTTTGTCATTTCTACAAATTAATAAATTTTCAATTACAATTTTGCATTAATTCTTATTCTATTTTATCTAAATTTTTCAGCTGTTCTTTCTCCAAGTTGAGAAAATATGTTTTGCGAATTCTATAATTTTTCTTTTAAAGATTTCTATAAATTTTATTTCATATTTTACAGATTTCTTATTTTATCCTATTAGAAATTTCGGGGTTCTAAAATTTTACAGAATCCTTTTCCAAATTTTTCAGATATATTTCTGGTCGAAATATTTTTGAAGTTAACATTTTTTAAGATTCTTTTGTTTTCTCCACTAATACTTATTTTACGTAATACGAATTTTCTTAGAAAGTTTGCTTTTTTTCTTTTATTATAACTTTTTTCAATTTCTCTTACGCATTTCATTAAATTTTCTTCACTTTTAATATGTTACTTAATTTTTTTCAGATTTCTAAATGTTTCCAACATGAAACTTTTAGAAAATGAAGTAACATTTTAAAAGTGAAGAAAATTATTTTATATTTCTTGTTCGATATTATAGAAAATTATTTTAAACATTCTTCTTCATATGTTTTTTTTAGATTTCTTGGTGATTCTAACAATTTCACTACTATTTTTTGCTCTCTTGCTTGTATTAATTTTTTTAGCAATTTCTTATCAATATTCGTAAACTAGTTTTAATAGGCTTTCTTAGTCAAGGTCACATTTACATCTTTATTCATTGATCCTTCAAGGTCATCCTAGATCATAGTATCAAATGGTGATGTGGCCATCATAGTACTTTCCCTATATTTTACTCGAAAGCTATGAGGTTTACACAAAAATGCTATTCTTAGTAATTTGTTCACTTTTGAATTCTCTTCAATTATTTCTTACATAAATTTCATGTAGCTTCAATAGTTTAGTAGCAATTGGCAAAAAATGTCAAAATTTTCAATTTTAATTTTTTCCCCCCAAAATTAAGAATTTTATGAAAAATATTTTTTAACAAAACTTGTTCTGTTTCTCATTCCCTTTAACTTTTGTTTAAAAAAATTGTAATATTTTTCATATTAAAAAAAATATTTGAAGAAAACAAAAAACGGCCTCGAGTAAACATCCACTTCCGGTTTTTGAATATTCACCAAAAGCTTTTCAGTTCTAGTTTCCAACAATAAAACCTTAAGTTTAAAGTTTCATCTCAATCGGATCATTCGTTTTTGAGATACAGCGCCCACAGACATTTTCACGCACGAAAACAATACTTCCCCTATATATACTATATAGGGAAAGTAATAAACCAATGATAAATGAGTAAAGTTACCTGATGATAATTCAAGGACATTGGATGATCGTTCAAGGTCATTTATATTTATTAAATGATCATTAAAGGTTATTAAGGATCCAATGTTAGATAAGTAAGGTCACTTAATGATAATTTGAGGTTATTACTTTCCCTATATAGTATATATAGGGGAAGTATTGTTTTCGTGCATGAAAATGTCTGTGGGCGCTGTATCTCAAAAATGAATGATCCGATTGAGATGAAACTTTAAACTTAAGGTTTTATCGTTCAAAACTGGAACTGAAAAGCTTTTGGGAAACATTCATTAACCGGAAGCGGATGTTTACTCGAAGCGGTTTTTTGATTTTTCTCGATACTTTTCCAAATTTGAAATATATTTCATAACTTTTCAAACAAAGGTTAAAGGAAATGAGAAAGTGAAGAAGTTTTATTCAGACATGTTTTTCGTAAAATTTTTAATTTGTGAGAAAAAAATTTAACACAGGTTTTATTCAAGAGTTTCAAAATTTTTCAGAAAGTCATTATTTATTTTTATTTATAGAAATTTCTTCGTGGTTTTTGTAGAATATTTTGTTCAACTTTTTCTCTAATTTTCTCAGATCATCCATATTTTTAGTTTTTTTTTTTACATTGAGGTTTCTAGAATTTTTCACAAGATTTCATTTTAGATTTTTAAACCTTTTTTTTGGATCCTAGAACTGTACAGTAATTTATTTTTCTTATCTAATAAATAAATAGATATTTCTAGAATTTTTAGCAAAGATTTTATTCGAGAGTTCTAGATTTTTCAGAAAGTTCTTTCAAGATTTTGTTTAACTTTACAATTTATTAGGATTTTTTTTTCTAAATTTCTAGAACTTAGTTAGAGGCTACTGGAAGTTTCAGGAATTTCTTCTCCATATTTTCAGTTTTTTGCATCATCCTTTTCAAAGAATTTTGATCGAGGATTCTAGAAGTTTTTTGGAGGATTCTAAAAGTGTACAGTAATTTCTTCTTCATATTTCCAGAATTTTTAGCAAAGGTGTTATCCGGAAGTTTTTAGAAACTTCGTTTCAATATTTATAGAATTTTCTTTGAGGCTGTTTCCAGTAATTTCTCTTTCAGATTTTAATATTATCTTATAAATTGGAAAAATTTCCTTCAGGGCTCAAAAATTAAAAAAAAATCTTTACTTTAGGCTTTTTTCGAGAGTTCAGACATTTCCAGTAACTTTTGTTCGGATTTGGAGGCTATAGAAAATCTGTTCCTAGAAATCTAGACTCTTCTCAGTCATTTCTCCAGATATCAAGATTGTTTTTTTCAAACTGTCTTTTAAATTGCGAAGATTTAAAAATTTTCAAAAAAAAAAAATTTGTAGAAGTGTAGATTTTTGTAGAATTCAGAAAATTTCCAGTAAATGAAGGCTCTTTCTGAAAATTTGTTTTTAAAAATCTAGACCTTTTTCGAAAGTTCAGGAAATTTGTAGTCATTTCTTCTCCACATTTTAAGATTTTTTCAACTTGTCTTCTAAATCGCAAAGATTTTCTTTTAGAATTTTCTTCTAGAAATCTAGATTATTTTGTCGAGTGTTTAAGAAATTTCTAGCACTTTATCCTCTAAAGTTCATGAGTTTTTTGAAGTCGTCTTTTAAATTGCAAAAATTTTCTATGAAGCATTAGGATTTTCTAGAATTTTTTTCTAAAAATGTAGAGTTTAGAAAATGGCCAACAACTTCTTCCCAAAATTAAATTTTGTTTTCAATTTTTCTTATAAATTGCGAAGATTTTATTTAGGCTCTAAATGTTTTTTTATTCGTCTTCTTTTCGAGAATTTAAGTAAATTTTAGCAATTGCTTCTCTAAAATTCAACATTTTGTTTCAATTAGAGGCTATAAACTTATTTAGAAAGTTGTAAATTGCGAAATTTTTCTTGGAGGGACTAGATTTTTTTTGAAAAAATTCCCCTAGAAATCTTTTCTTATTTTCGAGAAGGTTTAAAAGAATTTTCACTAATTTCTCTTCCCGATTTCAAGAAATTTTTTCAACTGGTCTTCTAAATTTTTAGGGGGCTCTAAAATTTTTAGAAAATATTCATTGAGAAATCTTGACTTTTTTTCTTAAGATTCAGGAAATTTCCAGAAATTTCTCCTCCAGATTTGAAGGTTATCTTCTTGTCTTCTAAATTATAAAGATTTTCTTGGAGGCTCTAGAACTTTTTCAGTTTTCAGGGTTCAGGAAATTTTCAGTAATTTATCTTTTTTTGAGGCCCTAGATTTTTAGGAATTTATTTTCTAAAATCTAGACTCACTTTTTCAAGAATTCAAGAAATTTCCACTAATTTCTTCTCTAGGTTTCAACATTTTTTAATTCAATCCGCTTTATAAATTGTGAAGATTTTATTTATTAGCTCTAAAATAAAAATAAAACTGTTTAGAAATATAGACTGTTTTCAAAAATTTACCAAATTTCTTTCCTGAATTGAAATTGAAATTCAATATGTTTTAACCACAAATTATTGAAAGTATAGATTATAGACGTAGTAACGGTCGCAACCATTCTCTTCATCAAAAATTTTTACTTTGTCAATTATCTTTTATTCAAATTTTGTAATTAAAGTTATTGCAAACCGCGAGGCGATCAGTAAATAAAGTTCATATGTATATGTAGATTTAATAGATTTATTCAAATAAATTTTGAAATTTAAGCTATTTTTAAAAATAAGACATAACTTTTCAAACAAAAGTTAAAGAGAATGAAAAACTGTAAAAGTTTTATTGAAACATTTTTTTTTTTGTTATTAATTTAAAAATGTTGAATTTTTGTTTTGCTTATTGCTAATAAACTGTAAGAGCTAAATGAAATTTATATAACAAGTAAATATAAAAAATTCAAAATTGTGCAAATAATTAAGAATAATTTCATAGTTTTCGAGAAAAATATGGGGAAAGTATTATGATGGCCACATCACCATTTTGTTCCATTTATTTAACCACCGTTCAAGGTCATTCAAGATCATTTAAGTTGATCCATTGATAATTACATAAGAAGAGTTAATTGACGATAATTTGAAAGTCCTTTAAGATCACTTACATTCGCGTAACAATCATTTAAGGTTAACAAAGTTCATTTAAACTGATCCAATAATAGTTAAGTAAGCTCACTTGATGATAATTCAAGGTCATTCACCATTTATTTAACGATTATTCATTTAACGATCATTTAAGCTGATCTATTGATGTTTAAATAAAGTTGCATGATGATAATTCCAGGTCGTCGGATGATCGTAAAACTCTTGCGATATTTTATTGGTTGGAGGGTGGGCTAGAGGCCATCCACCCACTTTAAATGTGTATGTTCAAACTCAAAGGATTAATTAAGCACTTGGTTAATCCTTTTATTAACATAAAAATGTTTCGCCACGGGTTAAGTGAGAAATTAATTAATCGTAAATTTGCTTAAGTTTTCAGAAACGAAATTGTTAAATGTTGATGTTAAAGGATTTAAAAACAGAGTTTTACCATAAATTTTAATACATATAAAGGGTGGGTGGGTAGCCTCTATCCCACCTTCCAACTAATAAAACATAAACAACAGATTCTTGCACATAAGAGAAAAAAATTACGTAATTAATTGAAATTAATTGTTCTTTATTATAAATCTCCGAGTATGTTTTAGAGGTTGGTGGGTGTGATAGAGCCCCCCACCCATCCTACATAAACAAACATATATTTTCCGCTGTTACTGTTAAGATTTCCAAAATTTCAAAACGGTTATGGTGTTGATGTTGTCAAATTTAAAAATAGAGTTATAGTTATTAGTTATTATAGGTGGATGGGTGGTATCTATTTCACCGTCCAATTAATCAAACATCAACAACAGATTCTTCAAAAAAAATGCATACAAAGGAAGGAATTTACGTAATAATAAAAATATAATATATTCTTTCAATTAAATATTTCTTTATAAAACTCTTGCGTCTGTTTTAGTGATTGGAGGGTGTGACAAGATCATCTGTTGGTGAGGTTTATAATCCTGTCAAAAATAAATTGTTGCTTGTGAAGATTGCTTGGTTTTTCACCTTATATGATGGCTCATATGTACCTTCTTTTTAGAACAATTGTATTTTTATTTTTTTGGAATTTTCTAAGAATTTCTCTTTCAAGTTGAACAAATTTTCTTGCTTGCCGATTTTAAACGTATCTTTATTTTTGTCGAGATTTCTATGTTATTGGAGTTTTTCATTTTTCTGCATTTTCCTGTAATATCTTCTCTACATTCGTGAAATATCTTTTTAAATTTTAGAATTTTGTCATTTCTACAAATTAATAAATTTTCAATTACATTTTTGCAATAAAAATTTAGATACAGATTTTTCAGCTGTTCCTCCTCCAAGTTGAGAAAATGTTTTTCGAGAATTCTATAATTTTTCTTTTAAAGATTCTTATAAATTTCCAGCAAGTTTTATTCCATTTTTAAAATTTAAGTTCACGAAAAATTTTACAGATTTCATATTTTATTTTATCAGAAATTTCGGGGTTCTAAAATTTCACAGCATTCGTTTTCCAGATTTATCAGATTTCTAGAGTTCTGGTGTAATTTTTCTTACATTTTTTGTATCTAAAGTTTTTCAACTTTATTTTCATATTGAGAGAAATATTTTTGAGCTCTTTTTAAGCTTACAACTTTTAAGATTCGTTTGTTTTCTCTTTTATTACTTATTTGACCTAATCAGAAATTTCTTCGAAAGTTTGCTCTTTTTATTTTGTTATAACTTTTTTGCAATTTCTCTTCCTCGTTTCATAAAAAAATTCTTGACTTTTAAAATCTGTGAGAAAAAAAAGAGATCTAAAATGTTACTTCATTTTTTTATTTCAGATTTCTGAAACATATTCTTAAATATTTTTGTTCGATATTACAGAACTTACTTATTTTAAACGTTCTTCTTCATATGTTTTTCTCCAGATTTCTAGGTGATTCTAACAATTTCTCTACTATTTTTTGCTCTCTTGCTTGCATAGAATTTTTTTTCATTTTTTAGAATTTTTCAGTAATTTCTTCTCAATATTCGTAAACTAGTTAATAGTTAGTTAATAGAATTTTGCTAATTCTATCTTTTTTAAATTTTCCTATTATAATTTTCTTCAAATTTTAGTTTCATTTTCTCAAAATTATTCAGACATTTCTCCTCCATGTTAGCAAAATATTTTTATTTATTTTATTTTATTTTCTTTTTTAAAAGGTATTGTAGAATTAAAATATATGTTATATATATATATATATATATATATATATATTGTTGATTTCTTGAATCATTTGTTATTTGACCTTATCAGAAATTTACACCTTGGTTTTTTTATCTTCCAAGTTGAAAAATAAAAATTAACTTGTATAATTTTTCAGCTATTCTGATCTACTAATTTTTGCTCGATGTGATATAGATTTTTCAACGATTCTTCTTCTATTTTTCTCTAGAATTTGAAGCAATTTCGTTTACTTTGTGATACATCTTGAATATAGATACGATGGCTTTGTTTTACCACTATATTTATGATAAAACAAAGTCATCGTGTCTCCATCTTTATTCATTAATTATTTTTAAAAATTCTAGTGTATTTCTTGTAATTTTGCGAAATTGTTTCTTAAAAATAAATGACAAATTCATTGTTGGCTCTACATATATCCCCCCTGCATCGAATATTTCAGTTTACAAATCACATGCTGATGATCTCGAAAACATTTGTAACGCTAATCCAATGTGCCAATATATCTTTTGTGGAGACTACAATCTTCCAAATGCTATGTGGGAGAGTTTTGGAGAGAATTTTGGAGAATTGAGTGAACGAAACAATAGTTATCCAGCAGATGTTCTCGCAAACGCTTTGAATTTCCACCACCTACTCCAATCGAATCAGATCCCGAATGACAGAAACGTATTTTTAGATTTGGTGTTTTCCAACATTTCTGGAATAAGTGTTAACCGTGCTAGTGACCCTTTATGTGACTCAAGTGTTCATCACATTCCATACAGTTTAAATGTCCCTTTTTCATCGTTGGAATTCATTCGGGAAAGTATGGAATGGATATATGACTTTAAAGCAGCCAACTACAATGACATTAATAATTATTTAGCAGGTGTTGATTGGGATCAAGTCTTTTCCGGTAAATGTCTAGATGACAACGTTTGTAATTTTAATAATGTTTTGTATTCTGTGTTTAACTTATTTGTTCCGTGTAAATATTTAAAATCGTCCAAATACCCAAAATGGTTTAATGGTAAATTGATCAAATTAATCAAATCAAAAAAAATTGCTCATGCTAAATACAAAAGAAGTGGTAGTTTTTCTGATTACAATGTATTTAGAATAAAGCGTCAACAATGTGCTGATTTGAATAATGTTCTATACAAGCAGTATATCTCTCGAATCGAAAACGAAATAAGTATTGACCCAAAACATTTTTGGGATCATGTAAATATATGCCGCAAAACAAATGGTTTTCCAAAAGAAATGTATCTAGGCAATGTTAAAAGTGATACAACTGATAAAAAGGTTGATTTGTTTGCGTCATATTTTGCGGCTGCATATCAGGATCATCATCAACTTATTTCTAGTTTTCGGGGTGATCAAACTATTGATTTAATGGGTCTTAATGTTACTCTTATCGAAGTCTATAATTGTTTTTCGTCTCTTTCGGAGTCTTGCTGCACTGGCCCAGATGGTATTCCTGCATACTTTTTAAAGAGATGTGTGCACACGCTGAGTAAACCAATATACACTATTTTCTCTTCTTCACTAACCTCTGGTATATTTCCTCATTGTTGGAAGGATACTTTTATTATTCCTATTCACAAAAATGGCTGTAGGGGAAATATACAAAACTATAGAGGCGTATCTATTCAGTCTGTCATACCAAAACAGTTAGACTTTTTAATTTCTGAGCAACTTATGAGATCATGTATGCATACTATTGTTAACCAGCAACATGGTTTTCTAAAAGGTAAGTCGACTATAACAAATTTGTTGCAGTATCAAACATTTCTGTGTGATGCCTTAGAGAATGGTCTACAGACTGATGCGATTTACACTGACTTCTCTAAGGCTTTCGACAGAGTGCAACATAGTATATTGTTGCATAAACTCAAGTCAATGGGTTTCGGTGACAATGTGGTACGCTGGCTTAAAAGTTATTTAAGTAATAGAACTCAGCGTGTGCGCATAGGAAAATTTACCTCGAACTATATACAGGTATCATCTGGTGTGCCGCAAGGCTCCCATTGTGGACCAATTTTATTTATTCTTTTTATTAATGATATTGGATTATATCTTCAAAACAGCAATTTTCTTCTTTACGCCGATGATCTAAAGTTATATAAAAACATTAGTTCTAGATTAGATCAAATTGAACTTCAAAATGACCTAAATGGATTATCACTATGGTGTAAACATAATCTATTAGAACTGAACATAAGTAAATGCTTCCATATTTCTTTTTGTCGACGATCTGGTAGTAGTTTTGAATATCACATTAATAACTGTAGCCTAATGCAAGTATCTGAAATTAAAGACTTAGGGGTAACTTTCACGTCTAAATTAAACTTCTCTAAACATATTTCAGATATTTGTAACAAAGCGTTGAAAATTCTAGGTTTTATTAATCGATTCTCGGCGGACTTCAAAACTACTACCATAAAATCATTATATTTGACATTAGTTCGACCACATTTAGAATATGCTTCTCTTATATGGTCTCCTTATACTATAACTTTATGCCAAAAACTGGAAGCGGTGCAAGGGAGATTTTTAAAGCTTATGTCTTGTAGGTTGGGTAGAGGTCACATTTATAGCCATAGTGGTATGTTGACTGAACTAAATATAGTATCATTGGCCGAAAGAAGAATGTTTTTAAACATGTCGTTCCTGTATAAATTAATAAATGGGCAAATCAGCAGTAGCGAATTATTAATGAAGTTAAATTTTTATATTCCGCGTTGCTCTCAAGTTAGACACAAACCATTATTTCGACTCGATTTTCATCCCACTCGTTATGGGATGTTTAATCCTCTGGATCGTCTTATGCGTAGCGCTAACGGAATCAGCACAAACATTAATTTTATGCTATTTGCACCAACATATCAAATTTTTAAAAGAAGGCTTCGGCATGTGGAACTATTTAATGTCATTCGTTCAGTTTAATTTTATATCATTATTAGTGTTCTAGATTTTATTACATAATTTTTATTCCAATATTTTGTCATTGTTTGTTTAATTAGAAGTAACTCATGTTTGTTATGTATTTTATTTATTTATTTGTATGTGTTTTTATTTATTTTATCTATTTATTTATATTTTATCTATTTATTTATGTTTATATTGAATTTACTTATTTATTTTACACTTCATTTGTGATACTCAGGCTGTGATATTTTCATATCTGTGATACAACAAATGAGTTTACTCTATTTTTATTATTTTATTAATTTATTACCTTCATTTTTTACATTTTTAGTTTTTAATAACATTTTAATTTAATGAATAAGAGTAACATTGAGACCTGATGCAGATCTTTTGGTGTATTTTAAATTGGGTTTTGGACATTTTGTAAATTATATTATTGCTTTTTTGTTTTGTTTTGTACTGTTAATAATTAATCTTGATTTGTTCATATTATTTCATTGTAATTCATCAGTTAATTTGTATTTTATATATTTATTTATATAAATAATTTATATTACTATATACATGTCAAATGTAAATTTATTATGTAAAGGAGTTTTCCGTAAATAAATAATAATAATAATAATAATAAAAAAGCTACTAAAATTGCACAGAAATATTTTATCGATCAACATATATTTGTACACCTTTCATTTTCTGGACTTTTATTATCAATCTCGTTGCTGTTGCAAAAATTAACTATTTTTTAGGAATTTTACTTTACCTTATGAGAATTATCCAGCAAATCCAAGTTTCAATTTATCGGAATTTTTAGATAATTTGTTCTCTAGATTGCAAAAATTATTATCAAGGCTTCAAGAATTTTACAGATTTGTTTATGTAATATTACTTAAAAATCAACCATTTCTACCCTTATGTAATCTGAAATTATAAATTATTCTACTTACATTTTTCTAGAATTATCTAACATTTTTATTTTTATTTTACGAGAGCAACTATTCAGTTTTTCTAGAAGTTCATATTTTTGTATTTAGTGTTTTACTCTGCGCCATTTCTTATATTACCTTATGATAATTTTCTAACAATTCTTGTTTTATTTCATGTTTCTATGTTTCTAACAATTTATATTTCAAGTTTCAAAAATTTTCTTCACTTCTAGAATGTTTCAGAAATATTTTTTAAACCTGTACAAATTTGTCTTTATTTTTTTTTACTTTTCTTTTTTTATATGCGTTGGCTATTTTTTAAAGTTCTAGAATTTCATAGAATTTCCTTTTTTCAAATTTACCATCACAACTTTTCAATTATTTTAGGTTTATTTAATCAAAGTTATCCACAAATTTCTTCTTCAAATTACTTAAATGTTTTTAGAGGCTAATAAAGTTTTCCAAAAATTTCTTTTATATATTTCTGGGGAAATTGAAGTTTTCCAACAATTTCTTTGTCACATGCGTGGACTATTTTTTAAAGTTCTAGAATTTCATAGAATGTTCTTTTCCCAAATTTACCATTACAACTTTTCAATAATTTTAGTTTTATTTGATCAAAATTATCGAGAAATTTCTTCACCAAGTTACTGAAATGGTTTTAGAGTTTTCTTAAGTTTTCCAAATATTTGCTTTATATATTTCTTTGAATTTCGAGTTTTCTTCCATTCTTCATGTTCTAGCAGTTCACAGATATATTTTCTAGATTTCTATTTTATCTTATTAGATACTTCTAGGCATTCTTGAAATATCTTATAGGAATTTGTTGAATGCAACCAGCCTAGCATCATCCTTAAAAAAATTGTCTATGTTTTGTATAATATTTTTGTATATTTTGTGTTTTGTTGAAAACGAAGCTAAAATCTAATAAACATAAGCATATTTTGTAAATATATCCAGCAATTAAAGTGTTAGAAAATGTATCTCTTCTAAGGTGCAAAAATTTTTTCAAGGCTTTGAGAATTTTTGAGATTTTTAATATTTTTTGTTACATTTCTTATCTTCTCTAAGGGCAAAAATTTTTGTAAATGCTTCACGAACTTTTGAGATTTCTGGTATTTTCAAATAATTTTTCTTACATTTTTTTTAAACAACTATTTTTTTCCTTTATTTAATCTAAAATTTTAAGTTATTCTACTTACATTTTCTATTTTTATTTCACGAGAGCAATTTTATAGGTTTTCAAGTTCATATTTTTTATTAGATTTCCACTCACCGGCATTTATTATATGACTTTATGAGAATTTTCTAAAAAATTTTGATTTATTATAACAAAATTTTCTAGCAGTTTCTATTTCAATAATTTTCTTTATTTTCAGCATGTTTTTATTCTCTTGACTTTTTTAGGTTTTCCTTTAACAATTTCTTTTCCATATTCGACCTCTTTGGGGGTTTTAGAATTTCATAAAATTTTCTACTATTTTCCAAATGTTCCATTACAATTTATCAATAATTTTAATTTTATTTGATCAAAATTATCCAGGAATCTCTTCTCCAAGTTACCGAAATGTTTTTAGAGTCTTCTAAAGTTTTCCAAACATTTCCTTTATATATTTCTTTAAATTTCGAGTTTTCTTCCTTTCTTCATGTTCTAGAAGTTCACAGATGTATTTTCTAGATTTCTTATTTTATTCATGTTCTAGAAGTTCACAGATGTATTTTCTAGATTTCTTATTTTATTTTATTGAATATTTCTATTAATTCTTGTAATATTTTTTGCATTTTTTGAAGCTCAAATCTAATAAACATTTTAAACAAAAATATTTTGCAAAAATATCCAACAATTAAATTCATAATTTTTAGAAAATTTATCTCCTCTAAGGTGCAAAAAATTTTGTCTAGGCTTTTGTCTAACTTTAGTTTTATTTGATCAAAATTGTCCAGAAATTTCTTGTCCAAGTTACCGAAATGTTTTTAGAGTCTTCTAGAGTTTTCCAAACATTTCCTTTCAATATTTCTTTAAATTTCAAACAAGTTTTCTTACATTCTTCATTTTTTAGAAGTATATATATATATATATATATATATATATATATATATATATATATATATATATATATATATATATATATATATTCTATTCTTATTTTTCTTGTAATATTATTTAGAAATTTGTCGACTGCAACCCGCCTAGCATCATCCTTGAAAATTTGTGTATGTTTTATATAACATTTTTGCATATTCATATGTATTTACTTGAAACCGAAGCTAAAATCTAATAAACATAGGCATATTTTGAAAAAACGTCCAGCAATTACAGTTGCAATTATTCATAATTTTTAGAAAAATATCTCCTCTAAGGTGCAAACATTTTTGTCTAGGATTCAAGAATTTTTGAAATTTTTAGAATGTTCATATAATTTTTGAAACACTTTTTCAAAACCATGATTTTTTCCTTTATGTAATCTAAAATTTTAAGTTATTCTACTTACAATTTCTAGCAATTTTATTTTCATTTTAAGAGAGCAATATTTTAGTTTTTCTAGAAGTTCATAATTTTTCATTAGATTTCTACTCTCCGCCATTTCTTATATTAACTTATGAGAATATTCTAACAATTCTTGTTTTATTATAACAAAATTTTCTAGCAGTTTCTATTTCAACAAGTTTCATCATTCTTCAGCAATTTAAAAAAAAGAGCCTGTACACCTTTTTCTTTACTTATCCTTTTGACTTTTTTTAGGTATTTTTAACAATTTCTCTTCCATATGCTCTTTGAGATTTCTTTAATTAGTTTCTCATGTAGCACGTGGTGAAACATTTTGTAATAGAAATAACACAATTTACGCTTGGTAAATTGTAAGCGTAAATTGTGTTATTTCTGCTCTTTGAGAGTTCTAGAATTTCATAGAATTTTAATGTTCTATTACAATTTTCCAATAATTTTAGTTTTATTTAATCAAAATTATCTAGAAATTTCTTCCCCAAATTACCGAAATGTTTTTAGAGTCTTCTTAAGTTTTCCAAATATTTGCTTTATATATTTCTTCAAATTTCGAGTTTTCTTCCATTCTTAATGTTCTATAAGTTCACAGAAATATTTTCTAGATTTCGTGTTTTAACTTATTAGATATTTCTAGGTAGTCTTGTAATATTTTATAGAAATTTCACCAATTTTTTAGCGAATTTCTAGCCTTTTCTTGACTTTTCTGATTCTCTAATATTAAGAATTTTACTCTTTTACATTTAATTAGCAATTCTAATCATTTAGAATTTTCATATTTATTGAATAATTTTCTCTCTTGGTAAAACATTATGAAATAATTATTAGAATTTTATTGTAATATTTCTTCTTTGTTTTGTTTTTCTAGAATTTTTCAGTAAATTTATTTTTATGCTATTTTTCAATAGAGTTTTTCCAAAAATGTTTTTTTCCAAATTTCTCAAATTTCCTTTATCACATTTTCATAATTTTCTATGAATTCTTGTTTCATTTCCTTAGAATTTTTTAGCATTTTTGAATTATTTCTTCAAGATTTTTAGATATTCTTAACAAAATACCCCCACTATTTCTTGGTGGACATTATCTGAATTTTCCAGCAGTTTAATTTCATTTCGTATTTAGATTTCTGACATTTCTCCATATTCGTGAACGCCTCTAAAAGTTTTTAATTCGTTTAATTTTTGTATAATCTTCTCCAAGATGCGAAAAGGTTTATTGAAGCTTCAAGAATTTTATAAAAATTGAAAATTGGAAAACAATTTGCTGAAAATTTATAAAAATCTATAAATCGATTTTTATAAATTTTGAGAAAATTCTTTTCCAATTGTCAAGTTATAGAAAGTCACAAAAATATTTTCCAGATTTCTAGCATTATTTAAAATTTTAGCTGCTTTTCGTGTTTAAGTTTATTTATCACATTTCGAAAAGCGTCTATCAGAATATATACTTTCTATTTTCTTTGCGATTTTGTGTCTTTCTAGTAATTTGTAAAGGTTAGTTTAATAATTGAAGCATGCTACTTAATTGAAATATTTTTATTTCTTATAATAATAACGACGTAATTAAATTTCAATTAGACCAGCAGACAGTGTATATTTCTTATTGAAAACTCACTTTCTGTTTATTAGTTTATAAACGTCGAATCAAATTTTTGCTCCCATTAATTGATTTACTGAAAATTTAAACCACTTTAATGTGCAATCTAATTTACTTATTTATCTCCACGTTGTGTTTTCTCAACTTATTTACGTATTTTCGTAATTAATTAAAAGTTTCCATCTTCACCAAAATAGCGGTTTATATTCATTAAAAACTTTATTAAACTAGAAACTTGTAGTAAAGGGTGAAATATGATAACTTCATTTCTTTTATGCAATATAAAAAAAAATATTGATAATTATTTTCTACTAATTATTTTTGGAATTTTAGCTTTAAATTTGTCAGGTAAAACTAACACTAATATATAAATCAAAATTAAAATCATTTTGATACGTTTTTTATGAAATAATTCCGTCAATTCAGTTTTTATCACATTGAGTTTATTTCTGTTGATTTTATCTAACTAAAGCTAATTTAATTATATATTTTTAGTAATTAAAAAAATTATTTTGCTGTCTAAATTTTGTTTTTATTATTGTTTGTTTAATCATCCTTTATTTAATAATTTATATGCCTTTTGTGACCTATTAGAATGATTGTACAATAAGCTAGCGTATTCTTGACCTACCTCAATAAATAATTTATTTGTGTAGCGAAATCCTTACCAAATATTATCCCACGTTAATACATATTTTATTAAGGTATTTTACAACTACGCTAAATTAATGTATAAATTTTTGAAGTAGATTATTGTCACGCAAGCTTAATAAATAATTTATTGGGGTAGGTCAAGAGTACACTAAGGTAATCAATTATTTATTGAGGTAGGTTAAGAGTACACTAAGGTAATCAATTATTTATTGAGGTAGGTTAAGAGTACGCAAGCCTAATATACTGTTTGATGTAGATCTTAAATCTGCATTATTGTATGATACATTATTCGTTCTTTAGTTAATTATTTTAAAACATTTTGAAAGTGCAAATTTCCGCGTATCACGAAAATCGATTGATGACAAATATACTCGTAAACTCAGTTAACTGTTTAAAGTGGTTTTGTGGGATAAATCAATACTAATAAGTTAAATGAACTATTTTTCCTGAATATCAAAACCAATTCTTCATTATTAAAATTTTTATTATTCAATTATTTCATTAAAACATGGTCTCAGTTTCATGTTTGCGTGTTGGAGAAGTGTCTCTAATTCCATTACATTACGATAACATTTCGGCTATAAATCAACCGGTGAAATGGAGGCCTCGTGAATCGGACTGAAATTATTTATTGTCTGCGGATGCTCTCCACGCCAGAATGAAAAATGCCTCTGTTAATAGAATTTTTTATGGAAACACATAGGGATGAAAAAAAAACAACAACCCAACAGACAATGTTTGTAAGTAATGTATTTTTTTGTGTTATCATAATTACTACGAATAATTTTAAAATGCTATTCATAAATAATAATTTTATAAAATAATATTAATGTTTTATGTCTTTATTCTTAATATTGATGTCACTTTATTTATATAAAATTCAATATGTTTTCATTTAATTAAAATTTCCAATGGTGTATGTATTTATTTTCGGAATGGAATATGCACTGTGAATTTTAATAAAAAAGGTAATTTCGTACGATCGAGCAGCTATTCTGGCTGCAGCCGATATGGTGCGGAATTTGAATAAATCGTCTTATCCGACGAAACAAGGGCGGCCCGGAGCGGCTTTTTAATATTGATTAAAATAAGGGGGGTGCGATTTTTCCCTCCTTTCGCCCCAACGCAGGAGCGAACGTGATTAATTCCAACTTGTAACGGAAAGTGCCGCCTGGAAATAAATCTGCACTCAAATTACAAAATCATGACAAGCGAAGATGACATATTTTTTTCTATTTATTCTATTAGATTGATTGAATATACAATATATTTACATTAAGTACATAAAACATTGTTAAAAAAACCGACACACTTACTTCTTTCAATACGAATTCGATCGTTTAAACGTATCGATTGAGATCATCAATACAAATATATGCATTCACAGAAAAAAAAAGTTAAGAACATTAATTATTCCACGCTCCATTAACCTGTCACATCTACGGCCATCGAGTTGATTGTGAAGTATTCGGCTTGGAAACAATACGAAGACCGGACTGGAAAAGGTCGCCCGCATCTGGGGAAATGGGAAAGCTTTTCTTGTTCTCATTCTGGCCTAGTAGAAAACTGGGGCCTTTTTCACGCACGAACGGTCGCCCCTCATTTTTATTGCGACGTTGCGAGGGCACGTACGGTGATAAGATAAACACAGCTCGAGGGTCGTGTTCCTGCGGAACGGGTCGTGCCTCTGGTAGAGCGGGGAAAGGGGATGGGGTCGAAGCGAGCTGGTTGATTTTTACACCCTACTTTTTTACTTTCGTGTTTTGTGTTTTTTTTTCTCTCTCTCGGAATATGTACTTGCATTAAATAATGAGGTTTACTTTGTTAAATTGATTGTGTGCGAGTTTTCTTTCCTAATTAATATCCGACATCAAATACTTGCAATTTTCGGTACTGTAAACTCAAGTTACGTAGAATAATTAATGCCCGGCAACGTGCTGAAATTAATGCCAGGTTTTAATTCGTATCGTTTCGGTTGCATCGTTAGGGCTTTAATTGGAAACCTAACAAATATGTAAATTTATGTAACGCGATATTTAATCGTTTCCATTAGGTGAAATATTAAATAATTTATACTTTAGCTATATATTTAATATAATCACTAAGAATTTTAAATTGTTTACAAACGCCAGATTGCACAATCCAAAAACATAAATAAGTAAAAATTACAAATAGCAGGAATGACAGTTGGAGGATTATACATGACAGTCCATTTTCCGATCGGAATGGTTTTAGTAATCCTCTACTGTTTTCTGTATTTTGTAAAGTAAGTAATATTTTTTAAATTATTTATATACAAAAGAAAATCAATGGAAGATTAATATTACGATTGTCTTTTGACACATTAATACACCAAGACATTATTTATTATTTATTATTCATTATTAAAATGTAAACTTGTATTTATTCGTCAATAAATATAGAATATTATAATTATTTACATCTATAAGCATTTTTTCTTAAAAATGCAAATATTTTTTGTCGTTTTCAAATTCTACTTTGTTAACAGAAGATAATTGATATATAACAATTGACAGAAGTTAGTTTACAGTCGCCAGATGACATTTGACAGATAACAGGTAACAGATGACAGTTGACTAACAAGAGTTAAAAGATGACAGTTGACAGATGACAGTTAACAGATGATAATTGACAGATGTCAATTAGGAGATGACACATGACAGTAAAACTGTGTACAGTTGACTGACGAGAGTTAGAAAATACCAGTTGACAAATTATTGTTGACAGATTGTAAATTTTTTTTATATATGTGAAAAAATACGGATATGGTCGAGCATGAATAATTCAGTTTATTTTTTATCGGGAGTGTAATGATGATAGTAGGAGATATCGTTAACAAAAAATAAAGGTTTAACTGTCTATGAACCTCGTTTAGTAGAATTGTTAAATTTTTTTAGACAGTGCTGTTTTTTTTTTTTTTGAAAAATGATTTTAAATGTACATACCAAAACAATTATTACAGACTAGTAATGTATTTAAAAGGAACATATCATTGTAATTTTATGCTAGATACGTTGACCTAATATACGAGGGTCATCCGAAAAGTATTTTCCATTACATATGTCCCTCGTATATTATATTTTGTAACCTTAAAGGATCGTCAGATAACCTCTACCAACCATTAGATAAGCATTTAATAAATAAATTTTTATTATTTGAAATAACTTTCAATAAATGTTGAGTGACCTTAAAAGATCAGGGGATGACCTTGAATAGCTTTGAATTATTAGACAGCGTTGAGTTATCTTAGGTGGCTTTAAATTTGAATCATTGGTAGATGATTTGTGCTTATGTTCGCTGAGTGATCTTAAGTGGACTTGAATAACCGTTAAATGACCTTAAAGTATCGTCGGATGACCTCCTAGATCATTAGATGTCTGAATAGCTTTGAATGACCTAGAACGATATTTGGATCAATAGAAATGCCTTTGGATAATCTTGAAATGGCCTTGAATAATCGCTGCTTTTAAATAATCATCGATAACCTATAAGATGACCTTGAATAACTGTTAATAATCAATAGATCGACGTTCATTGCTTGATCTTCAATGGCCTTGAATGACCTCTCCGATTTCCTTATGATCTTCAGCGATGTCAGAAACTGAAGATTAAATGATTATTTTTTTAAATAATTAAAGTCTTTGACTAAACTTTATATTGCCTTAACACATTATTAAACTATTTACTATGACCTACTAGATATTAAAGACTAAATCCATCAGTATATTATATTAACTCTACTTTTTTTCTACGTAAATCACTTTGAGTGAATATTATATTGCCTAGGAAGATTATTAAATATATAAATACCCGTGGATAAACTTAAAATGGCCTTGAATAACCATTGGGGGATCTTAACGGATCGTCAGATGACCTTCTATATCGCTAGATGAATAATTTAGTATGGCCATTGGATGACCTAGAAAGTTATTTAGATCAGTAGAAATGTCCTTCCATAATCTTGAAATTGATGTCCTGGAACGATATTTAAATTAAAAGAAATTCCTTTAAATGACCTTAAACAAACATTAGGTGACCTTGAAGGATCGTCGGATGACCGCAAATAATCGTTACATGACTGTACAGCTTAGAAAAATTATAAGATGACCTTGAAAAATATTTAAATCAATAGAAATGGCCTCTAATGACTTTAATGACTTTGAATGACCATTAGGTGATCAGATAGTTATTAATATCAATGCCTTTGGATAATTTTAAAATGAATCAATAATATTTGGATGATCTTGCAGGAAAAGTCATTAGATGACTTAGAACGATATATAGATAAATAATAATTCACTTGGATACTCTTGAGATGACCTTGAGAAATCATTGGGTGACCTTAAAGGATCGTTGGATCAATGATTGTTGAATTACTGAATTCCTTCTAATAATCATTAGATGACCTAGAAAGATATTTAGATCCATAGAAATGCTTTGAAAAGTCATTAAGTGACCTCGAAAGATTTTCGGATGACCTTTAGTGATCGTTAGATAACTGAATAGCTTCGAACGATCATTCGATGTTCGAGAACGATATTCAAATCAAAACAAATGCCCTTAGAGAATTTTTAAATGGTCTTAAACAACTGGTGCATGACCTCCAAAAATCGTTGATGACTGAATAGCTTTGAAAAATTATTAGATGACCCCTGAAAGATATTTAGATCAATAAAAATGTACTTGGATAATCTTGAGATGGCCTTGAGAAATCATTGGGTGACCTTGAAAGATCGCCAGATGACCTCCAAAGATCGTTAGATGACTGAATAGCTTTAAACGACCATTTGATGTCCTGGAACGATATTCAAATCAAATTAGATAATTTTGAAATGACCTTAAACAATCGTTGGGTGGCCTTGACGGATCGTCGGATGACCTACAATGATCGTTAGATTACTGAATTGCTTTGAATGACCTAGAAAGGTATTTAGATCAAAAGAAATGCCCTTGGATAGTCTTGAGTTGGCTTTAAGAATTCGTTGGGTGACCTTGAATGATCGTTAAATGTTAAAATAGCTTCGAACAATCTTTAGATGACCTAGAAGGATATTTTGGTCAAGATAAATGCCCTTAGATAGTTTTGAAATGGACCTAAACAAATAGTGTATGACTTTGAAGGATCTTCGGATGACTTCCAATGATCGTTGATGACTTAGAAAAATTATAAGATGACCTTGAAAGGTATTTAAATCAATAGAAATGAACTTAGTTAATCTTGAAATAGCTTTGAAGGATCATCAGATGACCTCCAATGATCGTTAGGTAATTTTAAACGACCATTTGATGTCCTAGAACGATATTCAAATCAAATTAGATAAATTTGAAATGGCCTTAAACAATCGTTGGGTGACCTTGAAGGATCGTCGGATGACTTATAATGACCGTCAGATTACTGAATTATGTTATTTTATTGTCCTTTGAGCCATTTGAGGTTTCATAGTATTATTATTTTATATAATTGTATGTTATTAATTTTGTGTTTATACATATATGTACATTGTACCAACCTACTATTTTAATTTATTTCTTTATGCCTAAAAAAATACAGTAAATAAAGAAAATATATATAATTGATATTTTTAAAACACATTTAATATGACAGTTTAGAGAAGATAGTTGGCATAACATAACAGTTGACAGATGATAGATAATAGATGGCAGTAGACAGATAAAAGTTACCAAATGATAATTGACAGATAGCAGGTAACAAATGACAATTAGTAAATAACATTTGACAAATTAGATATGACAGAAAAAAATGACGGATAACAGTTGACTGGTGACAGTTAACAGACAGTTGTCGGACTAGAATTGACAGATAACAGACAGTTAGGAAACGACAGTTGACAGACGACAATTAATAAATAGCAGTTTATAGTTGCAAATCAGTTAACAAATTATTACATTCTGTATTTAAAATAAACAAAAGATAACATATGATAGTAGTAAAACATTTGATAGACAGAAGTTAATAAATTGCAATATGTAGTTGGCAGATCAGTTAATAAATGACAATTGATTATAGATGGTAATTAATCATTTTATAATATTTTTTAAATAAAAAGATTATTACAGTTAACAAAAAATATTTGACAGATTACAGTTAACAGATAATTGACAGACCAGAGGTAACATACGACAATTTTCAGATGACAGTTGATTGGCGATAGTTAATAGATGACAGTTGACAATTGGCAGATAACAATTAACAAATGATTCTTGATGATTGATGGAAATTAATCATATTTTTATACTTTTGAAATAAATTCATTATGACAGTTGACAGACGAAAATTGACACATGATAATTAACGGATAACTATTGATATATGGTAGTGAAGATAATAGCTGACATGTGAAATGTTACTGTTGGAAGATGGTCATTAATTATGTTATTTTATTTCTGAAATGAATAAAATATAATTTTTGAAAGAGTAGAGTACAGATGACAGTTAACATAACATAGCTGACAATTACTACCTGATAAATGATAGTTAATATATAGTTGACAGACGAGAATTGATAGGTGGCAATTAATAGATAGTTAAGAGAAAATGTTTGGCGGACGGTAGTTAATTAATGACAGTTGATAGATGAAAGTTAACAGAAAGTTAACAGATGACAGTTAACAAATGAGAGTTGATGGATAATGTTTGTTGGGCGATGATAATTAACACACAACTGTTGCGGTTAGGTGACAATTAATTATGTTATAATAGATGACAAATGGCAGTTATAAGTTAACAGACAGTTGAAAGACGACCGTTGATAGATGGGAGATGACAATTGAAAGATGACAGCTGAGAGATAACATTTGACAGTTAATCATGTTACTTTTTTTAGAAAAAAAAAATACAAGTTGACAAAAGATAATTGACAGATGACAATTAACAGATGACAGTGGGCAGATGAGACTTGACAGGTTTCAGTTGACGGATGACAGTTGAGAGGTAACAGTTAACAGTTGATAGATGGCAATCATTTATGTTACTATATTTAAAAAGAAATAGTCTTCGACCAATGATAATTGACAAATGACAGTTAAGAGATAGTTGACATACAAGAGGGAAATATGGCATTTAACAGATGATAGTTGTCGGTTGGCAGATAGCAATTAATCATGTTATTAAATTTTTAAATTGAATAGAATATTAGAGTTGACAGTTGACAGATGATAGATGGCAAATGTTAGTTATAATATGACAATTCACAGACAGTTTAAACACGACCATTTATAGATGAGAGTTGTCAGTTGAAAATTGACAGATGGCAATTGAAATATGACAGTTGAGAAATGAGAGTTAACAAATGATAATAGATTGATGACAATGAATTATGTTACTATATTTTAAAAACAAATAGAAGATGACAAAAGTTGTTGACAGATGCCTGTTAACAGGCAGTTGATAGGTGATAATGAAAATATAGCAATTAACAGATGATAGTTGATAGTTGGCAGATGGTAATTAACAAAAATCTATTGATAGATGGAAATTAATATATATAATTTTAGAGTTAACAGTTGACAGATGATAGATGAAAAATAGCAGTTATAATATGACAGCTAACAGACAGTTGAAATACACCATTGATAAATGAGGATTGACACTTGACATTTCACAGATGGCAATTGAAAGATAACAGTTGAGGGATGAATTTAAAAGTTGACACAGTATTGATAACAGATGGAAATTGACAAAAATTAGTTGACAGTTACTAGTTGACAAATTACAGTTTACAGACAGTTAAGTTAACATTTCTGACCAACGGTAGTTAATAAATGAAAGTTAATATAAAGTTAAAAGTTTACAGATGATAAATGATAGTTGTCAGATGACAGTATATTGACAAGAATTAATAGATGACAGTTGGCATGTGGCAGTTAACAAAAAAACTGTTGATAGATGACAATTAATCACGTTATTTTATGTTTGAATTAAATTAACTATTACACTTGACAAAATATAGTTGACAGATAACAATTGGTAGATGAGAAATCAATGATGACAGTTGGCAGATAACAAACAATATGGCAATTATTAACCTTATTATATGTTTGAAATAAAAAAAACTATTAGAGTTGATAAGTGACAAATGATAGATGATAGATGGCAGTTAAAATGACAGTTAACGAACAGAGAACAGTTGACATATGACAATTATAAGATAACAGTTAAAAGATGACAGTTAACAGTTAACAAATGACCATCAATAGATGACAATTTATGATGTTACTATATTTTAAAAATAAATAGAATATGACAAAAAATAGTTGACAGTGAGCAGACAGTTGAGAAATAAGAAAAAACATATGGCAGTTAAGAAATGACAGTTGAGAGGTAACAATTGTAAATTGTCTAATGACTGTTGATAATAGATGACAATTAACATTTTATTACATTTTTTAAATAAATAAATTATAACAGTTGACGGAAGATAGTGAATAGATAGATGACAGGCAAAAGTTGACCGATGACAGTTAACCGACAGTTACTGGATGATAGTTTACAGACGAGAGTTAATAGATGACAGTTAACAAATGACCATTTAAATATAACAGTTGAAAGATGACAATAAAAAAATGTCAAAATATAATTAATTACGTTACATTTTTTTTAAAATTAATAGAATGTGACAGTTAACAGAAAATAGTTGACACATAACTGTTAGTTAGATACATGACGGTTAAGAGATAGTGAAAAATTGACAGTTGACAAACGAAAGTTAATAACTAACAGTTAATAGATGTCGGTTAATGGTAGATGAAAATGAATAAAAATTAATTTATGTTTAAAATATGACTAACTAACAGATGATAGTTGATTGATGACAGTTGAATGACTGTTAATCAATCTATCAATTGACAAAAGAGAGTTGACAGATAGTAGTTAACGCATAACAATTGACAGATAAGTTAGGAAATGGCAGTTGGCAGATCGTGGTTAACAAATAAATGTTGACAGATGGCAAATAATCATGTTATTATATTTGTTAATTAAATAGACTATTAGAGTTGACAGTTAGCAGATGATGAATGACAGATGGTAATAGGAATATCACAGTTAACGATCATTTGGCAGATGAGAGTTAACAATAAATCATATTACTATATTTTAAACATAAATAGAAGTTTACAAAAAATAGTTGATACATGACAGTTAATAGAGAGTTAACAGACAAGAGGAAAAATATGGCAATTAACAAATTATGGTTGACATTTAGCAGATAGCAATGAACAATAACAAATAACGGTTGATAGATGACAATTAATCATGTTACATTTTTTAGTTGAATAGATTACTAGAGTTGACATATTATAGATTATAGATGATAGTTGGAATATGACAGATAAAAGACTGTTGACAGATGAGAGTTGGCAGGTAACAGTTGACAGATGACATATGTATTTTTATAAGGAAGCTAAAGACTAATAAACATAAACATACATATAGTTGACAGATGGCAGTTAACAGACAGATGAGAGAGAAGACGTAAAGTATTGCAATTAAGATGATAGTTGACAGTTGGCAAATGGCAGTTAACAAATAACTTCATAAGTGACAATTAATCATGTTTTTTAAATTTTTTAATTAAATAGAATATTGACGGGCTGAAAGACCACCGGTCGATAGCCATGGAGCAGAAGAACAAGAACATATCAGATTTTATTTTATTTTATCCATTACATGTATTAGATTTTATTTTTCTGTGAATAAAGATGTTTTAGTAGTTTAGTAGTAGAATATTGAAGTTGACAGTTGACAGATAATAGATGACAAATGGAAGTTATAATACGCAGGTAACAGACAGTTGAAAGATGACCGTTGATAAATAAGAATTGACAGGTGACATTTGACAGATGACAGTTGAGAAATGACAGTTGATAGTTAACAAATGGCAGTTGATAAATGGCAATTAATCATGTTTCTTTTTTTATATATGGAAGTTGACAAAAGATAATTGACAGATGATAGTTAACAGACAGTTGACAGACGAGAGAAAATATGTGGCAATAATAGACTGTTCGAAATGACAGTTGACAGATGATAGATAACAGTTTTATTATGACATTTAACAGACAGTTAACTAATGACAGTTGACGGATGACAATTGAAAGATGACAGTTGAGAGATGGCAGTTGATAGACTGCAGTTAATTATGTTACTATATTTTAAAAGGAAATAGAAGTTGACAAATGATAGTTGATAGATGATAGTTAACAGATTGTTGACAGACGAAAGGGAAAATATGTCAGTTAAGGCATGATAGTTGACATTTGGCATATAACATGATTAATTACTAATTTAATTAATCATGTTATAAACCTTCTAAATTGAATAGACTATTAGAGTTGACAGTTGACAGAAGATAGATCATAGATGGCATTTATTTAATAAATTACAGTTGACAGAAAATAGTTGACAGATGACAGTTAACAGATAGTTGATGGTCGAAAGGGAAAATATGCCAATTACCAAATGATACACTATTCGAGATGATAGATGGCAGTTTTTATATGACAGTTAACAGACAGTTGGCAGATGGCAGTAGACAGGTGAGCGGTGACAGTTGACGAATAACAATTGAAAAATGACGTTTGAGAGATGGCAGTTGATAGATCGCAGTTAATTATGTTACACTATTTTAAAAAGAAATATACGTTGACAAATGATAGATGACAGATGATAGTTGACAGATGATAGTTAACAGATAGTTGACAGATAAGAGGGAAACTATGGCAATTAAAAGATGATAGTTGACGGTTGACAGATGGCAATTAATAAATAACTGTTGATAAATGACAGTTAATCATGTTATTAAATTTTCTAATTGAATGGAATATTAGAGTTGATAGTTGACAGACAATAGATAACAGATAGCAGTTATAATATGACAATTAACAGATATTTGAAAGACGACCATTGATAAATGAAAATTGAAAGGTGTCATTTAAAAGATGGCAATTGAAAGATGATGATGAATGACAGTTGACAGTTAACAAATGGAAGTTAATAAATGGCACTTAATCATATTTCTTTTTTTTAATATATTTTATAATTAGTTGGCATATGTCATTTAACAGACAGTTGAC
The DNA here is from genome assembly GCA_963969525.1 of Ontholestes murinus. NCBI lineage: Eukaryota > Metazoa > Arthropoda > Insecta > Coleoptera > Staphylinidae > Ontholestes > Ontholestes murinus. The sequence continues at coordinate 12,801,632 of OZ018393.1, forward strand.
AGACGAGAGGGAAAGTTTGGCAACTAACAGATCACGGATCATTCTACATATAGAGATGATAGATTTAATATGACAATTAACAAACAGTTGACAGATGACAGTTAGGGGATGACAATTGGAAGATGACATATTAGAGATGACAATTAAACATGCTATAAAAATTTTTAATTAAATCAAGCATTAGATGTGACAGTTGACAGATGATAGATCACATATGGCAATTATTATATGACAGTCAATAGACAGTTGAAACACGACCGCTGATAGGTGAAAATTGACAGATAGTAATTGAAATATGACAGTTAACGATTGGCAGTTGATAAATGACAATTAATCATGTTTTTTAATATATATAAGTTGGCAGAAGGTAGTTGACACATGACAGTTAAGACACAGTTGACAGATGAGCGGAAAAATGTGACAATTAACAGATGATACACTATTTGAGATGACAGTTGACATATGTTAGATGATAGATGGCAGTTTTAATACGACAGTTGTTAAAAGACTGTTAACAGATGACAGTGAACAGATGAGAGTTTATAGGTGTCAGTTGACGGATGACAATTGAAAGATGACAGTTGAGAGATGATAGTTGACAGTTATCAGATAACAGTTAATAAATGGCAAATAATTATGTTACTATATTTTAAAGAAAATAGAAGTTGACAAATGATAGTTGACAGATGAGAGAAAAAATATTGAAATTAACAGATGATATTTGATAGTTGGCAGATGGCACTTAACAAATAACTGTTGATAGATGAAAATTGAAAGATGACAGTTGATGGATGGCAATGAATCATGTTACTTTATTTCTCTTTAACAAATAGAAGTTGTTAAAAGATAGTTGATAAATGACAGTTAACAGGCAGTTAACAGACGAGAGGAAATATATGGCAATTGGCAGATAATAGTTGAAAGATAACAGTTAATTGTTAACAAATGACTGTTGATCATGGATGGCAATTAACATGTTATTATAGTTTTAAAATAAATAACATATAACAGTTGACAGAAGATAGTTTAAGATAAAAGTTAACAGACGGTTGCCAGACGAAAGTTGACCGATGACATTTGATATATGACAGTTACTAGATGAAAATTGAGAGACGAGAGTCATTAGCTTACAGTTAACAAATGACAGTTTAAATATGAGAGATGATTAATGATAGTTAACAAACGATATTTGACAGATGACAGTTGATAGTTTACAAAGACAGTTGATGACAGATTCGAATTGATGTTACTATTATTTTTAAATAAATAGAATGTGACAGTTGACAGAAAATAGTTGAAAGATAACTGACCGACGAGATTTGATAGATGACAGTTACTATATGATAGTTGACAGACGAGAGTTAATAGATGACAGTTAACAAATGTTACTGTAAAGATGAGAGTTGATAGATGATAGTTGACAAACGAGATTTGACAGATGGCAGTTGATAGATGACTATTATGAGATGACAGTTGACAATAAACAAAGTCTGCTGATGACAAATTGGATTGTATTACTATATTATTTAAATAAATAGAATGTAACAGTTAAAGAAAATAGTTGACAGTAAATAGTTGACAGATAAAAGTCAACATGTAATTGACAGACTAGAGTCGACAGATCATATTTAATAGATGATACTTAACAGAAAGTTTACAGATGAGAGTTGGCAAATGAGATTAAATAACTGGCAGTGTATAGATAAGAAATAATCATATTATTTTATTTTAAAATAAATACAACAATTGGCAAAAGGCTGTTGTTAAACAACAGTTGACAGATAAGAGTTAACAGACAGTTGACAGACGAAAGTTGACGATGATAATTGACAGAAAATAGTTAATGGATGTCGGTTGATTAATGTTAGTTGACAGGCGATAGTTTATAGATGACAATTGGCAGAGGACAGATGAGAGATGACAGTTGACATTTAATAAATAACTGTTGATGATAAATGGTAATTCATCATTGAATACTGGTTTAAACTAAATAGCTTATTGGCAGATAATAGTTGTCACAAGAGAGTTGACAGAAGACAGTTGACTGATAATATTTAACAGACAGTTAACAGGAGTGAGTTTACCGATGACATTTTTACACATGACAGTTAACAGATACTAAATAGATTATAGTTAACAGACGAAAATTAATATATGACAGTTGACTGATGACAATAAAAAGATGACAGTCGATAAATAATAGTTGACACTTAATAAATGATGGTTGATGATAGATGGAAATTAATTATGTTACTATATTCTTGAAGTAAATAGAATATTCCAGTTTATAGAAAATTGCTGATAACTGTCAACAGATAATTGACAGAATAGAGTTTTTTTTTAATAAATACAATAGGGCAGTAAACAGAGTTAACAGAGAGTTGAGAGTCGAGAGTTGGCAGATAACATTTAATAGATGAAAGTTAAAAGATCAAAGTTGTTAGACGAAAGTATATAGACGATTTGCAGACAAGAGTTAATAGATGACAGTGGATACATGACAGTTAATAGGTGACAATTGATAGACAAGAGTTAATAGATGACAGTTAAAAGACAAAAATATGATTGTTGAGAAATAATAAGTGACAGTTAACAACTGACAGTTAATAGACTAGAATAATTAATGTTATAATATTGTTTAAATATATAGAATATGACGGTTAACACAAAATAGTTGATACTTGACAGATGACTGTTAACAGATATTTGACAGATGACGGATAACGGGTAGTTAAGAGATGGCATATGTCAGGAAAATTTTTATAAAAGAAATAGATGATTATTAATGACAGATTGAAATTTATAATGTTATAATATTTTCAAAATAAATATGATAGCTGACAGAAGATAGTTTATAGCTAACAGTTAAAGTACAGTTGACAGGCAATAGTTAAAAGATGCCATTTAATATATTACAAAAAAATGACAAGTAAATGACATATAACAGTTGATTGTTGACAATTGAGTTGACAGTTGACAGTTGACAATTGACAGTTGATTACAGATAATATAGAGTAGATGCCAAATTCTAAATGATAGCTGTAACACTAAACGTATAACCTTTTCCACAACAGGTGATAATTGGAAGTTAGGATAAATGATGGATGCAACATGACAGTTGACAATGCACAAGAATGTGTGGTTTTATTCAATATTTTAAAATGAATATGAATCTCTTATTAAATCTATAAATATCTATATTTGCATATTTTTAATACCATTTTGGATTTGGTCCCAATTTTAATTTCAAATATTTAAATAATGCACCCTAAAGGTAAAACTTCTATTATTTTATTCCTAGATATTCAGTAAACTTTTGACTCTATTTGGCATAAATATCTATTGTATACTTGTCACCTCCTAAATATTTCTTTACAAATATTTTCTTTCTTTAAGATCTCATAAAGTTAATATGAAAATCTCATTCTCCACTTGTTTTAATTCTGAAGAACTTCCCTAAGGCACTCCACTCTCACCTTCCTATTTAACATTGCCTTAATTTATAACCCCCACTTTCTTTTCTTCCCTCTAAATAATTTACAATTATACATTATTTTAAATGTTTATTATTATTATTATAAACAATATACATATTTCCCAATAAAGTGGAAAGAATTTTAAATTTAATTAAATTGATTTTTATTACACTTTTATTACTAGAAGATATAATTTATATCCTTTATGATAAAAAATATCAATAATACAACAAAAATTTAAAATTATTATTTTGAATATTTCTTTCGTAAAACATTCATAATTATTATTAAGTACCAGATTTAGTAGAGATAGAGAGAGATAGATAGAGAGTTGGTCTCCGGTATAATTTAATCGAACATCCGCAATATCCACACAACAGGAAATCATCGGGACGATCCCAGACACAAACATCGGAACCGCCGAGGATTACGTAAATCATTAAATATCTTCAGCCGTGACTTAATCAAAACCGGCGGATTAATAACCAATAAGCGCCGGATTGGACAACGGAGCGGGCTCGACCGGACACAAATTAAATTTCCCATATCCGGAGATCCGCCGTCATTAATAAAACCAATCGTGCGTATTCAATTAAAGTTTCAATCGTAAAAGTTTTACATGCCTGTACTAATAGTGATTACTCAATTTGACATTAAATTCAAATACCGTCCCGGCGCATCCACCATTTATATTTTAATTACAATTTGTTGTATTGCGCGCTTCTGTACACATGTAATTGGACAATTTTGCTTGTTATGCGGAGCTTTCAATTATATTTAACAATTTGCGCTCGAGGCGATTTAGAACCACCCATTAATTACAACATAATTCCAAGAATTACATCATATTGTGTAATTATTAGCTGTGCTCAGTTCAATAGAATTAAAATAAAATAATAATTAAATCGAGTTGAAATTGTGCTCAAAATTAACATTTATAATTAATTAATCGACACATTTTCATGACGTTTCAGATCTTTCAGGTAAACAAAATTTTATCATAATTAATGTGTATAACCTATTTTATATTTTATTATTGTTATATTGTAATTGGCTTATATTGTTGGGTAATAAATAATATTATTATTATTATTATAAGATCTTACGTTAATAATTTGTGTGTATATATGTTGAAAATTCACCTCATTTTAACTGTGTTAAAAAAGAGCGCACGAACTAATCCATTTAATCTTGATGGACGACGGTTGTGGGACGTAATGAATACGAATAATTAAAAATTTTAACGACTTCTCATCGGGCTCGTAAAAATTCCATTAAGGAGGAGTTTCGCTCTCTGCGTTTTTTTTTTTCTTTTCGTTACTTTGCCTATGGTGAAATATAGTTCGTCTCGTGCCCCGAGGACGTCAATCTTCGCAGTAACTTCAGAGCGTATCCCTTTATTACCCGCCGCCCTCTGACGGAAATGGCCCGGTTTTAATCAAGGGCCGCGATTTTAATATTTGATTGCGGTTAACCTCACGATTTAAATATTTTATTACCATCAAGCCTGCTGAAACTAATAGTGTACTTAAAACATTGTGCATTATTTAAAATTTTACCTTAAATAATTTAATATTCTAGATTTAAAAACTCCGAATTTATTAATTATTTAAAACGCCTTTTGTTTTTATTATTTAATACAGAATATGAATTATTCAGGGATATTAAATATACATTCGCGACCATCCAATTTAGTTCACGAACAACAACGACAAGTTAATTTACTTCCGGCGTGCGTCGTATATACCTGCCTACAATAAATCTTCCCTTATTGCGAAAGAATTCCTCGGCTTCACGAGATTTCTTCAGATCTCGCTGATAGGGACAAATTGAAAAATTCCATTTTTCCCGAATGCAGCTTTACAAAGAGAAGCCGCTGCACTTGCACTACATCAGAGGCAAGTAATTGCATTGCTTTAAACACTTTAACAAAGGGGTGCAGTTGTAAAACGGTAGACAGAAAAGATAGATTGTTTGGAATTATTGATTTTTTTACTTATATGTAATGCAAATATAATCGAATCAACGGTTACCAATCAATGGTTATTTCTTGAATGTTATAGATAAAAATTGTGTAAATTATTGATTTCTAGAACGGTTTGAGCGTTGCCATTTTGTTTTCAGCTATGATACGCCAATTGTTTTAATAGATTATCAAAGATAGATTAATGGTAGATGGATTTGAAGTTTTTGAACTAATCGCCAGAGTGATTATTTTTTTACAATTATTCTTAACACAGAACGCAATTTTATTTCTAAACTTTACGTTTCAAGCGTCGCCATTTTGTTTTCAGCCATGATACGTCAATTATTTTAATAAAATATTAAATATACATTAATGATAAATGAAATTAATGATTTTGAAACCAATCCCCAGAATGGTTAAGTTTATACAAATATTTTTAACAATGAACGCAATTTAAATTATCAAACTTTATATTTTGACCGTCGCCATTTTGTTCTCAGACATGATACATCAATTATTTCAATAGAATTTGAAAGATACACTAATGGTAGATGTAATTTAAAGTTTTGAAATTAATCCCTTAAGTCATTAATTTTGTACACTTATTCTTAACACCGAACGCAATTTAATTTACTAAACTTTACGTTTTGTACGTCGCCATTTCGTTTTCAGCTAACCTACATCAATTGTTTTAATAGAATATTAAAGACACATTAACGCTAGACGGACTTTGGTGTTTTGAAATTAATTGCCAGAGTTTTTTTACCACTATTTCTACTTAATTTACTAAACTTTACGTTTTAAGCACCGCCATTTTGTTTTCAGCTATGATACGCCAATTGTTTTACTACAATATCAAAGATACATTAATGCTAGATAGAATTTAAAGTTTTAAAAACCCATAGGTATTAAGTTTTACAACTATTCTCAATCCCGAGCGCAATTTAATTTACTAAACTTTACATTTTAAGCGTCACCATTTTGTTTTCAGTTAAGACGCGTCAAATGTTTTAATATAATGACAAAGATACATTTTTGCTAGATAATATTTGAAGTTTTAAATCTAATCCCCAGTGTAATTATATTTATACAACTAATCTTAACACCGAGTGCAATTTAATTTACTAAACTATAGGTTTCACGCGTCGGCATTTTGTTTTCAGCAATGATACATCATTTTTTTTAAATAGAAAATTAAAGACACATTAATACTACATGGAATTTGGAGTTTTGAAACTAATTGCCAAAGTGATTATTTTTTTACAACTATTCTTAACACCGGATGCAATTTGATTTACTAAACTTTACGTTTTGAGCGCCGCCATTTTGTTTTCAGCCATGATATATCAAATATTTTAATAGAACTTCAAAGATACATTAATGCTTAATGATATTTATAGTTTTGAAATTAGTCCCCACAGTGATTAATTTTTTACAAGTATTTTTAACACCGAATGCAATATGGTATTTTTTTATTAGATTATTATAATTTTCGCTTGTATTAGTAATTTGTAATTAGTAAATTAGCTACATACCATGTGTCATGTAGCAACCATCACCTGTTTACTGGCAACTGTCAACAATCATCTATCTTTTTTTAAAATTTTTAAGCTATCTTATCAAATGCCATGGATTATCTGACAAATCTTCGCTATCAATTGTCGAATGCCAACTGTCAAAATATATATTACTAAATTATGATGAGGGCAAGGAGAGAGTATCTTGAGTGTAGGGGAGATAAATCTCAGTACCGGGAAACAAGAAGGAGAGTAAGGTATGTGAGGAGAGGAACGCGGTGGTGGTGGGGAGAAAGACGAAGGAGTTGAGGAAGTGTGCGAGCGAAGCGGATATGTAGAGAGTGTTGAGAAGTGGATGACGAAGGAAACAAGCGAAGGTAATACTGGAAGAATAGGTGGAGAAGTGCAGAAGAGGGACCGGAAATCCGTGTGGAATATAAGTAAGAGGAGGAGATGGAGAAAGGTGAAGGAGGTGACAGTGGAAGGACCGGATGGTCTGGAGGTGGAAATACAGAAGGTGTTTGAAGAAGAGGGAAAAAATATTTGGCAAGATATTGAACCAAATATGGAGGGAGGAGGAGGATATTCCATGGTCGTGCAAAGTGAAGGCTATATCCCCTTCTATTAAGAGGGGAAACAGAGAAAGTAGAGAACTGTAGGGGGTAACGGTGACTAACGCGGGCTACAAAATAGGTGTGACGGTAGTGAAAAATAGGCTGAAGAAAAAAGTTGAGGAAAAGGAACTAGTACCAGAAACGGGAGGAGGAGAAGGATGAGGGACCAGAACTTTACTCAGGCTAGGATAGAAGAATCATGGAAAAGAGAGGAAGTATATATGTGGTGTTTCTGTACCGAGGGGAAGATTTGTAGAATGAGTGAGAGAATAATTAAGTTTGTAAGGAGGGCATATGAGCAAACATGGTAGAGGATGGCTATCGGAGAGATTTAGGACGTAGATGGGAGTAAGAAAGGGCTTCCTGCTAAGTCCTTTGTTGTTTAATTTGTATAAAGGTGAACTGAAGATGTTGTTGAGGAGAGGGCAAGCGGGTATCATAGTGATTTGGAGTAAGAGTGTATGAATGTTGGAGTATGATTAGGTGCTGATGGCGAGGGACTTTGATGGTTCAAAAGAGATGATAGATAGTGTTATGGGCGAATGTGTGAAAAAGAAGTGGATGAGGTTTAAGAATAAAGGAAGTGAAGAAGAGTAAAAGAGCTAAAATCAAAAGGGAAGCGAGTGTTCGAATATCTGGAAATCATTTTTAAGTCTATAGAGAGATATGTGAAGGACTTGAGATCGTGGGGAGTGTTGTGGAAAATATGGGGGAGATTAGTGGAAAACAATGTGAGAGTGATGTGCGGATCGTAGGATGCATGCGTGAGGACGATTTCAATGTATGGAGTTGAGGTGAAGGGGACAAAAGATATGAGTGTGTGAAGCGTGAGCACATATGGTTTATGAAGCAAGTGTTAGGCGTGGAGAGATCGGCACCTGGATATATATTATTACAAGAATTGAATAAGAAGAGTTTAGGGAGTGAGGCGGTAAAGAGGTTGGTGGGATATGAAATGAAAGCGTGTGCGCTGGAAGAGGGCAGATTGGTGAAGAAGGTATGGTGGAGGTACAGGAGTGAAGGGAAGGATAGATGGAGAGTGGAGTAATGGATGAAGGGGGGGGGTAACTGAGAAGAGTTTTTTCTTTGTTTTTTTTATTTCGATGTGCTGGTATTTGTATAAGTATATTATAAACGTCTTTTTTTTTAATTATTGTCATTTGACATTTGTCATCTATTATGTATTAATGTTTAATGCCGCTTATCAGCTATTAAGAATCAATTGCCTAGTGCCAACTATTACATATCAACTGACATTTTAATAATATTTTCCAAATATTATTCCAAATATCATTAAAAATTATTGTTAATATATTGACATCGGTTGCCTATATTAACTGATATTTTTTAACGATATACCAAAATGTTTTAGGGGCGGTTCGGTTGATTTTCTTTATTTACTTACGGCTTAGCTCAGTTTTGGATGTTTTGTTAACGAAATTTTAGCACTTACTTTTGATTTGAGGATGTTGGCTCGTATTGCGGTTTTAGATCGATCACGTACTTCTGGATGATGGCTGTCGGTTTCTTTAGACAGCGACACTTATAATTCATGTTTTTTTCTGTAATTTCACTATTTTCTCCTAATTAATAGTTACTTTGGCTGGAGCCATTTAATATTTAACGTATGATAGATCATAGATGACAGATGATTGACCGTTGCTAGTTAAGAGGTATTCGCTGACATGCGATAATTTCCATATAGTTAATATTTACTAGCTAATAAATGTCGAAATACGGGGTTCATTATGAAAGTAATGTGTATTTTCTAGGAAAAATATATGATCGTACAGGTAAGTTCTTCAAAACAAATTCACTTGCGAAAACGTGTCTGGCATGAAACTCTTCGACGAGAATGGTTCTTATGAATATACTCTTTTTGATACTTGTGCCAATGTTTTCCTTTCAGTTCTTACTTCAGTTGAGGAAACAAAAAGTCGAACGGAGCTAGGTTGGCAACAATTGTAAGACTGAGGGACTTTCGTGGTGTTATTCCGGAATAGGGACTTGGTAACGATGAACGCCGTGTGACTGGAGGCATTGATATGGTGAAACCTAACTATGTCTTTATCAGCCTTCACCCATGCGAATCAGCGTTTCAATCTCTTGAGGACGTGTTGGTAAAAGGCTGAGTTGATAGTTCCTCGGATGTCAAAAAATCCAATGGCATCGTTTTGATTACGAGACTTGATCATTCGCACTTCCTTGTAGTTATGGGATAATTTTGTGTACCACTTGCTGCTCTACCTTAAGATTCTGGGTCGCACCCAACCATCCAGGATTAATCTCCGATTATGATAGAGTTAAGAAAGTTTGACAGCGCGAAACTCGAATCCTCAGTCACTATCCCTTGTGCTGCAAATAGGGACATGTTTAGGGTGTCAGCCCACACGATGCACATTTCAGTCTAGATCATGACCTTGAAATGCAGTTATCCTTGGAGGTCTCTTGAAGCATCTGGAATGTTTCGGTTGCATTCTTTTTCACGCCTCACAAAAAATTGATTGCGTACCGCTGTTCAAACGAATGCTCCATCATGTTGTATTGCAGAGTCTATAACCACACTTCACACAAGCAGATCAGCTGCATTTAAAGAGCAGACCCTTAATCATATTTTCCTAAACCGTATTACCTTGCTGCGAATGATTGGATTTGTTCGATGGGAGAACAGAGAGGTCCCCTGCACGTAGACCCAGTGAGCCCTTTGTACATCCTCCCATCTGAACCGTCATACCTTGCTACGTCTAGCCAATCTATGGGCAAACGCCAAGACCGCAGCAATTTCGTTGTTGCATTTTTCAGAAGGATAATTAAGTCTTGCAGGAAGTCTCCACAGCATTCCACCGTTAATGCTAGGGTAATTTTACAGCTGGAAATGGACTCAGCTCTTCTTATCAGAGATTATCTTTGCTGTTTATAATATACCCACGACTTCCATCGTTGTTGGTGTGCTCAGTGTCTTACCTAGTGGAATACTTTATTTCAGGGACAGGTTTTTATAAAAAATTCCTACACCTGCACCAGCTTTCGACGACGACCTATCAGTGTATCTATGAATGTCTATATGTTTGCTTCCTACTCCTGAGTCTTCGCATCTCAGCTCTATTTGAAGCTCTCTAGTGAATATATACTTTCAAATGATGTCCATCGTCATAATAATCTCGGGATTTATTTTCCTGAAATTCTCTAAGATGGACAGTCGCGTCACAATAAAAGCATGCGCATTACTTTCATAATAGACCTTGTAAAGAACTCACAACTTTCATTAAAAATTAAATCAAATAACTATAATTAAATAATACGTTTTATTCATTTACTAATTATTGTGGGTTGTAATGTCTTTATCATGAATACATATTTGAAATTTGCTCATCACCTAAAGTTTATAAATAATTAAATATAAGATGGCGTTCGAAATTTTAGGTACATTGTCAAGAAAATAATTTTATTATAAAAATGTAACTTAATATTAGGGGACAAAATTGGTGTACTTTTCTTATGAAATGTATAAGTTAACTGTAGGCAAAATTGTACGACACTATTTATTAATATTAAAAATTTAAAAAATTATATATATAAAAAAACAATATATTTTCCCTTTGTTTGTATAACACGTAATTACTTGTTATACAAACAAAAATATTTTTTTCCTATTACGAATATGAATTATTATTCATAAATAATTTTTCGTAATATTTTGACAACACTTAACTCATACATTACTTAAGAAAATCGCAATCATTATTTTTCTTCGTATTTACGTATTTGTTTATAATAAAATAATTTTCTCGAAACTCTGGCTTCTTAGTATCAAGTAAATACATATTCAAACATTTTGCCAGAATAAGTAAGGCAAAACTCAAGCAGGGAATATTTATAGACCGTCAAATAAGATATTTATTGCAAGATGCAATATTCGCATAGAAACGCAATTTAAAGGAAAAATGGCGTGGATATGCATAAGAGGAGTGATGCGTTAGCTTTAATGGGAATTTTAAATCTGCAAACTATATAACCATTGTAAAAAATATTTTAAAGGGTTATAAAAACTTGGGGGTGTCTCTCAAAATTCACCATTTTCATTGCCAGATTTTTTTTCACCTAATTTGGGTGACATTAGCAACGATCAGAAGAAAGATTCCATCAGGATATTTCAAGGCTGAATATTTCACTACAATATTTTAATATTGTAATAAACTGCATTATGCCAACTTTTTTAAAATTAGTTTCCTGCAAAAATGCAGAGTGATACAGAAAAAGTAAGTACATATTTAAAATCAGCATATTTCAATTTATGAAAATCAGCTATTTTAAAGTTCTGCCAAATAAAACAATTAAAATTTGTTGTACAGTATATAACTTATTATAAATGACAGTTGACAATAGGCAATTGACTCTTGACAGATAGCAAATGACAAAACATAAAATATATTTGATGGATAACAAAAGGCGGGGAAATAAATTGGAGATGATTTCGAAACAGTAAAAAAATGTTAAAAAGATAGTAAAGTAGTTGACATTTAACATTTAACAAACGACAAATGATAAATTATATTTAATAGTTACTATTATCTGTTAGATCCACAATAGATCTAAAAAGGTCGCGGTGTAACAGGCGCTGGTGCCACCCTTATAACATATATCTATCTGTTAGATTGTGACTGATTGACACTTGGCATATAATTAATAATTACTAGATGATAAATGGGCACATAAAGAAGTTAACTCATAGATGACATAAATACATGAAAGGTGATAAATGACAATAATTGAACAATAATTTTAGCTGAAATGTGACAGTTAACCATAACATATGTCAAATGACAGTAACTAAATGACATTTATTAACAAACAATTGACAAATTCTTTTATTAGTTATGATAGAAGACTAATGATAGATGATATTCTTTGTAAGATTACAGTTGATCGTTGCTACATGATACTTATCATATCATTAAAAACTACTTGATGATAAATTATTTACATATAGATGACGAATTAATAATCAGTGACAATCGATGATATTTAAATATTGACACACGATAAATTAACAATAAAAATTATTTTAAATTATATTTCAAAAATAACAGATGATTTATGACAGACGACAATAAAAAACTAACTCACAAAAGAAGCACTTTTTTTATTTTATTTGTACAACTGGAACTTTATTTAGTGACTAGTTGAAATTGTGGAAACAATAATCCTTAAATATAGTTCCAGTTACACAAAGTAAGTGATTTATGATGTATAATGAAGTAGAAGTCTCCAATATTAACAGAAACTTGACTGTAGAAAAACGTTGTCAAATATAAAAAGTAATAATAACAAAAATTTCAAAGTAAAATTAGAAAAAACATATTTGACACATAGTTAATAGTTACCGTATGACCTTTCAATTACAAATATTGATAACCAATTTAATTTAGAAATTTTTAGAGGGCCAAAGTTGTCTGATTCATTAGTACTATCTAATTTAAGACACCCCCTTAAACACAAATTAGTTGCTTTTAATTTAATGATGAGAAATATTTTTTTACAATTTACAGATATGACTTATGTACAAGGTTTACAATTGCAATAGTTTAATATGAATTTCTAATGACTATTGTAAAATAAGCGAAAACTAAAATGTCATATGGCAGTTGACAATAGATAATTGACTGTTTACAAATGTCAAAGGACAATTTACAGGATGCACTAATAATTATAAAAAACACGAATAGTGACTGAGGATTCGAGTTTCGCGCTGTCAAACTTTCTTAACTCTATCGTAATCGGAGATTAATCCTGGATGTTCGGGTACGACTCAGAATCTTAAGGTAGAGCAGCAAGTGGTACACAAAATTATCCCATAACTCCAAGAGAGTGCGAATGATGAAGTCTCGCAATCAAAACGATGCAATTGGCTTTTTTGACATCCGAGGAACTATCAACTCAGCCTTTTACCTACACGTCCTCAAGAGATTTAAACGCTGATTCGCATGGGTGAAGGCTGATAAAGACACAGTTAGATTTCACCATATCAATGCCCCCAGTCACACGATAGCCCCTCAGTCTTACAATTGTTGCCGACTTAGCTCCGTTGGACTTTTTGTTTCCTCGACTGAAGTAAGAACTGAAAGGAAAGCATTGGCACAAGCATCAAAAAGAGTATATTCATAAGAACCATTCTCGTCGAAGAGTTTCATGCCAGAGACGTTTCCGCAAGTGAATTTGTTTTGAAGAACTTACCTGTACGATCATATATTTTTCCTAGAGAATACACATTACTTTCATAATAAACCCTGTATTTCGATATTTATTGGCTGGTAAATATTAACTATATGCAAATTATCGAATGTCAGCGAATACCTCTTAACTAGCAACTGTCAATCATCTGTCATCTATCATACGTAAAATATTAAATGGGTCCAGCAAAAATAACTATTAATTAGGAGAAAATAGTGAAATTACAGAATATAATTAAAATTATTAGAAATAAAAAAATATATTGAAGCATTTTAAAACCTTTGACGAACTCTATAAAACAATTAAATGCAATTAGTTTAAAAATAGTCGAAATCATCATTCATTTCTAAAGAAATAATAGGCAATCAATAAAACCAATTAAATATTGATGTAGTGATTGCAGGATGGATAGAGAAACACCCACCTTTCCTACATATAAATTGATACTTTAATTACTCATCGTGTTTTAGTTTTCAGGGATTGAAACATAATTTTACTTATTTTTAAGGCATCTACTTCGTTATACATGTTGAACACTAATTAAAACACTTTAACTTTGTTTGTATAACACTGGATTTATTTTGTGACTATAGTTTCGATACTGGTGTATGACAGCTGTTCGGGTGTATGATCAGTGCATTAAGTTTAGCGAATTTCCGATAGTAAAACGACTTATAATACAAACGACACAATAATTTATAAGTGTGTGAAGTAGGCTTGTACTACACATGTTTTTTCTTCAGAACATCAAGTAGGTAAAATTATTTTCAATAATTTATTAAACTAACCTACAAATATTTCACACGTGTGTACGGATAATTTCAACTGAAGAATTGAATTAATATTGAAACATCGGCCTATAAAAATTATTTGCATACCGGCTAGTTAGTCAACAGGTTAACGTACGCTGCTGTGGATCTGAGGGTCGGCGGATCGAATCCCGATCACACAATATTTTTTTATTTTTATTATTGGCGCAGATTTTATCCATTTATCCTTTGTTTTATATTGTTAATACCTTACCGTCGCCCTGTCTATGTTTGTGTAATATTGTGAGTCACTACCACGGGCGCGGTGTGTGTGAAGAATTGTATCCTTTGTTATTTTCCCTTACTTTCTTATACCATATTTTAACTTTAAAAAATGGATACTTGTTACTGCTGTAACACATCTGCTGATGAGCATATGTTTGTACATTGCTGCGTATGCAAGAAGAAGTTTAAATGTTTATGTGTGGATCTCACTAAATCGGAAGTTCGAAAAATTAATTCTAAAAAAGGTCTCTCTTGGCATTGCAAACAATGTATAGATTTAGGTGATGATATTATGGGACTTAAAGCTGTGATTGTTGCATTACAAGAAGACATTAAACAAATAAAGATTTCTGCAAATCAAAAGCAACAATCATCTGTACCACCTCTGTTAGACTCTGAGTTGATTATTCAAGAGATAATGGAGCGTGAAAAACGTAAAAATAATATTATAATTTACGGTCTAAATGAGCCAAAATGTGATTCTAAGCAGCAGCTTGTTGAACATGACGTTCACATTATTAATGAAATTCTGCCTATATTGAATGTGGAAAAATCTGATGTAAAACCTGTTAGATTAGGGAAATTTGATCCCACTCGTGATAAGAGCAGCAGGCCAATTAAAATCCGTCTTCTGAGTCATTCTTCAGTTATGAATGCCATTCATAATTGTTATAAATTAAAGAAAATTGACAAATTCAACAGAATTAACATCTCTACTGATAAGACACGCATGCAAGCCGACTACTATAAATCTGTAAAGAACGAGTTGACACGCAGAACTGCAGAAGGAGAACAACATTTAAAAATTAAACATATTCGTGGTATACCCACAATTATCAAGAATTCGGAAAACTAAAGATGCCCGACAGTACCCTCTCTACATTGAATGTATATTATCAAAATACTCGTGGACTTCGAACTAAGACCCATACTCTTCACTCTGCTTGTTACAATAGTAATTATGAAATAATAGCACTTACTGAGACATGGCTAAATAATTCCATTTTAGATG
Source organism: Ontholestes murinus (assembly GCA_963969525.1). Taxonomy (NCBI): domain Eukaryota; kingdom Metazoa; phylum Arthropoda; class Insecta; order Coleoptera; family Staphylinidae; genus Ontholestes; species Ontholestes murinus. Next base: position 12,817,482 of record OZ018393.1, read on the forward strand.
AGGAACTTATGACTTCTAATTATAAGATTATGCGCTGTGATAGAAACTTTTCTGCTGTTGGACGCTCCACCGGAGGTGGGGTATTGCTTGCTGTTGATGAAAGTATGGTCACTGAGACTATTGATACCACACACTTAGGCAACATTGTTCCCTTAATTGATATAGTTGCCTGTAGATGCAAAACTGGTCGTTTAACTTTTTATACGGTTGTTCTCTATATACCGCCAGATATATCAAATGAGTGTCTAGCCATTTTCTTAGAATGTTTAGAAGCATTTCTTGTTGATAAACAGGTTTTAATACTGGGCGATTTTAACGTACCACAATACAATGACCACGCACAATCATCTATTCTAATTCCTAAAGTTAACATACTGAATAATTTCATCATCACTTTGGGTCTCCAACAGTACAACATGATTTACAATGAAAATGGTAAACTTCTTGACCTTGTGCTCTCTAATATCGACACTAAATTTGTTATGGAACGTGATAAGGTGCCATTCATCACTGAAGATTTGCATCACCCTGCTCTCTCTGTGTTTATGGATGTTGAGCCGCCCAGGAAGGAAACTTCATTTCCAAGTAATAGCAACAGCCGCTATAACTTCAGAAAAGCCAACTACCTCATTCTATATGATAAACTTTCTTGTGCTGATTGGTCTTTTCTAGAGTGTTTTACTGATGTTAATAAAGCTGTTCAAGAATTCTATAATGTCCTTTATAATATATTTGATGCTTCTGTGCCCAGATATACTTCAAGAAATACAACTTTTCCGACATGGTTTACCAGTGATATTAAAAACTGTATTAAAGTTAAGGAGCAGTATCGCCGAAAATGGAGAGCAACAAATTCTGCGTTTTATCATTCTGAATTCAATAGACTTCGCGCCATAATTAAGATAAAAATTTCTGATGCATATATGAACTGGGTGAGTGATACGGAACGTAAAATCATTACTGAACCTAAGGAAATTTGGAACTTCATGCGCAGTAAGTCTGGTAATACTATGATTCCGTCTCAACTTCAAGATGATGATGCTGTGTATAATGTACCAGAAGATATTGTTTCAGCATTTGCAAAACTGTTTTCTTCTGACTCTCTACCACCACCTGTTGAAGAAAGAAGCGATGAGCCAATTAATGCTGTTCCATTTAATAGTAATAGTGTTGTGATTAGTGAAAACGATGTGCTCAAAAGCATCAACAAATTAAAAAACAATGTTAGTTGTGGTGACGATCAAGTGCCAAGTTTTTTAATTAAAGATTGTAAGTTTTTATTTATAAAACCGTTAGTAATTATTTTTAATTTAGCAGTACGTACCAACTCATTTCCGAATATCTGGAAGCGCGCACGTATAACCCCTGTGCACAAAAAAGGTGATAGGAATAACATACATAATTATCGTCCTGTTTCTATACTTTGTAACTTTGCTAAGGTATTTGAACATATCATCTATTGTGAGGTTTACTGTCAAGTTAAGGGCATGATCTCTGAACATCAGCACGGTTTTATGACTGGTCGATCAACAGTTACGAACTTGGCAGTTATCACACAGCGTATAAGTGAAGTCTTAGACAGTCGTGGTCAATTAGACGTCATTTACACGGATTTTTCCCGTGCATTTGATACAATTGATCACAAAATTTTATTGAGTAAACTGGAAGCATTTGGGTTATGTAATTCTATTATACTACTAATTGCGTCATATTTATGTAATCGTAGGAGTTATGTGCAGTACAATGGTTACAAGTCATTTGAATTTATTTCTACTTCCGGGGTTCCTCAGGGCTCAAACCTAGGACCTCTGTTATTCATATTATACATTAATGACTTAATTAATTCTTTAACATGTAATGTTCTGGCTTATGTTGATGATTTGAAGATATTTGCCACTATTAATAATTTGAGTGACGCACTTTTACTTCAGGATAATTTAGATATGATTACTAATTGGTGTATGATAAATATGTTAAAATTAAATATAACGAAGTGCTCTGTGGTTACATATACTCGTAAACGTACTTATTTTAATTTTTGTTATAATGTGGATGGTATTTTGTTATATAAGCTTAGTGAGATGAGAGATCTTGGGGTGTGGTTTGACAGTCAACTTACATTTGTCTGCCATATAAATAGGCTGTGCTTGAGTGCATCTAAATCACTTGGTTTTATCATGCGTATTTGCAAACATTTTACTGATCCTTCTGTTATGAAATCTCTCTACTCTGCTTTTGTTCGAAGCAAACTTGAATATGCGTCTGTTATTTGGTCGCCACACTACGTATACCTAATATTAACAGTTGAACGGATTCAGAGGAGGTTTTTAAAATATTTGTCATTTAAAATAGAAGGAATATACCCGCAAAGAAATATTGATTATAACTTTTTATTGACGCGTCATGATTTTGTGGCACTTTCCAGCCGCCGAGATTATAATAGTGCTGCAATAATGTACAAACTCATACACAATGTTATTGACTGTCCAGATCTTCTTAGCAAGGTACAAATTGCTGTCCCCAGAATAACATCTCGCTACACAAATTCGTTCCATTTACCAACTGCTAAGTCCAATTCACTTATAAACTCCCCCATTATCAGAATGAGTAAACATGCGAATAATCTTCTGGAAGATATTTTTCATTCCCTTAAGCTTAAGTGAAAATAAGATTATTTGGTAATTATTTATATTTAACAATTTTGAATTTTTATTTGAGTTTTTCTTTTTTCTTTTTACAACAATTAGTAATTTGTTTCAATTATACCATAACATTTTTATTTTATTATTTTTATGAACTTTTTTGTTATTATTTTTGTGTAATTAGTAATTTAGCATACTTAGTATTATATTTTATTATAGTTATATTGTCCTGTAATTGGTTTGTACTGTTGGGCAATAAAGAATATTATTATTATTATTATTATTATTATTATATAACTAAACGTACCATTATCAAACATAGTGTGAATGAAACATAATTTGTTGTTGATGTTTTAAAAAAATTAATCCAGAATTTTGCATTATGTATAAAGTTATAATTATTCATCAGAGAAATAAAAAAATGTACTTTTAACAATAACAATTGGACAATTTATAAGTCTGCAATAATACTGAATTATATAAGAAAATGACAAATATGATGATACAGTTAAATTTATTTACGTATTTTAGGTATTATGAAACTTGTTGTGATCAAAATATATTGCTAAAATTATTTAGGACGACCGCATAAATCTATTACTATGTAGAAAAAAGATTAACGATTATACGATTGTTAGAATTAATTGAGTTATTATTAGGCCCTATATGTTTGTATAAAAAACAACACTATATTACAAGGATGTTTTTCAAGTCTTGAAAATAATAATAGTAATCTACCAAAATAACTTAAATCAATATAAATGCTAGAGGTAAATTATTATTACAACGGCTGAAATATATAATTTAATATCTAATAACAGTGATCAACTTATTATAATAATAACTAATGTAATGTCGGTTTATACGTATTCTTTTTCACATAAATTCTATGTATATATTTATGTAAACCATTTATATATTGTTAATAAATATATCTAACCTACTTACACGTTTTGTTTTATGTAACTATTGTCTACGGAGATCCGATAGTTTTATCTATTGAAAACTGTTTCCCTTTGGTTATTGTTCGCTAAAGTCCTTGTCTTTGTTCGACTCCAATCTATCGTATCTTACATTTAAGGGTGCGCGCCCTTGTCACAATGTTCGCGTTAATCAAACCACTGTTCCCACTGGTCGGAAGTTCCACAATTAAATAGTTTTTGCGTTAGAATTAATGGTAACGTAATAATAGTTATAAATTGTGTCGATCCTTTATAGTTAAGGTTTGATACACTAAGTAATAATGATAATATATTTAATATATATTATTAATTTAAATATAACTCGTTATCAATATGAATTTGTGAGTAATATGAAGTTTACTATTTAATTAGTGATTAAAATCAGTTGTATTTTTTACTTAACTATTTTATTTCATCACTAAATGTACATTAAATATAATATGTTCATTATCAAAAGTTAACTGATGTTTTCTTAGTAAGAAATATAACTGTGTTTGTATATTAATAAAATAACTACAATTTTTAAATTATTAAATTAATAATTACCCATAAACCATACATGTATTTTATATTTTTATTTTATTAAGTGTTTTTATCATGTAGTAATACTTCAGTTAAAATAATCTGAAGTGAAAACAAACTCTAGATCTATAAAGATAATTCCAGAAAGTGAAACCAATTACACTTTCTATAACGTTTATCATCTCCACCGAAAACATAAAACACCTGTTTCCCCTTTCTCGCGCACAAACACACACACACGCAGCAAAAACACCATCGCGATAAATCCAATCCAATTTGTTTCGGCCTATAGATATAGCCAACAAAGGGACGGAAAAAATGGGCGCATAAATTTTCGAGATAAACACCGCCGTTGCTTTATTGGGTCGACGTGACCGGTCCCCAGAAAAAAAAATAATTAAAACGCGTAACGTTTGCATCCAAAGTCCTCATTGCAAACCGAATACATTATAAATAGACGAAGTAAGTAATTCAAATTTATCGTTTGTGCTTATGGTGGAGGCGCCGGGCAGGCGTCTATTTTACCGCGTTTTATGCGGTTCGAATAAAAATTTCAGTGAGATTATTATATGTTTGCGTTCGTCTCTAGTTACAGGTGGATAATAAAAGTTTGATTTGAATATACGTGCACATGGCTTTGATACAAGCGTAAATTTTTAATTCTTGAATTAATGGACTGGATGTACGTATACTGTGTATTTATTTAATTAGGGTAGTAATAATGTCTGCAGTAAGCTTTTAATGGATGCATGTATAGTATTATGCAATTAATTTTTAATATAAATAATACTTTGTGTTGTGGAGAAAATTATATTTTTAATAAATATGCGTACAAACTAATTAAATAATTATTTCATGTCCATAATAACTAATTAATTGGTTTTATTACGTCCCTCTAAATCAAAATATAATTTTGCACAATAACTATTTTCAATATTATTATTCAATATTATAAACCGCATTTATTGTCCGCTTGAATAATTTATTTTAATTAATTAATTAATTATAAATTGATGCGGGCATATAACATTCGCTCAAATTTAATAATTAAAATATTTTAAATAAATGCTTAACATGAGCAACATCTTGTAAATATTTATAGTAACACGTATGCACGAAATTTATAATCCTGACAACATTGAAACTGTATCGTTTCACCCCGATTGTTGCGAATTTGTTTGTGCTCGCTTTACGAATAGTTTACACGAAAAGTTTGCGCTGTGATAACATGCTTCACTGCACGTCGTTTAATCCAACAACAAAGAGAAAAAAAACCAAATGTATCAAAACATCTGCTAAAACATTAACGCATATCGATTACGCCATTAACTTATTTCTATTACACCCTACGGAATTTATTACCCCCCTCTATATCAATACCGATAATCTGGTCTTTGTTTACCAAGCCGTTCCACCACCGCCAGACATGGTTTATCGCCGGTTGCGGCATCAACGTAAAATAAGCTAATTGCCGCCTGTCGGTTTGTAAATTACCATCCGGGGGTAGGGGCGGGCGACCGAAACACAATTCACTACCCCCCCAGCGGGGTCTCGATCATTATCATTACTAAATGAACGCCGCCGAATAAGAATTATGTTTCCCGCAAATTAGAGCCGTCCTTATCTTAATTAAATCGAACATCATCATTCCGAACGTCGTGTGCAACTGCGTCCTTCAGTAGTGACCTTCGAACCATCATTCCGATACATAATTGAATATCGGAATCGTGATGTGGGTAAATTTAGTTTCAATGGCAGTCATAACGGATATTATACAATTAAATTCCTTTACTTGATTGATTGATTGATACGTAAGGGTTAAACATTATTACACCGTTGTTTAGTTGATACTATCAATAATACAATTTGAAAATGTGATGACAACCATACATATTACGTTTAATTCAAATAATAAAAGTTTGAATATAGAGACTACCTCAGTCATGACGTTACTTACCTTTTTGCATTACTCAATTTAACGTATGACTGGAAAATTATAAATTAAATCATTTATTCTATCTATCTTCTATTTGATTGTCATTTATAACTTGTTAAAATATTATGCTCTTATTATTTATTATTATATTAACGAATTAATTGTTTACTTTTTTACTTTTGTACTTAATGTTGTCGTACAATTGGTTTATCTGTTGGGCAAATAAATTTATTATTATGATTATTATTAGGCAGATAATTATAAATTCACATGGTGACCTTTCACTTTATTTTTAATTTTAATATCCAATTTATTTAATGAGTTGACAAATAATTTTAACAATACGTAACATTATTAAACTATGTACGTTTATGTAAAAAATTTAAACCGAGTTTATTCCTTAATTAATCTATTATAAGTGCAGATTCATGTTCCTTATACGAATCCAATTATCAGCGTATGAAACATTAATTAGATATCGTGTATTGTAATTAGCGGATATGTTATTAATATTACGTTGTTATTAATAACAACGTTCAATTAGTTCGACGGTGCATGTATGCACATCTTCGTTAATTTTAATTAGATAGGCCGAGCCTAAGGCATTATCATATTTCCCCACGGTTAAAACGTGCCCGTTCGTTACAGGTAGAACGGCTAATGCGAATATTGGTGGATGCGCCGGGAAGTGCCCTCGAGACGTGCTTCCACAGTACGGACAATAATTTTCATACATGAATTTGTTTCGAACGTGCATATTGAATAATATAAAGGCGATTAGTATCGATTTGGTTAATCATTTATTACTCTAATAATTAAAATTAGGCTAAATTTGCAAATCTTCTGATACCCATATCAAAAAATTTAATTACATTAGTTATACTCAAAAAAATGGTTATGTGACCATCATAGTATTTTCCTTACATTTTTTTCCTAAACTATGAGGTTTGCGTAAAAAGACTAATCTTAATAATTTGCTCAAAAAATGTCAAAATTTTTTTCGTAAGTTAAGAACTTTATGAAAAAATGTTTTAAACAAACTTGTTTAGTTTCTCATTCTCTTTAACTTGTGTTTGAATGGATTTTAATATTTTTCATATTTGGAAAAGTATCAACAAACAACAAAAAAACTTCTCGGGTTTCCGGTTTTTTAATGTTCCCCAAAAGCTTTTCAGTTCCAGTTTTTAATGCTGAAATTTTAAGTTTAATATTTCAACTCAAACAGATCATTCACGGAAATAATACTTTTCTCTTTATAAGTCAAACTGTGATGTGTCCAAAATGTTATTTACTTCTCTAATCATTCATGGGTAATAAATTTATTATTATTATTATTATATTTTCTTTCAATTATCCCAGATGATTTAGTCTATTGGCGTAGACGTTAGATTTGAGATAAATAGACAGGAAAGAATACACGGGAGTTCAGCACATGGTAAAGGCGTGAAGGGAAAATTTCATTTTTACCAACATACTAGGATTCCTTTACACCTTAGTCATTTTCGGCAAGTAGAATGCGGAAAAAATGAAGCAGTTTTTACCTCCAGGTCTCCAAGTGAAGAAAAAAAGTAAACTATGTATTCTTATTCTGACACACAATCTTAGTTCAAATTGCGGCAACACTTACCTCACGATCGTTGTGCCAACTTAGATCTGACCACAATAAATCGCTTTTAGCTTCTGTTTTTTTAACTTTCGAATCATTAGGTACTCTTCCAGAGGAGGATTTTGCAAAGGTCAAACTTTCACGCCTATCCAGATGGCAACTGCTGTTGCGTATGCATTGTTAGTATACTGAATAATCGCAAACGCTGCAACAGTGCTATAAGGCCTCGCTGAAAGATGATGTGTATGAAAATTCATTAGTTTACATAAAACAAGATAAGAGCCAGATTGCTGATTGAATAGTTCCCGTGCTTCTCGGAGATTGCTAAAATATCTCGCGTTTTATCTCTCTGGAGTCTACAAGTGTGGAAACCATTTTAAAGGTTTATAAGCTGATTATTATCACTTTTGGACAATTTTATTCAGTTTTTCTATTGTCTGTTTCTGTAATTTCTAGCATAGATCTTAACTATGCACATATTTTCCAAGTTTGCGGTATTCTACTTCTGTCTTATTTGTTAAAGACTCGCTTATATTGTATCTCCTTTCTTTAAAAAACAATTTCCAAATATTCTTAAAAATCATTTTCATTTTTAATAAAATATATTAAAATTCTTTAGTTCGTTGTCGAATATTAACTAATATTTAAATAATAAATTATTTCTAGTTTTATATAATATTTTTTTTTTTTAAGTTAGACTTCAATTTTCAATTTGCAAGTTTTGTTAAAGCTATATCCGTTCATGACAATTAGGCAAAAAAAAACTAAATAAATTACAGACAATTCCACAAATGTATGATAGCTTCTACAATATGGCCGGTATTAATTTAAAGTTCTTATTGGAAAATCTATTAGAAGAACAATTTCATTATCTTTGAACAATTTTTTTTTAAGAATTCTTTTTCTGGTAAAAATTGACAACAGTCTTTTCCAGATTTATTGATTATCTTTTAGAGTTCCTAAATTTCCAGTATTTCTATCGAGATTTTAAAGGTAACCTTTCTAATTTAATTCTAAAAACTAATACAAGTCTCTGAAAGAGAAATTTTCGTGATCTTTAATTGATTTTTTTAGAGAAATTTTTTCACAGTACCTTTCAATATTTATAGAATGTTTTTTAGATTTCAAGAAGTTTTATCTAGACTTTAAAGAATTTCTATTAAAACTTAAAAGGTAATTTTTGAAAAATTTGAAAGAAAAATTTCCATAATCTTTCATTCAAGGATGTTTTTGGACGAAAATTTTCAGGAGTTCCTTTTTAGATCTATAGAATTTTCTATAAATTAAAGTTAAAAGGTATTTTCCTGAAAAACTATAGAATTCTGAAAAAGACATTTCTATTATCTTTGGTTGATATTTTATTTAACTAAAATTATCATCAATTTTTTTCTAGATATATAGAATTTTCAGTAATTTCTCTCCTTCATATTTCTACAATTTTTGTCAAGATTTCAAATAAAGTTTTTATATAATTTGAAAGGTTATTATATCACCAGAAAAGTATAGAATTCAAAAAAAAAATCACAATTTATTTTGCTTTCAACGCATTTTTTTAAGGAAATTTTAAAGCAATTTTTTATCCAGATTTTCAGAATATTCCTTTAAAGTTCTTAAATTTCCTACAATTTTTTACACTAATTTCAAGAATTTTCTTTGAGATTTCAAAAAAACTTTAAAAAATCATCTTTGATTCCATTTGACCATTCTTTCAAGAATGTTTTTTTAGGAAAAGTTTAAACTGTTCTTTTAAAAATTTCTAGTTTTCTTTTAGATTTCTTAAATTTTCTTGTAATTTCTTCTTGACATTTCAAGAGCTTTGATCAAAATATTAAAGAAATTTTTTAGTTAATTGCCGAATTTTTTTTACAAATCTAGAACAAAAATTCCCATAATTTTTGATTTGATCTTTCTTTTAAGTAATTTCTGTTTATAAAAAAATTTACCAGTTCTAAAATTTTTCTTTCCCTTTCTTCAATTTTGATCTTTCTTTTAAGAATGTTTTGCTTTCTTTGGCGAAAGGTTTAGGTTGTTCTTTTCCAAATTTCTAGAATATTCCAAATAAGAAATATTTTCCAATAATTTCACAATTTCTTTTTAAATTTTTAAGAAATTTAATCAAGATCTTAAAGATATGTTTTCATAATTTGGAAAGTAACTTCCTGAAATATTATATAAATTTGAAAAAAAAAAAATCTCTCTTTTTTCAAGGAATTTGTATTTGAATTTTTTTGCCACAAATTTGTCTATAATTTGGAAGGTAATTTTTTGGAAAATTATATAAATCTCAGAAAAGCATCCATAAGTTTAGATTGATCTTTCCAAGGAAGCTTTTCTTTCTTTTCTAGAATTTTGTTTTAGAGTTTTTACATTTTCTAACAATCTTCAGACTTCTAGAGTATTTAAATACAATTCAAACATGTTTTAAATACTTCCAGAATTTTTTTAATCTAGCAATTGTTTCTACACAAATTTAGAGAATTTTTGTTTAGATAAAAAATAAGAAAAATTATAAAAATTTGTTAAAAAAAATTCAATTTTCTTTGATTGATCTTTCTCTTAAAAGTTCTTTACTTTTTGTGACGAAAAGTTTGAGCTCTCCATTTCCTAATTTCTGGAATATTCTGTTAAATTTCTTAAATTTTCTAGCAATTTCTTCTTCATCAAGATTGTTTGGAAAGTACCTTCCTAAAAAATTATATAAAATTAAAAGAAGCATTTTCCATAATCTTTAATTGATCTTTCTTTTAAGGAATTTTTATTTGAAAAAAAATTTCAACAGTTCTTTTCTAAAGTTTCTTTAGATTTCTTAAATTTTCCAGCAATTTCTCCTACAGATTATGATAATTTAAGATAAGATTTTAAAAAATTTGTTTATAATTTGGAAGGTAATTTCCTGAATAATTATAGAAATCTGAAGAAAGAATGTCTATAATCTTTAATTGGCTTTTCTTTTAACGATGTCTTAAAGAAAATTTTTACAGTTCTTTCATAGACATTTTGAGCACCTTTTTTCCAGATATTCACAATTTTCTTTTAGAGTTGTTTCTAGCAAATTCGCTTTCATATTTTGAGAAGTTTTGTTTGATTTCAAAATGTTTATGTTTATTAGACTTTAAATTCCTTTTAAAAAAATACATGTGAATAAATATATTATGAAAAATACAAAATAATTAAAAAAAAATTAAAAGATTGCCTAATTAAAAATTAAAGAAATTGCAAATTAAAATTTTAATGACCTTGTTTGACCTTTCTTTCAAGAATTTTTTTTAGAAAACATTTTGAGTGCTTCTTTTTCAGAGTTCTAGATTTCTCAATTCCCTCTCATATTTAAAGAAATTTTATCAAGATTTCGAAGATATTTTCTAAAATATTGGTCATTCCTAAAAAAAATTAAAATCTGAAAATCCTATTTCCATAATATTTGAATGAACTTTCTTTCAATTAATGTTAATGAGAATCTTTTCGATTTCTATATTTTTCTTTTGAAGTTCTTAAATTTTCTGATGTCCCCTTAATATTTTAAAATATATATTTTGGCAAGATCCAAAGAATGCCTTTATAATCTAGAAGAAAGTTTCTTGTAAAATTATAAAAAGTAAAAAAAACTCTAAATTTTGATTTATCTTTTGTTCAGGGTTTAAAAATTGACGAACATTATCAACAGTTCTTTTGAAGATTCATAGAAAATTCCTTTAGATTTCTTAAATTTTGAAGCAATTTCTTCTTCAAATTTTAGGAATTTTTGATTAGATTTGAAAAAAATCGCTTTATAATAAGGTAACTTCATGAAAAAATATAGATATCTAAAATTCAAATTCCAATGATGTTTGATTGACCTTTCTTCCAAGAAATTTCTGTGAAGAAAATTTGAGTAGTTCTTTTCCAAATGTCTAGATGTTTTCTTCTATATTTCTTAAATTTTCTAGCAGAACCTTTATCAAAATTTCAAAGAAATTTTCTAAAATTTAGAAAGTAATTTTCGAAAGGAAAATATATAAAAATCTAGATATCAATCGATAGTAATCCTTGTAAAACCCTTTGAGAATGATCGTATGATCGAACTTCGTTTAGGTTTCTCAAATTTTTCTTGATCTTAGATTGATTTTTTTTGAATGACATTTTTCTAAAAAACAAACAACAGTTCTTTTTTAGATAATCGAATTTTCTTAGATTTCTACGATTTTCTATCAATTTATTCTTCATATTTCGAGAATTTTAGTCTAGATTTCAAAGAAAATTTATAATTTCTTGAATTTATTTGCTTTTTTGGCGAAAAATGCCATCTATTTTTTCTATATTTCTAAAATATCCTGTTAGATTTCTTAAATTTTCTAGCAATGTCTTCTTAATATTTAAAAAAATATATTCAATGGTCTTTGATTGATCTTTTGTTCAGGGAATTTTTATTTGAAAAAACACTTCTTCTTTTAGATTTATAGAAGTTTTTGTAGATTTCCTAAATTTTTAAGAAATTTCTCCTACAGATTACGATATTTTTTGTCAAGATTTCAAAGAATTTTTAAAAAATCTGAACGAAAAACATCCATAATCATAGATTGATTTTCAAACAAAAAATTTATAATTTGGAAGATTTCCTGAAAACCTATATAAATCTAAAGAAATTTCTTGGTTTATCTTTCTATTGAACAATTTTCTGAAAAATATTTTGAGCAGTTCTTTTCGAGATATTCAGAATTTTCTTTTAGAGTTGTTAAATTTTCTCGCAAATTCACTTTCAAATTTTGACAATTTTTCTAGTTTGCTATTGATAATGGTCACTTTGTGACCGAAATGTACATTAATAAACCAAGTGAAAAAAGTGCCAAACTAGTGTTTTATTTAATTTGAGAATTTTTGTTGAGATATCAAGAAAAAAAGTACTTTTATAATTTATGTTTATATTTAGCTTCCTTTAAAAGAATACATATGAATATGCAAAATTATTATAGAAACCATACTAAATTTATTTTTTTATAACTTAATTGAAAATTATAAAAATTAGAAACTCAAATTTTATTAATCTTTGTTTGTCCTTCCTTTCAAGAATTTTTTTGGAAAATATTTTGAATATTGAGTATTTTCTCCTAGATTTCTTAAACTTTCTAGCAATCTCCTCAAGAAATTTTATCAAGAATTCGAAAAAAATTCTAAAATTTAAAAAGTAATTTCTTATAAAATTTATAAAATCTAGAAATCAATTTTCCATGCTCTTTAATTGTGCTTTCTTTCATTAAAAGAAAACATATTGGTCATTCTAGACACAACGAAATTTCTAGAAAAAAAAAGAGAAATTCCTGAAAAGTAAAAACTGATGGAAAATTTGTCGATAATTCTAAAAATGTGAAAGGGAATTTTCTTTAAAAATTTAAGAATTTGACAATATTATTTTAATGAAAATAATTTTGGGCAATTTTAATGAAAATAATTTTGGGCGATTCCTAGATTTTTCTTTTAAAATTCTTAAATTTTCTAGCAATTTCTTCCTCATATTTCGAGAAATTTAGTCAAGATTCCAAAGAATACTTTTATATTATAAATTTGATTTGATTTATATTTTCTTTCAAAATTATAGAAACTGGAAAAAAAATTTATATGACGAATATTTTCAACAGTTATTTTGCAGATTTATATTATATTCCTTTAGATTTCTTAAATTTTAAAGAAATTTCTCTTTCAAATTTTAAGAATTTTTGTTGAGATTTTTATTGTAATTAGAAAGGTAATAAAATTGTAGAAATCAAATTTTAGTCATGTTTTATTATTGCCTTCTTTTTAAGATTTTTTTAGACAAAATTTTAAGTAGTTCTTTTCCAGATTTCTAGTTTTCTTAAATTTTCTAGAAGCACTTTTTTAAGATTTCAAAGAAGTAATTTTCTAAAGGAAAAAAAGAAAGAAAAATCTGGAAAATAAATTTTCATGCTCTTTTATTGAACATGTTTAAATGAATTTTAATGAGAATAATTTTGAGCAATGCTATTTCAGATTTCTAGAATTTTCTTTTAAAGTACTTTAATTTTCTAGCGACTTCTCACTCATATATCGATAAATTTTGTCAATATTCCAAATAATACTTTTATAATCTGGAAGATATTTTTGTATAAAATTATAAAAACTGGAATAAAAATTTCTATGATTTTGATTGATTATTCCTTTAGGGATTTTATTTGATAAAAATGTATAACAGTACTTTTCCAGATTCATAAAATATTCTAATTTTTACTTCATATTTTAAGAATGTTTGTAGCGATTTGAAAGAAAATTTTAAAATTTTGGTAATTATTTTTAATAAATCTCGAAGAAATTTAAATTTTTTACTAATCTTTCTTTCAAGGATTTTTTATTCAGCGAAAATATTTAACAGTTCTTTTATACAAATTTGAAAAAAGATTCAATGATCTTTGATCTTTTTTCAAGGAGTTTTTATTTGAATTTTTTTGTCAAGATGTCAAAAAATTTGTTTATAATTTGGAAGGTAATTTACTGGAAAATTATAGAAATCTAAAGGAAAAACATCCATAAGTTTAGATTGATCTTTCCAAGGAAGTTTTTCTTTCTTTTCTAGAAATTTTGTTTTAGAGTTTTTAAATTTTCTAACAATCTTCAGACTTCTAGAGTATTCAAACATTTTTGATTTATTTATTAGAAGATCATTTCCAGAGAAAATATAAATATCTAGAAAAGAAAAACTCATTTTTAGTTTTTACTTTCTTTTAGAGGTTTTTTGAGAAAAGTTTTGAGCAAGATATCCAGAATTTTCTTTTATAGTTGTTAAATTTTCTTGCAATTTCTCTTTAATATTCCAAGAATTTTTTGTTGAGATTTCTACACAAATATTTTTATGATTTGAAAGGTAACTACATGAAAAATTATATAAATTTAAATTCACTGAATTGAAAAATTCACTATTTTTTAACTACAAATAATTTCAAATTTAAATCTTTGATTGTCCTTTATTTCAAGAAATTTCTATATAGTTCTTTTTCAAATTTCGAGGTTTGGTACGTTTAGTTACTGAAACTATAGTCACAAAATAAATACAGTGTTATACAAACAAAAATATAAATATTTGGAAGAAATCAAAATTCCACGTTCTTTGACTAAACATTTATTTAATTAATTATATAATAATAATAATAATATCATCTCTTTACTTCACTGTAGTATACATGTACAGTATTATATATATATATATATATATTATAAATTAACTTAAATGTAACATTACTTAATCTTTAATTTCAATGAGGATAATTTTGAGCGATTCTTTTCAGATTTCTAGAATTCTCTTTTAAAGCTCTTTAATTTTCTAACAATTTTTCCTTCATATTTCGAGAAATTAAGTCGAGATTGTAAAGAATGTTTTTATAATCTGGAAGATATTTTCTTGTAAAATTTCAAAAACTTGAAGAAAACTCTATAAGTTTTGATTGATCTCTTGTTCGGGAATTTTTAGACAAACATTTTCAACAGTTATTTTCCAGATATATAGAATCCTTCAGATTTCAAGAATTTTAGTCGCGATTTGAAAAAAAAAACTTTAATATATATTTCAAAAAATCTCGAAGAAATTTAAATAATTTTTTACTGTTCGTTCTTTCAAGGATGTTTTTATTTAACATAAATTTATAACAGTTTTTTTACATTTTAGATTTTTTTAGTTTACTTAAATTTATTATGTTATATTTCAGTATTTTCTAATTCATATTTTTAAATCTTTTAAAAATTCTGACGTATTTTATCGTAATCTTACAGCGACTTTGATTTTTTTTTTAATTACGCAATTCCTTCCATTTTTTATTTAAACTTTTCAAGAACTTCTCTTTCAAATTGATTTTTTTTTATTTTCAAGCTTAAAGCATTTTCAAACAATTACTTAATTTGGTAAAATGAAAATGTATTTTGACTTATTCATTATGAAAATTAATTTTAATTATTTGAGTATTTTCAACAATTTATACTAAATTCCAATGAAAAATAATTATTCATGTTTTTATGAACTTAAAAAATCTATATCTTTATTTGTTGATTAATTTAAATTAACATATTTTTAAATTGTTTCAGGTATGCAACTTCATCCCTATGTCTTTTGTAAGGTAGGAATTGTATTTTTTTTAAATATGCAGTTGCAATAATTTCACCAAAAACACTAATGTTTGGAAAGAACTGACCTATCAATTTTATATCTGCAGTGTGACGAAAGGTACTCACATTGAACACTTGTAAATAAAACTGTTTGAGTTGCTCTTTCATTTCATGTATTAGTTATGATTTTAAGTTGTACGCAATAAATATTACAAAGCGTTAAAACACCGATATTCATTTAGAAACGCCCGGTACATTAGGCGACAGTTGCTAGACAACGCACTAAAAAGATAATATAATACGATTATTAATATCACAGAGCAGATGACATATGTTAGATGATACTTAGCAAATTACAGATGAGAAATGATATGCTTTTTCTTCTTCTCCTGGCATAAAGGACCAACGAATGATTTAAGTGCTGCGATCATCTGGTCGCTCTTCACAAACCGTCAACCATATGCTTCTTTTTTATTCATATTATCATTTAGCAAGCATTTAACTGTATGAGTAGTATTAAATAGGTGGAATCCGAAAATTAATTTCCAATTATTCAAGATATAAATTACTGACAGTTCAATTGTGATGAAAATTATTATAAAAGAATTCTATAATAGAAGCACATCAAAACGACTTTTTTAGATCTAAAAACATTTTAATTTATATGTCATTTTTAAAAATAGAATATTTAATTACCCTTCGATGTATTACAAATTATATTTCATTCAGTTTTTTTAATATTATATTTCAATCTTCTAAATAACCTTAACCCCACATTA
Source organism: Ontholestes murinus (assembly GCA_963969525.1). Lineage (NCBI taxonomy): Eukaryota > Metazoa > Arthropoda > Insecta > Coleoptera > Staphylinidae > Ontholestes > Ontholestes murinus. The sequence continues at coordinate 12,834,011 of OZ018393.1, forward strand.
AATATCAACCCTCCTTAAAAAGATACGCTTCTATACTTACATATAAATAAGTATATATAATTTTTTTTTTCGTTCAACCATTCCCACATCGTCGAACCTTTATACAAACAGATTGAATGGACGTCTTTCACATTTCAGGGCCTTATATTGTAAACGACGCGTTTTTTCTCCTTTTATTATTATTATTATGGACCTCTCTTTATGGTCGCGTATTTGTGTAATGGAAACTATAAATAATAATTGAGACCCTTGAAACGTGGGCGGGTCCTTGTTATTATTATTATTTTGCGGATTATTTATTGATGACGGCGGATCGGTTCCAATTTTTGCGCTCCAGTTGTTTCGGATGGTCGTAAATCATCGTGAAACTTTCAGACGGGACGCGCTTCCTCGTTTCGATTCGTCATCGTTTCAGCGGCGTCGAATTTATAGTGTAATCTTGCCACGACACAGTCAAGGTTTTTTTATTGTTTTAAATCCAATTTATATTCATGTGCATCAAGTAATAACCTAATTAAATTAATATAAAGTGCAGAAATAAAATTTTAAATATTACTCGGTGTTGAAAACTTCAGTTGGATTTAATAGCTAAGCACAGTCTATTAATCTAAACGTTGCAATTTTAAATCCTTGTTAATATCTAACTTTAAATTTACATTAAAAGAGCTGGACTATAGATTCACGTAATATTCACAACCAAATATTTTCAGTCGAATAATTACCAAAAAGTTCTTCTTCTATCTGCTTTGTTATACTTTGTACTACAGATGTGTAGCAGTATTTGTTACTAGATTAAGAACATTGTATTTAAAAATAATGTTACCAAAAACAAAATTTTAAACAGTTTTCAACCTTAAATTTCTTATTTGCATAAATGCTTGTTTTATTTTTAATAAAATATAAACTTTTTGTTGTTTTCAGGAAAGTTCTGAAATTTATCTGTTTTTTATAATAATTGTCAACCACCATTTTGATATTGTCAGTAAGTTAGTAAGTAAGTAATCTTTATTCACAATAGCCACTATACACAGAAATATTTACAAGTAAAGAAACATTCTAGTGGATATGGAACATCAAATAATTTAATACGTTAAAATGTATAAAAACGTAATAAAAAATTCAGAAACATATAATAACATTACAAAATATTTATTTATTTATTTTATTTACGTATATTGACGTCATACAAACATTTTACAAGTAAATAATACAATAACACATTAAAACTAAAATTAAAACTAAATTAAGCACGACGCGCGTTTAGTTTGAACTGTGCTAAAGACGGACAATTAAAATCGAGAATATCACAGTATTTATTGACTGTATTCGACATCCTCACAAGTGGACTGAATAACATATATGATGTGCGACTATATGGAATATATAATAGTGGACAATATCTAGAGTTATAACTAGGCACATTAAAAGAAAAACATTCGAGGCAATCTCCAGAAGTAATTAGATTGTTAATAACCTTAAAAGTAAAACATAGGTCATAAAATTGTCGCCGTTTTGCAAGGCTAATTAAGTTGACAAAATTCCCTACATGATCTAAATTTAAAATTATACCTTGAGTATACAATTTATGTCTTAGATATTTAAAAAATTTAGTTTGAACCATTTCTAGCCTGTCGACAAAACGTTTAAAATGTGGTAACCAAATAATGCTGCAATATTCTAAAACTGAGCGCACAAATGTGACAAATAAAATAGTTAAGCTACGTACATTTGTAAAATCCTTTGTTATGCGTTTAAGAAAGCCAAGCATTTTATTGGCTTTAGTTATTACGGTTTCTATATGATAAGAGAACAAAAGCTTTTTATCCAAATATACGCCTAGATCTTTAATCGTGTCTATATTATTATTACCTAAATTGTAAATGACAGGGGTACTATTTACTTTCCGAGAGAACAACATTACGTGGCATTTGTCTATATTTAATGTCATATCATTAATGACACACCAAGTATTTATAGTATCCAAATCTTTTTGAAGTATTGCAGAGTCAATATTCGAGGAAATTTTCTTGAATATTTTAACGTCATCTGAAAATAGTAATAGAGGCGATCTTATTCCAACAGATATTTTGTTTATGAAAATATTAAACAAAAGGGGACCTAAGTGAGACCCTTGAGGGACACCTTGCGTAAATGGATCTGATAAAAAACCATTAATGCGAACTTGCTGAGTGCGATTCTTTAAATAGGATCCGAGCCATTTAAGGATGGAACCACAATTGCCATACTTTTCAAGTTTAACTAACAAAAGTTCAATGTTTACCTTATCAAATGCCTTACTAAAGTACATATATATTGAATGAACTTCAGCCCCCTCTTCAAAAGATTGCAATATAAAGTTAGTATATAAAAAAAAGATTCGTGTCAGCTGATCTATCACTCATAAATCCATGCTGTTGAGGGATAATGATGTTTTTAAAAGAATTAGATATGTCTTTAACAATTATAGATTCAAAGACTTTTGGTATCACTGAAAGAATGCAGACCGCCCTGTAATGTTTAATGTTGTTTTTGTCTCCTGCTTTGAAAATAGGTTGAATAAATGAAGACTTCCATAGTGAAGGAAATACCCCTTGAGATAATGACATAGAAAATAAAATATACAATGGCATAAATAACGAGGAATTACACATATTAAGTAAGAGCGGAGGTATACCATCAGGCCCAGCACTATCCTTAATATCAACAGTTTGCAACGCCCTCTGGATTTCTGATGGAGAAACACTTATTTCAGATATATTTAAGTTTCATTCAATATTATTTTGACATGAAGTTCGACTTTTTTTATTATATACTAATGAGAAATATATTGCAAATTCATTAGCAATTTTGCCGTCGTTCACATTCTTTTCATCATGAAATATAGACAAAGGTAGTTTACCTGCTGCCGATTTAGATTTGACAAATTTCCAGAAATAACTTGGATTTCCAAGTATAGATTTCTCTGCTTCTGTAATATAGTTGTGATAACAGACTTTAGTAAGAACTCGACATGCTTTCCTAAAATCTGAAAATTCTTTATAATCAGTTTGTAGTTTTGATACTTTAAATCTTTTATGAGCTTCACGTTTTTGACGTACAAGATGTCGAAGTTCAGAACTAAACCAATGAGGAAGTTTAGGTTTATATATAACTTTTGATGGAACAAATTGTTCAAAACAATCAAACAGAATATTGTAAAATAAATGTGTAGCAGTATCAACATCCGTTATTTCTAAAAATACCTGATTCCAATTAATAGATAAATAATGGTTATTAACAAGAGAATAAGGAGCATGTTTAAAATCATATACAACAGTAAAATCTGATGTTACATAGTCGGTGGTAATAGTTGAATTAACAATATTAAGAGAGGGATGATATGTATCGCAAGTAATTAAGGGATCACATTTTGAAATGGTTTCAACCGAGTTCGTTGAGAAACACAAATCCAATATACCGCCCTTATCGTTTATAATATTGTTATATTGAGAAAGACCATACAGCGCATAACCATCACACACAACACTTTCATTTGCACTTTTAGCACTCGAGCTACTTCTAGCGATAACTGGAAACAGTCCCTCGAAGTCATCAACTTCCTTCCATTCAGGATATTGAAATCACCCATCACTATGATATTTGATTCACTATTGCCATCACAGATTTCTGATAGAGAATGCAAATGTGATTGATAAACCTCAACTCCTGTGCTTGGTGGTATGTATACACATCCCAAAACATATTGGTCATTATTGATAAATACTTTTACCCAAACTTCCTCCGCGTTGGAAATTGTAATAACGGGAAATGATTTAAATGTGTTCATTACAGCGATGAGGACACCACTACCACGAAGTTTAGAACCATTTATCGAAGAACGATCTGTACGATATACACTAAATCTACTATCAAAAATCTCAGAGTTAGAAATCCCCGGCTCCAACCAAGTCTCTGTAAGTAGTATGATATAATAATTCAGAGGGTACCGAACAATAAAAATCACTTAATTTAGTTCTAAGCCCTCTCACGTTTTGATAGTAGATAGTAAAATTGTTCAGACATTTGGTTTTGGTGGTATCGCCTTGGAGAAATTTCCTGTCATGGGTGGTTTATTAACCCGCCTTGGAAAAAAATCTTTGACAGCAAGACCAGCAGGCCATAAAGTAGAGTCTAACAACATTTGGTTTAACAAAATTTATTTCATTTTTGTTTGTAAAATTTTAACTGCATTTTAGGATGTTATTAACTTTTACTTTTAACAAAATATTGATTGTTGTTTTGGAAAATTTCTTAAGATTTTGTTTTGTTAAAAACTCTCTGCTCTTTTACTTAAAATATTTTTTTATATATGTTCAACTGTAGTTAACATATTTTTTTTTTCTGAAACCAAATTTAAAAGTATTTTGAGAACAGTTTTTAAATGTTTTTATTTCAGTGAATATCAACTGTTTAACCAACTCTTAATAAATTTCGAAATATATTTTTTTGTGAATTATTTTAAAACAATTTTTTCTTATTTTTTTGGGACAATTAAAATTTTTTTCAAGCACGTTTAAAAGTGCTTTTTAAACAGTTTCCAACCCTAAATTTCTGTAGTATTTAATTTTTTTGTTAAATTTGAATCGTTTATATAATTACAACTATTTTAAAACGATATTTTTTCAACTTTTAAATAATTTTTCCTACTGCTACTATAAAAACCTTTATTTTTCTGTATTACAATACATGACTTAAAACTATACTCCGTAATTTCTTACTTCATTCCTTCTCCACCCTCTTTCCTGCAGTCTCCTCAGTGTCTTTACTCTCCGTCTTCTCTCACTCTTCTACGCTTCCACATCCATTCACCAAATCCTCTTCTACTCTCTTGCATTCCTCTGCTAGATAACTCCACGCATTCTCTGTATCTCTCGTCCATCCATTTCTTTCTCCTCCTCTCCTTCTTGTCAAGGTCACTCTCTTCTCTCTTCTGAAATGGTTATTCTTTAGGTACGTTGGCCTCTTCCCATGTATCTTACACTTCCTACAGCCCTCATTATATTTACTCTTCTCTATATATCCTTGTCTATCTTTCTCTCCACCTTTTTCGCCTTCTCATGCACCCATGTCGCCACATTTACCACTTGCTCAAGCCACTCCTTCACGCTCTTATTTATTCTTCTCTTTTCCGCTCTCCATTTACCTACTGTACATGCTTCTCTTCCATCTCTCCTTCACTAATCTCCCTTATCCTAATCTCCCAGTTTTATTTCATATTCGGCAACTCTCCTTATACTTTACACGGGCCCTCTTTGCTTAGTTTCCTGAAGCAGTATGTTTTCAGGCGTCGTTTTCTCCACCACAACATCTGCTTTAAGAACCACCACTGTTTTCTCTCTAACCTTTTATACCTCAAAATCGGTCTCACACACACACACCATAGATCGCACTCATCCCTTGCGTTTTCCTTGCCTTTCCTATTACCTACTTGATAATAATAATAATAATATGTTTTTATTCACAAAATAATATACGTTAGAAATAGGACATAATAACTTTTCTAGAGATTTATTTACTAGATATGTGCGTTTGTTTATTGCACTTTTTAATAGTTTTGAATTTATTGCATCATATCCGCAACTGTTTTTATTTGTCATGCCAAGAATAATATTAATTATTTCATTTGGTGATGTTGGTTTAGGAAATGGCAATATTAATATATGGTTGGTTGTTTAACATGTTTTTAGTAAGGTTAATTGAAACGTTGGTTCTGGTTCTGGTTTAAATCGATGGAAGGGCAGAGAGTGCCGCCGCACATAGGCATCAATGGGCCCTTTTGTGCATCCTCCCATCTGTGTTCTCATTCCTTGCTACGATCAAGCCAACCATCTGAGACATCTGAGGATGTTTGATAGCTTTAGATATCCTTATTCCATTATGGATTTACGTAGGTTGAATAATACGGGGCAGTCTAAAAGTACATGTTCCGCGGTTTCCTCTTCCATTTCACACCCTCTGCAGATAGGGCTAGATTATAGTTCCAGTTTGTTCAGGTGATTGCAGTATCGTGTTAGAAGCCCTACAACCTTCCGTAGGTTTTCTTTGGACAGTTGCAAACAGTATCTTGCCGTTTTGGTGTTCATTGCGATGAAGTTTTTTGAGACTCTACAGTCTCTACAGATGTTGTCACATCGCTGCTTGTGGCATCTGATTGATGCAGTTTTCAGTAGGGTACTCAGATCTAGCAGGGAGGAGTTTGGTCCGCATACCGTTCGTTCAGATGCCTTCCTCGCCAAACCATCTGCTATTCTGTTTCCTATGCTGTTGTTATGTGCTTTTACCTCGTTCTCACGAGCCACTTCTTCCAAGGCTTCGCAGCATTACATCGTTAAAGCTGAGGTAATTTTGCAGCTGGCAATGGTCAAGATTGCGGCTCTGCTATCCGTTATGATGTATATATTTTTCCCTTATTCTTCTTGTCAGAAATTGCTTTTGATGTATGTAGTATACCCACGAGTTCTACCAATGTTGGTGTGCGCATTATCTTACCTATAGCAGTACCGTTTTTTAGGGACAGGTTTAAAGCAGAAAATTCCTATACCAGCTTCTGCTTACATTGACGACCCATCAGTGAACATGTGGATGTCTTTGTGCTTGCTTCCTACTCCTGAGTCTTCAAATCTCAGGTCTATTTGCAGCTTTCTAGTGAAAAAGTATTTTCGGGGGATATTGTCCACCGGCATCATAATTGAATCGTTAGTACAGTGTTTGTTAATTAGCCTTCTACTATCGCATCAAGACACCGTCCAGATTTTCCAAGGATTTTATTGATAATAGATCAGCTGACCTTCATTTTGTTATCACTCCTTAATAAAGTCTGTCCGATCTTGTCACGTAATTTATTACATTCATATTTTTCCCCATAATTAAAATGTTTTAAGACTTGTAAACAGTCTAGCATTTTTTTGAATGATGTTATCTCTGGAGTTCTTAATGCATTGTGGTTTCGTTTAAGCTTTTAATTTATGGCTACTTTAGAACAGGTTTTATTTAAGCTTTTGCCAATAACTTGCATAAATTTATTTCAACTGTTCTCTATATTATCATTTGTCTACATTGCTTCCCAAAAAGTATCAACATTCAATAATCCTAGAAAATAGATTCATTATTTTAATTAAATATTCTCATTGTGCCACTAGTCGACTTAGACAACTTTTTATTTACAGAAAATGTTAATTTTTGGACGAGGTTATCCGACAAGTGTGCCTCAAATACAGATGTTTCATAATCTGTTTCCAGATTAGTGATAATATTGTCTATTACTAATGCAATTGTAGCTGTGCCATTAAAAGATTTTAAGATATTTGTAAATTCATAAGATTTAGGTGATGATCCGCTGAAATCTATATTAAAATCCCCGCTCATGAAATAAATTGATTTTGCGATAGTTAATATATTTATCAATTTGTCTAACTAAGAAAATATTATAGTTAATATTTGGCGCTTTATAAATTACCACGCACACACTGAAAATTACCATTTTTCACTTCAACTGCCGAACATTCAAAGTGATATGCTCCTCATAACCTCCTGATCTCTTAAACATAAACCCCAGATACTTGAAAATTTTCACTTATTCAATCACGTCTTCCTTCTATTCTAGCTCGATTATCTTTCCCTCCCTTCCTTTATTCTTAAATCTCATCCAATTCGTTTTTTCAACACTAACCTATAAATCTCTCCTCTACATGTATATTTTCACTCTCGCTAACATCTCTGGGAGATGAAGCCCAGCAGGCAACCCTATCTAACCCATTCCCACGTCCTGAAACTCCCTGATACCTTCCTTCCACTTTCGCTGCGTATTATGTTTCCTTATATACTCTCCTTATAAACTCACTCTCTTTTCTGAGAACACTCGCTCTCACTCAATCTCTACTTTGGCACTTAATCATACATCGCTCAGAAATTAAAAAACCGAGAACATGCTCCCATTTTGCTCCTTTTTGAGTGAAGATCTGGTCCCTCATTCAACTCTACTCTACCTCCTCATCCAGCCAGTTTTTCATAATCACCATCGCCAATTTGTAACAGGTTTTTATCACAGTCCACTTTCTTCCTATCATCTTCCTTGTGTATAGGGCATATTGCCCCCACCTTTCACGATCCCAGAATCTCCCCCTGTCCATATCTTTTAACTTTTTCTACCCCTCTGTTTCTATTTCTATCCATATCTCAGTCATCAAACTATCACGCCCCAGTGCTTTCCCTCCCTCCTTTTAATTCCTCGAAAGCTCTCTCTACTTCCTCCTTTGTGAAGTTTATCACCTCTCCCCTTCCGTCCCCTTTTGATGCATGTTTATACATGATAATATAATTATATATTATTTTGCGTAAAGTAATCATTTGATTGCAGTCGCAGTTTGTTTTTTTGCATGAACCACTTCGGACTTTTTTATTACTCCTTCCTAATTCCCACCCTCTTACTTACATTTCTTAGTTCAGTTCTCTAGTTTAATCTCTGCATATCTCATTTTAGTATTTTATATATTTCCGCCTCGTTCTTAGTTCCACCATCTTATTTTCGGCCTCCTTCGTTATTGTTTCTCCTCGCGCACCTTATCTTACCTTTTCTGCGATTCACATATCCATCTCTCATCATTTTTTCTTGCCTCTATACTCATTCATCGTTCTCTCTACCTCCTCGCTCTTCTGCACTCTTCATCAAAACTATTTGCTCTTTTTTTCACCATTACCTTCATCCTCTTGCCACAACTCACTATGACTTCCTCAAACTTTACCGACTTAACCTCGTCAGTTTCTTTCTCATCCCCCTCTACGCCTACTCACCACTCTCCAGCTTCTCCTCTTTCTGCTATTTTCCCTCCTCTCTCCTTGTCCTAATTATTACTTCTACCTTCAGTTGCCAATGGTCTGAATCCCCGCATTCTCCACCTACATCCTCTTTATCTCTCTCTAATCTCACCCCCTCATTACAATATAATCTATAAGAAAGTACTTTTATCATCATTATGTATATGTTTCTTCTTTAGGATTAAATTAAGTATTATTGCATTTAAGCAAGTTCATAATTTTTTGGGGCAAAATTCATTTTGTTAATGTACATGGCACTTTGAAATAAAGAAATATTATACTTATTATTTATATTATTATTCCGATCCTCCTTTCGGCTCTACGCACAATATCCTCCTGCCCCAATATCCCTCCGCACGTCCCTTTATTAACTCCCATTCCTCTTCTATAGCCCATCCATGCATCCTCCTATCTTCTGTGTAACAATATTTATCCTGAAACTTCTCATTTATCCCGTTCCCTTCCTCGTTAACCCTCCACCTAATTCTCATAGCCTTGCATTGAATTCTCCCCCACACACATTCCTCCTTCGCTTATCTCCTTTTCTATATTCTCTCTAATATCTCTTTAATTCTCTTTAATTCTTCTTGCCACCTCCTCTGCCTGCTCTTCCTTACTCCCACCAGCATACTCCTTTTGCTCTCCCTTTCTTTGCCTCCATCATTTTCCATCTGAAATCCTCCTGTAATCCCCTTCCCACTTTTTCCCATTCCTTCTTCCTCATTTATATTTTCAATAGTTCCACTATATTTTTTCTTCCGTGCATTATTCTAAGTCTCTCTCCCGTGCCCCCCATTATGCTTGGTTTTTATCTCGGCCACTTTTCAAACACCTATTGTTAAGATATTCTTCCTCCTGCAGCCCTCTTTGCCTCTTCTCTGCCCCTTTTGCCTCTAATGGTTCTCTGTTTCTTCTATCCTCCCTCCTAACTTTACCAGCGTCCACCCTATAACTCTTCTACACCTCCACATTAATTTCCACCAGAAATTTCCCAATTTCCCTTTTATCCCAGAATTATTTCCTTCTTCTAAAATTGTTATCCCTTATATTCCTTATTTCCTTTTTTCTACGTCAACTTTTCCTTTAAATACCTTCCTCTTTTCTCTAATATCCATTTTTATAACTTCTACCAATACCCTACAGTTTCCGTTACATTTTCCTTCTTCCTTTTCCCTGCTCTCCTTCTTCTCCCTTTTATTTCTCTGTTCCGAAAGTTGTTCCTCTACCATATTCCTCTTTGTTTGTTTCTCACTCCTTAAATTATTTCCTTTCTTTCTGCTTGCTTTTATTAACCAGTTTATCCTGTTTAATATTTTTTTCTATAGTGGTTTCTCATAGGCAGCCTCTTTTTCTACCAAATTTCTTTGATTTTCTTATAAAATTTTAACTATTTTAGACAAATTTCTTTAATAAAAACTTTGTCGATTTCTTACAGAAAATGATTTTTTTGCAATTCAATTGCGAACTAAGTCAACAAAGACCTAATTTCTACATTTTTAAGTCTCATCTGCACAGTAATAACAGCTTAATGTAATATTATTCACTTCCACATCAGAAGGTCTATTTGCAATGTCGTGCAATAAATTTAACATTACGATTAAATTATTATGCATTTTTTTCCTTTCATATTTTCGCGTCGTATAAAATAATTGGTTTAGTAAACGTTCGACGTTTTCATTCAGCCGATGGCGCAATTAGTCCCACGCGTTATTCTTCCAACGGCTTTCGGAATTAGCTTTTGGAGTGCCAGAGGTAATATTTTCGGCGAAATTACCTTTTTTTCTGTTCCCTAGCCGTAAAACGTGACGTGAAAATTATGCCATGGCTCTCAATACAACTGGGATTAGAGCGACACACACACGCGCGCTCCGAAAAATAAATGAACAACGTCACAGGCTCCATTTATTTTTTCAGCAGTAAATGGATTTAAAATTATTTTAACCTTCAACGTTAAAATACAACTATGTAATATAATAAAAATATTATACCATTTTTCAATTAGTACCAGTAGGGATTGAAATAACAAACAAAAAAACAAACGAATAACGTTGCAATTCAATTCGTATGTAATCCGCATGGCGGCTTTACTGTATACGATAATAATGGAAAATGTTCAATCCGCGGGGAAATATGCGGTGCAGAATGAAACGGAGAATCTCGAGGATTTAGACATGGAAAATAATTACTGCTACCGCGATGACGTTCCTGCCCCCCGGAGAAAGAACATTGGATTGCGAACGATTTGCGGCAAGTTCTGTTCTTAACGAGATGCTCTTTCCTTCATTCGCAGAAAAATAAAATATTACTTTGAAAACAGTAAGGACGTATTTTATTACGTGAAAGCACTTCCGTAATGAATACACGTTCCACCAATTAATTACTTTACATGTCCCGCTAAAATAATTATTAGCAAAAATTACAAATTAAATAAACGGTAATTTGTAAAATATTTATTCTATTTATTTGTATTTACAGTTTTTATCAAAAGCATAAAATGCTGTATGATGTTATTTATATTTTAATCAAAACCCGGCGCCTCCACCATATGTACGAAATCATATAATTATATATAATCATGTCTGAATCTTCCAGAAAAAGAAAAATTTAATAATTTTATTAGCATCAATTTAATCTGCCAATTTCTTTTATAATAATTCGTAATAATGTTTTAACATGCAGAAATAGTTGAGTAAATAAACAAAATCAGTGAAACAAACATGTTTACATAATAATTCTCTACCTATTATTTCTAAATGTTTTATTGCTTTACCAAAAGATAAGTGAGGTAATTATTCAAAAAATGAATGAACTAGATTTATACCTAAAATAGAAAATAAGAATTATTATTATTATCATTACACAGGTGCATACCAACTTTTCTATAATGAATAAAATTTATTCGATGAATTTCAATTAAAAACGTACATTTATACATTTTTAGAATTATTAGCATAGCAGAATATATACATAATAATTTTATCCGAATTCATTAGATATATTTTTTCGTATAAAATCAATAATGTTTAAATTTTTGGTGAAATATTTGCTTTAAACACATCATCAGTAAACGTGGGACGAGTTTTAACTAAAACGAATCGATATCGAATGAACCTGGTTCGTTTGAATAAGTAATGGAGCGTACGTATTCCGAACGAAAAGTATAAACAATTCGATAATACTAATAATAATATTTATTTAACAAAATACATACATAATAATACTAATAGTTACACTAAACAAATATATGTATTCGTAATGAATATAAGCAATAAATATATTACAAAATTTAAGATTTAAATGTTATTTTAATGAAACGAACGCCATAAAATCCGATAAGACTGAGAAGATAAACAAGTACAACATCTTAGTATTGCACCAAAAGTCTTCCAAAGACTTGTCATGTTCCACCCAAATGACTGAGCGCTGTCATACAATTTTTCTAACTCTGCAGTAATTTCGTAAACTGGTCAGCTCAAGGGTAGCACGAATGTTTGCCATGTGTTACCATCAGTGGTGAAATTTGACCACATTTATCAAGTCCGATATATATATATATATATATATATATATATATATATATATATATATATATAAACAAAAAATACGCATCGTCAGTTATTTTCCTGTTTCTTGTATATTCTCGCAGGAGCAGTGAGCATTTTCTATAATATAAACATAATCGGTTTCGTGTTTGTGTTTGCAATATTTTTTCACATGCATCGCTCATTCGATAATAATCGAATTCGAATTAATTAAAGAATTGCTAACAACTCATGCACCAACAGCATCACTCGAGGTCATTTGGCTTGGTCAAATCAAAATTAAAGAATAGATTGAGAAATAAGAAGTCTGCTAAACTGTTTTTCATTTAAAATAAAAAAATTTAAAATGTTTGTAAAGAGTTCAATTTAAATTATATTTATGGAGATGGGTATTTCAACGATCTATAAGCAGCTTAAATGTTAATTTTTTTGTACTGTTTTACTGTTTTTACTAATCGAATTTTTGGTTTTCGAAAAATCGCGCAAAATGAAAAATTTCTATTTTTATAAATATTATCTATTTTTAATGCTGATTATTTAGTGGCATTAATCAAACATTTGCATATTGACAAGGACTTCTTAGCTAAAACATCGTTGGTTACTAATGTAATTGGTTCATACGGTTAAAATAATATTTTAAGAATTTTGAAAATAAAACAATTTTCACTTATTATTGATGAATCGGCGGATGTGGGTACAACAAAAATCTAGCCTTAATAGCAAAATTTTATGATAAAAAAAAGTTAGTGACATTTTTGTAGAATTAATAGTTATCTGAAGGGTCTGCTGAAAATATAAATAACTCAATTGTTTTTTTACTAGTAAAAATATAAATCACAAAATATTATTCAGTAAGCACCCTATTCCAGAATAATATACATCATTTATTTATTTTAAAATGTGTGCGTCACTCATTTGCTTTATATGCTGCAAAAGAAATACCTAATGAGGTAGAACAATTAACAAGGTCTCTTTTTTTAATTATATGAGGAGTTTCAAAAGAATAACTGAATATAGGGAGTTTCAGATTTTTGTTGAAGTAAAACTCCACAAAATTATTCTCCCATCATAGACAAGATGGTTGTCATTGATACAAGTGGTGAAGAGTTGAATTGAATAGTACAATACATTGTTACTTTATTTCACGTCTGAGTAACTAAAAAAAATAATAAATCTGTTGAATCTATATACTATCAACTTAATAATAGTATAATAATAAGTCACAAAGTCATATTTTGAATTTTTAAATTATGTGTTACATTTAAAGAAATACTGGCACAATTTAAGATTTTTGAATGTTTTTTTATTCTGTGTCAATATTTATTTAAGTGTTACTATTGAGTTTCGACAAGTAACAGCCTCATCAATCCAATAATTATGTGTTACCATTCTGATTTAAATGAAGAACTTCAAGCAGAGTCTTCAAAGATATAAAGTATTCATAATTCAGTCAAGAAAACATATATAACTTTGTTGGATAAATATTTAAAACCAGAATATAAAAAAAAACACATTAACAGAGAACATACAATATCTCAATACCTATAATTTTGTTTCATTGAACGATCTTTGTTTAGGACCTTATATTACACGCTTTATAGCAATAAAAAATGAGGAAGATATTATAAGATTTAAAAACAGATGCCTCATTTTTTAAATTTACCAAATAAATTGAAATAAGAATATTAAAAGAAATATCATTGATAGATTCCTTGGCCATTAAAACAAAGAAATCAAATTCAATAACTCCATTAGTACAGCATTTTGTATTTTCTGTTGAAGATAAGGATGTAGTAAAAATTAATCAACAATAGAGTTTATTTAGAAATGATGATATAATAATTGAAATCAGTACTAATGATACCATTGAGTTTTGAGAAAAGGTCAAAACAATTATGAATACTGATGGTTCTGCAAAATACTATCAAATAATATAATTAGTAGAAGTTTGCTTATAATTACCGCACCGCAATGTAGCTTGTGAAAGGTTGTTTTCAACAATTAATTTAAATAAAACTAAAATTAGAAATAACTGATGTCCCAACACCCTTAGTGGAATACTACATTCTAAAAGTGTGGTAGGAGATAATAATTCTTATGATTATACCATTACCCAGGAACATATAGCTGAATTATTACTTTCTTTGAAAATTTTGACTAAGATTAAGCTTTGTACCTTTAGTACAGTGATTTTGAATTTTGGGAAATTGATGTTTAAATTCTAAAGAATAATTTGAAAAAGTGCTACCATTTTGATTGAACCTAAACGCCCGAAAATGTTCAGAAAATCTAGTTTCAAAGCTGCGACCTGTTTGTCCTATAAAAGTAGAGTTGCATTCGGGATACGAACGTTACATATATAGGACAAACAGGTCGCAACTTTGAAACAAGATTTTCGCCCCAGATAATTTCATTGAAGTAAAACCTATTAAAATGCACCACGAAGCCCTCCAGGATTCCGTTTTCGGAGACAATGTTGACTTCAATGTCAAGAACGTCTCCGTTAAGGAATTGTATCGTTGTTACGTTACCAAGAGAGCCCACCAAAGGGAGCTGCTGATTTGCACAGTCATCGTGCTCAACCACCCTGCTCAACTGTCTCACGGGTACATGTCCGTTTTGAATTATCACACAGCTCGAATTGCTTAAAAATTTTCCGGAATCAAGCAGATGATTTGCAAATCTACTGAAGATAATCCTAGAGCAATCAAATCTGGCAATGGTGCTATTATCACGTTGGTTCCATCCAAGCCTATGTGTGTCGAATCCTTCCAGGAATCCTTCCGCCTTTTGGTCGTTTTGCTGCCTATGATATGAGGCAAACTGTAGCCGTGGTACTCATTAACCTTTAAAGATCAATTTTCTGAAAAAGTAACGAAAGCCCAAAAGAAGAAGTAACCAGTTCTACTTCCCATTCGTTTTTTTACATATAAATAAATATATGATAATTATATCTTATTACACAGTCAAGTTGTTATTAGTTATTTTGACTTTTTCCAATAGAAAAGAATTTGTCACCAACAACAAGAGGAAATCAAAATCAAAATTACTGCAATCGTCCTCAAACATAAATTCAATCGTGGCTATTGAAAACGAGATAATTTATATATATACATGAAAAGAAGGTGTAAATAATAGCTGTAGTCCTCAATAACGCTGCAGACCCTCTCTAAGCAGCGAGATTCGGATATCCTACACCAGATCAGGCTACATATAGAGATTCTCCAGAAATTAATCTTAATTAGATTCTGCCATAAGCCACTTGGTATTACTAATCTGTCACCATAATATATTAAACCATGTCTAATTGAATAAAATTGTTTTAATTCTCTGTTCTCAATTGATTTCTCGTCATCTGGTCAACCATCTCTTAAAATATATATGTCATTTTTGACAAAGTAAAATCTCCATCTCTAAAAGATGGAAAATACGCCTAAAATAAGGCAAATATTAATGGTAAAGAGAACACAGAGAATTCTTGGACTCTCACTGCCTGTAAGGAATATGGGTTAGAGTGGAAGATCATCGGATTGCATGAACTGCATACAATTTTTGTATGTTTTGTATTTTTTTATATATTCATATGTATTTTGTTAGGAAGAAAGCTAAAGCATAATAAATAAATAAATAATAAATAAATACTTTTTCAAAAGTGTCAAATTTGCGTCTTTTTTTGTATTTTCTAAAAATTATTACATTCCATTATTACTTAAATTTCTCTCTAAATTATTAACTATCAATTCTTTCTCTAAATAATTAATATAATTTAAATCTTCACTACAGTTTCTAGATGTTGAACATCCTGAAATCAAGGGAAAATAAGCATCTAAATGCTAAACAAAATAAGTAACCAATGCTGAATCGTTTGGAACAGCGGAGGAAAGTATGGGTTTGAATGGAAGAACATTTGATGCAAATGAATTCCGCCCTTCAACATGCTGACAAAAATTGTATATTTTTTATATGTATGTACTTTTTTCTGCAATTTTTTGTTAATATTCTTCTATAAAGCATGTATGATAAAGACAAATATAACATAACATAATGTATCTGCTATAAACAAATGTTTTCCAGGAACATATTTAAGTTTTAAGTTATATTTTAATATTCCTAATATCATTCTTTGCAAATGGCTCGGCACTTTATTAATATCTTTTTCTAAAATTGACACTAGCGGCTCATGCTCTGTATGAATTAGAGTATCCCTACCGTAGACATAATAATTAATTTTTTCACATTGAAATAATATAGCATTTAATTCTGTTTCGATGACAGCACACATTTTCTTTGCATCCGATAAACATTCCTATGTTACTTGCGCAAGTCTGTATTACAATAGGTTCATTAGCATTAAAATGTGTTAATATTGGTGATTTATTAATGATCGATTTTAAATTTTGAAAACATTTCGTATGTTGGTCCATTCAATCAAAATTTACGTCATTTCTTGCGATAATCTCAGGGGTTCAGTCAATTTAATTAAGTTTGGTAAAAATGTATCTAAATATCTTAATATGCTTCGAATACGAAGTAAGTCTTTCTTATTTTTGGGATTTTCTAAATTTTGTATTGCATTAATCCTGTGAGAATCAATTTTTATTTCGTCTTTATTAACAATAAAGCCTAATCTCTGTATTTCTTTTACACAATATTGAAATTTATTTGGATTGAAAGTTATACTAGATTTATTTGCTTTATTTAAAACTTTTTTAAAATATTTTATCACGCTCCTCTTTAGATTTTCCAAAATTTTAATTTTTAATATATCACCAAATAGTTTGCATTTTTTTCTTTGAAATATTTCCGCAGCAGTATTTAATCCAAATGGGATTCTCAAAAATCTAAATCTTTCTGATGAGGTAGCAAAAGTACATAATTTTGATGATAACACAATCTGATAAAACGGGTCTTTTAGATCAAAAACCTAGAAAAATTCCATACCACTTCAGTTGGTCATAACTCTACAAATTATATTATTTTTAATTAGTATTTCTAATGAATTTTTTAACTTATGAATCAACTTACTAGGAATTCTCCTGCTCGGTTTTTTACGTTATCAGACAATGTCAATTTTTGAACACCAGGAAATTTACCCAGCCCATTAAATACATTGGAATATTCATTAATTATTTTTTCTTTTGAATCTAAATTTTCTATACAATGTACCTGTTTTATAAGTTTGAGTTGGTCCTGACTTGTGGTAACACCAATATTCGTTTACCTCTCGCTTTTGTGACAACAAATTTAATATTACGTTGTTGACCATTGGCGATGTAGTCCAAGTTGATTTTACCATCCAAAGGTAGCTTTGCATATCCGTAAGCATAAAGTTACGTTGAGATTTCTCTTATTTTATTCACTAGTTCAGCGTTGCCCTCCAGAATCCTTTCAGGTAATACATTGCAATGGGCTCCAGTATAGACCTTAATATAATAATATTGCCTCTTAATTGAATTATATTAACAGTTTGTGTTATCTCTAAATGGTTATTAATATTACTAGTTTTTGGTCGAATTATATTTATATTACTGATCGACTCAACTAGAAAATCATTACCTGAATCTGAATCTACAACAGTATGATATTTATTGCATTTTAAACATAAATATTCATGAGTTTTATTATTTTTATTTTTATTTAAACTAAAACCTTTAGCTGTTTTATTAATTTCGTGATATTTGGGTTTGTTGAATTTATTACTTATCTTTGTTATATTATCAACATCAAATGAACTGTCGGCCCTGCTGACATATCCTTGTCCTTGATTTCATCTCCGTGTAGATACTGCACATTTCCACCATTTTTTCTAAGGCTTGCAAGAACTTCTCAAGCAGATCATCTTGTTTAACGGACATGACTATTTTATCACGCACCAGATAGCAGATAGAAACTTATATCTCTCGTAGATCAAATTCTTCTTCGGCTCACAACGCTTTGTAAATGCCGTTATTACCTCACTAGCTTTGACTCTTTTATGTCCAGTTTCAGTGTATTTAAAATGCCCAGCCCTTTTTCACCAATTAGATTTAAGAAGATTGCAATTTTTACACCTACGTCTTCGCTGTTGCTTCTTCCGGTCGTCATCATGAAAAT
The DNA here is from genome assembly GCA_963969525.1 of Ontholestes murinus. NCBI lineage: Eukaryota > Metazoa > Arthropoda > Insecta > Coleoptera > Staphylinidae > Ontholestes > Ontholestes murinus. The sequence goes on from OZ018393.1 coordinate 12,852,499, forward strand.
TTCGAACTTCTGTAGCCACGTGCTCCAATTTTTTGTTACATTTTCAGAAAAATCTATTTTCTGTGGTACATTTAGGAACTCAATAATGCGTCCTTTTATTAAATTAACGTTTTTATATTCAGCATTGGGCGAGAGTGGAAGATCACGTGGACGTGAACTTGAGCCTTTCCGTGTGAAGTGGAAATTTTTGTATTTTTGTATACATTTTTAAGTTTTGAAATAGTTATGTATATTCACATTGGATAAACAAATAAATATCAATATCAATATTTTACTAGGTTTATACCTGACACCAAGTAAAGGTAGGTTATAATTAAAAAGCTGGTCGTGTTACTTCGATACGTTCTATTTAACTGCCAGGCAGAGACAACTTCCTGGTCGAATCGTCTGGTCTAGACGTTCGAAGTGCTAGGTGTCATTGGTGACCTTTGGGGTGTCTTAAAGTGTACAATGATGTCGTCCAAGTACACCATTGTGAAGTCATGGAGCATACCCATGACTTTCTGAGACATTAAGCGCTGAATGGTGGTAGGAGCATTTTTCAGTCCAAACAGCATTACTTTGAATTGATAATGAGCGTCGTTTGAAACGGACAACTGTATGTATAATTTGGATTGCTCTTCTATTGGTATTTGCCAATAGCCTCTTTAGATTTAAAGTTGAAAAAATCTTAACATCTCCGAGGTAACGAAGGGCTTCTTGAATAATGGGCATACGATTCGGTTCTGAGACGGTGACTGCATTAACGCATGTAGTCAATACAGAATCGACTGTCTCTGTCATCTTTTTCACAATTACAATGGGGGACGTGTAAGGAATAATTGAATCCAGCACCAGGATTCAATTATTCCTTGAGCGAGTAGGTCCTTCACTTGTTTATCAATTTCCTGCTCACGGGTTGGATTTTCACAGTACGGACGGATTCGAATCGGTTTCGTGGTCATAAGCTGAATCGTATTTTTCATCATACGTTTTCGGTGTGCGAACTGGTCTTTTACTTGAAAGGTCCAGTTAAACCTGTTCACCAAATTATTAGTGTGTCCATTGTGTCCCTCTTATATCATCCAAACATACCACTCCTATTTTTTTTCGGAGGCCCAAATCTATACAAAAATTACGTAAAATCCACCATATTATGAATTTAAACGAATACCCTGAGAACATCAGCCTTAGAGATGCAGTCAAACTAATAATTGACGCTGGACTTACAAACAAGGAGGAATTAATAAATGAAGTAGCCGAATTGAAAACATTCACTACCTTACAACTGGAAGAATGCAATAATAAAATTAGGGAATTAACAGATGAAAATAACGCACTGAAGAAAACTATTAAATTACTAAAAAAAAATGAAAGGAAAAATAACATAATAATTTATGGTTTGCAAGAAGATTATAAAAGATACGATTTAATAGATTTAGTGAATAATAAATTAAGCATAAAACTTGGACAAACACACATTCAAAATTGTTACAGGATAGGTAAATCAAAAGTAAATTACGTACGACCATTGAAAGTAGAATTATTACACTTTGATAAGAAATTACAGATATTGAAGAACTCACACAACCTTCGTGAATTTAATATATTTATAAATAATGATTTAACGGTTGCCGAACAGAGTGACTTAAAAATACTGAAGAATTATTTAAAAAGAGCTAAATCGTTGGGATTAAATGCAAAAATTAAAAACTCAACTCTAATAATCAACGATGAAATCTTTACTATAAAAAAATTACTGGATGATGATATATTCAAGTTACCTGCAGTTGAAAACGGAAATACTTGTTCTCTCCCATCAACTAAAGAGTGCCCAGGGTCTACGTTGCTGGATGGATCGCGCGCAGCCATTCTACACCTTACCACTTCTGCAGTTAATTCACATTCAACACTTAAGTTATCCAAAACAGCTGAACAAGTCCCCCACGATTTAACCAAAATTAAGTTGGTTAAGAAAGTACTACCCGAGCGGAAAACAAAAAAGAAGTAACCGTACTAACCTGCCTTGTATAAACTGTATCTTAAGAATGCAGCTAGTGATTTGCTTATTAATCAACTATTTATTGTTATAATTATATATTTTTTTGTATATCTGTAACCAACTGTATTATTTTCACCACAAGTAAATATACCATGATTTTATGATTCTATGGTGTAGATGCCTGTGTATATGTGAATGTATGTATAAGATTGTGCTTATATATGTAACTTAATATTAATAATTCTAGTTTTAATTTTCCACTTTGAGTAAGCAACAAATTGTAATTAGTCATTTGAATGTTCGGTCTATAACAAATAAATTTAGTGATATTAAATACCTATTAACTCAGAATAAATATGTCATATTCACTATATCGGAAACATGGCTCACTTCTAATATTTTAACTGAGGATTTAGGCATCGTAGGATATAAGCTACTTCGCAAAGATCGCGGAAGCCGAGGTGGGGGCGTTGGATTGTATATCAAAAACAACATAACTTATAAAATTATAAAAACTCCTGAAACTATTGAACAATTGTGGATACGTGTGTCTATCTCTAACAAAACATATTGTATAGGTGTAATATATAAACCTCCTAATATAGATCCTAGTAATTTTCTTCTGGAATTAGAGTCAGTAATTGCAAACAAACTAATACCTAACGATACCTTAATCTGCCTTGGAGATTTTAATATAGACGCAATATGTCTCGGCAATATATCTACAATACATTTATATAATTTTATGGATAGCATTGGTTTAACTCAACTGATAGACTCACCCACAAGAATTTCATCTACTACCCAAAAACTTATTGATCTGATACTTATCTCTAACACTGAGAAGATAGCGGATAAAGGTGCCATCGCTGGAAATAATATTTCAGATCACGATTTGGTGTACGTAAAATTAAAAACTAATATCAGGGCCACACCTAAGATTATATGGTACAGAGATTTCAAAAACTTAGATTATTATCATTTTCACTCGGCATTAACATCTTTGCCACTTTTTGATATTATATCTTTAGAAGATAAAGATGACAAAGTGAATTATCTCAGCGATGTATTACTAAATTTACTTAACACTTTTCTGCCATTGAAAAAGATCATTATAAAACGGCTCACTGATAATCTAAAATTTATTATGAAAATCAGGGATGATAAATATAAAAAATTAAAAAAAAAACAAGTATTCTATGGGAAGAGTATAAATCGTGGAGAAATTTTACAAACTTAGCTATTAAAAACGAGAAACGCGCTTACCTCAATTATAAATTTCGTAATGCTACACCAAGTGAAACATGGAAAGAATTCAGAAATATGAATGTAATAAACAAATGAAAAATTGAAATGATATAAAAATATTTTTGTCCCAAAGACAATTAATATTAACAAGAACGATATTTTACAATTATATCGAAGTAGTACGAAAATAAACACAAACAAGTTTACTTTTGCTAGAATCGATGATGATGAGGTCTCAAATATAGTTAAAAATATTAAATCTAACGCCATAGGAAATGATGGTTTAAATATAAAATGTATTAGATTATGCTGTCCATATATCATTCCTATTTGAACTCACATAATTAATTTTTGTTTTGAACGCATTGTGTATCCATCAAAGTGGAAAGAATCGATTATTACACCAATTCCAAAAAATGCAAATCCCTTAGACTTTAAAGATCTCAGACCCATTTCAATACTCTCTATTTTGTCCAAAATAATAAAAAAAGCGGCTGAACGTCAGTTCCGAACATATTTACATCAAAATGATATACTCCCTAAAACGCAATCATTACTTCGAGAAAATCACAGCTGTTTAACAGCAATAATAAATATATCTGACGATATTTTTACGAATATGGACAATGGTTACCTCACCGCCTTGGTTTTACTCGACTTCAGTAAAGCGTTTGACGTCATAGATCATGAGATACTTTTGTCAATAATGGGGTATATAGGCCTTGATGATGGCGGTATAGAGTTTTTTAAAAATTATTTAAATAATAGAGTTCAGTATGTAGTCAATGGTGGCAGAATTTCGGATAAAGTTATAATGCAATCAGGTGTGCCTCAAGGATCTATCTTAGGTCCGCTATTGTTTAGTATTTATACAATGAATTTCGAGACTGTAATTCATTATTGTAAATACCACTTTTACGCGGATGATACCCAACTCTACTATTCTTTTCGACCATCGGAAGTAAATCAAGCTTGCCAAAATATAAATCATGACCTTGCCTCTCTAAGTCGCATTGTAGCAGATCAATCGTTATATTTAAATAGTAAAAAATCTTTTGTTATACTTATCAGTAGGAAAACCTCACTTAAAAAGATCGACGGATTCGATGTAATGGTGAACGATAAGAGTAATGCGGTCGTCTCCAAAGCAAAAAACTTGGGTGTCACGTTTGATTCTTCATTGAGGCTTAATCCAACGGTAAATACTATGATAAGAAAAGCGTATAGTTCTCTAAAACTATTGCACAATAGTAGGCACTTATTGAACTCTAGCTTAAAAGCTACTCTATGTGAAACATTAGTTTTGTCGCAATTCAATTATTGCGATGTTCTTTACGGTCCATGTATAGACAAACGGGATTCACTTAGAATACAACGTATTCAAAACGCATGCGTCAGATATGTATATGGCATTAGAAAATACGATCACATTTCAAGCACATTCAATCGCCTCAAATGGAAAAACATGGAAACCAGAAAAAAAAAGCCACGACCTCTGTTTTTTCACAAGACAATCCTCTCTAAAACACCTGAGTACTAATATAATAGAATTACATTTAGGACAGACGTCCATAATGTTAACGTGAGAAACAAAGGTTTTTTGTCCATACCTCCACATAAGACTTCTGTTTTCAAGCGATCATTCTCATACAACATAGCGAACATGTATAATAAAATAGATCCGTCACTAAAAACTATGTCACACACTAAATTTAAAAAACGACCAAAGGAACTAATGACTAACAACACTTTTGAAATGTAGTTGAAATTTGTTGCTTATTACTAGTACAATAATTTGTAATTATCGCTCAACAATGATTAATAAATATTAGGTGCTACTGAGGGTACGCGGAAAATCAGACATTGGAACTCCAGTGAACTGAGCGTATCCTATTTATCCAATGCGTATATGTGCAAGCTAATCATGATATATTTTTTGTACCTTACTTGTGTATACCTGGATAATAAATAAATATTATTATTATTATTATTAAATTTTTTGACTGACGTTTCAAGTCGTGATTCAGATCGGGTGCTGCGAGGTTTTTTTCGGTGCTAGACTGTTCGGTCCACCGGATTATTTTGCATAACCCTGTGTGAAGGTAAATACAGAATTTGCTGCAATCTATGACGGCTTCATGTTTCATGAAAAATCCGATTACCAAAATGGCTTCATACCGTAGTCCAGGCATTATGGGAAAATATTCTAATGCTATTATTTCTGTTACTTCTGCAGCTAAATTTGTTTTTGCGTGCAGTGGTTGGATGCAGTTTGGAGAAATTCCTGTGCGAAGATAGTTCTGGCCAGCACCGAGGCCAAGAAGACATTTTAGTGTCTGTTTACGCATTATTAGTGGAATACGCATAATTTGCGAAGTTTGAGTTGAGAAAGAATGAATGTTTTAGTCACGTGAGTAAGCGTCTATTAACGAACACTACTTTGCGGTGATGCACTGGCATTCCGATCGAAGGTAGCACAAATGCCTAAGTCAGGGTGCAGGCGCCTGTATTCACTTGTATTATGTTGGAGGCTCTGCAATGCACAGATATCATGGTGGAGGCTCTGTACCGATTTCGTTTTGAGCGGAGTTGTCGAAATTTGGAGATGACAGGAGAAATCAGCGTGTTTATTCCTGCCGCTGCTGAAAGTTTCCCGAAGGGCAATCACCGTTAAAATGGTTCCCTTTTTGACAAAATTGATACATTGCCGGTTCCTATGAGTGATTTCGCTTGGGGGTCGGTGTTTTCTTCGTTGATGGTGAAATCTTAGGGAGTTAGTTTGATTTCTCCAGTTTGCAGCCTCGATCCGGTGCTTCGTCAGGTACTTGATTCTCTGCTTTTGATTACTATTGAATTGTGCACTGTTGTGGTTATTTGTTCTATAATGATGGCGGCCCCATGAGGAATTCGTTTCTTGTGCTGCCTTGAATTGCTGCTTCTCTGCATGCGGCTCCTTCTTCTAGCTTAGTTGATTCGATTCAACATCTCTGCATTAAGAAGCCGACAATTTTGCTGCTCGATTTACAAAGTCATCGAAAAACAGCGTCTGTTTCAACAGGTGTGATGTTAATTATCACATTGCCGCTGTTTTCATTTCCTTTGTCCAGAAAGGAAGATGTCGATCGAAAAGTAATTAATTTTTTTTCAAATTTTGAGAAAAGTAACTGTCAAATAGTCTTAAAAAGAAAATATACTAAAATACCATCTTGATTACACCTAGATTTTACCTCTATTTGTAAACAGGAATAATAAACATAATCCTTATATAATAATATTCTACTATGCACTATGTATCTACAATTAATGTAAATATACTAAAGACTATTTTAATTAAGTACTGTAGTATTTACAGAGATAGTACAGTTAATATGTGCAATTAAATGAAGAACAGCATTTATTTATAGATTGTATGCATTGTACGAGTTGCATTCATTACGTAGTCGCAATTAGTTCATTACATTTCTAAATTACCGTCGAGCGCGTGTTTGCATTCGTTCTGGTAGTAAAACTCGTCCTCGTCTGTTGTATTTCAGTTGCAAACATTTGCATTTGTCGGCATTTTCGTTTTATTGCGCAACAGTATCTCTATATGTGCATATGCCCGTATACGCAACATCTATTATTTCAACATTTCACAAAGTTTATAAAGTCTTAAAATAATTACTTACAGCAATCTGTATAAATAATAAATAAATAATTATGATTACGATAAACTCGTGCATAAATTATATCAGCTGAAAAACCTGTGTATGTCATTTTGTAGGCCAATTATTTTCGAAGAATCAATAATCTGAAAACGTTGGTGCTCGTCCAAATTACGTATTTTAAACTCGCGTGTCTCGGCTCGGCAATAATTCAAGATATTACCGGAAACAAGTTTTGCCTCCGCATTTTAAGTACTCTGGGGCAGGGTTCGTGGAAAATTATTACCCGGAAACGGCTCGAATATCTTCGCGGATATTATTGAAATTGTTCAGTCGGATTGTGCTGCAATCTCTGTACAAACATCTGAAATATTTACTCGAACTCGAACGGCGCGGAATATTTATGGAAATTTCTGTTTGCTTTTTGTTCTAAACTATTCCACCTTCTAGGTATGCCCGTTTGAAAAAGCTAATGAAATTTTATATTAATTTAAAAAAATAGTACAATTAAAACAACGTTTAAGCATAAATTTGCATTTATAATTATATTCAGCGTTCTACCAACTAAGCCATTTAGGTACAATAATAGGCAGTAAATGAAGAATTCGAATATAAAAAGCGTTTCACTTCTCCTAATTGGTTTCCATTATTATTAATAATAAATTATTTTTTAATAAATTTTCTAGCTTAGAATTAACACAGTGTTTTTTTAACACTGCAGTAATTATTTCATCAGACACTGTGAACTAAATGTTTCTAATTAAATCTAATAGTTTATGTAATCCGTTTTTGATTTCCTCGGTTATAATAAATAAGCATGTAGATAAAATTCCTTTGAAATTGAAAATTAGTACAAGTTACTAATTTGATTCGATTATTATTAATAACAAATTATTATATAGTAAACGCTCTGGTTGAGAATTTCCCATAGATTTTTTTCGAAACACTGCGATAATTGTTTCATCAAGGCACTGTGTACTAAATTTTCCTAATTAAATCGAATAGTTTTTGTAATCCGCTTTTGATTTCCCTAGTTATAATGAATAAACGTGTGGATAAAATTCCTTTGAAATTGAAAATTGGTACAAGTTAAGCCCCAGGAATCCGGGATTAAGAGCGAAAGAGAAAAACGTAATCTCCACTGTCAGTTCTAAGAACGGTCGGGAGGAAGGAAAGTGAAAACGGGGAATTTTATATTGCCGGAGTCGCGTGAATATTTCTCCCTCTTGCGTGTGCGTGTGCGGGGGGATTTAAAAGTCGGCGTCCCGAATAAACTTTATCTGCAAATTGGATTAGAATGGGGATACGTAAATTCTTTGTCCTATATTTCTCGGATATCACGGTTTGCAAATAACGTTGCGATACTCGACGTAAGAAACAGAAATTTTTGCATTACTTTTTTTTGGGATGTTTACATCTTTCTAATACCTTAATTCCTTTCCATTTAATTGGAAATTTGTTCCTCGAGTTTCTCAGAATATTCCATTAACTCGTTTTCCATTTTTCAAGAGTTGTTTACTATTGTTTGCCCTATTCCTTAGAAAAATCCAGTATTTAATTATCTAGATTTCGGGATTTTTCCAGAAGTTCTTATTTATCATTGTATTTTATTAACGGTTTCCAGGAATTTGAGAGGATTTTGTGTTAATCATAATAATGCCGATCCTTTATCCTTAGTTGATGCAATCTTAAATATCCTATCAGTTAATAAATACTCAATTATATCATACCTTTTATCTCTCCCTTTAAATGACCATACAAGTAATAAAATATTATATTAAGAATTCATTCAAGGTCAGCTTTAAGTTTATTTAAACTCTGTTAACGAACTTTCAAGATTAATTAAGATAATATGAATGACAACGACCGTTCATTCAAGGTCACATAATGGTAATTCTAGGTCATCCTAAGTCGTTTGAGTTTTTTTACAAACCATTTAAGGTCATCTAATGATTAATCTTTACCATACAAGGTCATTCAATTTATGCAATGATAATTTAAAGTTATCTAACAGTCAATAAAGATTGTTTAAGTTCAACATACGTCGATTTAATGCCCTCTGGTCAAACAACAGTTATTTAAGGTCATTCAATTTTCATTGAAGATCTTCAAACAGTTATTTCAGGAATTTAAGTTAATTTAAACTTTCTCAAAAAACTTTCAAGATTAATTAAGATGATAGAATGACAACGACCGTTTATTTAAGGTCACCTAAAGGTAATTCTAGGTCATCCTATGTCATTTAAGTTTTTCACAAACCATTTAAGATCATCTAATGATTATTATAAATCATACAAGGCCACTCAATTCATCCAATGCTAATTTAAAACAGGCAATAAAGATTGTCTAAACTCAACCTACGTCTATTTAATGTCCTCTGATCATACAACAATTATTTAAGGTCATTCAATTATCAATGAAGGTCTTCAAACAGTTATTCCAGGAATTTAGGTTAATATAAACTGTCTTAACGAACTTTCATGATATGAACGACAACGACTTTTAATTCAAGGTCACCTAATGATAATTCTAGGTCATCCCATGTCGTTTAAATTTTTTACAAACCATTTAAGGTCATCTAATGATTATTCTATGTCATACAAGGTCATTCAATTCATGCAATAATAATTTAAAGTTATCTAACGGGCAATAAAGATTGTCTAAGCTCAACCTACGTCTATTTAATGTCATCTGGTCATACAACAATTATTTAAGGTCATTCAATCATCATTGAAGGTCTTCAAACAGTTATTTCAACAATTCAAGTTAATTTAAACTCTGTAAAGGAAATTTCAAGATTAATTAAGATGATATGGATGACAACGACCGTTCATTTAAGGTCACCTAATGGCAGTTCTAGGTCATTCCAGGTCGTTTAAGGTTTTTACAAACAATTTAAAGTCATCCAATGATTATTCTAGGCCATACAAGGTTATTCAATTCATTTAATGATAATTTAAATTATCTTAGTGTTAACAAAAATTGTTTAAGCTAAATCTACGTCTATTTAATATCCTCTGATCTGAAAAGATATTTAAGGTCATTGGATTACCATTTAAGGTTATCTTAGTTATTCCAGAATTTTAAGTTAATTTAAACTCTCTAAACCAATATCAAGATTAATTAAGATAATATAAATGACAACGACCGTTCATTCAAGGTCACCTAAAGGTAATTCTAGGTCATCCCAGCTTTTTTAAGTTTTTTACAAACCATTTAAGGTAATCTAATAATTATTCTATGTCATACAAGGCCACTCAATTCATCCAATGATAATTTAAAGTTATCTAAAAGTTAACAAAAATTATTTAATCTAAATCAACGTCTATTTAATGTCCTCTGGTCATACAACAATTATTTCAGGTCATTCAATTATCATTGAAGGTCTTCAAACAGTTATTGCAGGAATTTAAGTTAATTTAAATTCTCTTAACGAACTTTCAAGATTAATTAAGATAATAAATAATAACAACCTTTCATTCAAGGTCATCTAATGAATTTAAGTTAATTTAAACTCTCTCAACGAACTTTCAACATTAATTAAGATAATATAAATGACAATTACCGTTCATTCAAGGTCACCTAATGGTAATTCTATGTCATCTCAGGTCGTTTAGGTTTTTTACAAACCAATTAAAGTCATCTAATGATTATTCTATGCCATGCAAGGTCATTGAACTTATGCAATGATAATTCAAACTTATTTAACAGTCAATAAAGATTTTTTAAGCTTAGCCTACGTCTATTTAATGTCCTCTGGTCAAACAACAATTATTTAAGGTCATTCAATTATCATTGAAGATCTTCAAACAGTTATTCCATAAATTTAAATTTTCTAAACGAACTTGCAAGATTAATAAAGATGATATGAACGACAACTAATGTTCATTCAAGGTCACCTAATGATAATTCAAGGTCAACCCAGGCAATTTAGGCCATGCAATGATAATTTATGGTTATTTAAAGATAATCCATCTAAAGTGATCCGATTCTAATTCAAAGTCTTCCAATAGGTATTCAAAATATCTAACAGGTATTCAAGTGTATTTAAGTTTGAACATATAACTTAATGGTCGTTAAAATCCAAAAAATAGTAATTCATCATTATATATAATTTAAAGTCATCTAATGATTAAAAGTCATTTAAACCATCAAATGATAATTTAAACTTATCTAGCAACTAGTAAAGATTATTTAAACTCAATCAACGTCGATTAAAGTTTCTCGTGCAAGCATCAAATTATAATCATTTAAGGTCATCAAATTTTTATTTAAGATTATCCAACAACTATTTAATTACAGACCCTCCAGCAAACATTTTAATTTTTCAAGGTTAAAGGAATAAATGAAACATCGTTTAAATCCATCCAATGGTAACTTAAGGTTATTGAATATCAATCAAAGTCATCTAATGATAATTCTTGTTCATCAAAAGTCATTTAGTTCTTCGGAGGATCATTTAAAACTTTAAACTATCCAAATTTTTAGCTCAACCAAACGTCGATTTAAGGTCCGCAAACGGCCATCAAATTAGTTTCGAGTCATCAAATAATCATTTAGGGTCATCCAGTTATCATTCAATATCTTCCAACACTTACTCAAGTATGATAATTCGAGTTAACTTTGCCCAAATTAACTTAAGATCCTCCAACAAACATTCCAAATTATTTAAAGTTATACGAATCCTTCAAATGGTAATTTAAAGTTCTATGTATATTATTAAATATCCTTCAAGAAAAATTCTAGGTAATACTACGTCATTTCATTCAACCAAAGATAATTTAAAGTTGTCCAATAGTCAGTAAATATTATTTAGGCTCGGGCGACGTTGTTTTAAGGTTTTCGATTAGTTTAGAATCATCTAAGTTCCTCCAATTATTATTTAAGAAATTTCAATAAGTGTTAGAAGAAACAATTCAGGTTAATTTTTAATTATCTTGCGAATATTAAAGATTATTTGAGTTTTAACGATCGTTTATATTAGAGAGTTTTCACAAATCATTGGAATATCATTAAAGTTCATCTAATAATAATTATACGTCCTTCAAGGTCATCTGAAAATAATTACCTGTTCGTCAAGGTCATCTAATATTGATTAAAAGTTGTCGTATAGTCGGTAAACATAATTAAAACTCAATCAACGACTATTAAATGTCATCAAACAATAATTTAAGGTCATCTAATTATCATTCAATATCTTCCAATAGTTTTAAGTTAATTTAAGATCCTTCAACGAGCATTCAATATTAATTAAAGTTATACGAATAATTCCAATGGTAATTTAAGGTTATCTATATATTATTAAATATCCTTCAATGCCATTTATCTTTATTATATCTTTGTACTTCATTCTTATAAAATAAATATCACAAAAAATACATTACAAAATAATAAAATATACTCAAAATTTTGGCTGAAGGGAGGACGGGCGGAGTTCACTTCCTAAAAGGGATCTTCCACTCAAACCCATAAATATAGATCATAAATGCTGCTTCCAAATGCTGTTACAGGTATCCAATTATGTATTTATTGCTCATATAAAGCATATTTTATATTTAATGATAATTCCACGTAATACTATAATTTATTTAATTAATCGAAAGATGATTTTAAATTATCCAACAGAAAGCAAATATTATTTAAGCTCTACCAACATTGATTTAAAGTCTTCGATTAGTTTTAAATAATCTAGGGACATCCAATTATTATTTAAGATCCTCCAATAAGTTTTGGAAGAAAGAATAATTCAGGTTAATTTTAAATTATTTAACGAATATTCAAGATTATTTATGTTTTTAGGATCGTTTAAATTTAAAAGTGTCTACAAATCATTGGAATAACAATAAAGGTCATCTAATAATGGTTATAGGTTCTTCAAGGCCATCTAATATTAATCCTATATTTTTCAAGGTCATCTAACATTGATTAAAAGTTATTGTACAGTTAGTAAACTTTATTTAAAGCTAGTTAATTTTTCTAGTCATTTAAAGAGTATAAGTCTGTCTTACAAAGATACAAAATTAAGTCAAAACGAACACACTCCAACATTGTAAAATGGAGCTTCATATTCTATGTGTCATATTTAGCTACAATCAGGAATTAACAAATTCCTAAAAACGTATGCAAAAAAATAATACTTCTAATACGAAACAAATCACATAATTGCAAATCAAAAATCGAAAACTCGAACAATTCGAATAAATGTATTATATTTCGAAGGTAATAAGTGAAATAAAGGAAAACACATTAAAATATCAGATATACAAATGACTGGGAGACCAGACGAAATAATTGCCTCTGTATTTCACCAACATTTCCAAGAGGGCTCTAAGATAACAACCGGACTCCAAATCCCTTTACAATAGAAGCATATTCATCAATATCCTAACTGAACTAGAAACAAGAAGGGATCCAGAGAATCTGCCTTCAATTGATGTTGGAAAGAATAACAAAATTCTAAACAAAAAATGCAAGTCAGTAAGTTATGTAATTCTCTTACCAAGAGAGATTATAAAAAACAATAAATAAATAAACAATAAAACCAATGTAATCAAAGGGGATTTAGTGCAGAATCAAACCACATCTATCAACAAAATAAAGGAATCACTAGGGTTACATTTGGTGTAATTATATTTTCCCAAACAGGAAAATCTTCTAGCAGCGTGCATCCAACTAGCACTCCAGACAGGAATGAATCGATAACCTAGTCCACGTCTCCAGCTGACAAAATCGCAAATGATATCAAATTAGTGAAAACAAGGCGTAAACAATTAAGAACACCAATTATGGGCAATTCAAATAAACCACTCGAAAACGATTCGCTGGAGAAAATATGACAGGAGCAGCAAAGCCCTATCTACATCAAGCCATGTTCTGGTCAGATTTGGGACCAGATATCTGATATGAAGCAATTGGCCAATAATAAATTCAAAGTTACCAACTGTAGGACTATTTGCATAAACTAAACCAACTGAAGTGATACCAAGAAAATTGCAAGGAGAAGTTCCAGAGTATTGTATGAAATACCTAAATGAATAAGAAAAACAGAAAGCCTTAGAAGCAAAACAAAAGAATATCGAAGCAGTTAAAGCAGCTGAAGAACGACGAAAGCTTGCAGCTGCAAGACCCGGTGAAGACTTTTCTAAAGGTGTGAAATTCTACTTACAAGACGATTTTAAACATTACAAGGCAAGTCCTTAAGGATTAATGTAACTATTAAGAGCGGCAAAACTGTTCAACATACATTATGAATAAACAAAAATTCCCAATATTACCTACAAATCAAATTACTTGTTGAATCAACTACTTCTCTAGCTAATACCTCGACAAATATTAAATAATACAAGAGTAATTTGCGTGTAACAAATAGTACAACTATGACAGTTGTACTATTTGTAACACGCAAATTACTTTTGTATCATTAAACTAAAAAACATATTTATCGAATTACTTTCGTTTAATAGATGTTTATTCCTTGTAAACCAATCCTCCATCCGTGCATTAATAATGGAGTTCCTCGATTTACTAAGGTTGTGTCGTCAATTTCCTCGCCTATATAACGACACAAGTTGTATATGTACAATAAAAAAGCATCGGATCTAATTTTGAACCTTGAGGTACGCCTATAATAATTATGTATTCGACTGAAAGGCTAATATCTAATAATTTGAAAATACGAAAACATTTCTTAAATAACATTCTCGCTTACCAATTTGATAAATTCTTTACCTAATACGAAAACATTTCGTAAATCTATAACAATAAGTCTTACTAAGAATACAAAACAAATCACTTGTTGAAAAAACTACTTCTCTGGCTAATATCTCAATAGATATTGAATTATACAAAGGTAATTTTCGTGTTGCAAATGGCACAGCTATCAAAGCAATACTAATTTAAATGTATTTATTTCCACTAATCTCTAATTTGACTTTTTGTCTTCTATTTGACAGAAACGTTATTATTAATTTAGAATTTATACTTCTACTATTTGCATCCCCTTAGCTGGAATAGAAATTTTATAGGTATATAAAATGAAAATCTAAAAATGTCGACTGAATGATTTCATTGGAATTAAAAGCCTCAGGGCATGTTTCTATGAAATTCAAGCAGTTATCGTTGATCGGGACTGTCTGAAACCACATTGAGCGTTTGATAAAATATCTACGCAATTGATGTATTATGTATAATTATTTTTGCTAATAATCTAAAAATTATCTCTGTGAATTATTGACCTTTTCTAATTATATAAATATTAATTTAACGTTCCTTCCACATTCCATATACTAAATAAGCAATTGTAATGGATTTTTTTAACACCAAGATAATTAACTAATTAACCTCTAATCTTTGCCAGTTTGCCAGTTCATGTAGCTCCATATTTTGCATTCAACTTTTTAACTTGTTTCCTTCTTACTCTATGTTTTCCTGTTCCGGAGATATTAACAATCTTTAATTTTGTTTGTAAATACTTTGTTTGTCACAATTTTCTGCCTTCGCTGTCTCTACTTCTTTTTCTCCACTTTACAATTTGTTCTATATTTGTTAACTATTTGTTTATACTTTTCTTTTTGTTATCTGTCGGTCAGACAATTGCTGGTTTTACAGTCTTTCTTTACATACTTATTTATCTTTTCGCGTCCACTGTTTTTAAGTCAGACGATGCAATTTATAAATAGGCTGCACTGCCACTATTTATAGAAAAATAAATTGAAATAAAAGAAATTAGCAAATGATTTTGTTACTAATCATCTATAAATATTTACTTCTGTAAACTAATTGATCGATTGATTGATTAATCGTTACAAAATATCATTTATTATTGCCTTAATTATAAACCTATAAAAATATTGTTAAATATATGTGGAAGCATTAGAGCTGCCATCCATCATTTCAATCAATCCAGAATCCGATTGATAATGTTTTCAATTTGCATTGGCGAATTTAACATTTATGTCAGGCGAATGGCGGTCCATTGTCGTCCAGCCACCGGTTTAATGGAGGAATTTCAAATCACGTACACAATCAATTGTAATGTTTTCATAGCGCGGCTCGAACGAATGAATAAATTTTCAATTATTCATCAAGTACATCACATTCACCATTAATATTCATGTTATATAAAACCCAGAAAATACATAAAAATTACATTTAAATAATTATATTATATACGATAAAACAAATTTATTAGTAACATACTATTATTTTTATTTATGACTATAGCTTCAGGAAATTTAGATTATTTTTATTAAACACTGTAAGTTTGTAAAGTTAAAACTCCCACAATCATAATTACAATAAATAAAATGATAGAAAAATTATGTTTAGGAAAAACTACTAATTAAAAAATTAAAAGTAATCATGAGAAATTATTTTGCATCGGAGTTTTACATTATTACGCTCACAGAAATAAATTTTTATTATAACTTTTGTTTGCATCCTATAAATCAATATTTAATTTACAATTACTAAATTATTATTACCTATTTTCATATTATCTTATTGTTCACTATTATGATATTAATTTAATTATAAATAGTATAGTATAAAACTATTAATTATTTTGTAGCGTTCACTTTTGATTTAGTATAATTGGTGGCAGCGCCGGGTAAATAATTACGCAACCGTTTCCAAAATTGTAAACATTACGTTCTAATACTAATTGCTACCGCAGATTGCTTATTTCGCGCCCTTAATGAGGCCCTCAGTCTACCCTATGATTACGTGCGTACGCGCGTAGAGAAATATGTGCAATTTAAGAGGCCTTAAAATTACGCCCGACGTTATAATTAACCATTTATTTGCACCGTCAAAGGGGAGGTTAATTGCGATAAATTTTTATGATTACGCCGAGACGCCGGAGTTTAAATCCAATGCTCGGAAGATTTCCGGCGATCGACTTCGTGTGTAGCAAATCCCCTTTCACAAAAGACCCTCCTCTTTCTCCCAATATAACGACCTCTTTTCGGTAGAATTAAATTTCTCCCCTCGAGCAAATTAAGCGGTCATCCCCGACGGGGTGGGATGATACTTTAAACTGACAATCCGCTCCTTCCTTCCCTGAAAATATTGACAATCCGCTTCTTCTCCTGACCCCGGGGAGTGTAATCATCCGGAGCCGAAGGGCACGTCGTTAAAGTTGTAAGGGTCGGACGCACACATTTTCTACAATCCCCGCACTTCAAAGGGTGATTTATAAGAGGAAAATCTTGTTATGTATAAATATGTATTGTAATTAGTATATCGAAGCAGATAACACCACTCGCCACAGTTCCGCATCGGTAAGCAATTCGAAAGCCGCAAACATATTAACGTTTGATTGAATTAATGCAGCTAGGCTATAATGCACGGGGCTTGTATTTCAAACGCGATTACACGGCTCCTGCTCTTAATCGATAAGGGAGTGTTAGACCCAACTGCTGCAACTCTCGACAGTCCAAGTGAAAATTGCTTTAACGCGGTTTAAATCAATTAGGTGCAACGTCGTTAATCCGACGTTAACCAAGTGCCTAATACGATAAAATTACAATTTATAAAAGGATGTTTTTTGTTGCGTTGCACACATAACTTCCGAAATTATTATGATTTAATTAAACTAAATTATTATTATTATAGTTTCGGAATGCGTTCCCATTGTGGAGGCGCTCGTGTGTTTATTTAATTCCATCCCTAGTTAATATTCAGCGGGTGGACGTAATAGTTAGTTGAGTATTATTTCAGTGCTCGGGCTTTGCATAGTTGTTAACAAGGGGCCGCATGCTCGATTTACCCGTGACCAGATTATTTGGCGAGGGGATGCATTTTAAGCAGGATGTAGACATGCCAATTCGAAACTGCATTTGCTGCACTGAAAATACTATACTTAATGTTTTCTTCTTAAAAGACAAAAACGGATATATAATAACAGAAGAAAAGAAGATTTTAGAAAGATGAAACGAATACTTTAACGAAATAACAGAAACAGGCCATAATGGAGATGAAGAACAAATTGAAGATAAAACAAATGGCGGAAACAGGAGGAAACAACGAAATATCAATGGAAGAACTGGAGGCAACAATCAAGAAAATGAAACTAGGAAAAGCTTCACGTGCAGATGTCATCACAGCCAAACTGATGAAATTTATGCAGGAAAAGGGAAAAGATGAATTCCTGGAAATAACACACCACTAAGAATCACAAGATACACGAGTAATGGAACAAGGGAATTTAAATACTCCTATACAAAAAGGGAGATACGAAAATATGTGACAACTAGGGGAGTATTACTCTCTCAAGCATACCAGAAAAAATATTTACTAGGATAATAGAGGCAACAATAAAAGAAATTTTTCAACAGCTAGAAGACGAATACTGATTCAAAAGAATAGAAGTATACAACAATTAATACACATAATGAGACAGCTAATAGATAAGATGATTAAAAAGGAAAAAATTACATATATGCATGGAATAAACTTGAAAAAAAAGGGATTGAAAGAGATAACCAGACATAGTAAAGAAATTATAGAGAATTAACAAAAATAAGAAAGAATTTGAGGAGTCCAAGACAAAATTAGGACTGAAACAAGGTTGTATATTAAGTAATTATTATATTAATTAAATAGCAAAGAAAGAGACGAGAACACAAAGATAACTTTATTTGTATAACTCAAGTTATACAAACAAAGTTATCGTGTTCTATTCAATATTAAAAATGCAAATATTAGTGTTTGCAGACGACATAACACTAATATCAGATTCCGAAGAAAAATTACAAAGAAATTCAGCCATATACAAAGAGAAGCTGGAAAAGATAAATATGAAAATTAATAAAAAGAAAACTAAAATAATGATAATAAAGGGTCCGCCAATAGGGACGCGCGAAGTTTGCCGGAAGGGTGCGGCCATGTTGTTCGAGGTAGAGCTGTCAAAGTTGCTGTCATTTGTTCAGTACATAACCCCAAATCACCATGGCAAGTTTGAGTGTCGAGCAGCACGTGCAAATTATTAAATTGTTTTACGAAAATGGGTCATCAGTTCGAGCAACGTTCCGCGCACTTCGCCCATTTTACGGTCGCGATGATCGGCCTGTAGAGTCGACTATCCGTCGATTGGTGGGCAAATTCGAGTCGACTGGTTCAGTAAACAACCAGCCAACACTGACACGTCGACGAAACGCCCGATCGAACGAAAATATCGCTGCTGTCCGTGAGAGTGTGCGCGAGAACCCGAGGCAGTCCATTTTTTGTCGTGCACAGAAACTTGGCCCTTCGGAGACATCAACTCGCAGAATTTTGCATCTGGATTTGGGTCTGCACCCGTACAAAATCCAATTGACCCAGGAGCTCAAGATAAACGACCACAGACAGCGTCGGGCGTTCGCTGACTGGGCTCTGGAGCAGTTGGAAGCAGACCCCCATTTTGGCTGAAAAATCATCTTCAGCGACGAGGCTCATTTCTGGATGAACGGGTATGTGAACAAGCAAAATTGCCGCATTTGGAATGAGAACAACCCACACGAGGTCCACCAAGTGGCAATGCATCCCCAGAAAGTCACTGTTTGGTGTGGATTTTGGGCCGGCGGCATCATCGGTCCGTACTTTTTCGAGAACGAAGCTGGGGCGGCCATAACCGTCAATGGGGAGCGCTACAGGTCGATGATAACCAACTTCTTTTGGCCTAAACTGGATGATATGGACACGGACGACATGTGGTTCCAGCAGGACGGCGCCACGTGCCACACAGCCCATGCCACAATGGACATTCTGCACGAGCGATTTCCGGACATGGTCATCTCGCGCGGAGGCGATATCAACTGGCCACCGAGATCGTGCGATTTAACGCCTTTAGACTTTTTTCTCTGGGGCTATCTCAAGTCGCTGGTCTATGCCAACAAGCCTCTAAACACCGATGACCTCAAAGTCAACATACGCAACGCCATCGCTCAAATTGAGGCCGATATGTGCTCCAGAGTCATCGAAAATTGGACCTCCCGGATCCGGGCTACCAAACGGAGCCGAGGTGGTCATTTGAACGATGTTATCTTCCATACTTAATGGGGTCGAATACCCTTTCGAATAAAAAATAAATTTCGTTTCTACCTCACACACAACTTGTTTTATTCAATTTTAAAGTTCACGCGCCCTTATTGGCGGACCCTATATTATCAAAAGGGAGCAATCGCAAAATAGAGTTAAATCGAAAACAGATAGAGCAGGTTAAGCAGTTCAAATACCTGGGAACAACAATAAAGATAATAGGAAAGATAGATCTAGAAATAGATGACAGAATGGGAAAAGCAGGAAAGATCTTCAACATAATAAAGAAAATATTTTTAGAGAAAAATGAAATTACAAAAATAATAACAATAAAAACAGAAGTATATAAAAGAAGAAGAAGAACTTCACTGCTATATAGTAGGGAATTATAGGTAACCATAGATAGTACTGACAGCAAAAACACGCAATGGAAATGATATACCTAAGAAAGATAGAGGCAATTACAAGAAGAGACAGATCACGAAATACATAAGTAAGAAAACAGCTCAATATTAAACCAATAAGATCAGTAATAGAAGAGACACAATTAGAATGTTTGGGACATATATACAGATTAGAAGAGAAAAGATTAACAATACACAAAGTGTATTGTATTTTTGCAAGGCAAAAATAAAACAGGAATACCAAGGAAAGGTTTCATCGAGCAAGTACATTAAGCAGCAAAACGAAGAGGAATGGAATGTGGAGAAATTAGATAATGGCACAAGATAAAAAAACAGTGGAAAAGAAGAGTAAAAGAAAATAACTAAGACATATTGTAGAGAATAAATAGGTCACTAATAGGTAAAAGGATAAAAAATATAAATATTGGAAGTATATAGAATTAAATCAGGAGTGGAAGTTTGGTTTTCAAACATAATTAATGTTATGTTAGAATAAAGTGTATATTGCGTATCGAGCTCCGCATTTAAAGTGAAATAACTTTTGTTAAATACGTTTTTAATTAGTGATTTTTGTACTGTAATGATAGCTACTGGAAAGTGCATGCCTCAAGCTGTAAAAATCTTGATAATACACCTATCTTAGTTTATTAATATAAATTTTTATCTTTATATTGCCATTCATAGTTTTGAGTGTAAATTGTATTGTATTGTATTTAACCTTTATCTAACATGCATTACATAAATAAATATATAATTGTAAAAATGAATCTATTCAATTGACTGCAAAGATTGCTTTTTTGTGTTTTTATTTGGGCTACTTTGCTCAGTATTATTATTAATTTTAATTTTGTTTCCTGTTTTCCTCTGTTTAACATTGCGTTTTATTTCCTTGACCGACTTACTTTATATGTTCATATAAAGGTCACCACGTCGTGAAGAGTATTCATATTTTTTCTATTAAAGTATTAATTAATGTATCATGTAATGTAATTCTTTTTAACAACCTCAAGATGTGATTCTTAAACTAAATGTTGACTAGACCCTAATATATGATTAGAAAAAGAACTTGTTGTATGCCTAAGCAAAAATGCTCTATAATGTTCATTGAATCCCTTCTCAATACTCACACCTGTTTGCCCTACATATGTGCTCTTACATTCGGAACATGAAATTTAGTATACTCCCTATTTTTTAATTGAATATATTTTGTCTTTCTCGTTTCTGAAATATTTGGATAAATATGAGCCCTAGTTGATTTGTAAAGTTATTTGTGAATTATATTTTAAATTAAACTAACTGGAAAGCTATTTTCCTTTGTTATTACAATGAGTTTGTCAAGTTCTGTGGCCAGAACTAAACATCTATTATCAAAATTCGGTGGATGGATGTCAAAGGAAATGATTAGGTTAATTGGCGAAAAGAAAATGGCTCATTCTATATATAAGCAAAATAGATCTTATACCGATTTTTGTACTTAGGGATAGGTGCAGTAAACTTGAAACAGAGTTTTATAATGAGTACATAATTAGGGTAGACTCATCTTTATTTAAAATAAGATTCTCAATTCTTTTGGCAGTACAATGTGGAGCACCTTGAAAGTGTCCAGAAAAAATTCTTGAGATGTGTGGAGTACAAATCCGAATGTACATTAATAATGAACAACTTAAAATTAAATTCATTACAAGATCGTAGAATAATCGCCGATCTATGTATACTATATCGAATAATGAATGGTCAGCTTGACGTTTATAAATTAGAAAACACGCTCGCATTCAGAAGTTTCAGTTTTCAGTTAAAAACTCATAAAACGCTGTTTGGCTCAATGAAGTAATTATGACGTATGTTGAAATTGGCAAATGAGTTTAACATCCATAACTGGTTTAACATATTTGATACACAAGTAGATTCCTTTAAACAAATGTCTGTAATCCGGCTTCCATTGCATTGGTTGAACACTAACATTCTTCGCCTGAAGAAGCCACAGTCTCCAATGAGTTATTAAATAACATCGTAAAGAACGGTGGAATATCATCCGGCCGAAAGAGTCTTTTAAATTATCAATACCTTTGAACACATCAATCGTACACACCGATAAATGCCAACAGTTATCCGATACATTCTTGTAAGTAATAGGCATCGTAGGCAAATGTTCATGTATGTAAACTGATGAAAAGAAATCTTCAAATAAGTTGGTGATGTGCTCGATGTCATCAGATCAAATATGCATTTTAAAAAGCCATTAGTTTTACGGGAGTTGTTCACAAGAAACCAAAATCGTCTCGCATTGAGATTGTTTCCTTCAACTTTAATCAAATATGCATTGGATAATCTTTTACTTAAAGTATTACAATCAGATCTAAACCTTGCTTAAATATTATAATCCAATCAGTAATTGAAATTTATACGTATATGTATCATCAAAAATTATTTGAAGAAAAATGTATGAATTAATCTCTATAAATTGCAATTATTTTGTGTTTATTTATATTTTACAACTTTTAATTAAAACCCTCGCTTATGTTTTACTGATTGTAGGATATATATACATGATAACTTTAAATACTAATCTTTGATGATTTTCCTGCAAAAAAAAACAATAAAACCTTGTAGTAAATAATAATATAGTATAATCCAAATTTAAATTTAAATATAAATGACCTTCTATAAATAACCTTATATAATTTAGATTTAAAGTCGGCTTACCCATCATACATAAAAATTTTATTCAATTACTCACCCAAAAAGTTTTGCTTTTGAATTTCTTTTTTATTCAAAAAAATTTGTAATTAATTTTACTCCAAACCGCGAGACTATCAGTACCTGAAATTTATATGTATATGTAGGGTGGGTGGGTGGCCTCTATCCCACCCTCCAATCATTAAAACATCATCAAAATTTATTTGATTTTTTTTTAAATTAATCTATAAAATTTTGCAATAATGTTATGTCTATCTACGTTTTACAACTTTTAATTAAAACCCTCGCATATGCTTTGCTGATAGGAGGAGAGGGTGGGTCAAAGACCATCCACTCACATAGACATAGAACTTTAATTACTAAATGTTGACGGAGTTTACATCTTTTTTACTTACTCTATATAGAATATAGGAAAAGTATTACTTTCGTGAATTTTTGTTTTAACGGAAATATTCGGGTTGAGATCCCCTGACACCATTCCACTAATTTTTGGAAAAAGAGTCTGTGTGTGCATCTGAATATCTGAGTGTCTGTCGGTGGTTGCTGTATCTCAAAATCTAATGATCCTTTTGAGATGAAACTTTAAACTTAAGGTTTTAACGTTAAAAACTGGAACTGAAAAGCTTCTAGTAAACATTAATAAACCATAAGTTTACTCGAGACGTTTTATCGTTTATTCTGAATATTTTTTTAAATTTGAAAAATATTGCGTCACTTTTCAAACAAAAGTTAAAGGGAACCAATTGATACATTACGCAATTCTCGAGAATTTTAGATTTAATTTTATTGAATATAAAACAAATAAATCTAGCTACTTGTAATAGTTTATTAAATAAATCAATTTATGATTATTCATATAAGTAATTAATTAATTTTGATTCTATGCATGTTTCAGTGTTCATGTCAAAAAGAGTATATTTATTCCTTGTCACAGATTATTATAGTCTAAACTGTTACTTTAATTCAAGTAATTGAAATTATATTTTTTTTAAACCGTTGTTGACGAGTTTCATAAAGTCATACAATAGGATTGATCATTATTATGTCTCTAATAAAACTGACACGTATCCTAATTGTATAAATAATGAATTAAAAATATTGATTAGATTTAACAAAAGTAGACAATCCAATTTTAAAAAGAGTGGGTGCTTAGATAATTACAACCACATTGCTAATCTTCGTAGGATATGCATACAACTTAGAGCTTCTCAGTACAATCAATATTTTGATTATATCAGTATCAGGTAAGTATCAGGTAACTTCTGATCCTAAATATTTCTGGGGATGTGTTCGTAACCATTATAAAAAGAAACATTCCATCGATTATAGAATTTGATGGTATTGAGGTTTTCAATGGTTGTGAGATTGCTAATAAAACGATTCATATTAGTAACAATACAGTAGCAATTCACCACTGGATTTTTCATCAGGCGCTGGTGTCATTAATGATAGCAAATTATTATTGTGAAAATCAGTATTATTCGATATGATTATTAAATTAAAACATAGTAATAGCTCAAATTCGGATGAAATTTCTAATCATTTTCTTAATAATTGCTTCTTTTCTCTGTACTGCCATGCTTTTCATGTATTTTCTAAGTAACTAAAATCGGGTACTTTTACTTCAGAATGAAAAGCCAATTATATCACTCCTATTCAAAAAGCAGGCAAACCTCAACGGATTAATAATTATAGACAAATTTGTATTCAAATATTTAGTAATTAACGTTATAATGTATATGTAGGGTGGGTGAGTGGCCTCTATTCCACCCTCCAGTCAGTAAAACATTATAAAAAATTATTTGAAATATTTGTATGAATACATCAATTAATAAATTAATTTGTGTTTGTTTAGATTTTAGAAACTTTAACTAAAACCATCTCTTATGTTTTACTGATTAGATGGTGGGATAGGGACCACCCACCCACCTTGCATATATAAGACAACTTTAATTGCTAATCGTTGATTTTGCTGCTAAAAACAATCAAACCCTTTATGTAATAAAAAATAAAACACAATCAAAATTTAAGTTTAAATATAAATGACTAACTATAACTAATCTTATCTAATTTATATTTTAAGTCTGCCCACCCATCACGCATCAATTTTTTACTAATTTACTCGCTCAAAAATTAAGGAATTAAAACTTTTTTTTATCCAAAAAATTTTGTAATTAATTCCATTGGATACAGCGAGACGATAAGAAATTAAAGTTCATATGTATATGTAAGCTGGGTGGGTGGCCTCTTTTCCACTCTCTAATCAGTAAAATCTCATCAAAAATTATTTGAAAATTTTATTTTAATAAATCTATTAAATTTTGCAATAATGTTATATTTATTTACGTTTTACAACTTTTAAATAAAACCCTCGCTCATGTCTTACTGATTGGAAGGTGGATTAGAGGCCACCCACTCAACATATACATACTAACTTTAAATACTAATTATTGACGATTTTGCTACTTAAAAACAAAAAAACCTTGTAGGTAATAAAAAATAAAGCATAATCCGAATTTAAGTTAAAATACAAATGACCTTCTATAGTTAATCTTATCTAAGCTTGATTTAAAGTCTTTCCACGTATCATGCATATAATTTTTATTAATTCACACACTCAAAAATTTTAATTTGTCAATTTTCTTGAATTCAAATTTTATAATTCATTTTTACAAGAATTACAAAAAAATAATATAATAACAATACAAAAACACATAAAAACAAACCAGAAAGTAAGGTAATATACTAAAAAATTATAATAAAAATAAGATATAAACTTAATATTTATAAATTAGCATATACTAATCCGCTCAAGTTTACGCATAAATTGTCTGTGCGAGTTAACAAATAGATCGAAATTTAAATTTAGCGATAATGCATTAGATGTTCGCATAAATTGTGACTATTAATATTTTTATATATTTATTAATTTATTTATTTATTTTACTTTACAATAGTTGGACCTATGGTAGGAAATGCGAAATACAGGTAATTGCCTAATCGATCGGTTAGATAAATTTACACAGAAATTGATTTATGAAACGAGAAAAGTACATTGGACCTGATGAGAAACTAATTTATAAAATAATGACATATCAAAATAAAATCTACAGCAGCACAGTTTATCAATATGTTGAACAGATGAGAACGCACTAATATTATTATCTGTATTATAGCCTAATTTGAACGCATATATTTTTAAAAACTTGTTCTGAACATTTTCCAGTAAATTAATGTACGTAGTTTAAGTAGGTGACCACATACAAGATGCGTTTTCCAAATGGAAACAGACATAAGCAAAATATACAAGCTTAAAAGAGGCTAGTGACAAGTTGATAGCCATTCATCTAATAAAACCTAACATGTTTAAAGCTAGGTCACAAATTGAGCTGATATGGTAACTGAAAAATTTTATGCCAAAAGTTATACCCAAGTCATTGGTAATGTTAATTTGCTCTAAACAGTTACTATTAATACTGTAGCAAAAATGTAAAAAAAAATTCTGGAAAAACTAATCGATTTGCATTTTGTGTATGGAGTAAAAGATGGTTATTGTTACACCAGTTGACAACAGATGTAAAATCATCTTGCAACAATTTACACTTATCAATTGTCTTAATTTCTTTAAAAAACTTAAGATCGTCAGGATAAACCAAAAATGAGGAGTTTCTTATAATTTGAGACATATCATTAATAAATAGTAAAAACAATGTGACCTCTAACACAGAGGAAACATGAATGACATTAGATAAAAAGTTTTTAATTTTTACACATTTAACGCAATTAATTAGAAAGCTTTAAATTCACTTTATTACATCAGCATAACGGTTAACGCGATCAAACGCTTTCGCAAAATTCGTAAAAACAATATCAACTGAATGGTTGGCTTCAAAGTCATTGAGGATAAATGTACTATAAAACAAAAGGATAGTTGATCTGCCGAGCCGGAAGCCATGATGCTCCTCCATGAGTATATTCTTGCACATCCAACAAAGTTTCAACTGTGAAACTGAACAAGTTCATCGAAATCTTCGGTATTACAGATTGAATTGAAATGCTCCTGTAACCTGTTATATTATTTCTTTCACCTGACATAAGCTATAGCGTAATATAACTTTTCTTCCAGAAGTCGGGAAATACAGGGTGAGTTTTTTTCGATGTTCTCTATTGGGATCTCGGAAACTATAAGGGATAGAAAAAAATGGGGAAAGAAGTGTAGATTAACGAGACGAATCAAATTCCACTTTCAAAGTTTTCAAAAAAGTCAAGGGTAACTAGATATTTTGAAAAAAGTAAAAAGTGTCAATTTTTTCAAATCAATATATCTCGGTTATTATAACAGATAGAAAAAAACTGTAAAGGACAAAGTTTTAGATAATTTTATGTAGATTAATAAAAAATAATCAGAAAATGTTTATCGCCATTATTTTCCGAGATATGATGCAAACATACATTTTTTTAAATGGAAACCATAGTTGGCTATGGCCTCATTAAAAAGGTAATTTTTTTCTCTTTAATCCAATATGGCATATGGCATAGTTATTTCTAAAAATGAGTGAGTTATATTGATTTGAAAAAACACTTTTTACTTTTTTCAAAATATCTAGTTACCCTTGACTTTTTTGAAAACTTTGAAAGTGAAATTTTATTCGTCTCGTAAATCTACACTTCTTTCCCCATTTAACCGTTTCTCTATCTCTTATAGTTTCCGAGATCCCCATAGAGAACATCGAAAAAAACTCACCCTGTATATTCTGTGAAAGTGACGACTCACACAAAATAGAGATTGGTAGTGAAATAGAACAATTGCAGTTTTTTTTTTTTAAGTTAGCAGATATTCTGTCTGGGCCTGTACTTTTGCTAAATTACGTCAAATGTATAATTAAAATTATGTATATACAAAGGTTGTTTATTACTATATACAATGGGGAAATAGTCGACAAATTAATTAACACATTGTGATCCATTTCTACTACAATTATTATTATAGTCCATAATATCTGGAAATTCAGGAATAGAATTTGTAGCTGTAACAAAATTCCAGAACTTGTTTGTGTTTTGTGTTATGCCTGTATTAACAGAATTGACATATTTATCGTATAATAAATTTCTCAGGTTCATACTTTTTCACGCAAACATCTAAATTCTTGGAAATTAACAGAGTTCAGGCATTGACTGTATTTTTTGTGATCAATTCAATGTGAACCTTGGTGAATACATGGACAACTTAATACACTTAGTTGGTACATAGACTTCTAGGATAGTATACAATACATTATAGAAAATATTAATCATATTATCAACAGACACACTTGATATTTTACGCCAATAAATAGAAAAAATGTAGTCATTAATAGCTACATAGTTGGCCAATGTAAAATCATAAATACATTCATTAAATTGGAACGATTCGGTGAATCATTGAGTGGTATGCGGCTAGTTTATGTGACAGAGGGTGGTTAGAATTATACGGAATAGTTAAATTTATTTTTGGTAGGTTTCCGGTAGATATTAAATTCAATTTTGTTATCACTGTGGATCAATGTAAGGTCTAAAAAGTTGATCTGGTTGTTTTGTTCGCTTTCAAGTGTGAATTTAATTTTTTGATGTATATTGTTAATTAAATTTGACAATTGATATAATTGTGGAGAAGTACCACTGAAACATGCAATTATATCATCCACATATCTATACCGAAATGAAATGTATTGTTTTGTGAATGATAGGTTAAAACTTTTATCATCTATATGTGCCATAAATAAATCTGCCAGTAGAGGACTTAATGGGGAACTCATTGCCAGACCTGTTGTTTGTTGGAAAAACTGATTATCAAATTGTAAATAATATTGATTTAAACATACTTCGAATGCGTCACATAGTTTTATTTTTGTTATATTGTTTATATCTAATGTATCTAGAATGTTTTAAATAATTTTAAGGCATTCGTTTGTTGTTATGTTTGAGAACATATGTGTTTCATCAATCGTTACCAGTTTTGGCCTTTGAGGGGTGACTATTGACTTTAAAGTTTGAGCTAGTTCTGCAGAGTTTTTAATTGAAAATTTAGAGACAAATTTTATATATTGTTTAAGCATGTTATTTAATTTTATTGCTAGATTTCGAGCTGGATAATTAACATATGAAACTACGGGTCTGATTTAAATTTTCTTAGAAATTGGTGAATTGCATCAGGAAAATAAATACAATAATATAAAAAATTATAAGTGCTCTAATTTAAAATTGCCTAAGGTTAATTAAAAGTCTTTACTATAAAAACTTCAGATAAAAAACTAAAACTTCTAATAGGATAAGTTTTGTCTCTTGTTTGGTCTTCAAAAGAGAAAAAGTGAAAGATTTTTGATAGCAGAAACTTGCAACTGCGCAAATTTTATAAAAAACTTGAACAACATTTCCTTATTAAGACTTTTGATGTGTTTATAGCAATAATGATTCTTGGAAAGTCAATAAAATCACTTTCGCCGCATTTTTATTAAAAATCCTACCTCCTACGCCAAAAAATTGATCTTTCTAAGGAAAACATCAAGTAATTAAGTTAAGTCGTTACCAGAAGAATTTTAAAGTTCCTTTGGCAGATAAAAGTTTCTAACAAAATACAATTAATTCCTTGTTAAGTTTGTAAAAGAGAAAAGGTGCTAGATTTGTTGTATAAAAAATCTTTTAACTCAGTAATTTTTTGGAAACATTTTCATCAAAATTGTTTTTTTATTGGAAAGTTGGTAAAAGATAAAAAACTTCTAGCAGAACAAATTTCTGTGAAATCGGAACAAAAGTTCCTTGTAAAGTAATTTCGCATGTTTCCAACAATAATGTTTCGAAGAATGTCTCCACAAGATATAGAATTCAAGAGATTTAAAAGTAAAATACTTTTAACAGGACAAATTTCTTGTATACTTGATCAAAATTTTCTTGTAAAGAATTTCACATGTAGCAAAATTCCTTGGATCTGTAAAGGAAAAAAAATATACTTACGGTTTTTTCACAAATTATAATTTCTAACAGGATAAAATTCTTGGCAGAACAAAACTTTCGTGTAAAGTCTTTTAACAGGTTTTGTTTAGAAAAAACGGACGTTTTTAGACATATAAAAATAATATTAATATTCAACAGAACAAATTTCTTAGTTAAACAAAACTTCATTGCAAAGTTTTTTGACATGTTACCAGCAATGTTGTTTCTTAGGATGTGTGTGTTCAAAATGCAATTAAAGAGATTAATAATTAAATTAATGGAATTAAAAATTGTCTAATGAAGATTGAGATTTTTCTACATTTACAAGCAACCAAGCAAACATTGTCAATAAAATTGAAGATCGTCAACGTAGGGCTTCAAATATTGTGGTATTCAATCTCCAGGAGTTTTTCTCTTATTTTTCACAATTTTTTTCCAATTATCCTAATTTTCTGATAACTTCGTTGCTTCTTTCTTGCCGTCACTTGGTTCCACGGTAGTCTGGATCTACCTCGTTTCTTTTTTCCTTATGTTTTTGCTCCCTATACTCTTTTCACTGGTCGTGCTTCTTCCATTCTCTGTAGATATCCCTACCAGTATCTTTCTTCTATGAAGTCTAGTGTAGATTTAATTCTTAGGTCGTTTATTATTTCTGTGTTCTTCAATCTACTTTTTTTGTTCACTCCTCTGGCTCTTCTTAGATATTTCATTCCAGCTACTTGTATCCTGCTTTCCTGTATATTGGTTACCATGCACGATTAGCATCCATAGGTAAATTAGTACGTACTTAAAATACTGCTGCAGTTATTTTTTTCTTGCGGATAGTACTGAAATCCAACGGAAACAGTTGAATATTCTAAATAAAGAGCTGCCACTGCATAAGAAACAGGGCGTACCAAACCTCACAATAAAATATTTAAATGGTATCTCAACTCTTGTTACTTCTAACATTACTCGTAATTTAAAAAAAAAAAAAACTGACTATTTATTTCCAAAATGATTGCAACCTTAGATCTAAAATTATAATCTTGATAAAATTGTCAACTGTTTTACTTATTGTATATTTATTATTATTATTATACTCCTTACATTTATGACGTTTGTCTTTTATTTGTAATTGAGCTCGTTACTCAAATTACACGCACAAAAATATGATTTTAATTCGCCGTGTTTCTCTGCATAAAAATATTTTAATGAACTCCATAACTTCAACGTAATAAGATCTGCTGTTTTTGAAATTTGATGGAAAATTCAGCTACGAAAACATCCCAAACGTAAATACAACGGTGTATCAGATATACATGTCTTGTTTATATTTTTCCCCGCATTATCATTAAAAACATTTACGTATAAATGTATATAATTAAGTCATTCAGCAAATTTACACCCGTAACTAAACAATATAAATTTGGATTTGATTAATTTAATTAATATATAAAACATAAACATATTAGAATAGAGGTTGCTTATTATTATTACAGGAATTATTTCATTGGATTAAATTTTATTTCGAGCGAAATTTTTGCAACTCCGGATTTCATAAACCCCCGGATTAAATTGGGAACCGCGCAAGTGTGACAACTATTTCCCGAGCGCCGGGGTTCATTTAATAAAGCAGTTTCTAATACGTCCTTCTCCTTGCCCCTTCACCCCGCACGATCCGGATTATAAATCACCTCCCCCGAGTTACATTTTCCTTGTTGAATGCGGCGACAAGTCCTCACGGGACATGGACACTCTCCGCCTCTCTCCCTCTCTCTCTAATCCCATCTCGAGGCGAATTCAATATAGGAAAAAAGTTGCGGCATAAGCGCTTTCTGGGGGCGATCCATCAACGATTCAATAACATTTAGCACAGTCCGAGCGGCTCAGGAATAAGCGTTTTCCCGGCGCCTCCACCATATATATAATTTTTTTCTTCGCGTCGAAATTCAGGTGGTGAGCAGCTGATGATTGCGTCATCATATAAAAGTGAGGACCTTTAAAAAGGGGGGACATTATTGAATCGGATACGTACAAATGATTGCGTAGGCTTCACTTAAAGATTGACGGAAATATCATTACTCGCTCTGTATGGATTGGATATAAATGGAACGTACTAATGAAAGGAGCTTCAATTCAGTTCGTATTTTACAACTTGTAGCAGATAATTATATTAAATGAAAATATATGGCCACTACCCCACCCTACAGTTATAAAAACATAAACAAGGGTTTTATTAAAAACGAATTTTACAATAGAGAGTAAATTGCTAAAAATAAAGTCTAAATTTTCTTGTGATTAAAAAGATATATTTAAAAACTCTTTTATATGGTCCAGGGATTGAAGTGGGTTAGAGGCCACCCACCCACCCTACATACACATATTTCCTAACATCACTGTTACTGATTTGTATTTCTGAAAAAACTACAATATTATTTCTGTTGATGTTTTTCAAAATTTATAGCACTGTTTAAGATTAAGAATAAATGTATTTGTAGGGTGGGTGGGTAGCCACTATCCCACCCTCTAGTTACAAAAACATAAGCAAGGGTTTTGTTAATAAAGAATTGTACAATAAATAAAAATTTATTTTCTTCTGATTGAAAAATATATTCATCAAAACTCTTGTGTATGATCCAAGGATTGGAGATTGGGATAGAGGCCACCCACCCGCCCCACATATACATATTTTCTAACATCACTGTTACAGCTTTGTATTCCTGAAAACATACAGTACTATTGTTGTTGGTGGTTTTAGAAATATATAGCACTGCTTAAGTTTAAGAATAAATGTATTTGTAGAGTGGCTGGGTGGCTACTATCCCACCCTCCAGTTACAAAAACATACAAAAGGGTTTTGTTAACAAAGAATTGTACAATAAAGAGTAAATTTCTAAGAATAAGGTCTAAATTTTCTTGTGATTAAACAAATATTTATCAAAACTCTTATGTAGGATCCAGGGATTGGAGAGTGGGATAGAGGCCACCCACCCGCCCTACATATGCAAATTTCTCAATACTATTGTTTCTGCTTTGTATTTTTGA
The DNA here is from genome assembly GCA_963969525.1 of Ontholestes murinus. Taxonomy (NCBI): domain Eukaryota; kingdom Metazoa; phylum Arthropoda; class Insecta; order Coleoptera; family Staphylinidae; genus Ontholestes; species Ontholestes murinus. Next base: position 12,885,486 of record OZ018393.1, read on the forward strand.
AAAACTTTGTAAAAATATATATATATATATATATAAGTCGTTCACTTTTTGTTGGTGGATTCGAAAATTTTCTTAGATTCTAAAAGGATTCTAAAATGTTTCTTCTATTTTCCAAAACCTTTTTATTATTTCATAGAAATTTTTCAACTACAATATTCACAAAATTTCTTCGATAATTTTCTTCAGAGGTTCTAGACATCTTTTTATCAATTCCTGTCCCAAATTTCTTTACTTTTCTGAATATCGTTTAATATGTTTTCAACCCTTCGAAATGTAAATAAACTTTTTAATTTTCTTGTGAATCATTTACGATCGTTTAAATTAATTCAAGGATATTCAATTATTAAAGGTTGTTTAAGGTCATTAAAGATGCAAAGTGGGCATAAAAAGTCATTCAAGGTCATTTAAAATCGATTAACGTTCATTTAAGGTTTCTGAAAGTGAAACCATAATCGGTCAAGTTAATCTGATTGTCATTCAAGGTTATTTAAGGTCATCCTGCGACCGATTCCAGTAATTCAAGGTTATTCAAGTGATTTGATGATTATTGAAGGTTGTTAAAGGTCACTAAAGATGCATAAAGTGCGCCGAAAGTCATTCAAGGTTGTTTAAAATTGATTAAGGTTCATTCAAGGTTTGTGAAGATAATAAATGATCTTCAAGTTTATCTGAGGGTCATTCAAGGTCATTTAAGGCCAACTGACAATCGATTCCAGAAATTCAAGGTTATTCAAGGTGATTCAAAAGTCATTCAAGGTTGTTTAAAATTGAGTAACGTTCATTTAAGGTTTTTAAACATAATAAATGATTGTTCGAGTTCATCTGACGGTCATTCAAGGCCATTAAAGGTCATCTGACAGTAGATTCCAGTAATTTAAGGTTATTCAAGGTGATTTGATGATTATTGAAGGTTGTTAAAGGTCACTAAAGATGCATAAAGTGCGCCGAAAGTCATTCAAGGTTGTTTAAAATTGATTAAGGTTCATTCAAGGTTTGTGAAGATAATAAATGATCGTTTAAGTTTATCTGAGGGTCATTCAAGGTCATTTAAGGCCAACTGACGATCGATTCCAGAAATTCAAGGTTATTGAAGGTGATTTGACGATTATTGAAGGTTGTTAAAGGTCACTAAAGATGCATAAAGTGCGCAGAAAGTCATTAAAGGTTGTTTAACATTGATTAACGTTCATTCAAGGTTTGTGAAGACAATAAATGATCGTTTAAGTTTATCTGAGGGTCATTCAAGGTCATTTAAGGCCAACTGATGATCTATTTCAGAAATTCAAGGTTATTCAAGGTGATTCAAAAGTCATTCAAGGTTGCTTAAAATTGAGTAACGTTCATTCAAGATTTTTAAGCATAATAAATGGTTGTTCAAGTTCATCTGAAGGTCATTTACGGCCATTAAAGGTCATCTGACATTAGATTCCAGTAATTTAAGGTTATTCAAAGTGATTTGATGATTATTGAAGGTTGTTAAAGGTCCCTAAAGATGCATACAGTGCGCCGAAAGTCATTCAAGGTTGTTTAAAACTGATTAAGGTTCATTCAAGGTTTGTGAAGATAATAAATGATCGTTTAAGTTTATCTGAGGGTCATTCAAGGTCATTTAAGGCCAAATGACGATCGATTCCAGAAATTTAAGGTTATTCAAGGTGATTTGATGATTATTGAAGGTTGCTAAAGGTCACTAAAAATGCATAAAGTGTGCCGAAAGTCATTCAAGGTTGTTTAAAATTGATTAAGGTTCATTCAAGGTTTGTGAAGATAATAAATGATCGTTTAAGTTTATCTGAGGGTCATTCAAGGACATTTAAGGCTAACTGACGATCGATTCCAGTAATTCAAGGTCATTCAAAGTGATTTGATGATTATTGAAGGTTGTTAAAGGTCACTAAAGATGCATACAGTGCGCCGAAAGTCATTCAAGGGTGTTTAAAATTAATTAAGGTTCATTCAAGGTTGGTGAAGATAATAAATGATCGTTCAAGTTTATCTGAGGGTCATTCAAGGTCATTTAAGGCCAACTGACGATCTATTCCAGAATTCAAGGTTATTCAAGGTGATTCAAAAGTCATTCAAGGTTGTTTAAAATTGAGTAACGTTCATTCAAGGTTTTTAAACATAATAAATGATGGTTCGAGTTCATCTGACGGTCATTCAAGGCCATTAAAGGTCATCTGACGGTAGATTCCAGTAATTCATGGTTATTCAAAGTGATTTAATGTTTATTGAAGGTTGTTAAAGGTCACTAAAGATGCATAAAGTACGCCGAAAGTCATTCAAGGTTGTTTAAAATTGATTAAGGTTCATTCAAGGTTTGTAAAGATGATAAATGATCGTTTAAGAATATCTGAGGGTCATTCAAGGTCATTTAAGACCAACTGATAATCGATTCCAGAAATTTAAGGTTATTCAAGGTGATTTGATGATTATTGAAGGTGGTTAAAGGTCACTAAAGATGCATAAAGTGCGCAGAAAGTCATTAAAGGTTGTTTAAAATTGATTAACGTTCATTCAAGGTTGGTGAAGATAATAAATGATCGTTCAAGTTTATTTGAGAGCCATTCAAGGTCATTTAAGGCCAACTGACGATCTATTCCAGAAATTCAAGGTTATTTAAGGTGATTCAAAAGTCATTCAAGGTTGCTTAAAATTGAGTAACGTTCATTCAAGATTTTTAAGCATAATAAATGGTTGTTCAAGTTCATCTGAAGGTCATTTAAGGCCATTAAAGGTCATCTGACGGTAGATTCCAGTAATTTAAGGTTATTCAAAGTGATTTGATGATTATTGAAGGTTGTTAAAGGTCCCTAAAGATGCATACAGTGCGCCGAAAGTCATTCAAGGTTGTTTAAAACTGATTAAGGTTCATTCAAGGTTTGTGAAGATAATAAATGATCGTTTAAGTTTATCTGAGGGTCATTCAAGGTCATTTAAGGCCAAATGACGATCGATTCCAGAAATTTAAGGTTATTCAAGGTGATTTGATGATTATTGAAGGTTGTTAAAGGTCACTAAAGATGTATAAAGTGCGCCGAAAGTCTTTCAAGGTTGTTTAAAATTGATTAAGGTTCATTCAAGGTTTGTGAAGATAATAAATGATCGTTTAAGTTTATCTGAGGGTCATTCAAGGTCATTTAAGGCCAACTGACGATCTATTCTAGAAATTCAAGGTTATTCAAGGTGATTCAAAAGTCATTTAAGGTTGTTTAAAATTGAGTAACGTTCATTCAAGGTTTTTAAACATAATAAATGATTAACACTGAATAAAATACTTACTATGTTTTATTCAGTGTTCATTATGAATTACCACATAGTAACGGTCGCAACCATCATTATGATAATAAATGATTGTTCGAATTCATCTGACAGTCATTCAAGGCCATTAAAGGTCATCTGACGGTAGATTCCATTAATTCAATATTATTATTGAAGGTTGCTAAAGGTCGTTACAGATGCATAAAGGACCCCAAAATTTATTCAGAGTTGTTTAAAATTGATTAACGTTCATTCAGGGTTTTTTAAGATAGTAAATGATTGTTCAAGTTTTTCTGACGGTCATTCAAGGTCATTAAAGGTCATCTGATGATCGATTTTAGTAATTCCAGGTTATTCAAGGTGATTCGATGATTATTGAAGGTTGTTAAAGGTTATTAAAAGTTGCATAAAGGGCACCAAAAGTCATTCAAAGTTGTTTAAAATTGATTAACGTGATTTAAGGTTTTTGAAGGTAATAAATTATTGTATTTCTTTTTGTATTCTTCTAAATAAAAATATTTATTCATAAATAAATTGTTTTGAAAACAATTATTTCTATTATTACTGATGAGCGTTTAAATTGAATTACACTTGGTTTGTGATAAACGAGAAAGTCATTCAAGAAAAATTATTTGTATTACTATAATTCTCTTTATCATAATAGCAGTCGCCAAACAATTCATGATATAATATTATACTATCAATAACTAAGTAGCAGCCAGTCGAGCCTTTAATTATCACAAGCGATTGTTAACGTTTCCTCTAATTTGTAATTTGACCCGATTATATTGTCCGTCATAATATCGCCGGCAGTTCTGCTACTATTCTGTCATTAAAGCGAGTTTATAAGCCCGAGGATCGTGATATGGGTATCCCTACGTCATGTCGGCCCTATTATGTCCAAGATGCGTAACAACGATTTTATACCCTTTGTCTTTATCTTCAAGTTTCCAGACAATATGGGAAAAGTATTTAATCACGTGTTTATCAACTTGCAAACTATTTACTATTTAACTCTACATATATTTTAATTATAGGTAAATTAGTATTATTATTACGCTCAAGGTAATAAATCTGATCGAACGATGTATCATAATTTCGCTCCCGGCGCCTCCACCATATTGTTCCAACTACCAATTTAGTCATTTTTTTTAATACACGCATTTGAAATACTGCTATTATGTGTAAAAAAAACAATAAAGAACTTTCGCTTTCGCACGATGGAGGTGAGGTGGAAGTTTTCCGGCGCGGGTATTTTTTAATTAAAAGTTGCGACTCGGTTGAAGGCAATTAGGGAATCCGTCAGGTGGAGACCGCATCGTGCACATGCCTGGCCTGAAATTACCACTCACCATTTGGGACTGCATGGAATTTCGTCCCCGTTGTTACGTTCATTACGCATTCCGGTTCATAGTTGTTGTCTTTTTTAATATGTCCATTCGTTTTAATTTTTAAATTTTTATACAGTCATCGTGACTGGATTTTATTTTTAGTTAATTCAAGTTTAAAATATTATCCTAATCATTATTAATTATAGCTTCAAAAACAAAATTGTATTTTTAACGATCAATATTATTAATACGCTTTTCTGTCCTTTGAGTATTTAAACGCTTTACACGGAATCTTCCTGAATGAACGAAAGACATATAACAATGTCGTTTTACGGGCACAAAGGAAATTCGGTGGGTCGTTTAATACCCTGAAAGTTCGATACAATACATTTAATTTTAATGCCTCAATTAGTCAAGATTGTACCATCGATTAATTGCGAATTTAACGGGCAATAATAGTTAATTAAATCCTGTTACACGTGTGTGCAGAGTGTGTTCGGAATGTAATTTTAGAGCGTGTCCTCCACGTATCCTGCTGGATTTATAGTCGTAGATGTCACGGATGTTCCCGGCGCCTCCACCATGAATTATTAAAATTCATAGCGCCTAATTTAATCACCTAAATATATGGGTTATTTTATTTTAACGCGACGCTAATGTTTGTACGCCCTTTCCGATTAATATTTAATCTTTAAAGTTGCGAAATTGAATTGGAGCCATCGCGGGAATTACGCGTCTCAGGTGTAGGAGGCCTAATAAGAAATTTACGGCGTTTTCTCGAAAAGTTTCCTAGTTATTGGTGAGACTGTTACAAAGTGAAACTTTACAGCGGCGGCCCTTTAACGGGAAAATCGATGGTCCGTTAAAGGGCGGCCGCACACCCTTCGCGCGCACGCCGCCGATGGGTGTGCTAAATTCTCGTTAAGCCGAATGCCCGTTTTATAATTTTCGGCCGCGTAATCGAGACGAGAGGGTTGAATCTGTTTGCGGTCGGTTAATCTTTAAATTTATACTTTCGTTCTCCGTATTTGTAGATTCCATTAGTACTGTATTAAATATTGACTCTAGCAATTCAGTTCAAATTGATAAAACGATCTCTACAAAGAATTATATCATGAATTATTACGGTCGCCTCTATTCTTATAATAAAATAATTATTTATTAGTATATAGTTCCAGCCATGTATCAGATTATGTAAACTACATGTTATATCAGACAATACCAACAAATATTTTAGCCCGGCGCATTCACCATTTATTCTGTCACAATTTCAATCAACTTTACATATATAACTTACTTAAATTATAAAAGTTTACCTAAAAAAATATTGACTTTGGAGTCTTTATCATAAAATTCACACTTTGATTTCAGTCTACATCACCTTTTTATATGCAAAGAGTAATAATAATCATGATAATAATATGTATTACTTAATTTATTTTAAATCTATGTAATAATCTACACTTTATTAAAAATTAATCACCCTTAATTTACTGTAAAATATTTTTAAATTGCTTAAACTATAATTAAAAACAATTTTTACCCTATATAACCTAATTATTTTTCATGAGCAGCAAGATGCATGTAATAAAAATTTCAAAAATCCCTTTGAACTTCTACGCCACCTTTCCACACTAGAATTTTCACTCTCTGATTTTACGCCGCTGGAATATCATGTTCCTTTGCAGCGAACGGAGAATATGTAATTACCTCCTGTGCAGGAAATGCACTTTTGTGAATTCAAAGCGCTTGCCTGCCGTGCGTCACCTCCTGTCTATCAACCTCTCCTGGCGCAGAGACATCTGAAACCCCATTATCTTCGGTTCGTACATCCGTAAATACCTCAACCTTTTCATAAATCGATGTCTGGCAACTGCATTAGTGTCTACTGTATCCGATGCGACATCACGTATGCCACTTTTATGACGTCGCCGCCGCCTACGATCCATTCGATGATTTCGTGTTCGCGTTTATTCGTCGCGCTCGGATTTTATTGGTCGACAAACAAGTTTTAAGTTATTTATTTATGCATTGAATTCATAATAGAATCACACTATATTATGAAACAGAATTAAATATCCAACTATTTATCTGAACTCTATATTGACTACCACAATAGAATGTATATTAACCTAGCGCCCTCTTCACCTACCACAATAAAATGTGTATTAAGCTACTGCACTCTTGACATACAACAATCAAATGTATATTAACCTAGCGCACACTTGACCTACCACAATTAATTGGGTATTATGCTATCGTAAATATAAACCAAATTTATTAATAATCATAATACGTGATTATCACACAATTGCAGAGGAATATAAGAAATATACATGATTGTCAAGTTTCGATCACTCTCCCTCTCTCTTTCTCTATGAGGGTTAGGTAAACAAGCGGACCGAAGTCAGAACCTTTGCTGCATTTGTTGAGATGTTCTTGTACACTCTTGCATACTTCGCTGTGAAGTCAACAATATAGCAGCTTCGCCTAAGCCGCACCCATTAGCAGCCTCCGTTTAGCCGCGATAGGACCTACAGTGTTCGCTAGTCTGGCTATGTTAGCCACTGTCTTCTCGGTCTCTCTCGAGGCCAGCAGCACTTGAAAGCTGTAGCCTCTAGTATGACTCCCAGGTATGTTATAGTTTTTGCTATTTGTACCGGATGGCCCAAGATATGGATGGTTTGGCAGGGGCCTCGCGATTAGGAAGCCTCCTGAAGGCATCTCTGAGTTCTTGTAAAGTAAAATCCTCTATTAGGGAGGAAAGCCTCTGTGGTGTCGATTTTTGGGCGTGACGTATCAGCCTAAAGGAACAGTGCTTCTGTTATGGCCTGTACCCCTCCCAAAACTAGGGAGCTTAGGTTTGTATAGGCGTCCATCAGGGATTTCACACAATTTCCCTAATCAGTTCTTGCCACGCATTTTCTTTGCATCGCTGAGTATTACATTGTGGCATTTACCTTTTCACATGTGAAATTCTTGGAATTTATGTAATATCAACTCGATATGTTCTTATAGTTCTTCAATGGTGACTTGTTTAACGAATAGTCATATTTCCGAGGTTCTGCTAATAATTAGGACTGTATCTTACCACCTACACCCACCATTAGTGGTTCAGAAGGAGCCCTGCGTTCCTTTTTGTATATAGTAAAACTGTCAGTAATCTGGCACTTGGAGATTTATAGCACTGTTTACATTGATTGACTGGTCTGGGTCAGCTGTTTGCGCAGTCGGCGTTCCCTTTTGGTTTCCTTGCGTGCCTCTCTTACTTCGGTTTGGTTTGTCCGCCATACACGCCGTTTGCGCGCGACGTCTTCTCCTATGGGACGTTATAGGATTTCTCCAATGCAACCTCAGTTGGAATTTTAATCGTTGAAAAGGGGCATTTTACGTCCCGTTCAATGGTTATTCTTGAGCGGTTAATTGATAACACGCTTTGTTTATGCAATTTGTTTTTACGACAAATCATTGCTAATTCCTTTTCTGCAGTTGTTTTGGCCGAAGGTTGTTCGCAAACTTGCCCCGGCGTAGAGTTTAGGTTTTTATGAATTTTCTCACAGCAAACAATATAACTCGTTTGGTCCACATACAGGCATAATCACTATGATAGATACTTTCGCACTTGATGCACTTTATAAACTTTTTAACGGCAATCCGACATAGTTTGCAAGCCGGATCATCCGACATAGTATTGCTGCGTGTAGCGTTCTGGGAATCACGATCTGACATGGTAGTAATAGTTTACGGGAGACTTCATCAGCTTCATCTGTCTCTCATAGCACTGAGAAATTTGAAATTTACCCATGTCCACTCCAGCTGTGTCGCATCTAGGCTTTCATGCGGGTTATGGAGAGTCCGAGGTTAGGTTAAACTCTATACAGTTGTTGATACGCGCTAAAATTTGTGGCTAAGCTATTTTCAGATCAATAGTTGATGATCCATTATGGCGAACGAGATCGCTGCGTTACCAACGTTTGCTACCTCTAGGTACATTGTGAAGATCGATTCCAACAACTACTTGTCCATGGCGTCGGTACGTACTTCTCCCCACGCCTTCGCTTTAAGTCTCACGCTATTATCTGTTAAAATCTCAGATATGGTGTTGCTATTCTGGTGTTGATCTGGGTTGTCCGGCTCCTTGCCTCGAGGAGTCTCTATATGTTGTTTGTATCGTGGCCCTAAGAACACCACAGCCCTGCACCCCGATATAGTGTTCACATCCCGCACCCATGGATTTCGGCCTTGCTGTGCTCTTAGCCGAGAAGTGCCTGCAGTTGCTTGATATATCTGTTTCTTAGCACCTGGCCCGGTAGTGGCTGAAATCACGGCACCGCTGACATTACAGAGTTCTTGGCTGTCTCTCGGCGAATTCGCAGGTAATCCATCCCATCCCCATTTGTAACAATCTTGTGCTCAACAGCTGTGCCAGTATTCTTATAGCCCTTGATCGGTGTGAGTCTTGGGGTTGCTATATGCCTAATTCCAAGAACTCTAATCTCTGAGGTACCCCCAGCCTTTTTCACGATGTCTCCCACAATACCTTCAGGAGCAGCATTGTCCTCCGTTGGTGTCTTGGGGGTCCTCTCCTCCTGCCCCTTGAAGATATCCAACCTTGCTCGGCATTAGGGGCCAGTGACAAACTCTAGACCTGGTTTTCCTGATCCGCCGTCAATTGAGCCATGGGTATGCTGGAGGCGGTCCCTCGTAAGGCCATAGTGCTGACGTGACCGCCTTGCTCAAACAATGTATCGATTTTGTCGTCCATGCCGGTAATGATTGCCTTTAGGTCCTGCATGTCCTCGGAGACTTTACTGGTTTTAAGTGGGGTATTTGGAGTGACTACTATATCTGCCTCCACAGAAGCCTGGATGGCCTTATCCGTGAAATTGGGCCTGGTCGAGGTTTCCGGGTCACGTGTGACCGGGAAAAAGTAGCCAATATCCAGCTCACAGTCGCTTTTTTCTCGTAGAGAAACTGCAACTGCTTCGTTCATGTTTTTACTGCCCCGAAGCACATCAAAAGCATTTTTGAGTTGTACCTTTTGCGTTATGCGCATTCCTAAGAGTTTGTTACATGTGGCAATCATATTCATTGCTGCGTCTAGTCCTGAATCGTCGTCCAGGGAGTCGTCACCACTAACCGAGGGGTTGTTTAAAATCGTAGTCGCCCTGGCAGTAGAGCGAAGGGGGCGTATCAGTCGTTCTTGATATTTCACCGTTTCCCCTTAACAAAGCCACTGATATTGCTACTCGGAGTACTGCTGTATACCGCATAAGTTGAGAGTCTCAGGTAAGGTGGGTCATCGAAGGCAGTCTCTTAGTCTTTAGATATGGTGCGCGTTGGATTAAGGGGCGGAAGGTTTGGTTGTAGTTTAAGCCAAGTATAGTATCTGCACATCCTGGCCGAGGTGTAAAAATTTAACCGACTTTGCTAACTGAATACTGTAGTCGCGAAGGGGTTGTGCACGGCGATCGTTGGTCTTTACAGTCGGGGGAGCCACAGGGGTTATCCCTGTCGAGTTATCGTCACTAAGTTGAAGAGAAGATGACCCGTATGATCCGTATAAATGGTGAAATACATATGTCTTACTATCAATTTGTATATTTTTTTATTAACTCTTACTGCTTTCATATAATCAAACTCATAAATTATAGAAGTCTACAATTGACACCATTTTTTTGAGTTCAAAACAAATAAAACTAATTGTTGCTGTTTTCAAGTTTTTTAAATTTTGATAAACACAGTTAAAAACTTTAAAAATAATATTTTAAGATCTTTGGTAATATAGCAAAGGCACGAGGTTATAAGAGAATAATAATAATAAATCTGTGTAGTGGATGAGGTACAATATCTACACGGTATCTCCTGCCTTTCGTATGAGGGGACTAAAAGAAGAACCATTGGTCAGGCTAACCACTTTCAGATGTGCAAATCGGGTTCCTAAAAGAGACACCCAAGCCTCAGACGAACGTTGTAATGATCAGGGACGACGCGGAAATAGACAGCATGATCAATAGAAGAACAATAATGGCAATGAAACGGAAACTGTTGGACGTGCTTTGCCAGAATCACAACCGTCGACCACCAAATCAGGAAATCCAAGACAAAAGATGATATGGACAAATGAAATTAATAAACACATCATGTGGTGCTTTTACCTAGTAACACAACTGGAAACAATACCTATTAGAAGATCAGAACTGCGGATACTTTTCTTAAATACGTTTTCTGAATACACACATGTTACAGAACAAAGACTGTTAGATCCAAAAAGGGTAATTGTAAAAAATAACAGCCTACTAAGAAAAAATAACGCTAAAACGATAGCAGCCCTAACAAAAATAAAAAACTACATTCCAAACACACCAAGGAAACAAATATATAACGCACTCTATACATCACAAAACAATTATTTAATAAATATCTGGGGTGACATAAACAAAAAATATATAATTATACTCCAAACGCAAAACGGCAAAGTTTTAAAAATATTGTATTAATTTGACAAAAAAAAAACTAGAAGAACAGACCTATAGAATCAAATACAAAAACTACATATCGAAAACATGATTCAACTGAGTAACTTACTACTGATATACAAAATGAAAAATATGCTAATAAAAACAAATATTTCACTAAAAATTATCTCTTAATACCAATAGCCCGATATGGCATCAAACATTCCCCAACCTTGAGGTGGAGAAAAAGCGAAGAAGCTAGAGATATTTTTATTTACAATGTATATACATGTATTATATCAATATTATGTTATAGCTGTAAATATTTAAATAAAGATTTGAACAAACTGCTAAAAAAAACTACTAAACACCATAAAAAAGAACTCAAAACCAGAAAAATATATCGATATACTACGACAAAAACTACATGTATACTCAGAAAGACTTAAAAGATACAAGAAATCAAACCAGAGAAAAAAAAGAAAACAGACTAATCCAACAAAATGTAAAGCTCTTTTACAAAAAACTTAATAACGAACAAAGAATAACAACAAAACTACCTACAAAATTAGAAATAACAAAATACTGGGAGAGTACAATACCACAAAATAGCAAACTGGATAACCACAGAATAAAACAAACATGCAAACAAACAACCAATAACATCAATAATATACACCAAAGACCACAAGAAAAACCACATTTTCTCACAACAGGCATAACATACATGAAAGCGAAAATACAGCAAATAACAGGCCTTTAACATGCTTATCTACATTATATAAAATCATCACTCAACACATCAACATAAATAATATATTAACGAAAGAACAAAAAGGATGCAGAATAGATGAATAGGCGTTTGACTCAGTACCACACTCTTGGCTCATACATGTAGTTGAAATACATAAAATGAATCAGATTATCTAATTCCTACAATACAAAATGGAAATGTGAAAAATATTCAAATAGAAGAACTGAGTATAAAAAGTATAATAAGAGGAATATTTCAGGGTAACTCACTCAGTGCACTATAGTTCTGTTTAGCATTGAACCCATTATCCACTACATTAAACCAAACTAAATATGGCTTCAACATCCAACACGATGGAAACAAACTCTTACAATAAACCATCTATTCTACATGGACGACATTAAACTTTATACTAACCCACAACAACTAGAAAAACTTATAAATATTACAAAATCAGTAAGTAATGATATCCATATGATGATTATATAAGTACAAATAAATGCAAAACAATACGTATAGAGAAAGATAATCGGAAAAATCCCGAAAACAACAATCCCAGACAGCAACGAAAGTATAGAACATATGGCAATACACAAAGCATACAATTACCTAGGAATAAAACAAAACACCAAAATAAATCATCCAAATATAAAACAATAACTAAAAACGATATCGAGAAAAATTGAATAAAACACTTAAATACGAACTTTCTACCAAGAATATGTTACAGCTATCAATACATATCCAATACCAGCACTTATTAATCATTTGGAGTAATAAATAATAAAGCACGAAATAGAATTATCAGGAGGCAATTAACACATAAGAGAAATCTGCACCCAAACTCATTCGTATAACGTATCACAATTGTGGGAGAGGTGTGACAGATGCACAATATTTAACTGCATAACACAATATCTAAAATCATACTTCTATAACAGACAAACTAATCAATTACGTAAAACTATATACACAGTGGATAATCACTATACTCCTAAAAGACTACACTTACCTTGTTCATATAATTAACAAAATAATTACAATATAGCAATATTGTGGTTCCAAAATTGACTCTTGTGGAACACTATATTTAATTGATAGTTGTTTAGATGGTGAACCATTCAGACATAACATTGTCTTCTATTCGATAAATACAAAAGATGTAATGAGGTAAACAGTTAAAGGCTTTAGTTAAATCAACAAAGTTCCCTACTCTTAAAGTAATTGTCTACAAAGTTGATTACTTTCCTTTTCTAAATCCATGAGACTGAGACAGAAGTTTTGTTTATTTTTTTCAAGAAAGGAAATGATCTGTGTAAATATGATTCTCTCAATTATTTTTTGAGAAGATTGGTAAAAGTAAAATATTCAAAATAAATAAACAATTACCTTTGTTGGTATCACTTTTTATTTACACTTGTAACTATAGTTTCGAGTGTAAATAAAAACTGATACCAACAAAGTTAATTGTTTATTTATTTTGAATTTATCAAAATGTATCACGAAGTGAAAGCCTCCACAATTACTTATTTAAAAGTGAAATAGGTCTATAATTTTTGAGATCGCTTTTATCACCTTTCTTGATGATAGGAATAACTATCGCCAACTTAAATGGATCAGGAAATATTCTTAATATTCTATTTATAAGTTTTGTTAATGGTTCAAACAGTACAGTGGTTAATTCTTTTATAATTGCCAAGGATAAGCCTTACATATCTTTACTCTTTTTGTTGGCTAAGCCTCTGATTGTATTTTTGGCTACAACCTCAGTCCCAAATGTGAAGTATGGGATAAAAATTCGATGTTTCTACCAGCTGAAATGATAGGGTCTTCATTATTTATAGATATTTTTATTACTTCATTAGCTATATACGTGAAATAATTATTAAATTGACTAGCTGATACATATTTGGGTCGAATACCTGGGGCACATTTGATGATGAATCAATATATTTATTATTAGGCTAATGATATAATCGGTTTTGGGTAACACACAATCCTCAATTAATGCATAAAACTTCATTGCATCCACTAAAAACAACTGAGGTGGTATTCATGCTGGAAACATCATTGGTCCCTATTTTTTTGAAAATGACCAAGGTGTTGGAGTTGTTAATGCTGAACGGTACCAAGACATGATTAGAAATTTTCTTGTGCCTGAAATGGAAGAGCAAGGACTAGAGGACATGTGGTTTCAGCAAGATGGGACCACAGCACACACAGCTCGTTCAACAATTCAATTATTGGATGACGTTTTTCTACGAAGACTAAATGCGATTTAGCATGGCCAGCCAGATCTATGGATTTGACAGCAGCAGACTTTTTCTTATGGGGAAAACGATTCAATATCTTAAAGACAATATCCGTCACGAAATTGAAGAAATTCCCGATATGTTGAAGGATGTCATGAAAAATTCTCTAAAAAGAGTCGAAAGTTGTATAGCGAATTGCAGTCACCATTTAGCCGATATAATTTTCCAATCATAATGAAAAAAAACGTAAAGATCAAATAAACTTTTTATGAAAACTTACTTATCTTTTTTTGAGCAAAGTTATAGGCAATCAAAATGGTAGCGGGACTTTTGCCCCATCTTGTATTTCCAGTGAAAAAGCAAGCAATTTTCATTAGATGAAGAAAAGAGTGAAAAGGAAACGCCAAATTAAAATTGTGGAGGTAAAGCAGCAAGTTAAGTATTTAGGCCTAGCTGTTAATGACCTAGACCGGCTGGAAAATGCCAAAAATATTAGGGTCAGGACGCAAGAAGCGGTAAAAGAGATTCCAAACTGGCAGGAAATAGCGTGCGTGACTTCACACCAAACGCTGAAAAACATTTACAAAGGAGCCAGATAATTAAAGTTAGGTCTAGGAGGAGAGGAGAAATAATTTTAATATAGAGTTCATACTTTAATATTATACACTATCTTACGGATATAATCATGCAATAAATCCTTACAATAATTCTAGATGATGCTGACAAACAATGTGGTTAAAAATTAATTTAGGTGAAACAAAATTTATGCCTCCAATCATAAAATTAATTTTTTGTAATATCTGTTTCTCTACACAAACACTAACTTTTTTTTGCTCTGCAGCAATAAAACTTTATTAACCGAGCTAATCGCCACTAATAGCCCGTAAGGACGTAAGGGCACGCTTAAGCGCCAGCCATCACCCATAAAACGCGCACGTGTATTTCCGTAATCCTTAATATTTAATAAGCTCGGTAAAATATTAACTTTTTACATTCAAGACGACTCCCTTTTGGGGTTAAAAAA
Organism: Ontholestes murinus; assembly: GCA_963969525.1. Classification (NCBI taxonomy): domain Eukaryota; kingdom Metazoa; phylum Arthropoda; class Insecta; order Coleoptera; family Staphylinidae; genus Ontholestes; species Ontholestes murinus. The sequence continues at coordinate 12,900,566 of OZ018393.1, forward strand.
ATATAACCACTCTTCTAGATTGTCTGGGAGTTTTAATGGAAAATAATAAATCTCTATTAGCATCAGAATGTTATTTAGTATATTAAATGTAATACATTCAATTAAAAAAAAACTGCCTGGTAATTCATGATAAACTAAACTAAATAGCAAGTGCGTTAATCACTTAATAAAACACTGGTATAGCGTGAGGTTTCAAAAATGTAGTGTTTTATTAAGTGATAATAATGGAGGTTCAACAAGTAACAACCTCGTCTATTCAATATGTAAGTGCGTTAGTTTAATGTTTAAAATAAGTGTATATTATATAAATATAATAATTATAAAAAAGTTAGTCTAGTAAATTATTCAAATATAAATGCACCAGCGTCAGCAGGAGTTTGTCAAAAAGCATAGCTCGTTCCTGCTACATACATATCGTCCTGCATTCACAGACCTGCCTCGTTTGTTTATTTCGGAATACAAAGGCTGAATACGTGACCATTGTGCATGCCATAAATGCCGTCTACGTTTGTGAATGTCCACGTGCTTAAAACAAGAACTTGCATAAAGTACAAAGTTTCGTTCGTGCTGCACCTGTGTAATTAGTGTATTTGTAAAGAACGCGGATTTGTTTAATCACCGGCTTAGAATTAAAACTACAATCTTTTATTTTATTATAAAAGTTTAGATGATTTAGAATTTACAGTAAGAACGTTTTCTTTATTCTTAATATCAAAATGTATCTCAAAGTGTAGGAATATTAAGAATAAAGAAAACACTTTTAGTGGTTCAGGTCAAACCCCCTTCATTGAGATAGCCAATCCATAGCCATGAGCACGCTTGCGTATAAACAAGTAAATGCCTTTAAGAACCAAGAATTAATTATTTCAAATTTAATTAAGTAAAAAGTTTAATTTCAACTGGTAAATTATTGCTTTGCTGCATAGTGTAATGAATTTTCTCTCAAGTAAAAATATTTTAATGTAGAGATTTCCAATAGTGCGTGCAGCAGGAATGTAAACGTTATATTTACCCATCATTTAATAAAATCAGTCGCTATTTGTGAGTGCATTAAGCGTGGCTGCGAATCGGTTAAACATTGCACACGGCTACGTGATCGGGCAGTAAATCGCGCCCGGCGCATCCACCAGAACGGCACCGTTACCGCAATCCGCCGGTTATATCGCGGCGCTGAAAACTGAAAACCCTCCGCACACGTACGCCGATTCAATTCGCCGGATGGAAGTGGGTCAAGTTGAATGCCGGATTGTACGTGAAAATGCAAGTAACTAAAACATAAATAATTGAACAATGGACTTCGATGTGCGGAAATAAACGATAGCGCGGCACAACAGAGAGCAGTGGACAATCCTGTTCGAACATTTATAAACGTACCGAACGTGTTTATTTATAACCTGGATAACGTTTGCACACGAATTTACAAACGCTGCATTTTAATCCTCTACTCTAAATGTGAAATATTTTTTTTTGTACTTGCTAAATAATTATTTAATAATCTGCTTCAGAGGTTTTCTATCAAACCTGCTGACTAATTAAAATTGCACTTCAATAATTTATTGAATAGGAATCAAAAAAGTGGGAAAAAACTATGGAATCATAAGTACACTATGGAACGAATTTCCGTAATTCGTTCCACAGTGTACTAATGAGTTTTTATCGCCGAGAGGGCGTCGAATTTACGAAAAGGGGGCATTTTCCATAATTGTATTGGCGACCTAATTAGCAGGCCCTAAATATATATCCGGCGATAATCGAGTTACCGCCATGCTGACTCGATTAAAGGCCATTTAGGAGGAAGAAGTGCGTATTTGCCGCCCACGCAAATAAGCATGATTGGGTGGAACTTATTTACGTTCATTGATGAACCTTAGCGATGACGCCAAGATGTTTCATTAAACTAAGATGTATACGTATTCTCTTCCTAAAAATTGCAACTCTTGTATCTTTATAAAATTAATGAACGCATTAATTATATATTATTTACAAAAATAATTATAGAAGCATTTATTTTTAGTTTTAAAACCCCTAGAGATAAAAATATTCACCTATGAAATAAATGTGTTTTTAATATTTGCACACTTCTACGATATAGGATGAATATTTTCACAAAAGTTAGCTTCAGTATATATTCCTACGATATGGCATTTTATCAACACACACACACACACACACACACACACACACACACACATATATATATATATATGCCTCACACTATTTTTTTTACTGACTTCCGTTACCGCGAACGTAGGGATTATCCAATAGCCGCCGGCGAGATTTAATGCCCTCTCAACTTTCGCCATAAGCGAAAGAAATAAACGTAATTGGCCGCGAACTTTTCCGGCACGGGAAACTCTCGACGTCTAGGAATCGTGATTCCATCAGCCGCCGCCGGGGTAAAAGGAAATGCACAAATAAGTAATCGTCAAGATGACTGGAATCGATTTGCTATTTATTAAATATATCCCTTGGGCGAACTTTGATTGGAAACAAACAAAATGTTAAAATACATTTTCTTTATTGCAGGAATAAACTGGTTTGACACGCGATTCCAATTAGTTTTATTCAACTACAGTTTTAAGAAAAATATTTCAATTAGAAACCATACTTACATACATTCTTCATAATCTATCAATAATTTATTAAATTTCTTCTTTCTTCTGTCGTCAGTCTTCTGTCTTCTATCTTCTATCTTCTGTTTTATATCTTCTGTCTTCTGCCATCTGTCATCAATTTTCAGTCTTCAGTCTTCAGTCTTCAGTTTTTAGTCTTCAGTCTTCAGTCTTCAGTCTTCAGTTTTCAGTCTTTAGTCTTCAGTCATCAGTCTTCAGTCTTTAGTCTTCAGTCTTAAGTCTTCAGTCTTTAGTCTTCAGTCTTGAGTCTTTAGTCATCAGTCTTTAGTCTTTTTCAGTCTTAAGTCTGCAGTCTTCAGTCTTAAGTCTTCTTCAGTCTACAGTCTTCAATCTGGAGTTATCAGTCTGCAGTCTTCTCGCTTTTATCTTCTGTCTTCACTCTTCTGTTATGCCTATACACAAATTTTGAACCTCAAAATGTTTTAAAACAAAAAAGTATTACAAAGGCAAATAAAGACGCCTTTTGTAATCAATTGAAAGTAAAGAAGTTCAAAATAAAAGATATATCAAAATGTGTTCTCAGTCATCTTCATCTATAGTCAATCAACAATTGTCTCTTATCAGTAATTCATCATTAATCATTCGTCATCTTTCTGGTATTAATTCTCCTTGTTGTTTGTTTCTCATGTTTTCTATATTTTATTTTCTGTCTTCTAACCAATATCACCTTTTCAAAAATGTATAAAATCAAACAAGAGTTTAAAACAAATTATACGTCATTTGTCACTTATCCTGTGTAATCGGTTGCCTTCCATCTGCTACCTGTCATCATGTGCCTTCGTATACACCTTTTATTTTAAACTACAATCTAAAAATTTTGATAATAATAAACATAAGTTACAAGTAAGGACTTCAAAATAATATGTCGTTAGTAATCCCTCATCTTCATCTATAATTTGATAAGTTATTATCTTCTGTCGACAAATGTCTTCATATGTTTTCTGTTATCTGTTATATCATCTGTCATTTATCATTCGTCATCTGTCATCATTTATCATTTGGTACATACCATCTCTTATTTTCTGTCTTCTGTCTACTGTTTTTAGTTTCCATCAATAATTTTATCTATGCTATCGGCCATCTTCCTCTTTATCTATAGATTTTAAAATTTAAATCATCGTCTATTTGTCGTGTTCATCTAACAACTTTTGTCTTCTTCTATCGGTGATTTATCAAACGCGATCTATTATTGTTTATAGTTTCCATAAAAAAATTTAATACCAAACATAAAAAAGTTTGCAACATGATATAATATATCATCTGTTATCTATCGTCTTCTTTAATCTATTGTCTTTCATCGGTCATCTGAAATTTGCAATATATTTCAAAATTATGTCGTCTGTCATCTATCGTATTATGTAATCCTTTGTCTTCCATCTGTCATTTGTTATCTATCTCTAATCTTCTATAATTAAATAATAAATTTAAAAATACGAAAACATTTCGTGAATCTACAACAATGAGTCTTACTAAGACTACAAAACAAATTAATTTGAAACAACTACTTCTCTAGCTAATACTTCGACAGACATTGAATAATACATAATAATTTTTAGTTCATTTTACAGAAAGAAATACGTTCAAACTAGTGTTGCTTTGATAGTTGTACTATTTGTAACATGCAAATTAATTTGTATTATTCAATGTCTGTCGAAGTATTAGCTAGAGAAGTAGTTGTTTCAAATTAATTTGTTTTGTAGTCTTAGTAAGACTCATTGTTGTAGATTCACGAAATGTTTTCGTATTTTTAAATTTATTATTTAATTTTCTACAACGAACTAAAGGATTTTAATACATTTTATTATTCTATAATTAATCTAAAAAAAAACAATTTTGGAAGTAAATAGAAGTGCAATAAAGAAATTACAAAATCTAAGTCTGTTGTCTTCATCTATACTCTACCAACTATTCTCTTATATCGGTAATTTTTCATTTGTAGTCCGTCATCTATCATCTAATATTTCGTATTGTTATCTACCATTTATATTTCCTGTACTGTATTTGTCATCTCCTATTTTGTAACCAATATTTTCCGTCCTGTATTCAATATCTCTTGTTTAACAATTGATTAGGTCAAACAAGCGTTCAAAATATTAAAAAAGTCCAAAATTATATTTAATTTATCATCTGTCTTATTAATTCTGTTCTGTTCCATGTGTCATATTTTGTGAAAAAATATTAAAAGTTCAAAACAAAAATAATATAATCGATCACCAAACGTTTTCATCTGGTCTTCTGTAATCTGTTATAAGTGAACAAAAGTATTTAAAAAAACTGCCATCATTCATCTGTTCTATTCATCTATAATCTATTAACAGCGGTCTATTTCTACATCTATTTTTTATGATGTAGGATTAATCATTTGTTATATACCATCTCCTGTTGTCTATCTCCAATCTTCTGACTTCTATTTACCAAACATTTTCAATATCGAACAAAAGTTTTGGAATAGATGGCAAATAACAGATGATAAAGACAACGGATTCCAGAATACGATAGATGAGAGATGACATAAAATTGTGTATAATACCATATCTCACATATCGTATTATGTAATCTGTTGTCTTCAGCATCTGTTATTTGCCTTCTATTCCAAAATTGTTCGTAAATATATATATATATATATATATATATATATATATATATATATATATATATATCTGTCATCTTACGTCTTTTGTAATTTATTATCTTTCATCTATCATTTATCATTTGTCATCTATGCTTAATCTAAAATTTAAAACTTTTGAAACTGAACAGAAGTAGAATACAAAAAAGATTACAACATCTATGTCATCAACCATATGTTTGCAAAATTATATGTCATCTGGTATCTAACGTCTTCTGTAATCTATAATTTTCCATGTAGCATGCACCATTCGCCATATATCTTTTGTCTTCTATGTTTAAAGTGAAAAGAAGTACAAAAAAAAGTTGTAAAATCTATGTCATCAGCCATCTGTCGTCTTTACTAACAGATTAAAAAAATCATGTAATCGTCCATCTCTCGTCTTCATCTATAGTATATCAATTCTTGTCTTCTATCGGAAATTTGTGATTTATTAACCGCGATTTATTATGTATCATTTCACCTTATTTTCCATCTCATGTTTCTATCTTATATCTTCTGTCTTCTATCTGATATCTTCTGTTTGAAAATGTACGAAGTCAAACAAGAGTTTAAAACAAGACATAAATTTAAAAATCATGTGTCATCTATCATCTGTCTTCATCATCTATTGTCCATTCCATCTGTCGATCTGTCTTGTTATTCTGTTCTAAATTACTTTTAAAAACATTAGTAATAAACAAAGGTTAAAAAATGATTGTAAAATTATATGGCATCCCTCATCTTCATCTATTATCTTTCATCTGTCATTCGTCATCCGTCACCTGTCGGGTAAACCATATGTGATCCCTCATCTTTATTTACAGTTTATCTACTAGTGTCTTTCATCTGTCATTTGTCAACCGTTACCTGTCATGTTATTTTGCATTTGTAAACAACAGTATTCAAAAATTGTATGACAAGGTCATGACTACAAAAATAAAACAAATTGTTGTCTGTCATTTGTCATTTGAGTTTCCTATCTTCTATCTATCGTAAAATAAAATAAGCAAAAGGTTAAGACATCTATATCTGACTTCTGTTATCTGCTGTAAGTAAACTGAAGTTCAAAATAAACAAGATTTCAAAATCTGGCAAGAGTCATTTGTAGATATCATCTATAGTGCATTAACAATTATCTTCTATTTATCAACTGTCATTATCATCTGTTATCTGTCATATATCATTTATCATTCGATTTATATTATGTCCTATTTTTCATCCTCTGATTTTTGTTGACTTTCTTCTATATTCTACCTAAAATTTTCAATGACAAACAAGTTTTCTGTAATCTTTTGTCTTTCATTTATCTTCTGTCTATTGTCAACTATCTTTTGTCTTCTATCTTCAATCTAAAGTCTAAACATTTTTAAAGTGAACAGCACTACAACACAAAGAACATTGCAAAATCGGTTATCTGTCGTCTTCATATATAGTCTACTGTTGTCTTCCTTCTATCGATATTTTGTTATTTCTTTTCTTCTGTCATATGGCATTTGTTATTTCTCTTCTGTTTTCTTTCTTTAATTGTAGTCTTTTATATATTTTTTTTAATAATGAACAAAGATTAAAAATTGGTATTGAAGAATTATAAGTCTTCAGTCATTCGCCGACTTCATCTGTAGTCTTTCATCTCTCAAGTGTCATCTGTCACCTGTCTGTCGTGTGATTTTTTAGATTATCTAAAACTTTGTCTTTTACAGTTTTTTCTGTCTGTTGTAATAACCAAGATATATTGATTTGAAAAAATTGACACTTTTTACTTATTTTTAAAATATCTAGTTACCCTTGACTTTTTTGAAAACTTTGAAAGTGGAATTATATTCGTCTCGTAAATCTACACTTCTTTTCCCATTTAGCGATTCTGTATCGCTTATAATTTCCTAGATCCCCATAGAGAACATCTAAAAAAACTCACCTTGTATAGGCTGTCGTCCTATATCAGTAAAATTCATTTGTCGAACTTCAAATCATCGAATATATCTTATTGTTTTCTATTAGTCATATTTCCTCTTTTATACTTGTCATTTCCTCTTTAGTAACGTATATCTTTTGTCTTCTTTGCAATATCTCTTGTTCAAAAATTGATCAAGTCAAACAAGATTTCAAAATTTAAAAAAAATGCAAAATTATATTTCATCTATCAGATGTTTTAGGTAATTCGTTGTCTTTCATGTGTCATCTTCTGCCAAATGAATAATTTCATAGTCAATCGAGAGCTTAATACAAAATTTTATCTTATCTGCCATCTATCGGTTTCTTTAAACTATTATCATCCAGCGATCATCTATACATAATATAAAAGATTTCAAAATCATTCATCTATATTCCATTAAATCCATTAACAATTGTCATTATCCTCCATTATCTGTGAGTTATTATTTACCATTTGTTTTATATTATCTTCTGTCTCTATCTGTTGACTTTTGTTTGCTGTCTTTTATTTTCTACCAAAAATTTTCAATGTTAAACAAAACATTTTTTTAAAGTATTTCAAAATTATTTGTCATCTGTCTGTTGTAATCTATTTTTTCTCTTCTATCTGTTATTTAAAGTCTAAAATTTTTGTAAGCGATCAGAATTATAGTCTATTGTTGTATTCTATTGATAGTTTGTCAATTGTCATTCCTCGTGTGCTTGTAATAATGTAATATATCTTCTTGCTATCTATTAGTCGTCTCTCCTGTTTTCTAATATCTTCTGTCTTTTATCAAAAATTTACAAATTATTTGATAGAAGACAAAAACAGGAGATGACAAATTTAGACCAAAAACAGAATTGCAAATTTGTATGTTATCTATCTTAAGTAATTTGTTGTCTTTTTCCTTGCTATCTAATATTTTTCATCTCCTGATTTCTAATATCTTCTTTTTTCCATCGAAAATTAACAAATTGTTTTACTGTAACTTTTTGTTAGAAGACAGAAGAATTTAGGTCAAAAACAGAATTATAAAATTGTATGTCATCGGTGTTAAGTAATTTGTTGTCTTTCTTCTTGCTATGTAATATTTGTCATCTACTGATTTCTAATATCTTCTATCTTCTATCGAAAATTTACAAATTGTTTGACTGAAAATTTTTGATAGAAGACAGAAGATATTAGGAAACAGGAGAGGACAAATTTATACCAAAAACAGAATTTCAAAATTGTATGTCATCTATTTTAAGTAATTTGTTGAATTTCTTTTTGCTATCTAATATTTGTCATCTCCTTTTTTCTAATATCTTCTGTCTCCAATAGAAAATTTACAAATTGTTTGATTGTAAATTTTCGATAGAAGAGAGAAGATATTAGAAAACAGGAGATGACAAATTTAGACTAAAAACAAAATTAAAAGATTTGATGTCTGTTTTCTGTCATATGTCATTTGTCATTTCTTTATTCTATTTTAATCTTCTATATAAAATTTTTAGTAATGAACAAAGATTGAAAAAAGGTATTGAAAAATCATATGTCTTTAGTTATCCATGTTTTTCATCTCTAGTCTTTCAACTATTGTCTTTCATCTGTCATTTGTCATCCTTCACCTATCGTCTCATGTTTTATTTATTATCTGTAATTTGTGCCTTGCTGTTTTTTAACTTCTATCTCTTGTCGTGTGCCCGTTATCTTCTGTTAAAAATAAAATTAAACAAAAGTTCAGAACAAAACCTGTTTTATCGGTCACCTAACGTCTTCATATTTCTAGATAATAACAGATAACAAATGACATACGTTATGGTTATTTAAAAAAAAAAAATATCAAATCAATATTTATAAGATGCCTTTATAAATTGATGACAGATGTCAATGCAGGTAATAGATAACAGATGTTTAATTATTAATTATAATCATATATTTATCTATCATCTGTTATATGGTCGTCTGTCACCTTTCATTTGTCATATGGTCATCTGTAATCAGTCATCTGCCATCTATCTTCTATCATCGGTCATCTATCATCTTCAGATAATAGATAATAGATGTTAAATTATTAATAATAATAATAGTGTCATCTATCATCTATCATATGGTCATCTGTAATTTGTCATTTGTTATATGGTCGTCTATTATTTGTCATCTGTCATCTGTCATCTTCAAAATGATAGATAGAGGTAGTAAATTACATATAACCGATAACAGACGGCATATAACATATGACAAATGATTGATGGCAGATGACAGATGACATATGACAGGTGGAAGATGATAGATAACAGATGACAGATGACATAAATTGTGGTTATTTAAAAAAAAAACTAAAGTCAAAATTTAGAAGATGTCTTTTTATAAATGTATGATATATGTCAATGTAGTATAGATAACAGATGTTAAATTATTAATAATAATCGTCTATCATCTATCAATGTTATATGGTCATCTATCATCTGTCATTTGTCATATGGTCACCTGTAATCTGTCATCTGCTATCTGCCATCTATCATCTGCAAATAATAGATAACAGATGTTAAATTATTCATAATAATCATAGAGTCATCTATCATCTGTCAAATGGTCATCTGTAATTTGTTATTTATCGTATTGTCGTCTATCATTTGTCATCTGTCATCTATCATCTTCCATCTCTCATCTGTCATTTGTTATTTAAAAAATTATAGATAGAGGAGGTAAATGACAGATGATAAGTAACAGACAGCATATAACATATGACAGATGATAGATACAGATGGCAGATGACAGATAACAGATGGAAGATGATAGATAACAGATGACAGATGACATATTTTATGGTTATTAAAAAAAACAACAATCAATATTTATAAGATTTTTTATTTAAATTAATGACAGATGTCAATGCAGATAACAGATAAAAAATGTTAACTTATTAATAATAATCATACTCATCTATCATCTGTTATATGGTCATCTGTTATTTGTGATATGGTCTTCCATTCTTCTATCATCTGTAATCTGTTATCTATCATCTGTCATCTATCGTCTTCCAAATGTCGTCTGTCATCTCTCATCTGATAAATGAAAGATACGGGTGGTAGATGACAGATGACAGGTGGCAGATGACATTTGTTATGGTTATTTAAAAGAGACTAAAATCAATTTTTGTAAGAGTGCAATTTATAATACGGAAGTACAGAACGATGTCGACCAACGTGGAAGAGTTCCTGCTATCGTTTCCCCCGGCTGACTTAAGGTGACCACCAACCGAAGGGTGAGGGAGGGAGGGAAAAGCCAACAAAACATAAAAAAAAGCAGGAGAGATATTGTGGAGGTGGGGCCATAAAGGGAAAGTGGATTAGGGAAATCATCCAGCAAATAGAACCTTGGTTTGACACATGATACAGCTCCTGGGCTCGACAGCAAGATCAAGGGACAACGCCAAGCATCCACTGGTCAAATGTGACAGGTGGTCAGGACAAAGAAGCTAGCTAGCCGACGATCTTGGAGCGACCGTGAACGAAGGAACGCTGTTCAAGTTAATATTTTTGAGCGAGACAAACTGGAAGGCGGTAGCCAACTACGTCAGAGAAGTACTGGTGGCAGTGGATTTACCAGCGGTGGCGGTAGATATTACGTTGGTTAATAATAGTATATTGTATTTGTATCGTAATTATATTTGTATAATTCAAATTTCTTTGAAGCATTTACTTTGCAGTTTCTCTAATACAACCTTAATTTCCTTTAAAGTACTTACCTGTTTAAATGTTTAATTCCAGTGTTAAAAGCAATTGATTTTGCTGATTCTGCTTTTTTACATTAAGAAAACGCGTCCCGTTAAGTCTCTTCGCATCCTGCAAAACTGGGACCTTGGGTCAAATACGTTGTCATCGTTGAGGCGAAAAAGTGGCGAACAATGAGAGCTGTCGTTATGAAAGAAATTGTTGCTAATATTGTTGGCTTACTGTTAAGTTTGAGGGACAAATTCTAAAAGAACGATTTATTTGATGTCGAGAAATAGATGAACTTTCCATTAACATTCAATTTCACCTGCTGAGTCAGTTTTTATTGAGCTTTCCATTACTTTCTCTACAATATCCATAGCACCTGTCTTAGGAAACGTTCTTCATCACTTGATGATCTCTTTGTTCTCTAGTAAAAACTGTTAACACCAACTATGCTTCAACTCTTCACATCCATAAATCAAGTTTAAAAATATGCTAAATTGAGCTCCAAAACAACAACTCTTCTAGAACATCTATTATCCTACATCGATCTCCGTTGATCAAATTAATAATTCTGCCAATATTTTCGAAACCTTGAAGGATCAAAACGTAGCTGTCCTTCAATGGCCATTTCTCCTATTTTTAATTAGAGAAAACCATTATTACATATAAGTTTTGCTAAAAGCATGTTCTTTTCAAGCTGCTAAATCACTACAATCGTAAATTTCTGCTGTGTTCTTGCTGAATAAAACAAAATCACAGTAGCACGTTATTTATAAGAAGTAGCCACTTTTTGTGTCACGTCTACAAACACTCAAAAAACTGTTAGAGATATCATGCAAGTCACTATCGACTGAGGATACCTTTATAGCGGTGCAATTGTGACCCAAAACCTTACGATTCCGGTTATTTCTAGATCTTCCCTCGTATATATAGTTGAAAAATAAATTGTGAAACAAATATTTGCGTTTGATAAGTTTTACAAAATTATTTATGTATAATTATTTATAACAAGACTACTCCTCATTTAAAATCAGTAAATCAATGAAATTTATGTTACATTGTAAAATTTCAAAACAAAAGAGTTAAAAGCACGTAAAATTCATTGCGGCAATACTTTTTAAAATGGTACATCATCCGTCCGCCTTATTAAATTTCCTAGAGCCACGTAACGCAAACTAAACTAAAAATAGGGGGGGGGGCGAATCCGGCTGGAAATTGAATCGGAAGGGCTTTTAAAAACTTTTAAGGCGAAATTAAAAACGCATTTAATGTCACCCCGGCACAAATATGCCCCGTAAATAAATTGCTTCCTCTATTACCGCCCTTATGAGCGTTCACAATTTCATCGTAATGAAATGGTACGGTTGTTTTATTTTACGTTTAAATAAAATTTACAAACAGAAAATATCGTAATGAAACTGTGCAAATGAGAATTTTTTTATATATTTTGGATTAAGTCAGCGTTCTTGAATTCTCTTATTTTATTCATGGAAAAAATTCGCGTGTGTGTTTATTTAAAGTAAATAATAAACGTAAGGAAAAGAAATCTATGCACTATCAGATTTTTTTTTTGAATGGATATTTAAATATTTAAATTGGCTACCGTTTTTTGTGAGGGGGTTTTATATTGCGTACGTATTGAAAAAATAAAATTCAGTAAATGGAAATAAGAAATTGTTGGAACTGAAATAACTGACAGAAGAAGAATATTTAGATTGACTAAGCAAAATTTAAAGAAATTTAATCATTAAGGAAAAATGTTGCGATTCAGTGGCCGATTATTTACTAGAGTGAACTTCGCCATTTAAATTATTTTATATGATCTTTTCACTTTTCACTTCATTCATGCTATACAATACAATTAAGGATCGAATTTACATCTAAAAATACTGCTTACTTAAATCATGTCCGGTACAGCTTAAATGAATAAATGAATTAGGAATTAAGCGCTTAAAATTTTTTAAACTGTAATAAAAATTACACAATTAATTTAATTGCGAAATATCTGTAAAATTCTATGATAAGGTGGAAATAAATAAATGTTTTCAATGTAGCGAAGAGGATGGCCTAAGGAAATTAGGTTAGATAAAGCAAGAAATACTTTATGATTTGAACGTAAATTACCTGAATATATTAATATTATTGATTCTCTGTACTCTATATTCTTTTTTCTCTGGTTGTCACGAGCACACATTTAAATACGCAAATAAACTGTATTCGAGGCTCGGTTATGAATTTTTAACGTCGAGCAATTACAATTCCTAGTTTCCTATCATGTCCCGCATTTACATATCATTCCCTTTGAACCGGGTTATGTATTCATCATATTCAATTTTTTGTCGTTAACTTTAACCGTCTCTCTTTTTAAAATTTGCATACGTAACGAGCAATAGGAGTTACAATACGGTTTTAAAAAAAGCGGCGCCACGGAATTGCCTTTACGAGTTTGGCGCGCCCGGCGCATCCACCATTTTTACTGAAAGATGAAAACCTGCACTTAATTCTTTAATATTGTAGTGGACGGACGTATAAGATATTGCGATTATATTTTATGTGCACTTAAACATTACTATAAGCATTTTTTCATGTAGTCTTTGATAAACAGATACTTTTATCACCAAATTATAAACGAAAATAGTTGTATAGAGAAACATCTTTATTAAAGATTGTATATAATTATAACAATAACAATGATTTTTATGATTCTTCGTCTTCCTTGCACATCAATTTTATGATATAACTGACGAATGCTAATTTGTGTCGCTTCTGTAGTATAAAATTAAACGTCGTAATTAAACACATTCCGTGTACAATTAATATAATCAGTTGCGTGCTGCTGCAATTATGTCAACCGTTTGACTGCGACCGATGAATTAATGAAAATAGCGCGAGCCATTTGCAAATATTGATTCTGGTTTGACGATGGGAAATTGCATTTAGTGGCACGGTTTTAATGGCGAATGCAACACATGCTTTAATACGTCGGGAAATAAAACAGCGACAGCTAGGGGAAAATAAAACCCGCTCCCTTGTTTGCTGACTGTAAAATGTGCGCAATTTTTTTACCCATCAGCGTGCCGCTAAAAATAAAATTAAAAAGGAAAACGGGGAACGTTTGCGGGTGTTAAATTGCCCGGCGTCGATTGTTGATTTTGCAAAAAATGTAAACATACAGACTATAAATAAATAAGTTCACATATTATTTATTAAGTAAATCACCCATTCAATTACCAACCCGAAATAACATTGCTGCACTCTGGCTATCGCTTGATTATTTTCTTTTATTAACTAAATTATTTGAACTGAGTGATTTCTTAGTAATATACTCCGCTTATTTAAATTCGATGACCGACACTAGGAAATAATCGATGGATAGAGTTGCCATTTCGTAAACTTCCCCAATTAATAGTTGCCCCCCTTTCCTTCTCGCTTTATTTGGCACGTTTCCAGGCCACCCGTCCGATTTTAGTTTGCTTAATCCCTCAATTAGCGCCGCCAATTAAGATCAGGAGTTTTGAAAGCATTACACGTGTGCAAATTACGTCGATCATGGCGAGTGATCCCAGCTGAATATTCAAATCGCGTACCCGTGAACAACGCGAAGAAAAAAGGAAGAAGTTGGAAACTTTTCCCTTGCTGTAACTATAATTATATTATCAGTATAAATTGAGTCAACTAATAAGGTCATTTAATAAGTCCATGTTGATAATTTGCATATCCACACAATTTGCTGAACTATAAAATAGTCCAATATTTTTGGATGCAAAAAATACTTCTATAAATTTTATATTTATTCTACATCTACTCTTAAAAATTGGAGCAAAAAAACTACGCTTCCAGAATTGCAATCTATTCGATCTTAGGAATCTATAGATAAAAGAATTTGTTAAATCAGATCGTCGATTCTAAAGTTATCATCAAAAATGTAAAAAACAATTGAATAACAAATTCTTCTTTTTGTTTTTTTACAATCTAATAGATGTCAGGAATGTATAGGTAAAAGAATTTTCTAAATCAAATCACCGACTTAAAAGTTATGATGAAAAATGTAAAAACAATTGAATAGCAAATTTTTGTTTTTGGTTTATTGCAATCGACTAGACGTTAGGAATCTATGGGTGAAAGAATTTTGTAAATCAGATCACCGATTCAAAAGTTATGATAAAAAATGTAAAAACAATTGAATAGTGAATTTTTGTTTTTTGATCTGTTATAATTTATTAGATGGAAGGAATGTATAGGTGAAAGAAATTTCTAAATCAGATAACTGATTCAAAAGTTATGATAAAAAATGTAAAAACAATTGAATGACGAATTTTTGTTTTTCAGTTAATTAGAATATTTTAGATGTTAGAATTACATTGGTGGAAGAATTTTTTAAATCGATTGATTGGTTTATGTGTTATAATCAAAACTGTGCGTTGATTTTCAATTGTTTTTCAGTTTTTCAACGATATCTATTCAACGCATTATCTGATTTTGAAAATTCTTTCAATAATTGGTTTCTAAGGTCAAATAGATTCAAGTATTGTAAAAAAAACTTAAAGTTTTTATTGGATTTTAAAAATTATTTCATGGATAAGCTCCTATGATTGACTATAAAAATCTAAAATTCGTTGCTTAATTGTTTTTATTAGTTTTTTGGTTATAACATTTGAACCGGTTTTCAGATTTTGGAAATTATTTCATCAATAAGTTCTTATGAATTTAATCTGTGGAATGTATGGGTAAAAGAATTTTCTAGATCAGATCTTCGATTTAAAAGTTATGATGAAAAATGCAAAAACAATTGAATAACGAATAGTTGTTTTTCAGTCAATCAGAATATTCTAGATGTTAGGATAGCATTGGTGGAAGAATTTTTTAAATCGATTGATTGGTTTATGAGTTATAATCAAAACTGTGCGTTGATTTTCAATTGTTTTTCAGTTTTTTTACCGATATCTATTCAGCGCATTATCCGATTTTGAAAATTCTTTCACTAATTAGTTTCTAAGATCAAATAGATTCAAGTAATGTAAAAAAAAAACTCAATGTTTTGTTCTGTTTATTCATATCTTTTGAACTCTTGGTTGGATTTTGGACATTCTTTCATCGATAAGTTTCTATGATTGATTATTTTTAAATGACGTAAAAATCTAAAATTCGTTGCCTAATTGTTTTTTTTAAGTTTTTTTATTATAACTTTTAAACCAGTTTTTCGATTTTGGAAATTATTTTATTAATCAATAAATTCTTGTGAATTAAATCTGTTACAATTTATAAGGTGTAACGAATGTATAGGTAAAAAAATGTTCTAAATCAAATCACCGGTTCAAAAGTTATGATAAAAATTGTAAAAACAAGTGAATTGCGAATATTTGTTTTTTTGGTCTATTGCAATCGATTAAATGTTAGAATAGCATTGGTTGAAAAATTTTTTAAATCGGATGATTGCTTCAAGAGTTATCAGCAAAACTGTGCGTTGCTTTTCAATTGTTTTTCAGCTTTTAACGATATCTATTCAACGCATTATCTGATTTTGAAAATTCTTTCACTAAATGGTTTCTAAGATCGAATAGATTCAAGTAAGATAAAAAAAAACTGAAAGATTTTATCCATTTATTCATATTTCTGAAACTCCTTGTTGGATTTTGGAAATTCTTTCATCGATAAATTCGTATGATTCATTATTTTTAAATGACGTAAAAATCTAAAATTCATTGCTCAATTGTTTTTTTTTAGGTTTTTGCTTACAATTTTTGATCAGGTTTTCAGATTTTGGAAATTCTTTCATCAATAGATTTTTATAAATATAGTCTATTACAATTTATTAGATGTAAAGAAAGTATAGGTAAAGAAATTTTCTAAATCAATTCACCGATTCAAAAGTTATGATAAAAAATGTAAAAACAATTGAATGACGAATTTTTGTTTTTCAGTCAATTAGAATATTTTATATGTTAGGATAGCATTGGTGAAAGAATTTTTCAAATCGGATGATTGGTTCAAGTGTTATCATCAAAACTGTGCGTTGCTTTTCAATTGTTTTTCAGTTTTTTAACGATATCTATTCAACGCATTATCTGATTTTAAAAATTCTTTCACTAATTGGTTTCTAAGATCGAATAGATTCAAGTAATGTAAAAAAAACTTAAAGGTTTTTTTCTATTTATTTATATCTCTTAAACCCCTTATTGGATTTTAAAAATCCTTTCATGGATAAGTTCCTATGATTGACTATTTTTAAATGACGTAAAAATCTAAAATTCGTTGCTCAATTTTTTTTATTAGTTTTTAGGTTATAACATTTGAACCGGTTTTCAGATTTTGGACATTATTTCATCTTATGAATTTAATCTGTGGAATGTATAGGTAAAAGAATTTTCTAAATCAGATCTTCGATTCAAAAGTTATGATGAAAAATGCAAAAACAATTGAATAACGAATATTTGTTTTTCAGTCAATCAGAATATTCTAGATGTTAGAATAGCATTAGTGGAAGAATTTTTTAAATAGGATGATTGGTTTAAGAGTTATCATCAAAACTGTGCGTTGATTTTCAATTGTTTTTAACTTTTTAACGATATCTATTCAAAGCATTATCTGATTTTGATAATTCTTTCACTAGATAGTTCCTAAGATCAAATAGATTTAAGTAAAGTAAAAAAATGAAAGTTTTTTCTATCTATTCACATCTCTTGAACCCCTGGTTGGATTTTGGAAAATCTTCATCAATCAGTTGCTATGATTAAATTAGATGACGTAGAAATTTAAAAATTCGTTGCTAAATTGTTTTTTAAGTATTTTGGTTATAACTTTTCTTTTTTGTTCTATATCAATTAGATGTTGGGGAAGCTATCGGTAAAAGATTTTTTTTTAAATCATATCATCGATTCAAAAGTTATCATCAAAAATGTAAAAAACAATTGAATAACGAATTTTTGTTTTTTGATCTGTTAGAATATATTAGATGTCAGGAATGTATAAATGAAAGAATTTTCTAAATCAGATCACCGATTTAAAAGTTATGATAAAATATGTAAAAACAATTGAATGTCGAATTTTTGTTTTTGGTTCAATTGGAATATTTTATATGTTAGGATGACATTGGTAGAAAAAAATTTTAAATCGGATTTTTGTTCAAGAGTTATCATCAAAACTGTACGTTGCTTTTCATTTTTTTTTCAGTTTTTTAACGATATCTATTCAACGCCTTATCTGATTTTGACATTTTTTTCACTAATTGATTTCTGAGATCGAATAGATTCAAGAAATGAAAAAAGAAACTAATGTTTTTTCTAAAATTATTTATAGATGACGTAAAAATTTAAAATTCATTGCTCAATTGTTTTTTAGTTTTTTGATTATAACTTTTGAATCGGTTTTCGGATTTTGGAAATTCTTTCATTAATGATTAAATATATTTAGATGTCGTTTTTCTTTGTTTAGTGATAAATTTTGAATCCGTCATTTTGGAAATTCGTTCATCGATAAGTTCCTATTTTTAATTGTTTTTTTTTTTCATTTTTCTATCATAACATTTAAACGAATTAACTAATTTATAAAAATCACTAGACGATTGCACATATTTATTATGTCATTAAAATATATTTTGTGGTCAGATCACTGATTCAAAAGTAATAATAAAAAATATAAAAACAATTGAAAGCGAATTTGTTTTTTTGAGCTATTGCAATCGATTAAAGGTTAGGAAGATATAGATAAACGATTTTTTTAAATCAGATCATCGATTCAAAAGTTATCATCAAAAATGCAAGAAACAATTGATTAACGAATTTTTGTTTTTTTGATCTGTTGCAATATATTCGATGTAGGGAATGTATAGGTAAAAGAATTTTCTAAATCAAATCACCGATTCAAAAGTTATTATAAAAAATGTAAAAACAATTGAATAGCGAATTTTTACTTTTCAGTCAATTAAAATAATTTAAATGTTAGGAAAGCATTGGTGGAAGAATTTTTTAAATCGGATGATTGGTTCAAGAGTTATCAGCAAAACTGTGCGTTGCTTTTCAATTGTTTTTCAGTTTTTCAACGATATCTATTCAACGCATTATCCGATTTTGAAAATTCTTTCACTAACTGGTTCCTAAGATCGATTGGATTCAAATAATGTAAAAAATTAATTATTTGTTTCTCCTTATTCATATTTTTTTATTTTTTATTTTGGACATTCTTTCATCGATAATAAATTTGATTATAAATTTTAAACCGTTTTTTCGATTTTGGAAATTATTGGAGATTATAATAAATGGTTTCTAAGATCAAATAGATTCATGTAATATACAAAAAAACTCAAAGATTTTTCCATTTATTCATATTTCTTAAACTCCTCGTTGGATTTTGGAAATTCTTTCATCGACAAATTCGTATGATTCATTATTTTTAAATGACGTAAAAATCTAAAATACGTTACTTAATTGTTTTTTTGCTTCGTTTTTTTGTTATAACTTTTGAAACGGTTTTCAGATTTTGAAATTCTTTCATCAATAAATTCTTATGAATTTAATCTGTTACACTCAATTAGATGTCAGGAAAGTATAGGAGAAATAATTTTCTAAATCAGATCACCGATTCAAAAGTTATTATAAAAAATGTAAAAACAATTGAATGACGACTTTTTGTTTTTCAGTTAATTAGAATATTTTAAATGTTAGGATAGCATTGGTGGAAGAAGTTTTTTAATCGGATTATTGGTTCAAAAGTTATCAACAAAACTGTGCGTTGCTTTTCAATTGTTTTTTTAGTTTTTTGACGATATCTATTCAACGCAATACCTGATTTTGAAAATCCTTTCACTAATTGATTTCTAAGATCGAATAGATTTAAGCAATGTAAAAAAAAAAACTAAAGTTTTTTCTATGATTTATTATTTTTAAATGATGTAAAAATCTAAAATTTGTTGGTCAATTGTTTTTTTTTTAGGTTTTTGGCTACAAATTTTGAACCGGTTTTCGGATTTTGAAAATTCCTCTATCAATCAGTTCCTATGATTAAATATATTTAGATAAGGTAAAAATCTAAAATTCGTTGCTCAATTGTTTTTTTAGTTTTTTGGTTATAACTTTTATTTTTGGTCTATTACAATCAATTGTCTGTTAGAAAGCTATACGTAAAATAATTTTTTTAATCAGTTCATCGATACAAAAGTTATCATCACAAATATGAAAATGTTTGCCTTTTAATCTGTTACAAACTGTTAGATATCAGGAATGTATAGGTATAAGAAATTTCTAAATCTGATGACCGATTCAAAATTTATGATCAAAAATGTAAAAACAATTGAATAGCGAATTTTTGTTTTTCAGTTAATTAGAATATTTTAGATGGTAGGATGGCATTGGTGGAAGAATTTTTTAAATCGGATGATTGGTTCAATAATTATCAGCAAAACTTTACTTTGCTTTTCAATTGTTTTTCAGTTTTTCAACAATATCTATTGAACGCATTATCTGATTTTAAAAATTATTTCACTAATTGGTTTCTAAAATCGAATAGATTCAAGTAATGTGAAAAAAAATTTAAGTTTTTATCTATTTATTCATATCTCTTGAACCCCTGGTTGGATTTTGGAAATTCTCTTGTCGATAAATTCCTTTGATTTATTAATTTTAAATGACGTAAAAATCTAAAATTTGTTTCTCAATTGTTACTTTTTAGTTTTTTGGTTACAACTTTTGAACCGGATTTCAGATTTTGGAAATTATTTCATTAATAAATTCTTGTGAATGTTATCTGTTACAATCTATTCGATGTAAGGAATGTAGAAGTGAAAGAATTTTCTAAATCAAACAACCGATTCAAAAGTTATGATAAAAAAAATTTAAAACAATTGAATGACGAATTTTTGTTTTTTTTTTGTTAATTAGAATATTTTAGATGTTACGATACCATTAATATAAGAATTTTTTAAATCGAATAATTGATTCAAGAGTTATCAGCAAAACTGTGCGTTGCTTTTCAATTGTTTTTTAGTTTTTTGACGATATCTATTCAAAGCATTATCTGATTTTGAAAATTCTTTCATTAATTGGTTTCTAAGATCAAATAGATTCAAGTAGTGTAAAAGAACTCAAAATTCTCTTTTATTTATTCATATCTCTGAAGCACTAGTTGGATTTTGGAAATTCTTTCATCGATAAGTTCCTATGATTGTTTATTTTTAAATGTCGTAAAAATCTAAAAATTCGTTGCTCAATTGTTTTTAGTTTTTTTGTTATTATAACTTTTAAACCGGTTTTTGGATTTTGGAAATTCTTCCTATGATTAAATATATTTAGATGACGTAAAAATCTAAAAGTCGTTGATCAATTGTTTTTTTAGTGATAATTTTTGAATCCGTGTTTTGATTTTGGAAATTCTTTCATCAATAAATTGTTTTTTTTGTGATAACTTTTGAATCCGTGTTCGGATTTTGGAAATTCTTTCATTGATAAGTTCCTATGATTAAATATATTTCGATGACAGAAAAATCTAAAATTCGTTGATAAATTGTTTTTTAGTTTTTCAATGATAACTTTTGAACCCGTAATCGAATTTTGGAAATTCTTTCATAGATAAGTTCCTATGATTGAATATATTTTCATGACGTAAAAATCTAAAATTCGTTGCTCAATTGTTTTTTCTTTGATTAGTGACAACTTTTGAATCTGTGATCGTATTTTGGAAATTCTTTCATCGATAAGGTTCTATGATTAAATATATTAAGATGACGTAAACATTTAAAATTCGTTTATTAATTGTTTTTCTTTGTTTAGTGATAACTTTTGAATTCGTCTTCCGATTTTGGAAATTCTTTCATCGATAAGTTCCTATGATTGAATATATTTCAATGACGTAAAAATCTAAAAATCGTTGCCCAATTGTTAAATAAAATTCGTTTATCAAATTGTTTTTCTATGTTTAGTGATAACTTTTGAATTCGTCTTCGGATATTGGAAATTCTTTCATTGATAAGTTCCTATAATTGAATATATTTTGATGTCGTAAAAATCTAAAAATCGTTGCCTAATTGTTTTCTAGTTTTTCGAAGATAACTTTTGAATCACTTTTCCTATTTTAGAAATTCTTTCATTGATAAGTTCATATGATTAAATATATTTCGATGACGTAAAAATCTAAAATTCGTTAATCAATTGTTTCTTAGTTTTTCAATGATAACTTTTGAACCGGTTTTCTGATTTTGGAAATTCTTTCATCAATGAGTTTCTTTGATTAAATATATTTATATGGCGTAAAAATCTAAAATTCTTTTATCAATTGTTTTTTTTGTTTAGTGATAATTTTTGTATCCGTGATCGTATTTTGGAAATTCTTTAATCGATAAGTTCCTCTAAATGAATATATTTTGATGGCGTAAAAATATAAAATTCACCACTTTTTGGATTTTGGACATTTTTTCATCAATTAGTTTCTATGATTGAATATATTTAGATGACGTAGAAATTTAGAATTTGTTAATCAATTGTTTTTTTATGTTTATAGTGAAAACTTTTGTATCCGTTATCGGATTTTGGAAATTCTTTCATCGACAAGTTCCTATTATTAAATATATTTTGATGACGTAAAAATCTAAAATTCGTTACTCAATTGTTTTTTAGTTTTTCATTCATAACCTTTGAATCCGTAATCAGATTTTGGAAATTTTTTCTTCAATGAGTTCCTATGATTAAATATATTTAGATGACGTGAATGTTATAATTCGTTGATCAATTGTTTTTTTTTTGTGATGAAAACTTTTGAATCCATGATCGAATTTTAGAAATTATTTCATGGATAATTTCCTATGATTAAATATATTTAGGAAACGTAAAAATTTAAAATTCGTTGCTCAATTGTCTTTTAGTTTTTTGGTTATAACTTTTGAACCGTGTTTCGGATATTGTAAATTCTTTTATATATAAATTCTTATGATTGAATATATTTCGATAATGTAAAAATTAAAATTCGTTGCTTAATTGTTTTTTTTTTTCATTGTTTTTCGGTTATAACTTTTGAACCGGTTTTCGGATTTTGGAAATTCTATTATCTACGTGTTTCGTTGATTAAATATATTTAGATGACGTAAAAATTTCAAAATTCGTTGCCCAATTGTTTTTAGGTTTTTTTTGGTAATAACATTTAAACCCGTTTTCGTATTTTGAAAATTCTTACATGAATAAATTCTTAAGATTGAATATATTTCGATGACGTGAAAATCTAAAATTCGTTGCTCAATTGTTTTTTTTTTTAGTATTTCAATGATAACTTCTGAACCCGTAATCGTATTTGGGAAATTCTTTCATCAATAAGTTCCTATAATTGAATATATTCAGATAACCTAAAAATCAAATATTTCTTGTTCAATTGTTTTTTTCATTTTTC
This sequence comes from Ontholestes murinus, assembly GCA_963969525.1. NCBI lineage: Eukaryota > Metazoa > Arthropoda > Insecta > Coleoptera > Staphylinidae > Ontholestes > Ontholestes murinus. The sequence goes on from OZ018393.1 coordinate 12,923,795, forward strand.
TTTCATAACTTTTAAACGAATTAACTAATTTGAAAACATTCTTCACTAAACGATTGCTAATGTTCAATATATTTTTATGGTAGTAAAAACTGAAAATTCGAACTTCAATTTTTTTCGGTTTTGTTTGTGATTAATTTTGAATGAATGTAAATTTTTTGAAAATTCTTTCACGAAACGATTGTATATATTTATTATACCGTAAAAATGTATATTGTTGTTGATGGTTGTTATAATTGTGTCCAAGGCAGGTCTATCTGCCCTCTAATTGCCTTCCGTTCTGTTGTGACCTTTGATCCAGCACAGATTTATTTTGTGCCCTGCTGATCAGGCTTTCAATATTTCTGTATATATTTCTCTAGGCATTGCGTCCTTATGTATTGCTTTCAGTGATGCCTCTGAGTCTAACCCCATTCGCTAGCAACCACTCCAGCACCTTCCCCTCTGCATCTAGAAGACAGACTAATTATCTTAAATTTCATTGTCTTTACCATTCCTTATGTATCCAGTCCTGTTGATACTCTGCTGCTTTCTTTTTTCTGAAGAGATTACATACATTCTATTTTATACGCACCCATCTTTTCAACATCAATATTTTAGTTCCAACGAGTTATTCACACCAGCGAACTTTCCAATTTATATTTACGATCTGTAAAATTATTATTAGCCGATTTTTATGTTGAACCTATAAAGACGGTGGATTTAGTTCGGCGAGATCCTTAAGTTTATATTTACTCGTTGGAAATTGTGGCGTTTCGACCCGGCGTAACCTCAGCCACAACCGCTTCTGGTTTACGAGAAAACCACGGCATCCGTCTAGTTCTGCATGGAAATACTTTAAGCGAAATTGGGTAGTTTTCAAATGGAGCCCGGCGCATCCACCATAAACACGACTATAAATAAATCTACAAAAAATTAATGAATTTTCTTAAAAATACTACAGTCTTATACAATATTTTTTTTATTAATACATAATGTATAACCTAATCTTAATGATAAAAGTAAGAAAATCCTATTTTAAGACGTTAGTATTTCATTTTTGTAGATTTACGAAATGTTTTTGTATTCGATTTAAAATAGATTATCATTAGTATCATGATTATATTTATATAAATAAATAATTGTTGATTATAAAAGATATGTATAGGACACGAAGTGTTTATTTTATTATTCCCACGTCTCCATTCCCATTTTAAACCCACTAAATTTCCCAGCTCATCCGCTCTAATCCCATAAAGGTGATTTATGAACTTCGTAGGGATTAAAAAAAATTCCCGCCGCCAGGGCATATTTTACCTTCATGTGGGATAAACAAAAAAAAAGTGTACGGGATGGAAAATTAACCGTGGCACGATAAAAGGGCGACTGCCATCCATCATCTTGTCGCCGCGGAGCGCCGAAAACTTTTCCAGATAAAAGGGCACCGCGTAGAAACAAGTTACCAGCGTCCCTATCAACTAATTCCATATTCTCGCGGATGGAAACGCAAGACGGCATTAAGTGTGCCTTACATCCGCGAAGAAATGATGGATGAAGGACGCTCGCGCCCTTGGTAGAAGTTTACGCCGGGAATAAATATTTTATTTTTACGACTACGTGCGTGAAAGTATTTTTTCCTCTCTAAGCGAAAACGTGGGTGGTGATGGTGGAATGGGTCCTGAAATAGATGCCATTTGTCCCATTGTTTTCATAAGGCGGTTTCGACAAATGTTTTGGATATGAGTGTTATTGCTTGCAATTTAGTATTTTTTTGCGTGGGTATAGTGCTTTTTGTAATAGACGAATGAAATGATGAATAATGATTTTTTGGAATATTATTTTCCTGTACTTTTTTATTATATAATAAATCTTAAAAACATATCTATAACTAAATAAAACTAATCCGTTTAATTTAATAACAAAATAAATAAATTTACTGCATATTTCTAAATTAAATTTACCTAGAATTAGATAAATATATAAATTAAAGTATGAGTATATAAAGGTTGAACAGTTTACTTCTGTATTTGACATTCAATTATTTGTATCGCGGCGTTGAGGCACAATGGCTTTTGAAATGATTTGTCTGCATCGGTCGGCCGTTTCGAATGAATGCGGGGCGTAAGTGGTAACAGAGTCCCTCTAGTAATTAGGGATTCCATTTTCTGCGACTCGGTCGAGTGCCGTTTATTCGGGAAAGTCGTTATCCCAAAAGCTACCCCATTTAAATACAACAAACATGCGAACGGTTCGGATAATGATATGCATAGCAGACACTCGTAAATCTCCTAATAAAATAATCGCTGATGAGTAAGTTAAAACAAAACAACAATGTTTTAGGCATAAATAAAGGGACCCAAATCGCGTACAATTATAAAAAAATGAACCAATTAATGAATTAGCTTCAAAAGCTCAGGATGTACACAAAAGTAATGCAGTTATTTAAAATTAACATAAAAAAGTCAACCAAGGAATTAATGAGCTTTAAATGCTCAGGATTTATACAAAAGTGTTATCGTTATGATATCCTATTAAAAAATTAGTGATGTATAGGTTGATACAATACGATAACGCTTTAAATTCAATTCAAGGAACTTAAAGTGCGTTCGTCGGTTTGAAAAGTCCTAAAAAATAAACTAAGTAAGGAATGAGCTTAAAAAGCTTAGGATTTATACAAATATATTATAGTTATGATATTCTGTTAAAATAATTGGTGATGTATAGTTTAAAACAAAACGACAACGCTTTAAATTCAATTGTAGGAACTTAAAGTGCGTTCCTCGGTTAGAAAATTGTTACAAAACATATTAAGCAAGAAATTTGCTTTTAATGTTTATAATATACACAAAAGTATTGTAGTTATAATATTCTTTTAGAAGAAGGACACTGCTATTGTATTTTTGTAACCATAGCACACTAATTTTGTTGATGTTTTTGTATTTAAAAGTACTGTTGTAGCTTAAGTATAAATGTTTATGTAGGGTGGATGAGTGGCCACTATTCCAACGTCAAATTTTTCCAATATAAACGAGGTTTTTCTAACAATAAATTTTGTACAAAAGACGTTCTTGCAATAAATAATATTTAAATAATGCTACTATATATTATTCTGTTATCCAAACTCTCGACTATGTTTTACTGATTGGAGGGTGGGATAGTGGCCACCCACCCACCCTACATATATACATAAAACTTAAGCAAAATCACTAAGTTGGTGTTTTGTAATTTATGAACTCTGCCCTTGATGATGTTTTTCAAATTTATAAGCACTGTTGTAGCTTAAGTATAAATGTCTACGTAGGGTGGGTGGGTGTCCACTATCCGAACCTTCAATTTTTATAATGTAGACGAGGGTTTTTTTTAAATAAACTTTGTACAAAGGTCGTTTCTGCAATAAATAAAATATTCAAATAACTCTAGAATTAAGTATTCTCCTATTAAAACTCTCGCCTATGTTTTACTGATTGGAGTAGTTGTTTCAAATTAATTTGTTTTATAGTCTTAGTAAGACTTAATGTTGCAGATTCACGAAATGTTTTCGTATTTTTAAATTAATTATTTCTAAATGTATTTTAAATATTTTAAGTTCTCCTAAAAATAAATTAATGGTTATAATTTTTAATTCTTTAGGGCATTATTTAATTTTCGAGTTTCAAATAATAATGATTTATATAAGGCATCACATTACTTCTGAATCGATTCTAAAAATGTTAAGTTTTTTTTTTCCATAAGAGATGTTCTTTTTACAGATTTACAAAAAAAACATTTTTGCATTCTAATTCTTCAGGTCGTTATTTTGCTTTTTGCAAATAATACCATAGGAGGTTAACTTCTTATATTTATCGAAACTAATAATTAGAAAAACACGAAAACATTTCGCAAATCTTCTACAACGTACAGGACTTTAATACATTTTTATTATTATTTATCAAAACCTTTGAATGCAATTTTAATTTCCTCATTTTCGATTTGTTAAGTCACCATTTTGTTTTTAAGTTTGACACAGTACACATTTCTATTCGTATTAAGATTTAAGTTTTTTAATTTTCAATATCATAGAATGCAATTTTTACTACCTAATTTTTAAATTCTTGAGCAGCTATTCTGATTTTGAGTTTGGAATAATAACAATTTCTATAAAATATCAAAAACATATTATTACTGAATGTATTTTAAAAGTATTAAGTTACTTCCATTGAATATTAAATCTATTTCAAAGGACAATTTTAAGTTAGAAATAATAACAATTTCTATAAAAGACGGACGCACATTTAGTTTCTTAAATTGATATTAAAGCGTTGTTCTCTTATTTTAACTTAAATATCAGCTATTATTTTAAAAGGGAATAACATCTGTATAATTTGTGTGTAGATTCTAAGCTTTTAAAGTTTATTCGCTGATTGATTTGTTTTCTTACAATATTAAAGACCAAGAATCGAAATTTTAATTTCTTTAATTTAATTAAAAGCGTCGTTGTTTTGTTTCAACTTATACATTAGCAACCAATTTAATGGAGAATTTTAACGAAAATATGTTTTTGTAAATCGAAGGCTTTAAAGCTTTTTCTTGATTAGTTTGTTTTTTGGAAATGTTCAAACCGACGAACTGACTTTTAGTTCTTTTAAATGTATTGAAAGCGTTGTTGTTTTATTTTAACCCATATATCATCAACTATATTTAAAGGAAATCACAACTTAAATTTAAATATCTTTATGTAAATTTTGAGATTTTAAATGGCTTTTACGCATCTTTAATTCCCTCAATAGAATTCAAAGCGTTATTAGAAACTTTTAATAAATAATTTTTATGTAAATCCTGAATTTTTAAAGGTTATTCTTTGTTTGGTTTGTTTTTTACAAATGTTCAAACCATGAAACGCACTTTTAGCTTCTTCAATTGAATTTAAAGAGGTGTTGTCTTGTTTCAACGTATATATCACTAAATATTTTTTTAAAGAAAATTGCAACTACAATATTTTAATGTAATTTCTAAAGTTCTTTTTCTTGATTGCCTTGATTTTTACAAATTTTCAAACCGACGAACGCACTTTTAGTTCATTCATTTAAATTCAAAGCGTCGTAGTTTTGTTTTATCATAAACATCAGATATTATTTTATGAGGGATTACAATTGCATTATTTTTATGTAGATTTTGGGATTTTAGAGCTTATTCCTTGATTGCCTTATTTTTTTCAAATTTTCAGACCGACGAACGCAATTTTAATTTCTTTCATTGACTTAAAGCGTTGTTGTTTTGTTTCAACCTATAAATCACCAACTTTTTTAAAACAAAATCATAACTACAGTATGTTTATGTAAATTCTAAGCTTTTAAAGTTCATTCCTTGTTTGGTTTATTTTTTACAAATATTCAAACCGAGAAACGCACTTTTAATTCATTGAATTTAATTTAAAACGTTTTAGTTTTGTTGAAACTTATATATCACGCATAATTATAACAGAAAATGTTAAATATAATACATTTTTGTAAATCTTGAGCTTTTGAAGCTTATTCTTTGATTTGCTTTACAAATCGCTAATTATTTTATTAAGAAACCTTAACTAAAATATGTCTGTATAAATCCTGAGCTTTTAAAGCTAATTCCCTGATTGATTTATGTTTTGCAAATGTTCAAACCGAAGAACGCACGTTTAATTCCTGTAATTCAATTTAGAAAGTTGTTGTTTTGTTTCAACCTCTATATTATCAATTGTTTTAACAGAATATTATAACTATAATATTGTTTTATAAATTCTGAGTTTTAAAAGCTCATTTATTGCTTGATTGATTGATTGACCTCCAATTTTTTTTAATTTAAACGTGGGTTTTCAAAAAATAAATTTTGCACAAAAAACATTACTGCAATAAATAAAATATTTAAATGAGACTAGAATATAATATACTCTTATTTAAACTGCCGCCCTTGTTTTACTTATAGGTGGGATAGTGGCCACCCACCTGCCCTACATATATAAGTAAAATATAAGCCAGGACACTGCTATTGTTTTTTGTAACCATAGCACATTAAGACTGCTGATGTTTTTATATTTAAAAGCACTGTTTTAGCTTAAGTAAAAATTATATGTAGGGTGGGTGGGTATCCACTATCCTAACCTCCAATTTTGAACCACTAGATAGCGCCATCTAGTCTTCAATTGTGATTGATTTTATAATAATCACGTTAGTTAACTTTTTAAATAATGTAATATTGTAAATTTACTCAAAATATATTTGATTATTGATTATATAGATTATTTTTAATTAAATTATGAAATTCTAGATAACGCCATCTATTAGATAAAAGTTTTTTATCCACGCAATTTCTAGAAGCTGAATAAGATTAACGGCAATGACTAATATAATATAAATTTATATTTTAAATAATTAAACAAATTAAGGTATATAATGATTGTTGGACTTTGCTCTAGAACATAATAGGTTAATAGCTATTACCACCCACCCATTAATGATTTTATTTGTATTATATAATTAAATAATGATTTCCATCAATTCACTGCATTTTCTTTGGCTTTAAAACGTAAAATCTTACGCCTACAAAAATTGGTAGGTTTAAGAAAATATGATTGCGAAGTTCCTAACACAATAAAAATTCATATTCTTCATACCTTCTCAATTATTCCTCAATATCTATACTCTATATGCGATTGGAATCACTTTTTATTTCTAACTAGCTTTTTCTTTTCTTAATGTTACTAACCATTCTGCATTTTGTCTTCTATTGCCTTTCTCACTCATAACTTCTTGGGTTTACTTTTTTTGAATAATCCTTCAATATCAATTCTCAGTGCACAGAGAAAGCCTAATAATTTATGAAGGAAAGGCAATGTTTTTATTTTACTTAATAATTGAATTGAATTGATAATACAGAAGTCCAAAAAATCAGCAGGCGATTCTTCCCATTCAGGCTATATTTTTGCCATTACTAGCACCTATTTTTGTTCCAATTTGAAAGAACTATTTTATGATATGTATGTCAATATGACATGTTTTGTCTTAGACCAACAAAAATTGTAGTTAAATGTATCACTTAGATTCTTGAGCTTCAACTTTCATCAATGAAATAAAAATCATTTGTCCTTAATTGCTTTTCCAATATACCACAATTCTGGCTTCTATTTTTCATAACGTTAGTAACAATTTTTCCATTGTATCTTTTATTGCCATAAGTTCTCATTCATAACTTTTTATTTCTATATAATAACGATTTAATATGAATCTGTTTTATATGCAATGGAAATAATCTCGAGTTTTTATCATTTATAATTAATTAATGTTTTTTTTTGTAATGGAAATAACTTCTTTAGATCTTTTCTTTCATCAATAATTCTTTATTTGCAATAAATTCACTGCTTCTGTGTGCATTTGTCCTTTAAAATAAATTGTAATATTTTCGATAGTTGTTCTGCTACTCTCTTGATGGAACCAAATTTTTAAATTAGGAGAAGTAAAACTCTTGTTATGTTCCATTTTTTTATTTTCAGATTTTCAATTTAGTATTAACTTTTATAATGATCCGTAAGGACCTAAACACGTGTCAGTCATGTGAAAATAAAGAAATGGAACATAACAAGAGTTTTACTTCTCCTAATTTTCAATATTTACTTTTTTTACCTTAATTTTAATTCAATATTTATATATATTATATTTTTCGTCACAAATCACCTGTCTGAATCTTATTTTTCCTTCTGTTTTAGAAGTAATCTTTTCATATCTTTCTGAATCTTTATTTTTCTTCTATTTTAGAAATAATCTTTCTAATCTTTTTTTCTTGATCTTAAATTCTTGACGGCTTCAGAAGTGAAATCTTTATCCGAACTTTCTTGTTTTCCATTATAATCCTTATTTTTTCCGATCTAAAATCAGTTTAAAAATTCCTTCTTCATAATTTAGAGTTCTTAATTGTTTGCTTCTGATCTTATTTTAAAGCGGAGACAGCTTAAATTAAGAAGTCTTTATAAACATTTCTATCTCATAATAATACTTAATTTTTTGCACCTGACCTTATTTTAAAATTGCGACACATTTGATAAAAAAATCTTATCAAAAGATATCGTTTTTGAGTTTTCTTTTTCTCCACCATAAGCTACAGTCTTATTTTTTACTTCTGTTCATATTCTTGAAGAGTTATCAATTGAGATTTTTTTTTTAAATTTTCTTCTGCTCCATCATGATTTAATTTAATCCTAAAATTAAATTGGGTACAAAAAAACATTTCTGGAATAAATCAAATTACGCTAGAATATAATATACCCTTGTTTAAGCTTTTGCCCATGTTTTAGGTCGTTTCTGCAATAAATAAAATATTTAAATGACTCTAGAATAAAATATTCTCTTATTGAAACTTTCGACTATGTTTTGCTGATTGGAGATTGGGATAGTGGCCACCCACCCACCCTACATATATAAGTAAAATTTAAGCCAGAACACTGCTATTGTATTTTTGTAACCATAGCACACTAACTTTGTTGATGTTTCTGTATTTAAAAGTACTGCTTTAGCTTAAGTATAAATGTATATGTAGGGTGGGTAGTTTATTAAACCCTAACATTTGTAAGGCTTTACTAATATTTGAAAAATTGTTATACTTAAATGATAAATTCTGTTCAAAAATTACACCCAAATCTCTAAAGATACTAACTTTCCTCAATATAATACCGTTAATAGAATATACACCATCAACCTTGATATCACCTCTATGAAACGAAATTGACTTACATTTGGAGATATTAGGATCCAACTTATTATTACAGCACAATTAAAACACCTATTAAGAACATTTTGTAACATATTAACGTCTTCTATATTATTAATAACTCAATACATTTTCAAATCATCCACGTAAAGAAGACAAGAACTAAATGAGATTTTATTTGCCAAGACATCTTTCAAGTACATTATATTTAGGGTGGCCAACTGTATGTAAATAAATATACATAATAGTAATAATATATAATTAACCAAATATACAACAGGAGTAAGCTATAAAAACTCATAATCTATATAAAAAAATAATTCAGTTGTAATTCCCTTGTAAAATAATGGCTGATGTTTATGATAAAATAAAACAACTCTTAAATTTAATTGAAGTAACTAAAAGTGCGGTTTCGGTTTAAACAATTGTAAAACAACGTACTAATACAAAAATAAGCTTTAAAAACTCTATATTTACACAAATGCATTATACTTAACATTTTCTCTTAAAATTATTCCTGGTATTTAAATTGAAACAAAACAAAAACGTTTTAAATTCAATTCAATGACGAAATGTGGGTTTCTCCTTTTGAATATTTGAAAAAAATAAACCAAAATAAAATAAAACTAATAACTTTGTTTTTATTACTTTTTTAATAACACTTGTTACTATAGTTTCGACAACTTCAGCTTGTCATTATCAAACAATTAATAATTTGTAAAAAATAAAACAATCAAGGAATAAGCTCTAAAATCTCAGAATCTACACAAAATTAATGCAGTTGTTATGTCGAATAAAATAATAGCTCATATTTAAATTAAAACAAAACAACAACGCTTTAAATTCAATTGAATTAACTGAAAATGCATTCGCCGGTTTAAATATTTGTAAAAAAATATATCGTACCAATGACGATTAACCTTTGAAAGCTCAAGATTCATTCAAAAATATTGTATTTATGACTTCTTATAAAAAAGACTTTCTTAAGTACAGGTTGAAACAAAACTAAAATACTTTAAATTCAATTGAAGCAATTTCAGTTTCTACTTATTTATAATATGGTTTGTGCCGTTAATTCCCAAGTTTTCATGGAGAAGATCTACTAATCTGTTTCAAATAATTCACCAGGAAACCTTTAACTATATAGAAAAATTGTAAATTCTAGTTGCGGTTGAAATTGATTGATCTTGTGAATGGGATTTGTAGTAGGGGAAGTCTAGGACCTGCTCCTTAGCGCAGGAAGAGTAGGTTGCCAAAAATTTACCTATCACTTTTTAAGAAAATCAAATAAGTATAGTTATTAACATTTAGGTAGTAATTAGTAGGAAAACTGGTCAAAGGTTTGAACCCGGATAAGCAGAAAGGGCATTTAGATTAAATCATAAATTCAGCAAGTTTTAGAAATATAAATCTTCTATTTTCGAAATCCCCTAAGTAAACATTTTCAAAGGTATACTATGACAATTTAACTAATTATCGAAACATATGTCAGGAAACTGATAAAGCAAGTAAGGAACGAAACAAGACTATAAATCTACCTCTGTAATTATGTTCACGTTATCTTACAATCTCTTTGCATTTTACATTATGACCTATGGGAATTTAAAATTTTCATCGCGGCACGATTTTTATTGCTTGACTTGCTTATAAATGTATTGTTTATATTAATGATATTTTGTGATATTGCTGTTTTATATTGTTTACGGTAATCATTGCTCGACTTTTTATTCTTTATAGTGAGATGTTTTTTTATAACATTCGTAGATGAATCTTATTCTCTGACGCATATCATGCATATTATCAAATAACAGTCCCAGCTCCAGTTTCAATTTCATACATTTTTTCTTTTAAATCTAAGAAAAGAGTTCGGATTTAAAGATATACATCATAATACCTTAGAAATCTTACAATTTTTAACCTCAATGTTCGGATTTAAAAACATACATCGTAATACCTCATAAATTTTAATGTTTTTGAGCCTTTAATGAAGTTTAAATAAGAAATCTATATGTTTAAAAGTAAGACAGCGCCTCATATTTTGATCAAAATTATAATTTTATTATACATAACCTCGATGTATTCACAACTTTCAGTTTTAAAACCCTGCATTCATACAAAAACTAAATGCCCAAAAACTGGACATGTCATTAAACGCACTTTGTTCGAAAACTAAATTTTACTTAACACGATCTTTTTGACTTCGACTTTATATTTACATCCAAATATATTTTTGATAACTTAAAGACATTGATGTAAAATAATGTGACAGTTTCCTGTTTTATAACATGTTCTTTTATTATTCTTTTATCTACGATCGTACAGAAAGTAGACGCTTTTTGCATCATTTTTCATTGTAAAAGTGGCTTTTTAAAGCACTAGTGCTTTTTTACGTTTTTATTGCACGGTAATGTCAAACTGTTTTTATTGCACAGAAATGTCAAGTTTGACAGATGAATTATAGCACAAATTTTCGACGAAAAACTTAATTTTTTATTAATTGATACAAATAACTAATAAACTATAAATAAAATATATAATACATATCAAATGGCAGATTTAAGAACTCTGAAGATTTCATTTAATTCAAGTCGAAGCGATTACAATAAAGCGAACATTTTTTCCATAAATAATAATGGCGGCCGACATTTGTGCAACTTGTTTACTGGTTGCTAAGTAACGCTTTCATTAGTGCACTGCGGGTAAAATATGTTTTCATTAATTGAATTATTGAAATGACATTAAAATATTACTCATAAGAATATATTCTTTGAAATCCTTTACGATCGAAGATAAAATTTTGTAAGGCACACGTGTAAAAAGTTTCTTTATTGCACTCCTGGCTTTAAAAAAACTCGCTCGTTCTTCGCTCGTGTTTTTAAACGCCAGTTCGTGCAATAAAGTATCACTTTTTACACTTGTATCTTAAATAACTATTAAACGCTCTGTATGTGATCTCTTCTAATTTTTGGCCTAAACTATTTTGTGCTGGCTAATGGACTTAACGTCCTTACTATTTTATTTATCCTTGATTCTAATTATCTTCATTACACATTCTTCTATCCTTATCAAAGTCCAAACTCTACTTTCCTTTTTATAGTATATAAATAGAGTTGCGATTTAGAGACATACCTCATAATACCTTGGAAATATATGCAGTTTCTAAACCTCAATGAAGTTTTTAAGCAGGAAAACTTAATGCTCAAAAGTATTGTTGACCAAGAACTAATCTTATTTGACTATACACTCTACGAAATTTTTCTAAATGCACAAAAACTGGATCTGCAGTTAAACATCTGTTAGTTTTATGATTTTATGAGCTATTAATAATTATTTATTATCTATTGACTGGTGGAAATTTCTTGATATGGGTAGTATTTACAAAATGATTGATGCATTTTACAATGTCTTGTATTATACTCTTGAGAAATTTTGTGCCAATCAAACGCATTAAATCATCCATGGGGTAAGTTGGTTTACTACTGAATTGATAAACCTAATTAAGGATAAAGAAATTGCCCATAAAACATATATACAGTGCAGTAATTCTATAAATTATCAAAATTTTAAATTGCTACGCCAAAAATGCAGTTTTTAAAAAAATAATATCTATGAAAAATATGTTGAATCTGTTAATTTGAGTATAACAAATTACCCTAAAAAATTTTGAAACTGTGTTAAATCTTCCAACTCCATTCCGAAATTTCCAAAACATATGCATTACAACAATACTAGTAGTTGTAAAGGATCTCAATATGTAAATCTATTCGCAGATTATTTTTCAACTGTTTACAGTCATAAGACACCATTACATATACCAACTTTTAATGATATGCTTCAAGTTATTCATATGTAATTTCAATTCTCACAAAGTGAAATATTTGAAACTATCAATAAATTGAAATATAGTAATAGTACATGTCCTGATGGCATCCCTTCCAGTTTTCTGAAGAACTGTATTTTTCTATAACCACTCCATTATTAATACTATTTCAATCATCAGTAACACAGAAGATTTTCCCAGATTTTTAGAAAAAAAGCTATATAACACCACTGCATAAATCTGGTGATAGAGAAAATATAATAAATTATCGTGGTTTTTCAATCCAATCTGTTGTTCCAAAATTAATGGACGAACTCATTTCTGTGAAATTAAATTGGATGTGCAAAAATGTATTTATCGATGAGCAGTACGGTTTTCGGGCAGGACGATCCACAACAACGAATCTTTTATCTTATAAGATTTCAATTATCAATGGCTTTGAAGCAAAACACTCTGTTCATGCAATTTACACCGATTTTGCTAAAGCTTTTGATCGAGTGAACTATAACGTTTTAGTAGCAAAATTAATGGCACTTGGGTTTCATGATTCTGTTGTTAAATGGATTCACAGTTTTTTAGTCAATCGGACGCAGTGTGTCAAAATAAGGAATTTTTTATCAGATCTCATCTATGTTCCTTCAGGTGTACTTCAGGGCTCACATTGTGGCCCGTTGTTATTTTTACTTTTTATAAATACTCTTTAGAACTCTTTATTTTTATTATATGCCGATGACTTGAAACTTTTTAAAACGATCGTAACAGTTGAAAACTGCAAATATCTACAAGATGACCTAACATCCGTATATAATTAGTGTTGTAATAATTATCTCCTCTTTAATATTGAAAAATGCAAAACCATTAGTTTTTCTCGTAATAAACAGCTTATATATTTTGATTATGCTATTAATAATGATATTCTTGAGAAAATAAATGAAATTAAAGATTTGGGAATAATTTTTGACACTAAACTGTCTTTCGCAAGTTCTATTTGTGGTCATACATCTAAAATGTTGGGTTATGTTAAAAGAATGTTTGTTGACTTATCGGCTGCATTATTTAAAATCGTTTATTCTGCTTATGTACGCTCACATTTAGAATTTTCGTCGTGCGTTTGGTCCCCTACTAAAGCCATTTATGTAAATTCATTAGAAAAGATTCAGACTAAGTTTTTAAGATGTTTATAGTGATGTTGACATAGCCTCAATTGCATTCGAGTTAAATATAGATAAACTTTGCTGTCGAAGATTTTATGCGGACATGTCATTTTTTTATAAACTTATTTCATATAATATCCAATGCTCATCTCTTTTATCTAAAGTAAGCTTTTATGTGAATATTACAAACCGACCCACCAGATATGTACCCATATTTAGAGTACCATTTCAATAAACCAAGCAAGGAATGAGCTCTAAAAGCTCAAGATTTACACAAAATTATTGTAGCTGAGATATCCTTTTGTATAGGTTGAAACAAAACGACAATGCTTTAAAATCAATTGAAGGAATATTAATAGTGTAGCATAACTTAATTTTCTTGTGCTATTGATGTTGTAGGCAGTTTCCGTTGGCGGTTTTAAAATTGAATTAACCTGATTGCACGGCGACGGTTTGTATCGGGTTATGTTAATCCGAATAATCGAGAGCGTGGCCATTGCAGCGTCATTATTGCTCAAACGGCCGGACCGCAGAGCACATCCCATATTTGCATTCGCAACCGTAGAATTTGCATAATGCATTCCAGACTTAAATGAGCCAAAAGCAGTATTACCTATTAAAAAGGCACGACCGGTCTGCTAGAATGAACGCTGAGCGCACATTACGTACGCTATCTAATTAATAATAATCGTTCCATTATTCAGCTGGTATTTCCTATAGAAAAAAAAACCTTTTCAGCTGTTTTCACTCTTTTATTAAAATTCAAATTGATGCATAATTGCGTGTAAAAGCTTTTATAATAAGGTTTTAAAAGTTTCATCATCACTGGCTTTACTTTGTGTTCGAAAGAAAATAGAGGATTTGTAAAGTTATTATTATTTAGAATATTCAACATTCTTAAAATTTCCGATAATGAGGCTAAGAATGGAGAGTAATTAGTGTGAATAATTTCTTAGCGGTAAAACTTTTTTGATTAGCGAATATTATGTATTTTTCTTAATAATTAGTAGTATTACATCTGATAATAAGACACTCCGTACGCTTCTTCTCCTCTTGTTTTCTTTATTAGCTATCTACCGGTGGTCTTTTAGCCCTCTTAATAATTATTTGATTAAAAACTTACACAATTAATGCCAGTAAAAAACTATCGATACAGCAAACGTTTCGATTTAAATAACAAACGCAGTAAAATCGCTTTCAATTCAACAACAACTTGCCAACTTACGAACTCATCAATCTCCCTCATCCTATATTTAAAATTAACTTCGCGAACTTTTCGAATAGAGAAACAGCGTTTACGCGAGCAAAGGAAAAAAAAGGAAACCGAAACTTGGTCGGGAGAAGTAAAACATTCGTCTGTTTGTAAATTGATTTGCGGCGTTCAATTAATAATATAAAAAAAAGGGCCGCCCTTAGAAGGATTTCGATTCTGTTTTAAATTAAATCGGACAAACTTTGCGGATAGCTGTTCGGGGAATAGGGAAAAAGTTTCGCGTTTCCACGGTCGAATAAACAAATGCGCGCCAGTGAGGGGTGTGGGGGTTGGATAAATTGGAATTTTAGCCGAAAACCAGAAAGTGGTTGAATCGAGTTTACACACAATTTGTGTGTAATTACTACTTTGGCTTGTTTTTAGATTGTTATAAAGTTATTTTATACTGGATGTAATTAATAGTTAATGTTTACATTTATTTGTTGAGGTTTTATAAACAAGTTAGTATAATTTAAATGTGTATTACATGATATTTTAAAATATTTAAGTTATTTACCTAATTATTTATATAATCATTATAATTGTAAGTAGTGTAATACTGAAAGGTTAAATTAGGTTTGCGGCGCTAGGTTGAGGTTCACGTAAACTTACTTCAGTAACAATTGGTCACTCAAGGTGACACTACTGTTAATTATTTAATATAACTGTTAGAAAAATTATGGCATTCAAACTTAATAAAGGGTCGAGTCCATAGCAAGGCTTTAAGTCCTTAGTGTGCCACTTTCCTATATCTTCACCATCCTCATCAAGGAGAGAATAAAAAAATTTCCCGAATTGCTGCTTAATTTTGTACCTTTAAATCTGGGTGCTAACTTGGCCGAAAATGGAGATGGAGCAGACAATACATTGTTAGAAAGAGCATCCGGAACAACCGTGTGCACCCTTTGTATACTCGATCTCCACACCAGTAGGTTCTTTGACATTTTGCAACCACAGAAGCGAATGTGATCAGTAATCACCTTAAAAGGAACTCCCTCAACGTAATGACAGAACTATTCTATTCCAAACAAAACGGTCAAGCACTCCTTTTCATTAGCACAAAACTTTCGCTCGGAATCCGATAATGTACGGCTAGCATAAGCAATTGGAACTCTGTTGAATTTACTGCAGTGATTGTGATGAGATTCGGTTCGATATTTGCTGCTTTTTCAGCCTTCTGTGTTGCCGGTTCATCTACTTCTGTACTACATATTTGATTACTGCTTACTTCAGGAAGGTCATCACTGGAGGTTACTTTCATTTCAGTTTTTGTCTTCCTCCTTCTACTCCGCCCCTTCTCCTCCTCCTCAACTTCTACTTTAGAAACAAAGGCTTCCTCTGCTTTAGGTTTCCTAGGTATTTTGAACGAGTATAAGACAACCTCTTTTTTATTGGTGTAAAGGTTATCTAGTGGGGATTGGAAATTATCATCTTCAGCGTTTGAGCTGGAGTACATTTGATCGTACCTAAACTTTCTAGTCCCTACTGTGGTTTCTGTCTGGTGATCGCCTCTTTTTGTAATCATCTTTTTTTCTATTTCGATGATCTTTGCTCTTTAGACCTACCCCTGTGCCCTCTTCCTCTCTCTCTAGATCGGCCTCGACGTTCTCTCGAACTGGATATTCCGACGCATCTCTAGACGTAGACCTGCCTCGGATTGCTCTAGAAGAAAATTTTCCACGTTCTTCTCGCGTAACTGATTTCCCCCGTATTTCTCTAAAAGTTGACTTTCCACGTTCTTCCCTAGAAACGGATTTGCTACTAACCTAACCTAACCTAACCTAACCTAACCTAACCTAACCTAACCTAACCTAACCTAACCTAACCTAACCTAACCTAACCTAACCTAACCTAGAAACTGATTTTGCACGTATTTCTCTAGAAGTAGATCGCCCACGTTCTTCTCTACCAACTGACCTCTCGCGTTCACCTCTAACCGCAATCTTTATACGTTCTTCTTTTGGTTCGTCTCTTGTGACTGATTTAGCACGTTCTTGTCTATAGGCTGTTTTTTCACACTCATCTCTTGAAACGGATTTGCCGTTTATTTCTCTAGGCACTGATTTATCACTGATATCCAGCTATCTTTTCTGGTATCTTCTTCATTAGAATCCCTCATCTGACCTCGGTGAAACTCATCTCTCCTCGATATTCGAGGATCACGTGATTCTCTTTCTTCCCTCCACGATTTGTAACTGATGAGAGTGTCCATGTCACGATTGAATTGAATAAAGTTTATTTCTCTGCATATTTGACTGAAATTTGTTGAATGGTTGAAAGTAGTGATAACCCCCAGAATATTGGTTTGGCGTTTGCCATCCTTGCTGTGCATAGTAATCATTTTTAGAATCATTATCACTGTTTAAATGTTAAGGTGGTTGATTTATTCAAAGTTCTTGAAATCTATTCTGATGTGGCATTTCAAGCTGATTAAAGTTAGGTGGCGTAAAATTTGGCACGTTTTGACGTGACCCCAGTATGTTCATATGATGATTCGGTATTAATTGGAAATTGTCATTCTGCTGAAAGTTCATATTTGGGTCACATTCGGTCTGTTCTGAAATTGTTGATTGATTGGAAACATTTTTCTATTATCCGTAAGAGTATTTGCAATGGGATTACTGTATATTGCGGGATGTAATAACTGTTATTTTGACTTGGTTAATGTACAGGGAATTCCCAAAAACGTTTAGTGTATTTATTTGGTGATAAAAATCCATCAGAATTTGTTTTCGTGAATGGTGGTGCATTTTTTGATAGCATTCTAGGATTCCCTTTTGGAAGGTTGTCAAATAAATTTTGATCCGTTGGGATTTTATTTTCTTCTGGCTTTTACGTCTGTTGTAGAGAGAACATTTTTTTTTTTTTTTTTCTTGAATTAGTTCATCTGTGTAATTCTCCTTATTTAATGGTATATTTAATTAATCACGCTTTTCTACATAGATTAATAAATATACCATTAAATAAGGAGAATTACACAGATGAACTAAACGTTATAAAAACTATCGCGACAAACAACGGTTATAATAATACGTTAATAGATAAGCTACTGAGAAAGAAAAAACAAAAAGAATTTCTAAAATACTTTTATCCGCCACAAGAACAATGCAATAAATGGTTTAAAATCGGATTCATCAATGAACTGTCACATAAAATTATGAACTGTTTTAAAGGGAATGAATTTAATATTATTTGCACTAATACTTTGAATATTGGCAAATTATTAATTAATAACAAAACAAACATAGAAAATGTCAAAAAATGTGGTATATATGAGATTCATTGTGATCAGTGCGATGCAATTTACATTGGCCAAACGGGAAGATCTTTTGAAGTGAGGTTAAAAGAACATAAAAAATCAATCATGGATAACAAATATGCCACAGGTTTTGCTAAACATTGCATTGAAAAAAATCATTTTTTCAACGCAAAAGAATTTAAAATCTTACACTCAGGTAATAAGGGACGGCATTTAACGCTGAAGGAGGGATTAGAAATAAACAAAGCCATAAAATCCGGGAAATTTGTCGTAAATGATAATGAAGAGATTTGGAACTCCCCGATTATGACATCCCTTATTACCTGACTGGAAGTATATATATAACAATACAACATCTCTGTATTTCATTCTTTGATAATGACATAATTGTCGAAACTAGTCAGATTAAATAAATAAACAGTGAAACAAACCAAGTGTAAATTGTCTTTTTTCTAGAGAACATTTTTTGTTCGTTTTGTTTTATTGGACTTACGGATTCGATCAATTTTTTGATTATATTAAGAGGGATGATCAAATCCTCTGGTTTTAGAATATTTTCTAGATTTGGGATTATATTTATCAGCGAGGCGTTTATAAACTTTCTCTGGTGGTTTTTTATCAGGTGATTTATTCGCTGTTTTGTCTTTTATGATTAATTAATTATCTTGATTCTCCTTATGCTTTTCACTTTGTTTGCCATCTTTAAGTTCCTTACTATCCCTACGCTTATCCGGCTTATCTTTGCGTTTATCGATTGCTCCCACCTTACTATCCCTGCGCTTCTGAACGTGGATCTTCTCGTCGATGCTGGATAATAAATGTGGAATCCGCCGCGTCTTTTACGATCTTTTCGACTTTATTTTTTTTTCTTTTTTCTTATCCAATTTCGAGGGACTGATGAATGGACTCCCTTACCCTCACAATTTGGTTGTATTAGTACGCAACTCAGCCTAACATCCGAGCATCCCATTTAATGTAAAAGGGCTTATTAAAATCAGGCGTTGCCAAAACTGAAGCAGTAATAAGGACATTTTTAATTAATTTCAACGATGTTTCAACCTCACAAGTCCACTGTATGTACTTCGACTTAAGTTTTAAACCGCCTGTACCAAGAACACATACCCATAAAGCATCCAAAAACAGAAATCAAAGAGAAAATAAGCATCTAAATGCTAAACGAAATGCTGACCAAAATTTGTATGTTTTACTTGTATATACTTTTCTGTACAAATTTTATTGATATTTTACTGATATTCTTTTATAAATAAAAGCTTTAATAAAGCCTGCATCGCAGTAAGTGGTTGAGGGTATTCCACTATTGCGGATATATTTGCTGGATCAGTCCTCAAACCCAAGCGATCTACAACTAAACTCAAGTTATGCAAGGAGGAGTGAGATTTTTCATCGTAGAATTCGCATTTCTCCAAATTGACCGTCAAGTTAGCTTCTTTGAGCCCGAAAAACACCTCATTAGGCACCGAAAGGTGAGTTTCAAAATCAGGGATTGCCATGATAACATCATCGAGGTAAACAAAACAAACAATACGGTTTGAGAGCAGGCCTAAGTACTTGGTCCATCCATCTTTGTTGAGTTTGCGAAGCATTGCTAAATCCGAATGGCATGACAGTGAATTCATAAAGGCCCTTTCTTGACACTGCAGACGCCTTTTTTTTCCCTGAGTCCTCACCCAATGGTAAAAGGCTGATTTCAAATCGACACTAGAGAGGAATCAGGCACCATCAACTTTATTTAAGATATGATCCAGAATCACAGAAGATAAGCATCACGCTGCATCAGGGAATTTAGTTAAGATTGTTAAAACAAAAGCACAGTACACCATTAGATTTTTTGAAAAATAAAATTGAAACCTCAGAGACAAAAGGACTTGTTAAGCACACCTAAGGGCTCAATATTATCAATTTTATTATACAAATGTTGTACCATATAGGGGAATAGCGGGTCTCGCAGTGGATGACGGATGTAGAGCTGGACGTGGCGGCCGAAAAAACGACGGCCGTTAAACGGCAAGGTTAATATCTTGGGCCACGACGTGGCTGTGGGCAAAACGATAAGGTACCTGGGGGTCACAATCGAAACAAACCCATTGTGCAGCAGACACGTGTTGGAGGCGGCCCGAGCCACCACGGCTATGTCAGCCTTGCTAGCAAACATCGGCGGCCTGTCCGAGGGCAAAAGGAGACTACTGCTGCGAGCCTGCTCCAGCCAAGCAATTGTACGCTGCACCAGCATTGGCAAAATGCATTGAGGCACAAAGAATCAGGGACAGGCTACGCGGAGCCCTAAGATCTAGCGCAATCCGGGTGACCTGGGTACCGCACGATCTCCACCGAGACCGCCGAAGTACTTGAATCGCCTTTCCTTGGAGATCGTGGCCAGAGAAGAGGTTTTCGTAAACGAGGAGTGGAACAACGAAGAGTACTATGCCCCGCCCAACGCAGGCTGATGGACCAGTGGCAGGTGCGTTGGGACGTCGACCAGGAGTAAGACATCTGGACGAAGGAGCTCATCCCAGCGCTAGAGCCTTGGATGACCAGAAGGCACGGGTGCTTCGGCAAATACCTTCACAAAATTGGAAATGCCCCCAGTGAGAAGTTCCCTTGGTTCAGCGGCATAGTGGACGACGTGCGCCACACGTTCTTGGCATGCCCGCGGTGATAACAGAAATGAGAAGCGCTGAGCAGGGAGTTGGGCGGGCCTGTCGAACCAGGTACCCTCGTTCTTCACATGCTGGAGAGCGAGAAGAAATGGGCCACGGCGGACCGAACGGCCAGGGAAATTTTGAAAGCGAAAGAAGCCTTTCTTTTAGAGTTAGCTGGCGCAGTTGGGGCATTTGGGGTAGTTTGGCAATTGGGGCA
Source organism: Ontholestes murinus (assembly GCA_963969525.1). NCBI lineage: Eukaryota > Metazoa > Arthropoda > Insecta > Coleoptera > Staphylinidae > Ontholestes > Ontholestes murinus. The sequence continues at coordinate 12,944,845 of OZ018393.1, forward strand.
GTTGAGGCAGTTGGGATCGTTAGCGCAGTTAAGGTAGGTGGGGCAGTTGGAGCAGTTGGTGGAGCTGGCAGGGCAGCCAGGGCAGAACACGCAAGCGAGGATGAGGAGGATAACTCCGAGGACAAAGCCCCCCATCAGGTGAAGTGTGTAACGATGCCACTGATGTCCCTGTCTTGTCGACCAGTCCATCGGTCAACCAGCATGGACGGATCCCGCGTTGATGGCGGTAGAACATCGCAAACATCAGAGCTCCCATGCAAATATATAAAGCGGGGACGGTGAATAGACCACAGTAGCAACACTGGACATCGTGCGGCCTTAAGTGGGATTAAGTCCATAAAAAAGGCTTTGCTTAGAGAGCCTTCCACACAAACTTTAAAAGACCAAGAAAAATAATACATCTAAAACCTTAAGGTTACGTATCACTCCATAAACAGAAAGAGGCAAGATAAGGCAACCTTTAATTGTCTGCGCAAATCCATCAGCGGTAGCTGTCGCCTTTTCCTCGCACTTCATTAACTTTAAAGCTTTAATCCAGAACCTCCAAGCACGAATAGCTTGCACTGGAATCGAAATGGGTGCTCAACAAAAGGCCACATATAGATATATTTAAATAAGGCCGCATGTAAAAATAAAATAAAAAGGATTAAATATCTTGGTGGACACAAAATAGAGTGTTGTTTAAAAACACTCCAAAATTCATCATTAAATTCGAGTATTAACTCCACAGAACAAGATATTATAGACGAATTAACCCAGGAATTAAAAAGCAAAACAGCATATATTGAAAAACTTGCGTCACGAATTAAGTCCCTCGAAAATGAAGCCCTAGATGCAGAAGAGTCGTTTACCCAGTCGATTGAAAATGTGGAAAAAAAGGTGAAACCATTTTAACAACAATTAGTACTTGTTAATCGCAAAAACAAGGACCTAAAGCATGAGTTAAACTGCTATAAATAAGCAGATCAAAAAGAACCACATATGAATGCATCATGGAACTTGGACGAAGACAAAGGACAGTCTTTAGAAGAAGCCACTATATTAAAAAATTGTAAAAAATCCAATTTACACTTAATAAATATAAAACAACAAAAATTCGAGCTGGACAAAGTCAACTTAAATAACATTAAACTTAAACAAAAATTAAATCAACTTCGTTTTACCAAAGATACATCGCAAAGTAATTCGAAGGAGAATAATTCATATGCAAAAGTTTTTAAAAACACTACAAAACTTCTTCTACTATCAGATAACAACGATAAGCATCTAACAAAACACTTTACAAATTTATTTAATAAAAACAACGTAAGCCCTGATGTAATATCTATATTTAAACCTAATGCTAAATTTGATCAAGTTGTCGAAGATGCTGCAAAATTAGGCAAATATTTTACAAAGAATGACCATGTCTTTATTTTTGCTGGTACTGTTAATGCTCTTAAAGGGTCGAGTATAAATTGAGCATTTTATCTCCATTGACATCAATGACAAATGTAAATTTAATTGCAAATCCGTTTTGGATATGAAGGAAGGTTTTAAATTCAGTAATAGAGGAATTAAATAATTTTTTAGACAGATTTGCAAAAGAACTAAAATGTGACTTTATAGATATTAATAAAATAACAAAAATAAATATAAGAGGATATTTTCATATACTACCAAGATACAAAACAAAATTATTGAAGAAAATAATGCAAACAGTTATGAGTGAAAAAATACCAAAGCTTTTATTTGAACCACTGAACGAAAACTCTTCATCTCCAAAAAACTAAATTGTACAATATTGCACAACATTAGAAATAATTATAGACAAGCGTACAAATCAGCATTAAAAACTGGGCGAATTAAAGCAAATGCTAAATATATACAGAATTCAAATAACGAAATTGCAGCAATGTGGAGTATTATCAAAGCAATAAACAATCCGGCATTGCCAGAGAAAAACTGTAAATTTACTGCAGATGATTTTAATATTTATTTCGCGAAAGTTGCTAATAACATAATTATGGAGATGGAAGAACAAAAGATATTGCAAATTCAACTTACTAAATACTTTGTTTCATCGAATTTATTTACCAAATGTCAATATGGATATCGAAAAGGTTATTCTACTTCGGATGCTATATTAAAATTTATAGATTTTACATTAAATGGTTTTGAACGAGAGGTAGAGGTGAAGTCTACATTCCTTGATTTGTCGAAAGCTTTTGACTGTGTTTCTAATAGTATACTACTTCGCAAATTATACTGCTATAACGTCCATCCAGATAGTATAAAACTAATTTTATCATATTTGTCAGGTAGAACTCACTGTACATACTATAAAAATACAATATCGAACACAACCAAGTTAGAGCACAGGGTTCCACAGGGTTCAATTCTTGGACCGCTACTATTTCTTATATATATCAACGACTTTCCATGTAGCCTTCCTTGTTCAGATGTGATCATATTTGCGGACGATACCACTATTTCTAATTCAGTGGGGTCATGCTCTGAACAAGAAGTAGTAATATCGTATACAGAATGGTTTTGTAGCAGTAAATTAAAGTTAAATGAACAAAAAAACAAAAAACTTAATCTGTCACTACGGAAATCTAATTTAAATAATGAATCAACGAAATTTTTTGGTGTACAGTCCCACATACAATATGGCCTAATTGCTTGGGGTTATTCAGCAATTAAACATAGAATATTCAACATTATAATTTTAACTAATATTGTACGTGATATCCCTATATTATTTTAATCCATATTCTAGTCATGATTTTATTACATTGTACTGTTTTTATGTCCTCTAGTCAATTCGTTTTGTTAAAATAATTTTAATTTGACATAATAATACCTCAATTATTACTAATTTTATAAGACCATTATCAGCACTAAGTGAATCTTTCTAGATAGCGGAAAGTAGATATATGTATATAAAATACTTATTTAAATTTAATCTGTATATAATATATTTTTAATTAATATTAGTATAGTATAGATATTATTATTATTATTATTATTATAGACGTAGTAACATATTTAAAATTATATTGACAAGTGTAAAGCTGCAAAACTATTGGCACAATAAAGAATATTATTGTTATTATTATTAGGGGCTCCACAGCCACACAAAAAAACACGACAAACTTTCGTACTGCTTGAATGCAAATGTTTTAATGTGTTACAATTCTAGCATACCCTATTACTTACTAATAGAAGTTAGTCGATTTAAGGCTTCTCCAATCGTCTACAGAGGTTGCATAACATTTCCACTGATTTAATCTCTTGCTAAATGTGGATGGGAAAAAGGCAAAATATTTTTTCTTAAGATCCTAATGTTAAATTTCTCCGAAGGTGCTGTACTAAGGCGATGAAAGAGATTTTCTTTCGCAGAAAAATACACAATGATCTTTTTTAAGGATCCTACTTACGAGACCAAATTTCATCTTCCAACCTAACCTCAATATCGTGTGAAAGAAAATGATCTTAGTTGCCATCAAATTATCTCAAGTTTTAATACGGTCTTCAAGCCCATGGAACTATACATGGCATGACCAGTAAAAAGTTATATAGCAGAACTCAATAACATTTGTTTAGAGTCATTTCGAAAAGTCATAACTCATTCACACGTTTTAATAAATCAAAAACATTATCCTGACTACCATCAAAATGAAGCTACTATTTATGGATCCCAGCCGGTTTCAAAATTCTGGTCTCGATTCCCTTTGGCGCCATAGCTGCTGCAAGGTCCGGAGGACTATAAACTTGTGATCATTTCATATCAAAGTTTATAAGAGAAAACATTATGAGTAGTTTATCACCTTTAAATTCCAACTAAAGCAACTACTTCACCCTTTTAGATGAGTAAAACGGCTACCTAATTTCTTAAAAGTTTTCTCACAAGATCTATCATAATTAGCTACGATTTCTACCAAAGAACTCAAACACTGTTCGTATGATTTAACGGAAAACAATTTCGTAAAGCTGTACGTTTAACACTATCCTCACAACGAGTTGCCAACCATCATAAACGCAGCTGATATGCCACTTTATATACTCTCAGTTGCATTGGGTTTATATTGAAATTCATTTCTATAAAGTAAACTTATTGCCAACCCAAATACCTATCGACAAGAATTTATAAGTTATGCTCACTCGTTGCATCTAATAAACTAAATAAACGTTGAACTAATTACGAAGAAACACCTACATTCTAATTAATATTAAACCAATAACTTGATGAATAATAGATGAATCAACAAAGCTTATACTCCTAATTAAATTGATTTGGTTCAAACACGGGAAAATTAAAGACGACTATTTAATATGTGAAACTTACGATCGAATTTAATTAACAATACTTTCCCCTATATATTCTATATATGGAATGTTTAATATACAGTTGTTTTCTGTTGATTAATAACAATACTCTAACATAACCACTTAATAAATCTCCAGCAAACATAATTTATGCCCAAGCTGCGCAACTTTAATTTCACATACGATTCTTACTAAAAAAAAAAAAAAAATCGGGGAATGAATTATACGGAGCAGAGATTTATTATTTCTTCCGTTTCTGATTCCGACCTAATCTAGCTGCCGTTGCCAAGGGTCCGACCGCAAAGTTGCAGGCTTCTGTGCTATCGCACCACATTGATTTATCCGGTTAATAACTTTCCGACCCGGCGCATCCACCATATCTCACACAGCGACGTTTATGCCCTGTCGTTACATATTGTGAATGGTGGAGTAATTATAATGTGTCTGCGGGATTTGCGATCCAAAGGTCACGCATTAAAGTTATTATCAATATGGAACAGGGTGCGCGCCCTTGATACGTGAGGGTGTCTCGACACTTGCAATTCAGGCCCTATCCCGTACGCAACAAGTGAAAGAAATCGGAGGGAAATTAATGGTGTTCGCGTGACGGCCCTCACGAAAACCCCACTTCGTAACAACGAAAGTGCACCACAAGTTGGCCCTTGAATTCATCAATCACGAAGTACAAATAGATTCGTGTAGTTTATCCTTTTTTGGGAGTTTAACGTAACAAACTGGACATGCATTAATATTACATTAGGGATTATTATTTATGAATGTTAGGCACACCACATATTGGTTTTTAATTAAAACGCATTATGTTTTGTTGATGGTAGTATTAATATGTTAAAATTTATAATTTTGTAAGTAAATAAGCAATTAATATACTATGTAGGTTGCTCAATTATAGTTAGGAGATTTAGTTTCAGTTCTAGTCAATTTCAGCAGTAACTTATTTACATGAAAGGGACATAAAATCATGGAGCCATTTTTAGATATGTAACATCAAAGGAACTACAGGTACGCTATAAATCCAGCACACAAGAGGTTGCAATATGAATTCATTTCAGCAGTATCCCCACGGACGTATTTAATTTTAGCCAATTTGCAAGTTACTAGCCGCGTAACAAATTACTATTAGGTCGTATTCAAAAGTGAATTTCAGCACGATTCTAGCGAACTCAATTTTCGTTTTATTACACCGAATGAAATTTCCTATGCGGGCATGTTTAACGATTTTAATTTTGTGCTCTGATATTTTCTGGCGATAGTGCATTACATTTACAGTTGAATTCAACCAATAAATTCAACGTATGAATATATGAAATTAAAAACCGAAAAAAGTTCCAAACAGATTTACAAAAAAAATATGAATATTAATTAATCAACAAATCGCTGAATCAATGAAGCGATGAATGAATAATTCAAAGAAATAATGAATCAAAAATTCGATAAAATTCAATTATTAAATGAATCAATCAACCGGTGACTTAATTAATCAATAAATCAATGATTCACTCGTTTTTTCTCTAATAATAAAATTACATAATCTAATCTACTATTATAAAAAATTATTGAACAAATATTAAAACTATATATTTGTAGAATAATTATTTGTAATAGTAGATTAATGTAATGATTATGTAATTTTATTATTAAAGAAAAAAACTGTGGCTTTTTTGTTTTGTAATATTTCTGTAAGATTTCATTCAGAAAGCAAAACATTTTTTTTAACATTTGTATTAAAAACACATATTTTTAATAATACTTAATTAAGTGTATTATTAATATTTTCATTAATTATATCTCTGTTATAAACCGCAACGTTTCCATCGATAATTCCCCGAACGTAAGTCTTGGCATTTTACCACCACCTCCTTCTTACCCCTGGCATCCTAATCTCTCGGCGGAGGTGGAATCGATAGAACGTGCTCACCTGGAAAATAAGGAAGGAGAAAATATTAGCGAAGTAAATCGGAAAACCGTCACTTTCGGGGCAGGTCCATTAATTGTGCCCCGGAAACTTCTTCTCCACGGCAGCGGATTTTCTTCCAAAAAAGAAAAACGAGGGGAAAAATAATTAAATCTCTTCTTCCGAGGGTATCGTAAACACCGTCTCCGGAGAGACACGCAGGGGGAACTGTTGCAACATCATTACCCGACCCTTTGCACCGTAATTAGTTTATAGTTCCGCCCAAATCAATGCGGTTTAATTAACTGTATTAACGCGGATATTAAAGCTGTAACACCTAATCAATCACGTCAATGTCAATGAGGAAACTATTTAATTACATAAAAATATCCTTTATTGTTGCCATTACATCATTACTTTTATCTGAGAATGTATTTATAGGAGGCGAACTCGAATTCCAATTAATATTACAGTAACCTAGAGACGATCAAATATTTAGGATGAGGAGGCACGAAAATGACATTACGACCATGTATATAACGTAAAACTACACTTACATGAAGTAATTTTAGATATTATATATCCTCCTCGTACATCATGCAAGAGTTATGTAACAATTTCAGCCCATTTATTACGTATGAAACTTTTGGTGGATGCGCCGGGATCCATTTTCTTACCATAACTTTTTGACTAATGGGTAAAAATAATAAAACAAAATTATTCCTTCCAGACATAAAAGTTCTATAATACTAAATCAACACAAATAAATTGATTTATAATAACTTTGTATGTATTAAAATTGAAATTTTTATACATACAAAGTATAACTTTTAATTATTGATTCTAGCAAATTCGTATAAGTAAAATAATAGTTTTAGAATAACTTTAAACTTTACAATCAATAAATTCTTCTGTTCGGTAATAAAATCTGTTTTCTTGTTGATCTCCGTGGTTTTAATATACCGTAAAACGTCGTCTGCCACAGGCACGAATTCGACATAAAACTCCACTCGAAACTGAATAATTTTGTCGCACGGAAGGGCATTACAAGCACTTCCTGTACGAAGTCCAGGAATAATGTAACAGTTTCGCGCGATTTATTGCCGGCGAGGCTTCGGCTGCAGCATGCCTGCCGCTGTTACTCTCGATAACAAACTGCAGCAAATGCCACAACCCGATTGTAAGTAGTTACAGTTGGTAATTCGGCATTATAAATGGGACTTATTAGTATTAATAAGTTTAATGCGGTGGCTGGTATTTATGCCCGGGTTTTATTCAACCGCATCTTCTTACGCCGGCAAGAAAAGTTGAATAGTTTAAGACGGTTTTACGGTTTAAATTAGTTCCATAACTTAAACAAGATTATTTTATCATACACTTTAATTACGATAGACTTATACTTAGAAGCTCCTACCTAAGTAAAAGTAATTTTTAATAAGCCCTAATATTTTTTTAGTAAATTATCAGTTATTATTTTTAAATGGTAAATAAAACATTTAAAACAAAGCATTAAGGTAGCAGGAAATATAAAATTTAAACCTTGTTATATAAGAGTAATATTTTATTGATTTATTTAGTTTGAACTAACAGCATATTAATTTTAATAAAAAGGTGTACATATGTGCCCTTTAGAAGATTGTATCAACACAGAATCAATTACTAGAACATCCAATCCCAGTGGCACCATAATTATTAAACACAAACAAACACGCCTGATTGAAACATCAGAGCCAACAAGGTGTATAATTACAGAATAACAGATTAAGTTATACATTAAATAATTTAAACAATGATGTTAGATAGAATTGAATATGGAATCGTTTAATGTATACCCTTATACGTAAATACAACGATAAACTGTAGATATGATATATATATTTATCTTAATTACTACCTGCTAAATTTATTTGTCATCTGTCATCTTTCATCTGCCATCTGTCATCTGTCATTTGTCATCTGTCATTTGTCATTTGTCATTTGCCATCTGTCATCTGTCATCTGTCATCTGTCATCTGTCATCTGTCATCTGTCATCTGTCATCTGTCATCTGTCATCTGTCATCTGTCATCTGTCATCTGTCATCTGTCATCTGTCATCTGTCATCTGTCATCTGTCATCTGTCATCTGTCATCTGTCATCTGTTATCTGTCATCTGTTATCTGTCATCTGTCATCTGTCATCTGTCATCTGTCATCTGTCATTTGTCTTCTGTCATCCATCATATGTCATCTATCAACGGTCATATGTCATTTGTCATCTGTCATCTATCGTCTATCATCTGTTATCTGCCATCTATCAACGGTCATATGACATTTGTCATCTGTTATCTATCGTCTATCATTGAGAAAAATTAATCCTTAATTATTAATTAATGATTGATAGTATTCTGATACTAATATATTGATAATTTTCCATCTGTTATTTATCATCTACCACATATCATCTGTCAACTGTCAACCGTTAACCGTCATTTGTTATTGTCATCTACCAGGTGTCATCTGTAATCTGGCAAATTGTATTAAACAATGTTTAAATGTCTACTGTGCCGATAATATAATGATAATATGTGATCTGCCACCTGTCAAATGCCGTATGTCCACTATTTTCATTTTGTCTATTTCACACCATTGAAATCGTTTATCTTCAACATCTAGACTTCATGATGAATTTCTTTAATATTTTTAATTGTTATTTATCATTTTTCATCTGTTATCTCATATATTATCAGATTTTGTTTAAAATTATAATTTAAAAGATAATAATAATAATAAATCATCTATCTTCTTCTACTTGTCATATGACACCCATCATCTATTATGTACCATCTCTTAATTCTCAAAATTCAAATTACAAAAATAATAATCTTTCATCTGTCATTTGTCATCTGTCATCTGATTTTTAGATACTATTAAAAATGTTGATGCTTCATAACAAATGTTTTTTATTAACAATTATTATTTGTCAACTGCCATCTGTTATATATTATCAGATTTTTCTGGACAATAATATTTGCATATGATATCAGTATTCTGATATTGATCAAATAACATTTATCATCTATCATATGTCCTCTGTTTTTTTTTTCTTTAAGCAGGAATTAAAAATATACTGACAGTATCATTTATACGCCACAATATTCTTTCATATGTTATCTGTCATTTGTCATCTGTCAACTGTGATCTATTATGAGTCATTTATTACCTGTCACTTCTCACCTGTCAACTGTCATATATTTCGAGTCATCTGTCATCTGCCATCTATCATGTGTCCTGTATAATCAGCTCTCTTAAAATTTAATCAAAAAAGTTGAAACTATGATGTGTACAATGTTTTAAAAACAAATAACGAAGTGAATATTAAAATTCAGTGTAAGTATGGATTAGCACGTAGTAACCGTCGCAACCACACTCTTTATTAATTTATTTTCCATTCTACAATAATATTGTATAATTACTTACTTTATTTCTATTTTTCCTCCAATAAAATGGTGATGTGGCCATCATAGTACTTTCCCGATATTTTTCTCGAAAACTATGAGGTTTACGTAAAAAAGCTAATCTTAATAATTTGTTCAATTTTAAATTCTCTACAATTATTTTTATATAAAATTCATATAACTCCAATAGTTTATTATCAATTTGCAAAAAATGTCAAAAAATTCTATTTTTATTTTTTTCTCGAAAGTTAAGAATTTTATTCAGAATTTAGAAGAATAATTGCTGGAATCTTTAATCTTTAAAGAAACTAGAATCTGGATGCTAGTTATTTTAAATTTTAATTCTTGAAATTTTGAAGAGATAATAATAATAATAAAAATTTGGAAAGTTTAGAAAAAAAAAACAATTTCTTTAAAATTCTGACTAGGTAAAGCAAATATTTTCGAAAACCAGAAAAATGTAGGAAATTTAAAAAATAAATTAAAATTTCTGGAAAATTTCAATAAATTCAAATGCTGGAAATATCCAGTTAAAAATAGAAAATTTGCGAAAATAACGTTGGTTAATTTTTTTTTAAAGTTTGAAGAAAACATGATTAATAATTATAAGAAAATAGAAGAAAATTTTCTGGATAAATAAAACACCCTGAAAGATTTTTTTTGCAATTTGCAAATTGTAAAAATTTTTCAAGAAAATCACAATAGCTAAAAAAAATTGCTAGAACTTGTATGAAAACTCTTAACTTTTATGGAAACCTAAGACACGAATTTACTGAAGGTTATAGTTATCATTTTCAAAAAATGCCCTTTGAAATCACGCACAAATCATTCTAGATAATGGAAGATAAATTGTTGGAAATTTATAAAACCTTAATCTTCGAAAATTGCGGAAACCTAGAAGAGAAATTTTTATAGTTTCTAGAACTATTGAAAAAAAAATTAGTAATTAGTAAAACTAGCAAATTCTGAAATATTAATAAAAAGTTTTCGTAATTTAGAAAAAAGAATACTAGAAAAAACTTAAAAAATAAAAATCTAATTAATATTTTTCTAAACTAAAGGAAATATAGGGAATTTGAAATAAAAGAAACGTAAGTTGCTGAAAAATTTAAATGAATTCCAATGCTGAAAAATACCAATTAGAAAAGCATACGAAATTTGTGAAAATGAACGATAAGTTGCTGGAAAGTTCCGATAAGTTAAAGCAAAAACATGTTAGATATTAAAAGAGAAATTTCTGAAAATATATAAAACCCTAAACGATATTTTTCACAATTGGAAAAAGAAATTATTTAAAAATTCTCAATTTAAAAAAAAAAACAGAGTAGAGAATACTAAATATTGCACAATTAAAATCTTGTAATAATAAAAATACTAGCAAATTTAGAAAAACGATAGCTTGAAAGTACTAGAATTTTCAAAAAAGGTAGGAATCTGGATGAAATATTATTTGACAATTTGATGAAAAAAATTTGCAAATTGAAGAGACAAGCAAAATTTGGTGGAATATTCTAAGAAACCCTTAATTACTCAAAAATTCTGAAATAGAAAGAAAACATACTGAAAATTTTCAGAAAAAGAAACATAAGTTTCTGAAAAATTCCAATAAATTTCCATACTGTAAACGAGAATCATAGAAAATTCGCGAAATTTTAAAAATCATTGCTCAAAATCTCCAAAAGTTATAGCAAAAACATGCTTGATAAATCTTAGAAAATTCTCCTTAAAGTAATTGCTCGCCATTGAAAGAAGACATTATTAGAAAATTCCTAACCTTTAAGAAAATTACAAAACATAGAACCGAAACCTAAAACAAATTGTATTACTTCTGATAACATGTGTAACTTTAATGAAATATTTCATAATTTGGATCAAACATTACTAGAAAACTAAAGAATTTTCGAAAAAAGAAATTCTTCAACAATTCTAAAATCATCGGAGAAAATTCTTTAGATGAATGATAAAATCCTTAAGGAAATTACTCGCAATTAAAAAGAAACTTTGTTAGATTTTTCCTTACCTACAATAGAAATTACCTAGGATTCTGGAACTATAAAAGTACTTAAAATTAAAAAAAACTGCTGCTTAATTCAAGAACTGCATAATTATTCTTTCGGAACTTATAAGAATAATTGCTACAAATTCTGAAATCTTAAAAGAAATAAGTATCTGGATGATAATTTGTTTGAAAATTCTAGAAAACTTGAAGAAAACTTGAAGAAATTTGGTAAAGATATTCTTTTAAATTCCCAAAAACAAGGAAAAACTCGGTAGAAAGTTCAAAAAAACACAAAATTTACTGGAAAAGTTTGATAAGATTTAGCAAACAATTTCAAAAACTAGTAAAAAAGTAGAGAATTAAAAAAAACATGTGTTACTGATTAAAATGCAGTAAAAATCAAATAAGAAAAGCGTAAAGAATTCGCAAAAGCCAATGAAAAGTCGTTTGAAACTTCTAAAAGGTTATAGTAAATACATTCTAGATCATTTTCACAAATTGAAATTGTTGAAAGATATTAAAACCCTCAAAGAAATCTCTCACAATTGGGAAAATAACTTTCTAGATAATTCTTAACGTTTAAGAAAATTGGAAAAGCCTAGTATAGAAATTACAAAATGGTGATGTAGCCATCATAGTACTTTTCCTAGATTATACTCGAAAACTATGAGGTTTCTTAATGATTTGTTCTCTTTTGAATTCTCTACAATGTTTTGTAATAAATAACTCTAATAGTTTATTAGCAATTGGCAAAAAATATCAAAACTTTCAATTTTTATTTTATTTTTCAAATGTTAAGAATTTTATGAAAAATATGTTTCAATAAAACTTGTTCAGTCTTTTACTCCCTTTAAGTTTTGTTTGAACCGTTTTTTAAAATTTTTCATATTTAGAAAAATATCACCAAAAAACAAAAAAAACACCTCGGGTAAATATCCACTTCCGTTCTATGAACGTTCACCAAAAGCTTTTCAGTTCCAGTTTTTTAACGATAAAACCTTAAGTTTCAAGTTTCATCTCAAACCGATAATTCGTCTTTGAGTTACAGCACCCACCGACAGACAGACAGACACACACACAGACATAATTTTTTTTCACAAATTAGTTTAATGGACTCGGGGGACCCCAAAACGAATATTTCCGCTAAAAAAATGTTTAAAAAAAAAATCACGATCACAATACTTCCCCTATATATACTTCGTATATAGGGAAATCACTAATTTCTCTTTCAGATTTGTAAGATTTTCTTAACATTTTCTCTTCCAAATGGCTTGAATTAATTTTCCTTTAGAAGAGAATACTGGTTAATTAAAAAAAGCTGTAAGAGAAATTGCTAAAAAAAATCAGAAGTTTAGAACAAAGATTGTTCAAAAATTTAAATAACAAACAGGAAGGTATTGAAATTTTTTAACAATCTTTGTTCTAAACATCTGAATGTTTTAGCAATTTCTCTTAAAGCTTTTTATAATTAACATTTATTTAAGAATTCTGTTAGTTGTATTTCTGAAAAATGTTGGAAGAAATTTTTCACAATATCTAAAAATCGTAAAAAAATCTGAATTCACCGAAAAAATCCAAAATCTATGCAAAAAGCAATTACATCATATGAAGCAGAATGCTGCCAATTTCTAAAATTATAGATTATTAGTTGCTGATGAAATTTAGGACACTTGAAAAAATTATTTTCAGTAAAATCAGAAAAATCTAAAATCTAGAAGAGAAATTACTGAAAACATCTGAAAACCTACAAAAACAGGAGACATTTACGAACTTTCGTTGAAGAAAACATAAGTCGCAAAGTATAAATATTCAGAAGAAGAAATTTTTAAAACTGCACACCTTAAAGTAATTTTGGAAGGGAAATTGCTAGAAATTGCAAAAAAAAATCAAGAAGATTCGTAACAATTTGAGATTTTTGTGGAAGCGTTTATTTTGTGGTACAAATCAGTCTTCGTGTCTCCTTCTCCATTAAAAAATATATTAGAAATTTCTAAAATTCTAGACGGGAAATTATTAGCAATTTGAATAGTCATATTACTGAAAAACACTTGGAAACGCGAAATTAAACTCTTCACCTTAAGAAATAAATATCACTCCTATTCTTCGCAGCATATCTTAGGTATCTAACATAATTTTTTTTTAAATAAAATACTAACAGTATACAATAACAAAAATATAATGTGGTTTCAGAAACGTTTTTATTATTCTACAACAATGTTTCACAATACTGTGACGGTTTTGAAACCAACTGTGTCAGTATTTCATTAAGTGATATGGAGTAACACGTAACAAGTAACAGCCTCATCAATCCAGTGCAAAATTTATATCTGATAAAAATGACTTAAAACTTGTAGCTATAAGTGTGTAAGTTTTTGCAAAATCATCTGTCAACTGTCAAATATCAACCGTTAACTATCAATTGTTTTTATCATCTGCAATGTGTCATCTGTAATCTGACAAATTGTTTTAAACAATGTTTAAACTACCGATATACTGATAATACGTAATCTATCTTTTGTCATCTGTCATATGTATATCATCTATTTTTTTGGTCTATTTCACGCCATTGATTTTTTTTTTATCGTTAACATCTAGACTTCATGGTGATTATTTTAAACATTTTTAACTGTTATTTGTCAATTATTATCTGTTATATATTAACAGATTTTGTTTAAAATTATAATTTAAAATATAATAATAATAATAAATGATCTATCTCCTTTTACTTTCATGTACCATCTGTTAATTCTAAAAATTCAAATTACAAAAATAAAACAAACGTCTGAATAATTCTTATCTGTTATCTGTTAGCTGTCACCCGTTATCTATCATCTGTCATCTCTCATGTGTCATCTGCCATCTGTCATCTGTCATCTGCGACGCTATTAAAAAATTTTGATACGTAATTTAAAAAAAATTTCATTTACAATTATTATTTGTCATCTGTCATCTGTTATATATTATCTAACGTTTCTTGACAATATATGTAATTAGTTCTATGAAAATTTTAAACAAAAAGGTTCAAACTTTAATTTATATGTTATTTATGTAATAATTCTACTTGAAATTATCAATCATCTGTTTTTTTTTCTTAAATCTCTATTTAATAAAATATAGCATTACCCTATAGATATTATGATAACCGGTCTTTCAACTGCCATTTTTCATCTATCATCTATCGTAAGTTATTTTTATAAGCAGTTTATATTCAATATTTTTTGTTATTTGTTCTTCTTGAATATTAAATAAACAAATGTTAAAGATATTCACCGATTCTGATAATCTCTCATCTACCATCTATTATACCTGTCACCTGTCATCTATTATTTACTATATCTTACATGAAATCTGTTATTTCTTTTATTCAAAATTTTTAAAAGTGTACCATACTGATATATTGGTAATCTATATGTTTTGTTAAGACGATATTTTAAAACTTAAACCATCCAGATTTTATAAGGATCGTTCTTTTTATCTGTTTTAACTGGTATTGATCATCTATTATATCTCTCTTATGGTATCTAATTTAAATATCAATAACAATGACATATGGCATAAAATATCAGTCCTTTATTTAGTATATAACATTTGTAAACTATCCATATTTCATCTGTCATCTATCATCTGTCATTTGACATATGTCATCTATCATCTAACATCTATCTTCTGTTTGTTGACATCTGCTATCTGTCAACTGTCATCTTTTTTCTGTATTTTGTCATCAATTTATTACTTTAAGATATCGGGAAAGTTTGTTAAAATGTACAATCCACTATATTTTGGTGATTGTTCAGTTATCGTCAATATGTGATGAAGAAAATAGGCGACTTTTTTCTGGTGTAGGAAAATGTTTTTTGCGGCCGGACTGCCATCATGAAATATTATCCCATATCTTAATTGAGACTCAAAGTTGGAATGGTATAAAAGCAGCAATTGTTTTATTTCAAAAGTTTCTTTTAGCAACCTTATGGAATATACTATTGAGTTCAATTTTTTTGTTGGTTGTAAGCAATATTCGTTTTTTTATGTTGACGGGCCAGAGTCCTGAGCCTTTGAAATTGTTTTCAAATGTCTGAAGTAATCCAATTTTAAAAGCCCTCTCATTTTCCCGTTTTAAATTTATACCTGTTACGTAGAAATATCCCTCTGGACATATATTCTCTCTAATTAAGTTGTTTCCGGATTTACTCGACCCAAAAAATACAAGCCAATCTTGGAACTGCGGAAGAGTGAATATTTTCATTTGCAGTCCCCATGATGGATGTTCTCACTTTCTTCCATGCATCATTATTATTTTTATTTTCTGGTTTGTTCACATGTTGTATGTTATCTCTGGAATTGTTGTTTATATTTACTACTTGTTTGCCATGTAAATGTGTTGTTTCTTTTCCTGATTTCTTTTTCAAAACGTCTTTATAGGAGTTTATTTTCGATTCGATTAAATTGGTTTCTGCAGTTTTAAAGGAAACTTTCTCCATCTGTTGATCATTAGAGTTTGTATCTATATGTATTCGTTCTATAATTTGATGCTTATTTAGTAGGTAATTATTTGTCTTAATCAATGCTTCAATGTTAAGGGATGTGTTTAATTCCTCCTGTAATTGTACTTGTTTGGTGAGTGTCTCAATTTGATAGTAAAGTGAATTGTTATTCGCATCATGTAGGTTAGATATTATACATGTATGGTTAAGTATCCCATCCTTTTTACCATTTGAAAAGTACCCTGGATGGACAGTCACTGCATACAACTCTATCCCTCACTATTGTTGATCATATTTTTATTTACATTAACCTATACATATCCCAATAGGCTTTACCTATCATCTGTTATTTGGCATCTGTCATCTATCTTCTGTCATATTTCATTTGTCATCTGTCATCTATCATCTGTCACCTGCTATCTGTTATCTGCCATATCTCATAATTCATCTTTCACCTACCATATTTCTTCTTCCTTTTGTTATCTGCGATCTGTCGCCTATCATCTGCCTTCGTCATCAGCCATTACTCATCTGTAATCGGCTATATCTCTGTTTTCTTTAAGTTCATCCATCATCTGTCATTGGTCATCTGTTATCTGTCATCAGTCATCCATCATCTGTCATCTGTCATCTGTCACCTGTCATTTATCATCTGTGGTCTTTTATTTGTCATCTGTCATATGATATTAATCTGCTTAAATAAAAAGTAATTTCATATCTTTCACCTTGGTCTATATTTATAAAGTTATTTATCATCTGATATTTGTATTCTGCCATATGTCATCTTACCATTTATTATCTGTCATCTGTCAGATATCTTCTATTTTCCATCAACCGTAATCATCTGTCATCTGTTGTATATTAACTGACTTTTCTTGTGAATATTAATTTGCTTATGATATCTAATAAAATATCAGTATTCTGATATTTATCAGAATACCATTTTTCATCTATCATATGTCATCTGCTAAAATAAAAAGTAAGAAAGATATAATCTTTCACTTTGTTATATATTTATAAAGTTATCTATTAGGTCACATTTGTTATCTGTCATATATCATCTTTCATTTATTATCTGTCATCTGTCATATATTTTCTGTCATCCGTGATCTGTCAACTGTCATCTGTCATCTGTTACCTGTCATACCATTTTTGATCTATCTGTTTAATAATTAGAATAAAAATAGTAGTTGCAACATATAGATGTCCTAATTATCTATCATTTAACACTTGCCATCTGTTATCTCTTATGAATTCTATGAAATATTCGTAATCATCTATCGTCTCATAAAACTTTTCTTAAAACTCTATTTTGAAACATCATGAAGATTGGTGTTTCAATATTTGTTATTTCTAGCCGTCATTTGTCATTTTCAGTTTGTCATCTGTTCGTTATAATTTGTCATCTATGGTCAGTTTACTTACAAAGGTAATATTCTGATGATCTGTCGACTGGTATCAATATTTTTTTTTATTTTTCTTTCACTTATCATTTGTAATTTATAATCTATTATTTACCAAGAGAGGTTTTTTTGCTAAAACTGACAATCAAAAAATATATATAAATCTATGGCATATGTATAATGTATCTTAGTGTCTTAAGTAATTTGTGGTCAATCATTTGTTTTTTTTTTTAATTAAAAGCAATTAAAAATTTCGTAAACGAATTTATCTATTGTTGTTGGTGATAATATTTTATTTAATAATAAATCTAATTTTTAATATGTTCATCTGCTAAAGTAATACGTCATTTCATATATTTTACCTTTTTATACATTTATTATGTGTCATCTATCGTAGGTCATATATCAGCTGTAATCTATCATATCATATGCCATCTACTTCCGTCATCTGACATCTACCATCAAAAATCTGTCATCTGTCATCTATCATTAGTGATCTGTCATCTGTCATCTATCATTTGATATCTGTGAACTTTTATCTGTCATCTGTTATATGATTTTTATCTGCTGAAATAAAAATTAATTTCATATTTTTCGTCATCTATAATGCGTCATCTGTTATCTGTCAAATGTCACCTGTAATCTGTCATCTATCATTTGTCATCTGTGATGATTTTCATATGCTAAAATTAAAAGAAATTTCATATCTTTCATCTTTTCATATATATGTAAAGTTTTCTATCATGCGTCATCTGTCATCTGCAATCTGTCATCTGTCATATGACAACTGCCATCTACTATCTGCCATATATCATCAGTCATCTGTCAGTTTTCTTTAAATTAGAATAAAAATAGGAATTAAAACACAAAGACGTTCTTTTCCGTCTGTCAACTGTTATCTATAATTTGTCATCTATCGTCAGTCATTTTTATAAAATTAATTTCATCTATTATGAATCTTTTCTATATTTTCTTGCCATCTGTCATTTGTAATCTATATTCTATTATTCGTAATCTCACACTTGTTTTTTTTTTGCCACATTTTCCAAAAGAAAACAACCAATCTATGACATAAGTACATCTTGATGATAAATATATTTTAGTGTCTTTGGTAATTTGTATTTCGTCATTTGTTTTTTTTCTTCAGACTGCAATTAACAATTTTGTAAACGAATTTGTTGTTAATGTTGAAGATACTTCATGTATTGTAGCATACTTTTTATAATATTTTGTTAGAAAGAAGCGCAAAGATGTAATAAATAAATAAATAGGTAGTTCAAATTGTAAACGTTTGCGCTAAATCATGGAAAATGTGATTTTCGCAAAATTTTAACTTTAATTCTTTATTTTCGTTCCTCAAAAAAGTTTTTAAGTTGGAAGATTGTCAATTTATGTAGAATTTTTATTATATTAAATAATATAAATTATTTAATATAATAAGACGATTTCAAGTTGTTAAAATACATTTACCCTAAATTATATGATTAGAAAAAAAAACAGTTAAAAGTTTTTCAACTTTTTATATAGATTTCCCACAAATAAAAATTTTATACATGAAAAGTCTGTTATCTGTTATTTGACATCTGATACCTGTCACCTGTCATCTATTATGTGTCATCTGTCATTTAAAATATGTTATCTGTCATTTGCCATATTTTATCTGTTATCTGTCTTCTGTTATTTATCATCTGCGATCTTTTTAAAATGATATTCATCTGCTAAAATAAAAAAATATTTGATATATTTCAGCTTGTTATATATTTATAAAGTTATCTATCATGAAACATTTATTATCTATCATATGTCATCTTTCATCTATTATCTGTCATCTATCAGCTATCATCTACCTTCTATCTTCTATCATCTGTGATCATCTGCCATCTGTTATATTTTAAATAATTTTTCTTGACAATTATAATATTTGCATATGATATCTAATAAAATATTATAAATACTGATATTTTATTAGATATCATATGCAACTACACCATAGACGATTCTACTTGTAATTATCTCTCAACTGTTTTTTTAATATCTATTTAAAAACATAGTCATTACATATAGTCATCTATCTATCATGTGACATTTGTTATCTGTCAGATGTCGTCTTTCGTATATTATTTGTCAGCTGTTATATACCATCTATCTTCTATCTTCTGTTATCTGTCAACTGCCATTTGTCATCTATTATCTGTAATGTCATCTGCTTACTTTATCAATTAGAATAAAAAAAGTAATTGCAATATATAGACGTTCTAATTATCATTTAAAACCTGCCCTCTGCTTTCTGTTATGTATTCTATGTATGTATGTATTCTAATTTTCATAATCATCTGTCGTCTGTTTTTTTTCTTAAAACTCTATTAAAAAGTTTTGAAACGTCACGGCGATTGATTTTTTAATGTCTGTCATTTGTCATTTTCAGCTTATCATCTGTTATCAATAATCTGTCATCTATGATCAGTTTTTTCAAAGGTAATATTCTAATGATCTTTGGTCTAATATCAATCAGATTTTATTTTTCTGTCATCTGCCATTTGTAATTTATAATCTATTATTTACCGTAAAATATCATTTGTTTTTTGATAAAATTGACAATCAAAGAATATATATAAATCTATGGCATATGTATATGGATATGATATAATATATCTTAGTGTCTTGTGATCAGTCATTTGTTTTTGTATTCAAAGTGAAATTAAAAATTTCGTAAAGGCATTTATCTATTGTTGGTGGTAGTATATAATTTAATAATAAATTTAGTTTGTAATTTGTTCATCTGCTAAAGTAATACGTAATTATAAAGTCATCTGTCATATGAAATCTGGCATCTGTCAACTGTAATTTATTATGTCATATGTTATCTGCATCTGCCCTCTGTCTTTCATCATCTGTGATCTATCATCTATCATTTGTCATCTATGATCTTTTATCTGTCATCTATCAGGATTTTTATCTGCTAAAATAAAAAATAATTTCATATCTCTTATCTTTTTATATATTTATATAATTATCTATAATGTGTTATCTGTTGTCTATGATCTGTCACCTCTAATCTGAGATGTATCAACTGTTATGATTTCCATCTATTAAAATAAAAAGTAATTTCATATCTTTCAACTTTTCATACATTTGTAAAGTTTTTTTATCATGCTTCATCTGTCATCTGTAATCTGTCATATGTCATGTGTCAACTGTCATCAATCATCTGCCATATATGATCAGCCAATTGTCTGTTCAACGTAAAGACGTCGTAATTGTCTATTATTTGTCACCTGTCATATGTTGTCTGTTATGCACCATATGTAATTTTTGACATAAAAAATAAAAACTATATACTGCAGATTTGGTCATAATCATCTGGTAAGTTTTAAAATAAAATGATCTAGATATAATGGCGATCGGTCTTCCAATGTCTGCCATTTATTAGCGTCATTTGTCATTTTTAGTCTCTCAACTGTTATCTATAATCTGTCATCTAT
Source organism: Ontholestes murinus (assembly GCA_963969525.1). Classification (NCBI taxonomy): domain Eukaryota; kingdom Metazoa; phylum Arthropoda; class Insecta; order Coleoptera; family Staphylinidae; genus Ontholestes; species Ontholestes murinus. The sequence continues at coordinate 12,965,869 of OZ018393.1, forward strand.
CGTCACTCATTTTTATAAAGTTGATATTTTGATGATCTTTCATCTATTATCCATCTTATATATTTTACTGTCATCTGTCATTTGTAATCTATATTTTATATTCTATAATTTATCGTGACCAATCACTTGTTTTTTTGCTAATTTTGCCAAATAAAAAATACAAACCTATGTCATAAATACATCCTGGCAATAAATATATGCAATTAAGAATTTCATAACAAATTTATCAATTGTTGTTAATGAGGAAGATCCTTCATATTTTGTAATAAAAAACTTTTTTGATATTTTTTTAGAAAGGAGTGTAAAGATGTAATAAATAAATAAATAGTATTTTATTCAATAGTAAATTTAGTTTCTAATTTGTTCAAATTAATGAATTTTTTTTTAAATCTACTCAAATAGTGTATTTTCAACTGTTTTGAATTTATTAATTAGTAGTTTAATGTATGCAACTTAAGTTGCATCAATTAAATACACCTGTCTTTTTTTATTGCTGATTTCAGAGCATACCTTAATTTATTATTGCATTTACAATCGTTTATTTTATTCCCGTAAATATTTAACGATCATTAAGTAAATTCCCGTTTATGCTTTGCAAATACCTATTTATACGTCTGTACTTTTTGAGTAAATAAATGCTTTATGCTCGCTTATCGTCAGACAAGCGTGCAATTAAAGTACACGATCCCTCGCTAATCCGCCCCGAGGAGGGGATCACCACTTATCGTCTCGCCTTACAGCATCTAATCCCCGCCCCCCTTTGTTTCTTGTTCCAGGCAACGTGTTCGTGATAGCGGCCATCCTGCTGGAGAGGAACTTGCAAAACGTCGCCAACTACTTGATCCTGTCGCTGGCTGTGGCCGACCTGCTCGTCGCCTGCCTGGTCATGCCCCTGGGGGCGGTCTACGAGGTCAGCCACGAGTGGCGACTAGGACCCGAACTCTGCGACATGTGGACATCCAGTGATGTACTCTGTTGTACCGCTTCTATTCTACATCTAGTCGCCATTGCCTTAGATAGGTAAATATATTTTGTTAGTTTTGTAAAGATTTAATATCCGCAATATATAACAAGAGCTTCAAGCAATTCAATCATCCAATAAATGCAAAGAAACCAGCGCGAACGGATATAATACATACACCGCGAATATTATAATAAATCCCGGCGCATCCACCAGAAGTTTCCGGTAGAATATTAACGCATTCAGCGATCTCGGCGGTTTATTAATAATGTATGAAATACGCTTTGCACTATTATTATGCATTAGGAAACTTCTTCGTGTGCGAACTTCATTCCTACGCGGGCATATTTCGGGGTAGATTAATTGGAAAGTTGTGTTTGTTCTGGGCGAGCCTGAAGGGGGGAAACGCGAATATTATGTTTACCCGGAGCAGCTGGAGTGTGCAAAAATCATGCAGGATGTGTTGGAAAAATCCTGTACGCTTTTCGACCAGAATATACGGTGGAAAGCTCTCAGACTTTACAGGGTAAATATCTTTGCTTTCGTTCAGGTAAAAATGTACAAATAATATCTATAATTAGATGATAAATAAAATTTTATTTTCATTATATTTAAAATCTGATTGCTGTATTATTTATATTAATATAATATATTAAATTATATTTTCCTCAATATATAAAAACAACAATTAATGAAATTATTAATTTATCCTGTGGGTATTCTATATTTATAATCAATGAATTTTTCTACACTTTAATTTCTCTCCTCTCTATAAACCATTTAACGATTTCAATCAAGCCTCCGACTATCGATTTGCCCTTATTTGAACGTAACCCTTAATTCGAACTCGAGACTTCATCGCACCCCGATTAATCACATCAAAAAGATATATATTTTTTTTGTTTCGTTTCGCGGGTTAAACGTGTAATTATGAGACGAAAGAAAAACTTTCACGGCTGGGCGTTGCAGCGCAATTTAAACGCCAATTAGGCGCCGTTGTCTGTAATTAATTTATGCAAATTGTAAATTAATTGCAAGACGCAATCAAAATTCAGGGCCGGCGGTAAAAGTAAAAGAACTTTGCGCGGAGTAAATGAGATCTTGTTTTTTAATTTTTTTGTTTAAGCCCTCCGGCCCGGTGTCGGGATTAAAACTTTAAATCGCATCGGTTATGGAATTGGGGTGTGGTTTGATGGAATAATTGGGGTTTTAAGGCATAATGATGAATGCAGATAAATTAAATAAATAAAAGTATAGGTAAATTGTTTCTATTTTAAACTTATTTTTAGATGATTATTCTCTATACTTTCATCAAGAATTATAAAATATTGGTTGTTCTGTAGAAATATTTCAGAATTCTTGATGAAAGTTTTAGCACTTGAAAATTAATTCTAGAGAAAATTGATGGCGAAATCTGATAAGAAAATGATTGAAACATTCCGTAGTTTATTAATAGAACAAAAAATATCTTTATTGTTTTTATTGGTGTTGTTTATAGCTATAATTATGTAATAAAAAATATCTATTTAATAATTCTACAATTTCTACATAATTAATTAAAATAATTTATAGAGTTACATACATTATAAATGGTAAGCTTTTAAACGAATAAACGTAATAGCACATAAATTCCGTTAATTTGAGTTATTTTCAGACGGCCTAATGTGTACTTCCCCATAAAATTGAATGTACTTAGCCATGCCGCCCTATTAAGGGGACACAGCTGGAACATAAGCCCCCACATTAATTATTCATTATCACAGGCGCTTTAAATACGTACACGTGTTTAAATTCCATGCGTGCGTTCCAAACTCACTCCACATAAACTACAGATTCCATACTTAATCCAGCATTTGCAACAAAATTATTACTTTCAAACTGATATATCTGAAGATGTGGGAAATACACTTATGTCGTGGATAAACCGCATTAAAATTTAGTACGAAAACGTGTGCACCGCGTGCAATAAATTCACGCGAAAACACTCTCCTTAACAATATCCACCCTTCCTCCCTTCCCGCACCTTAAGAACCGGCGACGGCTAAATATTTCACGGAGGGAAATAAAACCGCGAGACGTAGATTTACATCTATAGAGGAACTGAGGCCTGAATCCTGAAAAGCCGCCCCCCGCTCCTTAAAATTTACGCCTGCCGCAATTTTTAACCATAATACACGAACACATTCTAGAGATTTATCTCCGTCTTGTGTACAATTCCCCGGCATCCATATTATGATTAAATGTATAAAAAGGACTAATTTATCTGCGACGAATAAAAGACGGGATTCTTTTTATGAATTCAAAATTTTTTTGCCAAGGTTTTTATAGTGTACTCAACTTAATGTATTTTTATAATAACTAATTATATATTACTCTAAAAATATAATTATAGACTATTTTTATTTCATAATTTTTTATAAGAATAGGTTTGTTATAAAGTGCAGGTGTAAAACGCTAAAAAAAGTGCCTATCTGCACGCTCGAGACTTGTATGGAATGTGGGGAGTTTATAAAGTACGTAAGAAAATTCATTTTGATGACTAAACTTATTAAACAAATTTTCTGAAGAATTTTCTTACATTCTATCTATTTTCTAATACAGCAAAAAAGACAGTACTAGTTAAGGTAATTAATTCTAACTATTATCCTGTATATGGGTGAGGCAACCCTCTAAAATTGTAAATATCGCCATAAATCACTATAGGAGCTGTACGATAAACAAATGAATACATTGAGATAAATAAAAACATAAAATAGAAAATATAGAAGTTTGTAATATGATTACAAACATTTGGCCCTCCTTGAAAGGACTTTGTTTTTCAAAATTAAAAAATATTAACTAGAATCGAAGGAAGAATTAAATAATCTAGCACTAAGATAAACCAATCAAATGTAAATAATTGCGAAAGCTTGCTTTAATAATCAGTTGATACATTGCTACATATTCTTGGGAAAAGCATACAAACTCATCACTGAACCTTTGAGCACATTGGTGGGGGTCACTACACGCACTGCATCATCTGCACCGGGATGCGCTGCCTGGACACTGCCAAGGCGCCATCGAAGGTGCGGAAGATAATCCTCCCGAAGAAGAAATAGGTCACCAAACTGGAACTCAGATGTACCAGATTGTTTCCACTTGGAGCGCTGCTGCAATTCGGACAGGTACTCCTTTGACCACCTCTTTCAAAAGTGTTGCACGAGGTGTTGAATCTTCATTATTCCATCTAAAGAAATCTAAATTCTGAATAAACATTGCCTACCTAGTATGAATATCACTTGACAATGATTCATCCCAATTAAGCTTGAGCTGCCATAGGGTCTGCATACTGATTATACAAGGGTGTCCCGCCGACTCGCGCAAGTAGATACCGACAGCTGCCTTCATCTCTTCGTCGCTTGAGAATTTCGTTCCCCCCCAAGTGTTGTTTCAAGTTGGGGAACAAATGGTAGTCACTGGGAGCCAAATCAGGGCTGTATGGAGGATGGTTAAAGACTTCGCACCCGAATTTGGCGATGAGATCCGTCGTGGCGACGTGAGGGTGGACGTTGTCATGGTGTAAACACACTCCGTTTATCAGCCGACTCTTAGAGACGTGCCCTATCAGTTTGGCACATCTCTGGCACAGTCACATGCTGATCCTTAAGCAGAAGTTTCACTGTCTCATCCGAAACTGATGAACGCCCGCGGTCGGCCTCCTCGTGTACGTTTGTACGACCTCCAGCGAACTCCCTGCACCACTTCCGCACGTCCATACACTTTTCTCCATACACATCAGTTAATTGGATTTCAATACCCCTTAGACCACAGAAATCTAATCACTGAACACAATTCACACTTGGCGGGAGCATCGATTTTCCTGTCCATCGTCAACGGATGCTAAGTCAAGACTGAGCGTAGCAGCGAGGTGGGGACAGGCCAGAATAGTGGAGGGGAAAGCAAGGAACACGGTGCTGTTGTCAGATTTAAGCTAGCTAACTCCACCGCAACGGTAGCTCGGAGACCTTAATTTACAGACAATACTCGTAGTATTTATTATTAAGGGTGCGATTAGACCTAAGGGATCAATAATTTCGCTGTTTGTCGAAAGAATGGAGCGCTTTGTTGAGCGCACGTTTTTTTGGCGTATTATTTTTATATTGAAACGTGTCTAGTTCGGAATTCCAAAGTAGCCCTAACGAATGAATCTGAAATGCTTTTGAAGACGTCATTAACTTGATTGCTCAGCAAGTCCAGACGAATTGCCAGGAATGAGGATGATGCGTTGTATATAATAAGCAGAAGACATCTGTCCTCAGACACAATCAGAAGCTGGCGATACATTTTTTTCTAAATCGCAGTAATATTGAAAATAAGTCTTGTCGTATCGTCGGTCCTACCATCTGAATACAGTTTAGTGATGTCGACGAATGGGATTGAGCCGATCCATCAAAAACGTCACGCAATTTGGTAGTAGTGCTTAAGAACCAGGAGGAAATTCACGTTCACCGCAACACCTTTGATAAATTGTAGGATTTTCTATTATCTCCTCTACAAATGTGTTTGTGGTTTAAAGAATATCATTACAAAATACACATACACATCACATCTTTTGAGCACCGTGTAAAAACACCGGCCGTGTTTTTTGTTATCCTCGCGTGCGGGCATCTTTTCACCATTCCCGTTTGCAACATTAGTTATTATGTATGTTCGTACGCTAATCTCCCCGAGTTTGATTATTTTTCTCTTGTATCTTCGCTTCCGCGTGTAAACCCCCATGTTAGACCTTCAAACTCTTTGTAGCCAGGAGAAATTCGAGCAGGTACAGGTCAGTATCTTTGAACTCAACAGCCAGCTGCTTTTGGAGGATCACGCCTTTCTAAAACCCCCGATATCGCCTTTCATAAACTGGTGTGCCAAATCCGCTTCGAGGTCAGAACGCTGCAGCTACTTGCTATCTTACCCTTGTCAGACACTTCCCGGATGTGTTCTATGTTTCTGCGGATTAGTCTGCCAACCTATGAAGGCCATTTGGAGGAATGATCGGTCTACATTGCGCTGTTTAATTTGTTGGTACATGAGGTTCCTACTGCTCAGAAGCTGCAGTACTTAAAGTCCTCATTGAAAGGTGAGGCGCTCTCAACAATCGCGGACTTTGCCGAGAACTACCAACTGGCTTACTACGCCATTCAGGTATTCTGTCTTAATTTCGCCGCGTGACCACCATGCATCTGGGGAAAATCACCAAATCACCAAATCTACCTAAAAACTTGGCCGATTTCATGATGCTGTCAACCTACGCAGAATTGCTCAATAGGAAGCTATCTTCACTCCCCCTCACTCGTCATCATCGCTCCAGCCCGTAATTCGCCACGCTCCCCTTGCACTCACCCAAGATCGAATCCGTCACCGACCCAGTCCCGTGTGTACCACCACCAAGCTAAAGATCAACGGTGCCAATTCTGCTCCTCTGTCATGTGTTCCAGAGCATGCCATCCATTTGCGCCAGACACACTTGAGCTTGACTAGGACTCCATTGTGAAGATTCCTGGCCTCAATTACGCAGTTCCGTAGTCCTAATCAATACCTATCTTATACTTACCTTTTCCCATATCCTATAGCTGGCAGAAGCTGTAAAATGCAACAACCCAAATAACAATGAAGAATAATGAAAACTTGGCCTCGGAAACTACCTCGGGTATGCAGCCTAACACCCGCGTACTATGACGAGAAGCCGGGCACAGTGTGTTAAGTGAGCTACATGCTTCTAAGGTAACCGATGATGCAAGTGGCTCCGACCCGGGTTTCGCTACCACAAGACAACAACAAGTACCAAACCATCACCAATAAATGGTACAACCTGCTGCAATTGATTCCCCTCTGCAAGCAAGAGGGACAACTGCTACAGGAAAACCATGCCAGCGCATAAAGTGGACAGAAGAAATAACTAAGTTTATCATGCGTACATATTATACAGTCGCAAAAAACGAAACAAAAATGATATTATACAGACACCAATTAAACACCGCTTTCTGCAATAAATACCCTCAATACAAACACATTACCGAACAGCGTATTGCTGATCAGCGACGGTCCATCATAAAAAAATAACTTTTCCCTTAGAAACAACCTTACATATAATGCGGCAGGAGATTAAAAGTGAACTGGAGAATGAATCGGATACTGTTAAAAAAATCATCCAGAGAGTCAGAACAAGAACATAGTGCTGCAGATTTAATAATAGAACATGAACAAGGGGAAAAATCAGAATTTCAGTCAAAACTTCTTATGCTTAAAGAAATATCATCCCGCCTGCAAATCTTCTGCTCACATCAGTAGTATTGACTTCTGTGTTGTTCTTCGTTTCGGAGCCCTCGTTTATTTGCGAATATCATAACACGTCCCATTCCTCTCCTCGTTTCCATATCACGCGTAGCCCCGTTAAAAAAAATCAATTTCCCTCGCCTTGAGCTATGCAGTGCTTAGCTTTTTGCAAAACGAGTGAGGTCTCTTCACGACCAACTTTACGACATTACAATTCATCATATTCTCGCTGTCGCTCTGTCCTGGATCACTGAAAAACGTTTGTTGGCAACAAAATCGTCGATATCCAAGAAATTCTGCCACATTATATATGGTAGATGATACCATATATATGCCTCCGACAGTTTTCCGGCTGACTGTGCATCCCAAGATCTGCTTCCCAGACAATTGTGCATTCACTCCTCTTGTGGTAGATGAAACCTAGCTGATTGCAAGTTTCCCGCCGATAAGCACCCACTCGTTCATGAAGTTGTGCAGGAGGAATGTCTGGAAGGCTAATATCATCCATTAACGCCTGCAAAGGTCCTCACTTCGCTTCCAATACCAGAAACCCCATCGCTGAAAAACGTTTTTCGCCAATAGAGTCGCCAAGAGATTCTATCACCTTCTCTATGAACATACATGTTGCCACCGACAGTAAACCGACTGACTGTGTCCCGAAGTCTGATTCCTATAGAATTATATGATCCTTGTGGTAGACGGAACCTAGCTGGTTGCAAGATCCTCGCGACTAATGCCCGATAGGTACCCTGCTTCACGTAAGTTGTGGAAAAGGAACGAGCGCTCCCGATATAAATAAATTATACGAATGATACAAATATATCTGTCAAAAATACTGAAATGGTAATAGAAGAGTCCTCTGTAACAATCTATTCAATTAAATCTTGGTTTGTGAGAATTAACTGAGTTCTAAGTTGAATGTGAGCCATACTCAATTGAAGAATTTCCTTAATCGAGTAATAAATCCGGGTGTTTGCATTACTTTACAACATATCGTATCAATATGCTTGGAAAAAGATAATGTTCAATTAAATATTACGCCTAAATCCTTAACATGAGGGACTGTTAATAATTGTATATTATTAATTTCATAAATGTTTTAAGCTAATTCATTTTTTGATGCAAATTTCATTTTGTTCATGTACATGACACTTTAAAATAAAGAGATATTATTATTATGATATTATTATTATAAAAAATTCCGATGCTCGAAGCGATCTCTGTTCCATCTTATCGCCTGCAAATCTTTTGCTGATATTAGTCTTATTGGCTTCTGTATTTTGCGAATATCACAACATGGTGCACCTCATATTGCTCTCCCCGCCTTCAAAACAAGCGTTATCCCGTTAAGGAAAGTCAATCTCCCTCGCCTCGAGATCTGCAGTGCTCATCTCGCGAAACCAGTCTTTTCACCAACCGAGGCGCTGAGATGCAAGAGATTCTAGTTTTGTTCCCATGGAATCATGTTGCCTCAGACAGTGCTGCTTCCCAGCTAATTGTGCGATCACCCTTCCTCACGCACTCGTTCCTGTGGGGCAAGAAGGAGGACTCCCGACTCAGAGCTTACTAACTACTCCGACTTCCCTCATTCTGAAAGGACAATTCTCCACCCTCACTCGCCTGCAACCGCCCTCACTTCGCCTTTAATACCAGAAACGGCCCGAAAAATTACTAACCACTGCCACTCTGCTGGTCTGCATCACACCCTATTACCTGCAGCCGACGCCTATATCCCAGACAATCATCGCTGGCTTTCATCTGAGTCCGACGCACTTCAGTCTGACAAGGCCTCAAGTAAGATGCCACATGGACGTGTTCACCTATGCAATCTAGGTTAAGTCCAGTGGTCTTTTGTGCCAAGGTTTTTATCCAGCGACTATAGCTAGACTGGGATGAGATACCGCCAGAAGATGTCGCTCGAGTTTGGGACCGATTTCAGTCAGAACTTCCGATGCTCCAAGCAATCTCTGTTCCTTGTCAACTTCCCGCCTGCAAATATTTACCAACATCAGTCTTATTGGGTAGTGAGATACTTTTGAACTTGGTTTCTCCCTCACTTCGAGCACTGCATACATCGAGATGAGCACTGCATACATCTCGCAAAACTAGTGCCGTCTCTTCGCGATCAAATCTACAACATTACAATTCATCATATTTTCTCCTTCAACGATTCCACTGTCGCTCTGCCCTGGATCAGGGGGGGGGTGGCTTCCCCATTATCGAAAAACATTTGTCGCCAATAGAATCGCCGAGATCCATGAGAGTCTGCCACCTTCTCCATAAAATCATGTTGCCTCCGAAAGTAATCCGACTGACTGTGCGTGATCTCTAATAGTCGTCGCTTTGTTTCCAATTCCGAACCTACCCTTAAATATTATAAATACGGCCCTTTAAACTCCGAGCCGCCCTTGACGAATAGATTGACGAACGTAAACTGCCAATCCCAACATCCGATCTCGGATGATACGTCGACTCGCCCTCATTTAAGACAAGGATAGTATTCTTCGAATGGGTGGCCGACTTTCCGCTTCTAACCTTGCCGACATGCAACACCACCTTGGCTTACTGCCAAAAACAAGCCCGTTCACCGACCTTGTAATCGACAATACCCATGTACGCAACCTACAATACGACGCCTTGACTACCCACGTCCCTTTTCGCCAGCTAACTCCTGTAATTCAGCCAATGGGGCGGCTCCCAGTGAATCGCATCACTGACGCCGCTCCGTTTCTTCGTGTTGGTGTTGATTATGCTGGACCTTTCAACATTACAACCGTGCTTTGCTCATCTAGAACTCGCATCAGACCTCATGACCCCCTGTTTCCTCACCGACTATTGCCGCTTTGCTTTCTACCGAGGTCACAGTACCGCCATCTTCAGCGACAATAGCATAAACTTCGTGTTGACGAACCGGGAATTTACCAGTTTATCACGGTTCCTCGCGTCTCCGGAACATCAAGCCACCACCACTGCCAGCGTTGCCTCCATTGAAACCGAATGGAGTTTTATTTGGAGGGCTATGGGAATCCGTTATGAAATCAATCAAGCGCCGTGTCGATGGCACGCAGTGCTCATCTACAAGGAGTTTGCCAGTGTGCTCGGCTAAAGTGAAGGCGTCCTAAATTTTTGCCCACTGTGCCCCCTATCGTCCGATCTCGGAGCACTCGCGCCTTATTCAGCAACCACTCCGCCTTTAGTGGTTTTTCTGCATCTTCAAGAAAATTATAGAAGATATAAAGAAGAAAATTTCAAGAAATGTTGAACATAAACTTGAATTTGTAAAAATTCTCAATTAATAATCCGATAGTTCAAAACAAGAAAGAGTAAAAAATATAAATCTTAAGAATATTCTAAGAAGAAGAAAATAACGATTGGATGGAAAATAAAATACATTTAAATTAAATTAAATTTATATTTTAATTTTTTTCCTAAAGTTTTAGATTGTCATTCATTTTTTTATATAATCTTTTCTTTAGTTTCATTTAAACACAGACAGAGATTTGTCATAATTATTATTATGTTAAACAAAGAATTTAAATAACAAAAAAATAATTTATAATCGTCTACCCTCCAAGAGTCCGAAAACATTTGAAACCATCCCCCACTCGTTCGGTGATTAATCACGCATACCGACGTGCGCCCTTACAACAGCACAATAATTACCACTATTCAAATTACGAGCAGCGCCATTATTCACTCGGGGAACGTGTCCTCCGCCCCCGCGGGGCCAGAAAGGTTCCTCAATTACCTCCGCGCCACCATTCCGCATAAATTCCTGTACATGTACGGGACGCATTCCCCAAACACACACGCCGCCATCGCTGATTAGACCCCTATTAAGGCCGCACTCGGGCACGCCGATTATGCAAGCCTGAAAAGGGAGAAATTCCCCCGATCCGTGAATGAATGTAGACAGTGAAAGTGTTTCAAGAAAAATATATATATATATATAAAGGGTGTAAATAAATTTTCCTCTCGTAATGTATATAATAAATCAACGTTTGAATTAATGAGTTATACGTTTCGTAAATGTTGAAAAGGGTTATTTATTATGGGGATTTATTCTTTTACGGAGGAATTGTGTGCCACTCATTTATCAAGGGATGTAAGAATGTAACTGATGAGGAATTAAAATGCAAATGTTGATGAACGGACTAGATATGGGTGTTGAATACCGATGATGATGGTGTAGGGGATGAAAGGTAGGGAATGGAGTATTAGCATTATTCAGTCCAAAATAATTATAGGGTTGATGTTTAATAAGTTAAATGAGAAATAATAATTTATAATTAATATCTTTATTTTATTTTACTTTCAGATATTGGGCGGTTACGAATATAGACTACATCCATCACAGAACAGCGAAGAGAATAGGCATTATGATACTGGTGGTGTGGTGTGTAGCCTTCCTCGTCTGCATAGCTCCTCTATTGGGTTGGAAGGATCCAGGCTGGAGCGATCGGATAGAAGACAAAAAATGTATAGTAAGTCAGGATATAGGTTACCAGGTCTTTGCAACAGCATCATCCTTCTACTTACCCCTAATGGTGATCCTCATCCTCTACTGGAGGATCTTCCAAACAGCTCGTAAGCGCATCCGCAGGCGTCAGATCCTTACACAAGCCACGGAAACTAAGGGTAACCCAGCCGCTGGAGGAATAGCAGGTGGATTGGCGCAGGCTAGTGGTACAGGTGGTATAGCCGCAGCAGTCGTTACGATAATCGGACGACCACTACCGACCATTTCCGAAACGACAACGGCGTTTACGAATTTATCCAGTAATAATGCGAGTCCTGAGAAAACATCGTGTGCTAACGGTCTGGATGAACCCACCACGACGACAGACGGTGGTGTGGTAAGCTGCTACCAGCAGCACTACCCCGTAAAGAAGAAAAGCAAAGACTCGGCGGATTCGAAGCGCGAACGAAAGGCCGCTAAAACCTTGGCGATCATCACCGGCGCCTTTGTGATATGCTGGCTGCCGTTCTTCGTGATGGCGGTGCTGCTTCCCATCTACAAAGACTTCTTCAAGGAGTACGTGATCTCGCTGTTCCTCTGGCTGGGGTACTTCAACTCCACGCTCAATCCAATCATCTACACCATCTTCAGTCCGGAGTTCCGGCACGCCTTCAAGAAGATCCTCTTCGGCAGGAACTACGCGCGCAGGAGGCACAGGAACTTCGGCATCAGGCACCTTCAATGATGTCGGCAGAGTGACGTCTTGTCCACGGAGCCGCCGATCGCGGCACGGCTGGCGGCGCAGGTCGCCGTCACCGCCGTCGCCTCGGGGCCCAGGAACGTCACCTTCAAGTGTGACTGATCCGAGGACAAGAGGTCACGCTACCTGGTCGTACCGACCGTAGACTGTGAACCGACCAGCAGCTGTATTGAGACTGAAATCACTGAAGTCCTGGTGAGGAGGGTCACCTTCGAGATGAAGGAGTTCTAACCTGACTGATTGACTAAGACCACTTTAAAATTATAGATTTGTATTTACATGTTTCCTTTTTTTCTACCAAGTAAGTAAGTACAATGTAAATCACGCACCGACCAACTATGTTTAACGATTAATCCGGTAACTTTTCAGTGTCTCCTCAAACGTAGCAATAACACTTGCATTAGATGATAGAAGATAATTACATTCAAAATTAGGCAACTTAAATCGCATTATATCCTTCATAAAATCGTTTCTTCTTGAAGGCGAAATTACGTAAGATTCCATTATTCCCAATACTGATAAAAATAAGTGAGTAAATAAATATAAACAAAAGTTATTATAATTAAATTCACCTGATAAATTTTTTGTAAAACTACTTTAAACTTATTTTTGGTTTTCTTTTTCAGTTCTCTATTTTTCATTGTCTTTTTCTAATTTCTATTTTTCAGCAATTTTTCGTTGAAATAGTAACTTTTAACAGTTTTTTTGTCCCAATATTAATTAATTAATTGAAAATAGGACACAATCCTTTTTTCCCAAATAATTCTTTCTTTTAAAAATTCTTTTTTATACTGAATGATTTTATTCTTTTTGCATTATTATTACTTTCTTGATATTGTAAATTTCAATTTACTGAAAATTTGCAATTATTTTTTGTACACGACCTAAAAAAATGTAATATCTCTATTGTTTCTTTTCTTCAATTTCAACAGTTTGCAAATTGCATTTATAAAACTATTCTGTTTTTCCACTTTCTAAAATATTGAAACTACTTTTAGAATATAGTTTTTTTTTCTACAGTTTTCAAATATTTGAATTAATTTTTGTAAATTATTTGAATTACTTTTGTTTTTTTTAATCCAAGTATCAAAATAAACTTTTAATTCACCTGTTTTTTTCCTGAAATATTTTTGTAAATATTCAAATATTTTGTCGAAAATTTTGTAAATCTTCAATTGTTTCCCAATTATTTTTTAAAGTAAGTTTTATGCCATTGAACGTTTCCTATTCTTAAAATTGTTCCCATCATCGACGGTTTCTTATCTATTTTCTTTTTTTTTCAATTTACAATTTACAAATTTCTTTAAAAAAATATTATCATTTTATCTTCAAATTTTTTTACTGTTTTTGTAAATGATCTAAAAAATAATTTTTTGCTTTTAAGCATTTAAAGAAATTTCACTGATCTATCAGCCTGTTTTTGTTCATTTTGAATAAAATTTTGGAACAAGTTTTTGGAATTATTTTCGGAAACATTTCTATTACATGTTTTGATTGTTTTTTTGTTCTAAAAATGTTTTAGCCCGTTTTGTAAATGATTTGAAAAGTAAATTATAATATATGTTTTATTATGTTTTTGTGAAAAATAATTATTTTCATAATTTTCGGCATTTTTAATAACAATAAATTTTAATAGTTTTTTCTTACTATGAATATAGTTTTTTTGCTTTACAAAAAATCTAATAATTCACTGTTTTTTTTTCAGATATATTTCTCTCTTTTAAAATGGATTTTTGTTTCAAAATTATTGTTTAATTTCAACAATTTTTCTTATTTTGTTTATGTTTATATATTTTTTATTTTTGCATCATTATTATTATACTTTTTTGTTTATTTTCAATTCAGAATTTCTTTTTGTACACGACCCAAAAACGATATCTTCAACGTTTTGTTTTTCTCCCGAAATATTTTAGCTGTTTTTTTAAATGTTAACAATTGTTTTAATAGTTTTTAATGAAGTGAAAAGTAAATCTCGAATTCTTTTAAAATTATTTCGTTTGCAATTATCTAATCTAATGTTTCCATTTTTATTTTCCGTTTAAAATATTTCAGATGTTTACATTTTTCATGACAATTTTTAGTTACATTCTGAAATTCTGAAATTCTGAAATTTCTTAATTGTTATTATTCTTTTTGCTTACTAAAATTTTTAAAATCGTTAACTGAATATCAACTACTTTTTTAGTAACAATTAATAAACAAATCAAGTAAGGTATAAACTGTAATGTTATTTTTATTATTTTTCAGTGGTAATGACTTTTTTAACCATCACGGTTTTCAGTAATTTTTGGTTTAAAATTGTAAATTTTCAGCTTCCTGGTTATTTTATTTTTACTTTTTTTGATAAAATTTTAATAGGTGTTTTGTTATATAATTCATTTGTTCTTATAAATCTGAGAAAAATAAAAAGCTTAAAGACCACGTCAGTAGCCAATGAAAAAACAAGAGAAAACAAGAAGAGAAGAAGCTGAGTAATTGTCGTATTATCAGATGTAACACTAAAAATAAGAATTCAAAGTATTTTTAGAAATATTGCTCTATTTTAAAACAGGATTTTTGTTTTGAAAACTTTGTAATTTCAAATGTTTTTCGTTTTTTGCATTATTATAATTTTTTTGGTATTGCATATGTTAATTGTCTTGCAATTCTCAATGTCTTTTTTACGCACGACCAAAAAAAGAGATCTTATTTCTCCAGTATTTTGTTTTTCTTCTGTAATATTTCAATTGTTTTCAAAAATCTTCAATTTTTATTTTTTATAAAATTTGTTTTCTTAAAACCTTATATGTTTAAGTCGATTGTTTTTTTTTGTTTTTGCATCGTCATAATTTTTTTTTTGATATTGTATTCTCAATTTATTTTTTGTGCACCATCGACAAAAAATTAAATTTTTCCAGTGTTTTGTTCCTAAGAAATATTTCTTGTTGATTACCGAAATTTTGGAAACCTTAAACTCTCTTGCAATGATTTAATCTAATTTCTCCATTGGTTTTTTATTATTTAAAATATTTCAGCAGTATTATGAAATGTTCATAATCTTTTTGAAAATTTTTAGGAAAATTTTCAATATTTTTTGCAATTATTTCTTAAGAATTATTATTCATTGTGTTTAAGGAAATTTTCAAAATCTTTAACTGATTTTCAACTATTTGTTAGTACGAATGACTTGTTTTTTTAATCAACAATTTTTTGTGAAATTCTGAATATCTTAAATTTTTTTACAATTATTTCTTAAGAATGAATTTCTTTATTTTGTTTAAGAAAATCTCTTTTTTAGTACTAATGATTTGTTTTTTTTTTCTAACCATCTTATTTTATTTAAACAATTTTTGACTAAGTATAGTAAATTTTCAGTTTCGTAATTATTTTATCTTTACTTTTTTCATTAAAAAGATTCAATAATTTGTTTTGTTGCAAAATTCATTTGTTCTTATAAATGATCTGACTACAAAAAAAAAATAAGAATAAGCATTTTTTCGAAATATTTCTCTCTTCTAAATAACATTTTTTTATTTTGTCTTATTTCAACTGTTTTTTTTTATTTTTGTTTATGTTTATTAACTTTTGTTTTTTTTTTTTGGTATTGTAAATTCTAATTAACTTTCAGTTTTCAAATTTAATGCACGACAAAAAAGAAATCTAACTTTTCCAGAATTTTGTTTTCCTTCTGAAATATTTCAGTTGTTTTCAAAAATGTTTGATTAAATTTTTATTAAAATTCTTAAAACACTGAAGAAATTCGTTTTTTTCTTCTCGATCGTGCACAAATAGAAATTGAGAATACAATATCAAAAAATATAACAATCAAAAAAAGAAAAATCAATCAGTTTTTTGTTGTTGGATTGTTATAATTTTTTGATATTGTATTCTCAATTTCTTTTTTGTGCACGATCGAAAAGAAAATTAATTTCTCGAGTGTTTTGTTTTTCTTCTCAAATATTTCAGCTATTTTCATAAAATATTCAACTATTTAAAATTATTTCTTACGAAATATTTTTTTGTTGATTACGGAAATTTTGGGAACCTTCAACTCTTTTGCAATGAACTAATATAATTTCTCCATTGTTTTTTTCTTTCATTTAAAATATTCCAACAGTATTAATAAATTTTCAAATTCTCTATGAAAATTATTAGTAACAATTTTCAATATTTTTTGCAATTATTTCTTAAGAATTATTATTCATTGTGTTTATACAAGTTTTTAAAATCTTCAACTGATTTTCAACTACTTGTTAGTAAGAATGACGATTACGATTTTCAACAATTTTTAGTGAAATTCTAAATATCTTAATTTTTTTACAAATATTTCTTAAGAATACATTTTTTTATTTTGTTTAAGAAAATCTCTTCAACTCTTTTTTAATACTAATGACTACCCATCTTATTTTAAGCAATTTTTGTATGGTAAATTTTCAGTTTCGTAATTATTTTGTCTTTACTTTTTTCAAAGATTCAATAAATAGTTTTGTTGCAAAATTAATTTGTTCTTATAAAAGATCTGAAGACAAAAATAAAAATAAGAATTCGCATTTTTTTCTCATATTTCAGCAGTATTATTAAATTTTCAAATTCTTTATGAAAATTATTATTATTTTCAATTTTTTGCAATTATTTCTTAAGATATATTATTATTCTTTGTGTTTATACAAATTTTAAAAAACTTCAGCTGATTTTTACTATATTTTTAGCAGTAATGACTTTTTTTAAAACATTACGAGTTTCAACAATTTTTAGTGAAATTCTCAATATTCTAAATTTTTTGCAATAAATTCTCAAGAATGTATTACATTTTATTTAAAAAAATCTCTTCAGCTAATTTTTAAAAGTAATAACTTGTTTGTTTTTTCCAGCCATCTTTTTTTAAGCAATATTTAGTTACGTAATGTATATTTTCAGTTTCGTAATTATTTTATCTTTACAGTTTTTTATTTAAAAAAATTAATAGGTTGTTTTGTTCCAAATTCAATTGTTTTTTAAATGATCATAGAAAAATAAAATTGAGAAATCACCTTTTTTTAATATTCGTCTCATATTAAAAAGATTTTTGTTTAAAAAAATTGTACAATTTCAACTGTTTTTTTTTTCATTTTTGTTTATGTTTATTGTTTCTTCTTTTTGTAGACCTTTGTTTATTGTTTGTTGTTTATTGTTTATTTATTCTTTGTACATCTTTCTTAAAAAAATACATTTCAAACAAATCAAATACAAAAAAACATACCTATGAACATCATGTAATTTTGATCTGCTCTACCGATAAAGAATAAATAAAAGTATAAATTTTTGTACACGACCAAAAAGAGATTATTAATAAATGCAGTTTTTCCAAGGTTTTGTTTTTGTTCTGAAATATTTCAGCCGTTTTCATAAATGTTCAATTTTTTTTTCGACAGATTTTAATGAAATTCCGAAAACTTCTTTGAAATTATTGGTTGATGATTATTTAACTATTTTTTAGTAGTAATGACGTTTTCTACTAAGTTTCGTGATTATTTTATGTTTCCCTTTTTTAATTAATGAATTTCATTAGGTTGTTCTTTTTCCAAAATTCTTTATTTTTTAAATGATCTTATCTGAGAAAATTAAAATTAAGAAATCACATTTTTTTGATATATTTGTTTCAGATGGATACATATATTTATTGACAAATTTTACAATATTTACAATAACACAGTGAATAATATTTTATTCATTTGAACATGATTTTTGTTTTAAAAATTGTGTACAATTTGAATAGATTTTCATTTTTGTTTAGGTTTATTGTTTTTTGCTTTCACATAATCTTTTGTACATGACCAGAAAGAAATAATTCTTTAAGGTAATTTCTCTAGGGTTTTGTTTTTCTTCTGAAATATTGCAACTGTTTGATAAATGATCATTTTTTTCGACAGTTTTTAAAGAAATTCTGAAAACTTCTTTGAAATTATTTCATAAGAAATATTTTTTGTTGGTTGATGATTCTAAATCTTCAACTATTTTTAGTAGTAATTATTTTTTCTGCTAAGTTTAGTGATTATTTTATTTTTACCTTTTTTATATTTAATAAATATCATTAGGTTGCTTTTTTTACAAAATTCTTTGTTTTTTAAATGATAATCTGAGAAAAATAAAATTGAGAATTAACTTTTTTTGAAATATTTCTCTCATTTACAAATGATTTTTGTTTAAATTTTTTTTGTACAATTTCAACCGTTTTTCATTTTTGTTTATGTTTATCGTTTTTTTCTTTTTGCATAATTTTTTATACACGACTAGAAAGAGATAATTAATTAAAGTAATTTATGTAGGATTTTGATTTTTTCTGAAATATTTCAGCTATTTTCATAAATGTTCTTTTTTTAAGCAGGTTTTTAATTAAATACTGAAAACTTTTTTGAAATTATTGCATAAGAAATATTTTTGATTGATTGTTAATTCTAAATCTTCAACTATTTTGAGTAGTAATGAATTTTTCTACCAAGTTTGGTGATTATTTTATTTTTACTTTTTTATATTTAATAAATTTCAATAGGTTGTTATGTTACAAAGTTAATTTGTTTTTATAAATAATCTTACAAAAATAAAAATAAGACTCTTTTAAGAAGCATTTTTTAAAATTTTATCTTATTTCAACTCATTCAAACATGATTTTTGTTTTAAAAATTGTTTACAATTTGAATTGATTTTCATTTTTGTTTATGTTTATTGTTTTTTGCTTTCACATAATCTTTTGTACATGACTAGAAAGAAATAATTCTTTAAAGTAATTTCTCTAGGGTTTTGTTTTTCTTCTGAAATATTTCAGCTGTTTTCATAAATGTTTAATTTTTCGACAGTTTTTAATGAAATTCTGAAAACTTTTTTAAAATTATTTCATAAGAAATATTTTTGGTTGATTGATGGTTCTAAATCTTCAACTATTTTTAGTAGTAATGACTTTTTCTGCTAAATTTCGTGATTATTATATTTTTACTTTTTTTTCATTAAAAAAAATTCAATACGTTGTTTTTTTACAAAATTAATTTGTTTTTATGAATGATTTGAGAAAAATAAAAATAAGAATTCAAGTTTCTTTAAACATTTCTCTTATTGAGAAGAGATTTTTGCTTAATTTTTTTTGTGTATTTTCAACTGATTTTCATTTCTGTTTATGTTTATTGTTTTGTGTTTTTGCATTATTTCTTGTACAAGACCAAAAAAAAAGATTTAATTTCTCCAGTCTTTTGTTTTCCTACTGAAATATTTAAGCTGTTTTCATAAATGTTCAATTTTTTTTCGACAGTTTCTAATGAAATTCTGAAAACTTTTTTGAAATTATTTTCTTTTATGTTTATTGTTTTGTGTTTTTGCATTAGTTTTTTGTAGAATAAAAAATATGTAATTTCTCCAGTCTTTTGTTTTTCTACTGAAATATTCCAGCTGTTTTCATAAATATTCAATTTTTTTCGACAGTTTTTAATGAAACTCTGAAAACTTTTTTGAAACTATTTCACAATAAATATTTTTTGATGATTGATGATTCTAAATCTTTAACTATTTTTAGTAGTAATGACTTTTTCTACCAAGTATCGTGATTTTATTTTTACTATTACTTATTTAATAAATTTGAAAAGGTTTTTTTTACAAAATTCTTTTGTTTTTATAAATGATCTGAGAAATATAAAATGGAAAATTCATCTTTTTTTAAATATATGTCTCATTTAAAGGGGATTTTTGTTTAAAAAATTATATACAATTTCAACTGTTTTAGATTTCCGTTTTATGTTTATTGTTTTGTGTTTTTGCATATATTTTGTAAATAACCAAAAAAGATGATCAATTAAAGTAATTTCACCAGGATTTTGTGTTTTCTTCTGCAATATTTCATCTGTTTCATAAATGTTCAATTTATTTTCGATACCTTTTTAATGAGATTCTGAAAACTTTTGTTACAAAATTCATTTGATTTTATAAATGATTTGTGAAACATAAAAATGAGAATTCACCTTTTTTGGAATATGTCTCTTATATAAAAGGATTTTTGTTTTAAAAAATTTGTACAATTTGAACTGTTTTTAATTTTTGTATTTATTGTTGTTTGTTTTTACATTATTTTTTGTACAAGACCAAAAAAAAGATGTAATTTCTCCAGTGTTCTGTTTTTTTTTCTGAAATACTCCAACCGTTTTCATAAATGACCAATTTTTTTGACAGTTTCTAATGAAATTCTAAAAACTTTTTGAAATTGTTTCTTAAAAAATAATTTTGTTGATTACGGAAATTTTGGCATTCTTCAACACTTTTGTCATTATCTCTTAAGAATTATTTAAATTAATTTGTGTCATTTGAAGGTATAAAATATGTATCACAAAATAAAAGCTCTTACAATCAAGAATTACTTTTTTGTTTACGAAAATTTTAAAAATCTTGAGTATTTTGATTTTGTAAATTATAATCATTATCTTTTATAGTTTTCTGTCATTGGTGATTTCTTTTCTATTTTGATTATTTTTTTATGAATGTATAAATTTTTTGTGTTTTTTTTTTTAAATCTTGCAACTATTTATGTAAATAAATTGTTTTTATTAACTCTTATTTGTAAATATCACGATATTATATCTGAAAATTATTTAATTTCGTTCCCTTTAAATTCAGGGAAATTATGGAAAATCAATCCAGTTTAATTGCTGTAAATGAAAAATTAAATCGCAAAGCAAAAACAAATTATACAGTCGAGACATTAATGAGAAGAATAAAAAATAAATAAAGTTTTCTGTCTGCACAAACTATGTAAAAAATTTAATCTATGTAACTACAAAATTTAAAAATATTTATATACAGAAAATTAAAACTATATGAGACGGTAAATTTAATTAATTAACATTCGCAACACCTGTCATCATAAAGAATAACTTCGGGCATGTAATTAATTAAATCAACCCTCTTCGTTATATATAAAAGAAGTAAATATGTATTACATTAATCCATTCCGTAATTACATTTCAACCTTCTTACTTATAAAATTTATTTATTTAATAAATAAATATTAATTTAATCCTTGTATATATTATTTAATCGGTGTTCACCGCATTTGCATAATTAATAACTCAGAAATAATTTGCAGGGGGGTGTAAAGGGGTTGCGAACGATGTTATAGGTTCGTTCGGGCCGAATTAATTTCCAGTCGTTCGGCGAAAATAATATTTTGCAATAGTCGCGACAAATTATGCGTTGAATTTTAACAAAATTATTTATCCACGTGGAAAATGCGATGGGGATGAAATCAGCTGTGAATAACGTTTTTTTTATGAATACGCTGACTAAAATAAATGGATTTATTCATAAAATTAAATTATTTAAAAGATTTAATATATAATATATTTAATAAATATAGATTATAGTTAAGCAACAATTTTACTTGAATAAATAAATATTAAACATGATTAACAATAAGTTAGCAATATTTACATGTTCATTATGGTTTCGACCGTTACTACGTGTTAATCTATTTTAAAGCCCTAAAGAAGTTTGAAAATAAATCAAACGAAACGTCAGGCCAAGAGTTTAACACTTATGTTTTAATCATTTAATAAAACACGTTAGAATTCACTTTCTTCACTAGATAATTCACTTTCTTCACTAGATAATGATGGTTGCGACCGTTACTACGTGGTAATTCATAATGAACACTAAGTATTTTATTCAGTCTTCACTTATGTTTTAATTTACATCTCCTTCTCACGCATGACTAACAAATATTCTTTATCATACTAAATACATTGAAAAGACTGTCAAAATTCGAAAAACTACTTCAGTTTCGAAAGTGACTGTCAAAATTCGAAACTGAAGTAGTATTTCGAATTTTGACAGTAATTTTCAATATCTATATTATGATAAAGAATATTTTTGTTGTAATTACGTAAATTATTCTTATTACAATAAAAAAATTGTAATATTAAAATTAATGCAAATATTTACACGATTGATTTAAATAATAATCTTCTGTAATAAATGTTGAAAAATATCGAAAAGTGACTTTCAACATGAGACCAACTCATCTTTCATTCATCACGTTTTCAATCGAATCACTGATCTGTCGCTCCCCGACAGTTTACATATTTTTCAGGAATACGAAAGAGATTTTCAGGCGCAAATATAAAATTATATGCGGCTGCCACGTTCCCCAATATTGCCTCTGTAGTGATATATACATATATATCTGCACTCTCGTGTAAACGCATTTCCCTTTCATACATCTCCATCAGTCTGGGGGCGGCGGTCACAGTGATCCTGAAAACGTCCGTGGGTCGACCGTTATTAGTTCAGCCGGTGATAAATCCGCTTGGCCGTAATAAACTCGGATAAATCATAATGCGTCTTGATTAGGGCGAGAAAGGGGAACGAGAGAGAGTAGAGAAAAAAATAGCAGGGAGGTGAATAGTAGTATTCATCACTCCTGGCTGTCGTTTTCTTTTATTGCAGGCTGGAATATTTTTTCACCGTACGGATTGTCGGTGATTGATCGGTTGTTAACTATATATAAACCTATACCATTAAATGAAATTAAAAATACCGAAATTGTCTTGATTATTATACAACCATATATACGTATACATGTATATTAGGTTGCATACCATTTGACACAAACAAATTAATTACGTTATAATATTTAACACGTTTATGTATTGCATAAGAAATTTTGTTTATTTTAAAAACAATTGAAGAGAAAGAGTAAATTTAAAGAAGGTATCTTGAATTTTGGAGGCGTTCACTTCGTAGTACATTTTTAATGAATAACAGAAAAACGTTTTTATACTACTTTTTATTTTTACTTAGTTTGATGATGATGATTACTATGTAATTCGAAACTAGTCACAAAGTATTGTTTAAAAATAAAAAGTAGTATAAAAAAGTTAAACGTTTTTCTGTTATTCATTGAAAAAGGAAGTTAAGAAAAGGAAAAAGAGGAAAATAAGAATGAATAACAGAAAAACGTTTAATTTTTTATACTACTTTTTATTTTTATCTACGATCGTACAGAAAGTAGACGCTTTTTGCATCATTTTTCATTGTAAAAGTGGCCTTTTAAAGCACTAGTGCTTTTTTACGTTTTTATTGCACGGTACTGTCAAACTGTTTTTATTGCACAGAATTGTCAAATTTGACAGATGAATATATTTCGACGAAAAACTTATTTTTTTATTAATTGATACAAATAACTAATAAACTATAAATAAAATATATAATACAAACCAAATGGCAGATTTGAGAACTCCGAAGATTTCATTTAATGCAAGTCGAAGCGATTACAATAAAGCGAACATTTTTTCCATAAATAATAATGGCGGCCGACATTTGTGCAACTTGTTTACTGGTTGCTAAGTAACGCTTTCATTAGTGCACTGCGGGCAAAATATGCTTTCATTAATTGAATTATTGAAGTGACATTAAAATATTAATCATAAGAATATATTCTTTGAAATACTTTACGATCGAAGATAAAATTTTGTAAGGCACACGTGTAAAAAGTTTCTTTATTGCACTCCTGGCTTTAAAAAAACTCGCTCGTTCCTCGCTCGTGTTTTTAAACGCCAGTTCGTGCAATAAAGTATCACTTTTTACACTTGTACCTTAAATAACTATTATACAACACTTTGTCACAAAGAGTTGTATAAAAATAAAAAGTAGTAAAATTAAACGTTTTTCTGTAATTCATTAAAAATGTACTACGAAGTGAACGCCTCAAAAATTCAAGAAATAAGAATAAATCGTTCTTTAAGAAAGTAATATTTTTGAAAGCACCTCTTGATGCTCATTTTACTTATATAATATATTTTTCCTATTTTCGTATTGCAACCAAAAATAACATTTTGAATATACAGGGTGAGTTTTTTTAGATATTCTCTATAGGAGTCTCAGAATCAATAAAAGATAGAAAAAAACGGTTAAATATTGAAAGAAGTGTAGTTTTATAAGGCTAATAAAATTCCATCTTCAAAGTTTTCAAAAAGGTAAATGATAATTAGATATTTTGAAAAAATTAAAACTTATAAATTCAATATATCTAAATTATTATGAAAAATAGAGGAAAAACTGTAAAAGACAAAGTTGTAGATAATTTTAGGCAGATTAATAAAATATTTCTATCTCTGATAATTCCCGAAAGCCACATAGAGAACATGCAAAAAACTAAAGCTGTATTAATTCTGTTTTTGAAACTCTTCAAGTTTTAATTGTTGAAAAGATTTAAAAAGCAATATAAAATTTTTTTTTTTTTTTTTTTTTTGTCA
Organism: Ontholestes murinus; assembly: GCA_963969525.1. Lineage (NCBI taxonomy): Eukaryota > Metazoa > Arthropoda > Insecta > Coleoptera > Staphylinidae > Ontholestes > Ontholestes murinus. Next base: position 12,990,597 of record OZ018393.1, read on the forward strand.
TGTTTTAAATTGAGCTGAATTTGTATTTTATACATAAAGAAATTAATGTCGTATATTGTACTAAAATTACACTTATTAAAAACATTTCTTATCTTAAACAAATCAATTATTTTTATTTAATCTTAACAATAGATAACAGATGACAAATGATAAATAACAGACAATAAATGACAGATAACGATTAACATATGACATATTACAGATAACCGTTGGCAGATGGCAACTGTTTAAAATTTAATAAATCAACCTAACTAAAATCTAGTTTAGGTTACTTTAGGTTAGGTCACTTTAATTCGGGTTATGTTAAAATAGTAACCTATTTTAAAGAAGAATTAGTTAAAATATGCAATAATATTACGTTTTACTCCAAATGGCGAATCAAAATTAATCCTTCCAAATCCCAACTATTCATCCCTTATCACAAAATTACTCCACAATCCCCTACGATCCTAATTAACAATACTATTATTTATCCCACCTACACCTGTAAATACCTTGGTATCCTATTCGACTCAAAACTATCCTTTAAATCCCATGCATTATCAATAAAAAACAAAATCAAAACAAGGGCTCGGCATTTTAGATCATTAACCTATAAACGGCAAGGAATATCGATTAAAACAGCTACACACATATATAAATCGATATGCCGACCCTTGTTAGATTATGGTGCAATCCTCTTCACCCAAATCCGGCCATCAATCCTTTATCACTTCCAAGTCGCCGAAAGATCCGCCCTAAGAACCCTAACTAAACTCCGACACCCTTCCAATCCACTCCATAACCCCTCGAATGAACTGTTATACGAAACCACCCAAATCCCACCCATTTCCCAACGTATATTAGCCTTAAGTACTAAATTTGCTAATAATCCTCACAACCAACCCATATTAACCAAATTCTGTATCCCCCGAAACCCAAATATCCCTTCTAAATATCATCATCCTCCCCTCACAATTCATCAATTCATTTGCGCGAATCATCAGGACAGTTAAGCTAGCTAGCAAAGATACTTTCTTTTTCTCACCTTAAATTCAAGACAGGGCTGAAAGACTTTAGGTCTATAGCCCAGACGGACTAACACCATTTATTTGTATTGTATCCATATTTATTGTTTCCATGTATTAAGTTTTGTCCAAATAAAGATAATTGTATGTATTACGTTTTACCAACTGTACGATGAGAAATAAGTATATAATATATTTTAGGTTACTTTAGGTTAGGTCTCTTTAATTAGGGTTGTGTTAAAAAGAACCTAAAGTAACCTATTTTATATACGATGAGAAATAAGTTAATAATATAGTTTAGGTTACTTTAGGTTAGATCACTTTAATTCGGGTTATGTTAAAATAGGTTACTTTAGGTTTCTTTTAACATAACCCGCATTAAAGTGGCCTAATCTAAAGTAACCTAAACTTTATTATATACTTATTTCTCATCGTACACTTGGTAAAACATAATATTATTGCATATTTTAACTAATTATTTTCCAAATAACATTTTCCTATCTATTATAAAACATTATTCTGAACTTATTCCAATCAATGTTTATTAATTTTAAACTTAAAAGAATGTAAAGTAACCTTCAAGTCAGATTTAACTATGCTCAGTCAAATTATACCTTCTTAATAATCATTCACACAACTTATAGACCTGTACAAACATCTGATTGACCTTGGTTGTTTAATGATTCATTGTTGATTATTAATTCAAAGAATATCCTTCTTTGTTTTACTTTGGTAACAGATGATATATGACAGATTACAGATCATGGATGATAGATGGCATATGACAGATTAAAGGTGACATATGACAGATAATAGATGATAAATGACAGATAACAAATGATGGATGACAGATGATCAATGAAAGATGAAATGATAGAAAACAGATGACATATAAGAGACGATAGATGACAAATGATAGATGATAAATGACAGATGACAGATGACAAATTACAGATGACAGATGTCATATAAGAGATGACAAATGACAGATGACAGATTACAGATAACAGCTTACAGCTGATAGAACAGATGACAAATTACAGATGACAGATGTCATATAAGAGATAACAAATGACAGATTACAGATTACAGCTTACAGCTGATAGATGACAGATGATATCTAAGAGATATTAGATGACATATGACGTATAGGCTTAAATCTTTAGTTTTATATACTACATTAAAAAGTGTTTATTTGAAAAATAAACTAATAAATGTTTCAAAAAAGAGAATAGATTTAAGAAAAGTTAAAAAACAAAATATTGCATTTTTAATGTTTCTTTTTCGTATTTTAAACACAAAAACATTTTAAATGTATTACTTTTATTTCCTAAACTTCAAGGGCTTTTATTATTGAAGATATTATCTTAAAATATATGCACATAATGTTTTTATAATTTTTTGACATTTTTAAATTGAATAAAACCGGTTAACACACAAAAAAAAATTGGATGACAGATGATATATAGTCTTTAATCTTTAGTTTGTTTTATATGATGCTAGAAATTCTGTTTATTCTTATTATATAAACAAAGAAAATTAATTATATTTAAAAAGTAGTTAAGACATGTAAGAAAAAAGGATTACTTTAGGTAATCATATTTCATAGTTTTATATTTCAAACAAAAAAACAACAACCTTTTAAATGTATTAAGTTGCAGTTCATTTTTTTGAAAGTTATATTTTTTGTATACATGCCTAAACTTCTAAGGCTTTTATTATTAAAAATCTTAAAATATATGCATATAAAGTTTTTTATAATTTGTTGACATTTTTAAATTGAATATAATCGTTTAACACACAAACAAATTGTTTAAAAATATATTCATTAAAAGTATTCCCTATCCTAAAGAAAGAAATTATTATTATTTTTCTTTTATCTTGGTGACAGTTTACAGTTAACAGATAAAATATGACACTTTGCAATTGACTGATGACAGATGACAGATGATATATAGTCTTTAAACTTTAGTTTGTTTTATATAATGTTAGAAATTCTGCTTATTCTTATTATATAAACAAAGAAAATAAATTATATTTAAAAAGTAGTTAAGACAAGTAATAAAAAAGTATTATTTTAGGAAATCATATTTCTTAGTTTTGTATTTCAAACTAAAAAAAAAAACAACAACCTTTTAACTGTATTAAATTGCAGTTCATTTTTTTGAAAATTATATTTTTTGTATAACTTCTTTATGACAAATGATAGATGACAGATGACGTATAATCTTCCTCTACAAACAACTGAAAGTGCTTGGTTGTTTTAGAATTCATTTTTGATTATTAATTCAGCAAATGTACTGTATTTGATCCTTTTGGTATGATATTCTTGTCCAGATGACAGATGACAGATAACAGATGGCGAATGGCAGATGGCAGATGACAGATGACAAATGACAGGTGACAGATTTCAAACAACAAATAAAAGATGTGACAGTTGATAGATGACAGATGACAGGTAGCAGGTGAAAAACCGCATGTGAAATATGACAGATGATAGATGACAGATACAGATGCTGAAGTAAAGGTTTTATTGTTTAGTCTTAAGAGAATTCAAAGTTGATGGCCTTATATGATTACAGTCTTGGAAATTCAATAAACTCTACGATTATTAAACTGTAACAAAAAAAAAAGAATTTTCTCTTTATATATAAAATGTGTTGCCTTCTTTTAAATTTAATAACGATTGCAGCTCCACATACTGATATTCTGAGAAATCTTTAGATTAATTCCTTTTGAATCTGTGGCAGAATTTAAAGTTTCTAATTTTTGCAAACTTTTTCCGAACATCCTAGCTCGTTTAATAACGATTATAGCTCCACCTGCTGGTAGTTAGATAAATCTTAAGATAACTAAACTTAAGATAGAAGAATTACGATTACAGCGCCATCTTTTGGAAGTTTAAGAAATCTTTAGACAAATAAACTCTTTCTGTAATATCTGTAATAAAAATGTGTTTTTGCTTAATATATAAAATTTTAGGTCACATATTTTCAAATCTTCCTGTTGGAAGCTTAACAATCCTCAGAAAAATAAACAGTTCATTTTTGCTTTTTTTTTAAATTCTGAAATATTTGTTTTTTTAATTTTTGTATGATATTTTAAATCAAATGCCTTATCTTCTTTAATAACGATAGCAGCACCACTTGCTAATCGTTTAATACATTTTGATGATGAATGTCAAATGACAGGTGACGACTAGTCTTTAGTCTTTATCAGCTTCGATTTTCTAGCTAAAATTTATCTAAATTTATTCATAATTTTAAAAAGACACAAACATTTAGGCTGATAGATGAGAAATGATAAGATGAGAGATGACAGTTGAAAGCTGACATATGACAGATAAGAGATGACAGATGACAGATGACAAATGACAGATGATAGATGACAATTGATAAATGACAATTGACAGATGACAGACATTTATTTAAATTTATTCATAATTGTAAAAAGAGAATCAGGCTGACAGATGAGAGATGAAAAAATGATAAGTGGCAGACGGCAGATGACAGATGACAGATGTCAGATGAGAGATGGCAAATGACAAATTAATGATAGATGATAAATGACAGATAACAGTTATTGTAAATGTATGTTATTTTTTATATTTTTTTGAAGGACTTCTAAAGTCAATAAAGTAAACTAAACTAGACTGATGACTTTACAGAAATGATTTAATGTTAATACGTTACAAATATAGAAACGCAGATTTACTTTTAAAGAAAATTCTTCAACATTGAAATTATAGAAAATAAACTTGTGGAAAATTTATTTATTTTTCTATAAAATGTCCTGTTAATATTGAATACAAAAAATCTTCAAAATATACACAAAAATACCTTTTTTTTTCTTATTAAACAGTTGGTAACATCTTGTTTTAAACTATGTTTTCAATTGATTCCTTCCCAAAATTATTTTGTTTTTGCATTTCATTAGTTTCGACTTATAACCATTAAAAAAATCCTCAATAATGTTTGTATTGCCAAAATTTTATTTAACGATCTGAAATAACTTACTTTTCTTCCTTTACGTTGTAGAAAATGAACTAATAATTAGAAAAAAAGCACGAAAATATTTCGTAAATCTACAACAAATGATTATTATTAAGTTGTTTCAACAAGTGATTTGTTTTTTGTGGTCTTAATAAGACACATTTTTTGCAGATTCATGAAATATTTTCGTGCTTTTTTTCTAATTATTACTCTAATTTAGCCTAACCTAAACTTATTCTAATTAATGTTTGTGTTTGCTTTTGAGTCTTGAATTATGTAAATAAAATTTAATTGAAATTAAACAACAGTTAGAATGAGCATGTTTTACGAGTCATTTATCTTTGCTGAATGTACATACAGCAAACTAAACTTTTGTTGATGTTATACAATGTCAAAGTTTCACTGAACTACACTGGATTCCTCAACACCAAAGTAACCTAATAAAATATAACCTAAACTAACCTAAGGTTTAGGTTAGTTTAGATTAGATTATATTTGGTTAGAGGGGGTCCGAAGCTACTCGGAGAAATCCAATACGTTTATTATCAACAAACTAACCTAAGGGTTAGGTTAGTTTAGATCAGATTATATTTGGTTAAAGGGAGTCCGAAGCTACTGGAGGAAATCCAATAATCCAATATATACCCAATTTAATGATATATTTGGTTAGAGAGCATGTAGGCCGCGCATGGATTCAAGTTCACCCCTTATTTCTCTAAACACAGCCACGCTGGCGAAACTACTAAAACGCATCGCCATGTGCTATCTTTTATGTATAACTTAATTAACATCATAAAAATTCGTCTACCAAAACCAATTAGATATTTTATAGTATCCTTTAACAAGCTCGAATGTTTTGTAATGCTATTATTATTCAAGAAAGGAGACCAAAAATAAATAAATAAATAAATAAAACATCCGCGTGCATTTTAATGTTCACATTTTTCTTCTAGATTCTCTGTTTCCTTTCTTCGTTTTGTCATAGACCAATAATACTTTGCCTATTCTTTCATATTATTCATAATATACTAATATCCAGATAAGAACTGGGTAAATTAACTGGAATGTTCTTCTTAGTGTCTAAATAGTAAAATCAGATTTTATTTAAAATTAAACAATCAACTATAAATTCTTAAAAAGTGAAAGTTGCGCAGATAAAGTTATTTTTCTAAATACTCCACGATTCCATCCTCCTTTCCCATTTAGTTTTAGATATGCTAGAAGATACTCTTTATTGTATATTTTCATATGCCCTACTTAAGGCGACAAACTTCAAATCAGGAAGGCAACGGAAACTGAGTCATTGTTGTTATCATAAGTCACTTTTATCGCTTTTTAGAAGAGCGACCACATTGTGACCACTTTGCGCTGGTCAACTATGCAAGTGACCCAGGATCTAATTTAAAATTCTTGAATATTAAAGAAATTACAAAAATATTTCCTGTGTCGCCGAATTATCCATGTCTATGGAAAGATTTTCCCATCATGAACGTTCAAACTATGCTTGTAGCTATTCTATAACGTCTCTTTTAGCGACTCTCCTATAGATGTCCTTTAAAGACATCCTGTAAGCGTTTGTCACTGATATAACTCCTTATCTAATGACGAAATTGAGTCAAGTAATATTAACTGTTCCGATAAATAAGGAGGAGGTAGCATAAAATATTTAAGACCAGGTCTTTTAACCTTGGATAGACCTCTAACTTTTATCAAATGGTTTTTTGCTCATTTGATCAGATGCAGTGTCCATATTGCTTTCCTCTCTTGTAGTTTATTTAAAGAACTTTCTTAAATTTTGTATTCTTATCTCCGTAATATAAAATACTGCTGCATAATTAAAGAGTTATTATAGTATTACCATATTCTGTATTCTAATTTGAAGATATTTTTCATAGTTTAAAATTAATGTTATATTAAACTAAAGATTGGATATAGAAGAAATCTTACGGGGTTCCACAAGGATCAATCTTTTACCCCATATATTGATCCCTGTGGAACCCCGTAAGATTTCTTCTATATCCAATCTTTAGTTTAATTTAACATTAATTTCTCTTATGTGAAATTCATATATCTGCCAAATTTCAATGACTTTTCAGAAAAACCTCACTTGAAAATTATTTTTTTATATACAAAATTTAAAAAAATAAGCCTTACTTCTAAAAAATGAACCTGGTAAAATTAATTATGAATCAGACAGTTTATGCTGTATATTATTGATTAATAAATATATATTTTAATGCAGAATTTGATTGAGACCGTTCTTTAGTATAAAATCAAATAAATTTATTATACACTAGACTATAAAACGTCGAAACTTGGGTTTAGATTTATATAACTTTCTTTCTACCTTGTACAACATTTTTTACAGTGAATTTTTAAAATATATAAACATTCATTTTATTAAATTTTCAAGATTTTTGTTTCATTTTAAGTAAAAATTATTTAACTCGTTTAATATTGATTATTCTACTTCGTTATACATCATTAATCATAAATTAAACACAAACAAAACAAAAATTGTGTTTTATTTATAAAACAGTATTCTTACTTTTTTAAATTGATTATATTTTCACACTCACTTATTTTTAAATAAACGAATTGTACTTAATCGCATGGGAAACAATTATTATTGCCTACAGTTAAAAGCTTAATCCCCTCAAATCTACCCTCGCTGTTTACACTACCAACATCCAAAAACCCTGTAAATATATTTACTTAGGCCGGACGTAAACGTCCGTAAACAAATAATCGATTCCTGGAGGATATAATTGCGGTTTATCGGCGATTCCCTTATCACCCAATCATCATCATCATCATTATCATCGTTTAAATACGAGCCCAACCCCCCCGGAACAAACACCGATATAAACTGTTCTAGTGTTAGTAAGTGTTTACCTCAACGCGCAAATTAATGAACAATACAGATAAACTAACACGCCCTCAGTGTTTCTTTTTTTTAAAATAAATAAATAAATAATTATATATATAAATAAAATGTATATAGATAATGTGATGCACAATCATAGGAACCTTGTGGAGGCGACGAAGTGCGGGTTTTAGTGTGCTTCCCACGACCCACTTGATAATTAAATTACTGTATGATTTCCATGTGATATGTATATTAGTATAATTGAGTAATATATATATAATGCAAATTTAACGAAAAGAGTCGAAGGGTGATAATAGTTTAAGTTTTACGGGTCGGAGGGACGCGGGCGCTCTATTGAGCCCTGGGCGCCCGCCTCTTTCCGCCACCCCCATCTCAAGAAGAAGAAAAAAAAGACGAGTTTATAACTGTTGAACCATTGTACATAAACATATATTTATAAATGTATACCTAACTGTTAATGTATTTTTATTTAAAATAAAGATATCAGTATTTTTACATTTTATTTTAATTCTTACATATAAAATATATTAAAATCCTTTAGTTCGTTGTAGAAAATTTACTAATAATTTAAAATACGAAAACATACATTCTTACATATGGAAAAAAATATAGTTAAAATCTTACTACCATCAGTTCCCTGTTATCAGCCACGGACAGGTTTAGATATATTTCAGACCTCACCAGGATAGCGCAATTAAAAACATATGTAAGTTTTATACTCTTCAGGTATCAACAAAACAAGATAATACCATTAAGTTGCCATCTGTTGTCTGAGCTTTACACTATAATTCCCAATTGATTTTTGATGGTTATCCATCCAACTAGGGATTAATAATGAAAATAACACTTCACTTGTTTATTAAGCGTTAATTGTACATTTCATTCACAAGATTAACATTATCAATAACAAACTAGGGAATTAAAATACAACACTCAGATAATAGAAGGAACCTTCACTATTGATGGTTAGATTTTTTAAGTGTTTAAAAAATATATATGACAGTCAATTTTATTCCATACTTCACTTGTTTATTAAGCGTTAAATGTACATTTCGAACACCTTGTTCACCTTGTAAATGAAATGTATAATTAAAGCTTAATAAAAGTGAAGTAAGGAATAAAACTGGGTGGCATTTTCTGATGAAACCTTAATGATATTATATTAATTTAAAAACTACTTCATAATTCATAATGGAAAATTATTTCGGCTTTAGATCTTCATAAAAATAAGGTAAGTCGATTAATATTAAATATAGAACTAGAAGTAATCATTTGTTTTAAACATCAACTAAAGAAAGTATTACATGAATTATTAATATTAAAATGAAATCATTTGCGTTTTAATAAAATCCATTTCCAAAAATATTATTAATTTTCGATTTCCACTTAACCATCAGACAGTAACTGATCTTCCAGCATTCCCTCGTCTGCAAATCTCTGATGAATCCGGTCCTGCACCTGCATGGGTGCCCGCAGGCTCCAGTTTCGACACACCGAAAGTTCTGTCCATAACCGCCGTACCTGCAGAACGATTCGCAAACTGGAGGACACTGCACGACTATTTCTCGATTGTCACACTGGAATTGACCTAGAAAATAGACAAAAACACTTTAAATAACAAAAATTAAACTTTGTTTATATATGTGATATAAACAACGTTTAATTTGTGTTATTTAAATTTATAAAGTATGTATCACAATGTCTACAATCACACCTAAGTTTAAAATTTCATAGATTATTATGGAATTTCACCAAGTAACAACTTCGCCAATTCAATAATAATTATGTCTCAGATATATACTCTAGAATCCCAATTGGGTTTAAAGTGAATAGAAGAATCTCTCTATTGGAAAATGACTTCAAGCCTTTAAGCTCCTGGCTTTTCTTTAGACCAATTAGACCAGATCACAGAAAAGTTTTGGAATGGCTAATTTTTTATTCCTTGTTATAAAAAACACTTTTATTACATTCAATATTATTACCTTTTGATGGAATTACTTCGTTATTAGTTAGTTGATTATTCTCTTTAATTGTTATTGTTAATGTCGAGTTAATCTAAACTTCATATAGTAAAAACTTTGGTAGAGTTATCTAACAGTTATCTAATAAATTCTGAAGATAGCAGCAATTCGCTTTTAAATATTGGATTGATGAAGCTGTTACTTGGTGATAAATAAAATTATTTGGTTTTTAGAATGTACACAGTTTAATATAGACGTACTGCGACAATTGTTTCACCAAATACTGCCCCAGCCACATCAATCCAATATTTAATTCGAGTCAGAGGTGGTGAAAACGCTACATGTTTTTTTTTAAATCATAACCCTGTTGAATCCACTATATGGCGAAACAATGATCGCAGTACATTGACATGCATCAAAACCGAACAGTTTTTTTTATAACCTATATTTCGCTCTTAATAAATCTTCTGCTTTACAGTTTGCCATTGATTAATAGAAAGACACTTGGAACAAACCTCATTGTTCTTCTTAAGAAAGTTGATGATGTGTTCTTTTAATATTCACCTATTATTTTATAATGTTTCATCAAGAGATAAGTGAGAAACTTTTTCAAAAGAAAACTAAATCATAATAATAATAATACTCTCTTTCTTCGCCTCATAACACTGACATAATTTCACCCTGCCACTTCTTAGATAGTTTATCATGAGAATTTAAAATTTATCAAGTTGTTTGGTGTATTGATGACAGGTAGCCAAACAAAAATACATCATGTTCATTCTATTATTTTGTTCCACTACAACAATAACATTTAGAAGAGTTTAAACTCAAAAATTTTTCCTTAGATCGAATGAATGTTCAAGGTAACGCCGAAAAGTCATATTCACTCCTAAACAATTTTTACCGCCAATTTTTAATGTTTCTAAGTATAATAACGGATTTTTTTCCGGTGTTCAGTATTAAGATTAAATTATTGAAGATTTTTCTGTCGTCTTACGATTGTATCTTTGTGATTCTTGTACTGTACGAGCTATTCAAGTGCAGTACGAGTATTTAAAGAAATATACGACAACCTTTACCACTACAAGTAATTCCTTCCATTTAACCCAGTTATTTCGCTGTGGTATCCAAAAAACCCAGGGGAAAGTGTGGGTGGAGTAGTGACACTACTCGCGCTCTAGGCGCTCCTAACTTTGGAACTACTTGTACCGGCCATGCTCTTGGAGACACGGAAGTGGGAAATGATCAAAGAAGTGATCAGTGAGAAGGAGGCTCTACTTGCAGCTATGAACAGAATGTTGCGACAAGAGTAGATAAGGGATTCCGGGCAAGGATCTAATGATGCCTTGCTATCCCACCGGTACCTCTAGAGTAAAGACAGAAGGTTTAGTGGGTAGAGCTTTTTTTTCATTTTTTAGGGACGTGTTGGTCGCACACGACCAACAGTGTCCCTGTGAATTCTGGGGACACCAGCGGAACTATTACTCAACGTCAAATTTGTTAAAAAATTACCAGGATGCCTTCGAACATACAATAAATTGCAACCATTATTTACATGTTAAATATATTATATAGGTACTACTAATGGTACCGCTGACTCATTGGCCTGTAGGGGTCTCTGTCCATCTGCACCAAGGCGACCTCTTTCCTATGCAGGATCAGCTTGGCGAAATTACGACCGCTTACCAAGCCGCTGGATCAGACAGCATGGTCAGGATTAGTCCTTCAGAACTCGCCAGGGGACCCAAGGTTCGTCCCATCTGCGAACGCTCGTCACGCCATTGGGGATACTCGAAAATTGTATGGCGGGCATTGTCCTGCTAACCCCTCGGACACCAGATGCAGGTCTCGTCATCAACCTTCCCCATCCATAGGAGAGAAACATCCAGATACAGCAAGGAGTAGAATCAGATGGTATGAAAGTGAGCCATGCCGCCTGTTTACCCATGGTTTCAGATAGGGGATAACTCCCGCGTTCATGCGCCGATATTGCTTGCTGTCCACCTAGCAAGCCACTTGGAAAGCAGCCTGTCGTGTACTTGGGACCTAGCGTGTCTCTTCGGTACTCCAGCACGGATGGCCGCGTGTGTCTCCTGTCTCTCCAAGAGTTTAAGATCTGCTGATGGTAATGACGCCAATATCTCGGCAGCTTCCATGACCCCTTATTATGAGCAGAGGTCCCGGTCGGAGGGACTATGCAGGCGGTTACAATTACGCTGTTCAAGACACATTTGGCCAAGCTGGGACGGCATTTAGAAGTTTGGCGCAGGTAACTTTCATCAGCAGACGACGATTGTCCTCGGATGACCCTCCAATGTTAGCCAGCAGTCGTGAAATGGCCCTTGACGTATTTGCCGTGCCCTTCACTACGACCATGACCTAAAAGCTGCAGAGGGGGTTAACTTCTATGCGCGTGCCCAGATACTTCAAGGAGGTAGCGACCTCTACCTCTTACCCTAGCAGGAGAATCCTCCCCCGCACCCGTCTTCTGGGCAGCCACCTCCAGGCCGTTAGAATAAAGCCACTTCGCGACCTTACTGGTGGCCTTCTGCGCCAGCACGCTCACCGTGGATATGTCCCTAGCCCTAACGATCACCAAAATATTGTCGGAAATCTCGACCTCTTCTGGTAGTGGCAGATCAAGCACGCCGTCGTATAGGACATTCCACAGGGGACTCTGGGACTTCACAAGATATGGTCCATGATTCCAACCTGCCTCCATCTTCCTTGTACAGTACCTTGCGTTCGGCTAGATAGTTAGCCGCCATGGCCAGGATGTAGGGAGGGACCTTTCTAGGGGCTACAGATTCTACAATCGACTGCCACGGGACGGAGTTGAGTGCGTTCCTTACGTCGATGGCAATAGCATTGCCCTCAAAGACGAGGAAACAGAGGTCTGTAGTCCTCAGGGTTCTCTAGTAATTTGCCCTCTTGTAGTTACATGGATAGACTCCTCTACGTAGGCATTGGTTGTACTACCACGTAACGTAGGACGGAGAGTTCTTCACATATATGGGCTCGGAGCCTTTCGTCGCGATAGTGTACGGGCTGCTCCTGTCACATCCCATGATGGCCAACTTGATCTTTCTTGCCTTGCTTACCACTCTCCCGAGAGCCTCCAGACCGCATCTATTTGCACGACGTCTAGCCGCCGCCATCAGTAGGTGCGCCGTTTAATAAGGCGCCTGCTCCTAGGGATGCTGGCCTCACAGGCGGCTAACAGCCTGGATGAGCGTTCCGCATCCTCCTCGCTAGCGTTATCCCGCATTACGAGGTGTCGCCCCATTAGTCCTATGAAGGCCGCCCAGTCAACTTTCTACAGTTTCCAGTGGGGCCACTGGGGAAGGACCTAGGCCTCCCTGGTGATGTCGAGGCTTATAAGAAAATGGTTGCTAAGTATTTCAACATCCTCCTCCATCCTCCAGTTCAAGGTCTTATCGCACAGTCTAGGGGAGACCCATATAAGGTCGATAACAGACGAGGCCAAGCGCCGGCAGAAGGTAGGCGAGGACCGCCATCACATCTAGTAGTAGCTCCCTGCGCCGATCCTACCTAACTTCTCCCACATGGTCACCCTCAACCACGAGCGTGGTTCAGGCAACCGAAAGACGGTCCAATCATTCCTGCCACTCATCCCCCCTGGATTAGGCGAGCCATAGTCGGCCACGGCTGCAATTTCCGAAACCCTGACCCAAGCGATGACCAACACCTGGCGACCAGACGCCGTGGCGAGGTGAATACGCCTCGAGTCGATCTTGCTGGTGAAATCCCCATCCTGCGCGTCTCCGATCCACCCATCCCAATTCCTACGGTGGTTAGGTTCACTGGCTATGATAATATCTGGACCTCTTTCTCTAATGATTTCTTCCTGCATGGCATCGGTTGAGATTGATCTGCAGAACATAGAAGCATTTATAAAAGTAACCGGAAGATGCTTCCTCGGCATCATGGAAAATAAAGGGTTTGAGTGGAAGAACATTTTGTAATTGTTGCCCAAAATTTGAAGTACGATTTTTAAATTGATTTGTTAAATATATATTTTTATTTTTTATTTAAAGTGTCCAAAGATGTATAAATAAATAAATAAATAGATCTGATCCGATCCTGTGGTACCAGTGGTCGGGGTTACGGTCGGACGGGTGATCTTCTGGCGTCAGCTCTGAACTCTCCGCCTCCAATGTCGTCTGCTTATTTCCCTCATCACTCCGGTTCTTACACCTGATGACCTCACAAATATATGCCGCAAGGGCCAAGCTTCCTATGAAGTGGTCGGCTTAGAAACCCACTTCCGCATAGGATCCACAGCAAGGGTCCGTCGCGCAGTCTTGATCAATGAGCCCAGCCTCAATGTACCTCATACAGAATGAATGATCCGGCTCCGTAGAATTGGCCACAACGTGAACAATTGTTCTATATTTCCTGCAGGGGTCTAGCCTATGAGTAGTGGGTAGAGCCTATTCAGAAGGAATAGAAGGAGTCTCATACATCTCTGTTGGAAGATATGTGCGTAAAGCATCTCTCTCAAAAAAACATTCACCTGTGTAATGTATTTGTTAGAAATAGTTTTAGTTTTTATACACAGAGGACATGCACATTGTGTGCACCATTAGATTTACGCAACAGTATTGTCCGAGCCGCAGAAGAATAAAGTTATGTTAAGTTTACCCTCGAGTTCTTTTTTTGAGTGGATGTTTCCCCAGCCCCTGCAATGCTAATGATAATGTTTAGAGTCGGCCTTACACATTACAACCTGTATGGCCGAATCGGATTCGCGGTGGAAATAGTTGGTCGTCATTGGAGAAGCCAAATAATTTTACGCATAAACACGAACAGTGACAATTATGAGATAAAGGTCGCATCCATAAAAATGGACTCGCTTTGGACCTGAATACTGCCATGGTAGGAAGTATAAGAGGGCCTAAAATAAGGCTCATTACTACGCCGACCCTCCAGTAAGTTGGTCCAGACTTATGTGCTATAGGTGCAGTACTCATACAAGGAGAAGGAAGAGGAGAAATGCAAGACAAATACACCGGTCAAGATGAAGCGATCGCTGTGGTATGGGCCGCCCATAGGTTCAGAGAAAGTAAAAGATAAGAATAGATGCTTAATGCACATAGTAACTTTAACTTGCCTGTCTAGACTATGGCAGCTGACAATTTAATCAGCTGTTTCTTCTGTAAGGTTTGAAAGATTATAAAAATCTTCAATGTAAATCATCTGGAAAAAAAACGCCAATAGAACCAAATCTCATCATTTCTAAGCAAAAAATAAAGTTTTCATACCTATCGACTTACAAGAAGAAACTTGATAAAAGATTCTAATGACATTAGTAGCCAAAAATGTTGCTAAAAGTAAAAGGAATCGAACCAGAAGTACCAGAAGCTCCAACATGAACCAGCGATCAACAGACGTTTAGAATTTTAAGCTGTTAACCCAAAGAGAGACCCGGAAAAGACAAGTGAATCCTAATAACATAAGATTACTGGATATGTTTTTATTAGAAGCTATGATCTTCTTCCCCTACTGAAGATTTCTTGTCGAAAAAGTGTCTGCACTATAAAATCTCTATGATAATGACACATATTTTCTAAACGTCATTGAAAAACAAATTTCATAATGGTTATAAACCGGCCTCAACTTATTCCTAGAATATCATCCAACCATTAATCCAGTGAAAAGAAATAATGGAAATCAGAAGACCTAGTTGGTCATTCACGACAGTGTTCCAAATTGGCCAAAAAAAATTTGTGATATTCTTGGGCAAAATTCAGTATCGAATGCAACAAAGTAATCGAAGATGAGGCACGCCCTTATAGTTTAATTTTTATAAGGCTGGTCTCAAAAAAAGCTCAATACAAAACGAATTAACGCAAAAAATACATTTTGGACCGGATTGAAGTCTGCGTTTCTATGCGGAAATATAACGAAATCAATTAATTTTTAATTCAACTTTTACAAGAACAATAGCCAAAAAATATCAAGGCCTAAGAGAAGAAAATTTCTTGTGTGTTTAGTGAGATTTTAAAGGAATCATCTGTTGGGTCAAACACTTAATTAGGACCTCTAATGTCAACAATAATTTGAAATTAAAAAATCATTTCATCTAATAAACATGTAAAATTGTATATTAAAATATATAACTCACCTTTTACCAAAACACAGAATAAAATATTTAGTAACCCAAATAATACAATACGATACATCATTTTCGGAATCGACATCAACACATGTCTATACTGCTTGTCGAACGCTTATTTTAGCAAAGTTTACAAATATAATAATTGCTTAATTCGATTCCCGTTAAGATAAGATTTTTTAACTACACCCAGTTTCGTTATTTACTTAAAGAAAACAAATAATGAAATACGCACTTGTCTGAATTATTATTATAACTGCAACTAATAAACACAAAATATTGAAGTATTAAAGCATAATTTTAGAAAGCTTATTGTAACTATTTTTTCAAATTTTATATATACTTTTGTCATATTGTATTAGAAAGGAGAGCAAAGATGTAATCAATAAATAAATAACTTTCTCATTTATTATAAGTATGTTGATACATTCTGAAAATAATAGAAGGTAAAAAAATAATATTCAATTAATTTGTAATGATAAAAGTAATATTTTATTTGGATTAACCTACTAAATATTGTAAATACATGTGTAATGCATACAATAAAATAATTTGTAATATATCTATATCTATTTCACTTATATCATTTCTGATTAATTAAAAAGAAAACCGTTCTTAGAATCATCCTCTTGCCTCGATTTTTCCCTCGCCTTTACCTCGACTGGTTTTCCATTGACTTCGAACGTGAAACCTTCACTTAAATCCGTCGGCTCCGGCTTGCTGAAAAACCAGAAGGACCTATTTTGCGCTTTCTTCTCGCGGTTTTTATCCTCGGACTTCGCCTTACTTGATTTCGTCTGATTCGGCTTTGATTTTAAATTTATTTGAGACTTTGCTTTGTTTGATTTCGATTTTAAATTTAATTTAGACTTTGACTTGTTTGATTTCGATTGTTTGGACTTGGATTTGGAATTTTTACTGCGTCGCGCTGTCGATTCGTGTTTCTTTTCGGATGAGGAAGATTTGGATTTTTCCTTGTTTGACGATCTCTTCCTTCTTGAATGGAATGCGAGCTGATCGTCGGCGTCTTCGTCATCATCATCATCATCATCATCAGCTTCGACATCATCTAAATTTTAAAGGTGTAAAATTAACTAAGGTAAAATTTAAATTTAAAAAAACTGATTAGAAATTGAACGCTTTCATTTATGGACTTGAAACAATTTAAAGTTAAAAGTTAATCAAGAAATTAAACGAATAAATTTATGGACTTATTTTAAGCAAAAAAAAAACTTGAAAATAGGTACCCTACAAAACCAAAAATCTTTCATTGTCCAGAAATAGAAAGAGAATGCAGAAAGAAGAAAATTTACTTATTGAAATAACTAATTAATAATTTTTCGACTATAGATACAATTCGGTTTTTTTCTGATTTTTTGCGAAAAATAAAAACAGACTCTTTGAAAGTTTGTGTTTTAGTTACAACACCTAACAGTGAATTTATAATTAGGTATGTTGTATTTACTTATAAACAAAATACGTTCTTACTTTAAAAATTATACTCGGTATACTTAAATTGAAGTTCTTACCACTAAATTCTTTTGGATCTCTTGATGTTGCTGTTTTTTGCTGCACTTTATACTTGGCTAGTTTATCGTTTCTAGTTTTATTTTTTGTCTTTTCTGTAACGAAAGTAGAAATATATTTGAATAATTAAAAAAAAAATCTAAAATTATAATTAAGTACCTGCTGGTGTTTTGGATTTTTCGGAGTTTGACGTATTTTTTGCTGAAAAAAAATCGATATTAATAATTAAATTTATTGTCATTTTATGATATATTTTATAATCCCAAGTAGGCTTTGTTTATACTACAAATTTTATTAATATTTGATAACATTTGTCTATTTGTTTTTATTTAAAGCTATTCATTTTCTTACCAGAATCTGTAGTAACTTCATCTTCTTCCTCTGTCGTCTCCTCACTATCTGAAGCATCTAAAATATTAAGACGATATTAATAAATAAAATTAGTTACATTTTAAATTTAAGAGTTGTCCATCCAAAGTATTATAATTCAACTAGACCATAACTAAAGTGATTCGTTTACTATTCAAATTAAATTATTAATTATGTCATCTAACACTTTTTTGTGTCATCTGTCATTTGTCATCTGTCAATTATCTACTGTCATCTGTAAATTTTTAAAAATCAAGTGTTCTTTCATGTCCTATCTGGCACTTGTAATGTCATCTGTCATCTGCCATTTGCCATACTGTCATTTACCTGTCATATGCCACTTTTTTGCCATCTGTCATTTGCCATCTATAATTTATCATCAATTATCAGGAATTTTTTATCAGTCACTGTTCTTTCACTTCTCATCTGTCATTTATTATCTGTCAGCTGTATTTTTTTATCAGTCAACTGTTCCTCCATTTCTCATCTGGCATTTATAATGTCATCTGTCATCTTTCATTTGACATTTGAAAGCTATCTGTCATACTGCCATTTACCGTACTGGCATCTGTCACCTGTCATATGTCATCTATCATTTTTCATTTATCATCCATCAGCAGTATTTTTTTTTATGTCAACTATTCTTTCATTTATCATCTGGCATTTGTAATCACATCTGTCATTTGTCATCTGTTATCTGCCATTTGCCATCTGTTATATAACATTTGACATCTCTCATTTACCGTACTATCACCTGTCATATGTTATCTACTTCTTTTTGTGTCATCTATAATTTTTTACCAGTCAACTATTCTTTATTTTTCATCTAGCATTTGTCATTTGTTATGTGCCATTTGCCATCATATGCCATCTACCACTCATTTGTGTCATCTGTCGTCTGTCATTTATCATACATCTTCTCGTTTTTTTTGATCAGTCAACTGTTCTTTCATTTATTATCTGGCATTTGTAATGTCATGTGACATTTATCATTTATCATCTGCCATCTCTCATTCTTCATCCATCATCTGTATTTTTTTATCAGTTCTTTCAATTCTCATCTGGCATTTGTTATCACATCTGTCATTTGCCATTTTAAGTCTGACATCTGTCATATATCATCCATCATCTCTATTTTTTGATCAGTCAAGTGTTCTTTCATTTGTTATCTGGCATGTGTAATGTCATCTGTTATCTGTCATCAGCTATTTGTCAGTTGAGAGCTGTTATCTGACATACTGTCATTTACCGTACTGCCATCACCTGTCATATGTCATCTACTACCTTTTTTGTGCCATCTGTCATTCATCATCCATCATCTGTAGTCTTTTATCAGTTCTTTCATTTCTCATCTGACATTTGTAATCACATCACGTCATTTGTCATCCGCCATTTGGCGTCTGACGTCTGACATCTGTCATCTGTCATACTATCATTTGTCATCTGCCACCTGTCACAAGTCATTTACCACTTTTTTGTGTCATCTGTCATTTATCATCTGTCATCTGTAATGTTTTATCAGTCAACTGTTATTTCATTTGTCATCTGACATTTGTAATGTCATCTGTCATATTCCATCTGCTATCTGTCATCTGACATCTGTCATCTGCACTACTTTACCGTACTGTCACCTGGCATACGTCATCTACCTCTGTTTTGGGTCATCTAAATTTTTTATCAGTCAACTATTATTTCATTTCTCATCTGGTATTTGTAATGTCACCTGTCATTTGTCATTTGCCATCTGCCATTTGCCATCTGACATACTGTCATTTACCGTACCATCTGTCACCTGCCCTATATCATCTACCACTTTTTTGTGTCATCTGTCGTTTATCTACCATTATCTGTTATTTTTATCAGTCAACTGTTCTTTCAGTTCCAATCTAGCATTTGTAATCATATCTATCATTTGTCAGCTCTCATCTGCCATTTGTTATCTACCATCTTACATCTAATCTATAATTTTCTATCAGTCAACTGTTCTTTCATTTCTCATCTGGCATTTGTAATCACATCTTTCATTTGTGATCTGTTATCTGCCATTTGCCATCTCTTATCTATCATATTATCATTTACCGTACTGTCACCTGTCATATATCATCTACCACTTTTTCTGTCATCTGTCATTTATCATCTATCATCTCAATTTTTGATCAGTCAACTGTTCTTTCATTTATGATCTGGCATTTGTAATGTCATCAGTCATTTGTCAGCTGACACATACTGTCATTTACCGAACTGTCATCTGTGACCTGTCATATGTCATCTACTACTTTTTAGTGCAATCTGTCATTTGTCATCTGTCATTCATCATCTATCATCTGTAATTTTTTTATAAGTAAACTGTTTTTTCATTTCTCATCTGGTATTTGTAATCACATCTGTCATTTGTCATCTGTCATGTGCCATTTGCCATTTACCATCTGACGTCTGACATCTGCCATCTGTCATATTGTCATTAATCATACTGTCATCTGTCACCTGTCATATGTTATCTACCACTTTTTGGTGTCATCTTTTATTTATCATCTGCAATTTATATCAGTCATCTGTCATCTGTAATTGGGTGACAGAACTAAAATTATTAAGAGGTGACAAGTGGTAAGCAACAAGTGAATACTTCCGAGTCCCAAATGACAACTGTCAATTGGCAGTTGAATGACAACAGACGATATTGTTCTATGTAAACTCGTGTAAAAGATAAAAGTAGATAAAATTATTAATAGGTGACGGATGACCAACAACAGGTGACTACTGACGAGTTACAAATGACAACTGTCAGTTGACAGTTGAATGATAACAGACGATATCGTCCTACAATTTACTTGTGTAAAAAATTAAAATCAACTAAAATCATTAAAAGGTGACAGATGAAAAACAAAACGGTGACTAATGACGAGTGACAGATGACAACTGTCCATTGACAGTTGAATGATAGCAGTCGATATCGTGCTACAAATTACTCGTGTAAAAAAATATAATCAACTAAAATTTTTAACAGGTGACAGATAACAAACAACAGCTGACTACTGACGATTGGCAAATGACAATTGTCAGTTGACATTTGAATGATACTTGACAATATCATGCTACAATTTACTCCTTAAAACGAATAAAATCAACTAAATTATTACCAGGTGACAGATGACAAATAACAGGTTACTGTCGAGTAACAAATAGCAACTGTCAGTTGACAGTTGAATGATGACAAACCATATCCTACACTTAATCCGTGTAAGAAACTAAAATCAACTAAAATGATTAACAGGTGTCAGAATACAAACAATAGGTGATTACTGACGAGTGACAGATGACAACTGTCAGTTGACAGTTGAGTGATAACCAACGATATCATCTTACAATTTACTCGTGTAAAAAAATAAAATCAACTAAAATTTTAAACAGATGACAGATAACAAACAACAGGTGTCAATAGATAGTTGAATGATAACAGTCGATATCATTCTACAATTTACTCGTGTAAAAAAAATCAACTAAAATTTTGAACAGGTGACAGATGACAAACAACAGGTGACCACTGACGAGTAACAAATTACAACTGTCAGTTGACAGTTGAATGATAACAAACGATATCCTCTTATAATTTACACATGTAAAAAATAAAATCAATTATAATTATTAACACGTGACAGATTAAAAACAACAGGTGACTACTGACGAGTGACAATCGACAACTGTCAATTGACAGTTAAATGATAACAGACGATATAATCCTACAATTTATTCGTGTAAAAAATATAATCAACTAGATTTTTTAAAAGGTGATAGATGACAAACTACAAGTGACAGCTAACGAGTGACAAATGACAACTGCCAGTTGACAGTTAAATGATAACAGACGATATTATCCTACAATGAACTCATGTAAAAAAATAAAATTAACTAATAATTTTAACAGGTGACAAATGACAAACAACAGGCGACTACTGACGAGTGACAGATGACAACTGTCAGTTAACAGTTGAATGATAACCGACGATATCATTTTGCCATTTACTCGTGTAAGAAATATAATCAACTAAAATTTTTAACATGTGACAGATGACAAACAACAGGTGAGTACTGACGAGTAACAAATGGCAACTGTCAGTTGACAGTTGAATGATAATAAACGGAATCATCCTACAAATTACTCGTGTGAAAAAATATAATCAACTAAATTTTTTAACAGGTGACAGATGACAAACAATAGGTGACTGGCAACGATAGCAAACGATATCATCCTACAATTTTCTCGTGTAGACATTAAAATGAACCAAAATTATGAACAGGTGACATATGAGAAACAATAGGTAACTACTGACAAGTGACAGATGACAACTGCCAGTTGACTGTTCAATTGTAGCAGGCGATATCATCCTACAATTTACTCGTGTAAAAAAAATAAAATGAACTAAAATTTTTATAGGTGACAGATAACAAACAACAGGTGACTACTGACGAGTGACAGATGGCAACTCTCAGTTGACAGTTGAATGATAACCGACGATATCATGTTGCCATTTACTCGTGTAAAATAATATAATCAACTAAAATTTTTAACATGTGACAGATGACAAACAACAGGTGACTACTGACGAGTAACAAATGGTAACTGTCAGTTGACAGTTGGATGATAATAAACGGAATCATCCTACAAATTACTCGTGTAAAAAATTAAAATCAACTAAAATTTTTAACTGGTGACAGATGACAAACAACAGGTAACTACTGATGAGTGACAGATGACAACTGTCAGTTGGCTGTTCAATTGTGGCAGACGATACCATCCTACAATTTTCTCGTGTAGACATTAAAATGAACCAAAATTATAAACAGGTGACATATGACAAACAATAGGCAACTACTGACGAGTGGCAGATGACAACTGTCAGTTGACTGTTCAATTGTAGCAGGCGACATCATTCTCAAATTTTTATAGGTGACAGATGACAAGCAACAGGTGACTAATGTCGAGTGACAGATGACAACTGTCAATAGACAGTTGAATGATAACAGTCGATATCATCCTACAATTTACTGGTGTAAAAAAATAAAATCAATTAAACTTTTAAACAGGTGACAGATGAAAACTGACGAGTGACAAATAACAACTGTCAGTTGACAGTTCAATGATAACAAACGATATCATCGTATAATTGACACGTGTAAAAGAATAAAATCAATTATAACTATTAACACGTGACAAATGACAAACAACAGGTGACTACTGATGAGTTATAAAAGACTGTCAATTGACATGTTGAATGATAACCAACGATATCATCTTACAATTTACTCGTGAAGAAAAATGTAACCAACTAAAAATTTTAACAGGTGACAGATGACAACAACAACAGATGACCACTGATTAGTGACTGATGACAACTGTCAGTTGGCAGTTGAATGATAGCGGACGATATCATTCTACAATTAACTCGCGTAAAGAAAAACATAACCAACTAAAATTATTAACGGGTGACAGATGACAAATGACGAGTGAGAAATGACAACTGTCACTAGATAGAAAATATCAACTGTCATCAAACAGAAGAAAGGAAGTACACATCCCATACAACCTTATCCTACATAAGAATTATATAAGATGGCACTAAGCAGAATTTCAAAGTTGAAAGAATGCTGAATTTTAAATTATTAAGAAGACACAAATTAATTAATTAGATTAAATCAAAGTAGCAATTTTTTAGTAAAAAATCACAGCTAAACTTATTCAGTTTTTTTTTTCTTAAGTTCACATTCGGTTAAGATTTTTTTTAAATGCAATACAATTATACAAATTATTATGGAAATATATAACAGTAAAGATTTTAAATGATATATTAAATACCTGGTGTTACTCCTGCCGATGTCTTCGGTTTTTTAATATGGGTAGGGGTGATTGCACTTGCTGTAATAAAAAAAATATACAATTAACATTTGATACAAATATAACGTACAACATTCCTTATAATAATAATATTTTTTTAATAAACATGTTATTACCAAGCGTTGTTTCTTTTAATGGCTTCCTTCCTTTCTTTACTGTTGAGGTATTGTTAGAAGCCGCATTTTCTATAAAATTTTCAAAACAAAAAATACATTTAAGAGAATTGAAATTAAATAGAATAATATACATAATATATTTCTATTAAATACTGATATTTGTCATTGTATCGAACGCTTATTGAATAGTGTAGAATTATATGTAATAAATTGGAAATAAACAATTTGATTAATCTAATTAATCTAAAAACGATTTTTACTTTAAAAAATACGATAATTATTCTAATACAAACATTCAGTGACCAAAACAAACTGTATTATTATTTATACACGTTTTTAGTGTCTATAAATATATAGATATTATTTTGTGTTGTTTGGTTACTGAATTATGAAGATTATAGTTTTCTTTTCTTTTTACGATTTAGTGGAAGTAACAGCGATATCAAATTTGCTTCTGATATATTAAGCCGATCTAGATTCATTTTTGTTACTCTATTTTCTGTAATATTACATTTATACTTATTATTTTTTTATTTAGGCCGAATTTGTATCCTGCCATATGGTAGTTATTCTTTATTGTATATTTTGTAAAAAGGTGATACCGTAAATAAACAAACTAAACTATTGTAATTGATTTGTGTTACAAATAAACAAATTTATTATTATTATATAAGCACTCAAACTCATAATTCTAAATTTATTTTTATAATGTACAAATCATAATATTAGTTACAAGAATAAAAATAATTTAAATTACAACAAAAAAATATGTGCACAAGAATCTGAATTTTAACCACTGTGCCTTAATGGCCCAAATGATAGAGCGCTGAACTAGTAATTCAAAAGAACTGCTTTTTGAAATAAATCATCATTTTATCAGACGTAAACCATTTGCTAGAATATTCATTTCAAGCAATTAAATAATTGTAAATAAACTAATGTACCTTTTTCTGGACCTTCCGAAACATCTTCACCTTCTTCATCCGTATCATCTTCGTCATCTGTGTCATCTGTGAAGTTAAGTTTCATATTATTTAATCTAATGTAAATTAGAAGTAATTAATAACTCATTTGAAAAAGAAATATAAATAAATTGTATAAACATTTAGTGTTGTTCAGAAAATAAAAATAATAAACGAATTACAAATAAAACGTGTAAAAAGACATACAAAAAACTTTACAAATACTTTTACATGTTGAATTTGGTTCTCGTTTATCACGTGGTGATACATTTTTAATATTAGGGGTTGTTTACAATGTTGAAAAAATTGTAAAACCAACCAAGTGCTTCATTGTAAACAACCCCTAATACTTTTACATGTTATACCAAACTGAACTTTTGCAGAACTAAAAAATCTGTAACTAGTAATTATGGTAAAAATTATAAACAACCTACAAAAAAGGTGTTAATAAACGTTACACATTATTAAAACGAATTAATTCAAATGAATATGAGAAGAATTTTAACTAGAATAAAAATATAGTACTTTTGAAAATAAATAATTTTCCATGAAGACTTTAAATTTCCAACACAAACATTAAAATCAATAGTAAATAATGATTGCGGAATTTTACATACCAAATTTCTAATTGAACCATTTTAACAAATTATACTTACCAGACTCTTCTGAATCATCATCGTCTTCATCGTCGCCATCTTCATCGTCATCGCCTTCTCCACTAGTAGATTCTTATAAAAACAGAAAACGAAAAACCATAAATATTCATCAACGAATAATTTAAAATTTATTACCGTCATCGTTTACATCAGTACCATTCTTCGACGCATTGTTGTGGTAATGATTATGCATTACAGTAGCGTTAGCTATAAAGAAAAGAACAGAAACTGTGATTACAACTCAATTGAATGGGTTTAAGAGATCAATTCAAGTAATGGCGTTTGTATAAGTTAACCACGAAAGAGTGATCGCAATTGATAGCAATCAACTGAGTGAGGTCGAAATAAAAATCGAATCTTTTTATCATCCCTTAGTATAAATATAATAATGCATCAATTTATTGTATCTTTTGATTATTAAATATACTAAAGTGAATAACCTGTCATAATCAATTACACTTGAGGAAATACAATGCATTTCTTAATAAGTATTTGATCTACTTCGTCTCAGTAGTACAATGTTGATGAAGATGATGCAATATAAAATAACTTATAATGACTTTTTCAACAGTTTTTGTGTAGATTTTTTAATTCGTTATGTATTTATACAAAATTGTCAAGAAAGTTATTATAAGTAATTTTATATTCCGTCAGTACAATTTAAATCTATACTTTCAAGATTCAATTGAATTATAAGAAAGTTAATACTTTAAAAATATACGAATTATGAAGAGAAATATTTTACTAAATTTATTTAAATGTAGAAATATTTTAGATACGTACTTGCACTTGTGTTTGAACCTTTTCCCTCTTGGTCCATAGAAACTGTAGTATTTTCCTGATGAGAAGTCTCAGTAGTTGATTGATTTGCTGAGGTTGTATTTATAGTTTCTGGCGTGGTTGTTTCTAATGTGGTTGCATTTGACGATTCTGTTGTAACCATATCTGTAAATAAAGATAAAAGTATGATTATACTGAGATAGGTTGAAATTCAAAATTCAGATGATTTTTATAATTTTCTTAAATTGTTAAACGTTTGGATCTGGAAAATGAAAACATATTTTTGACCTACCTCAATACAATTGTGTAATTTATTGTTAACTGACCTTAATAAATTAGACTATTTTTCAGTAGAATTTTAGTAATAAAAACATAGTTTTTGGTTTAAATAATAATAAATACAGTGAATACTGTATCATCCTTTGATAATGGTTGTAATTAACCGAAACACGTGTCATGAAACTGAATATATTAATATGGAAAATAACAAGTGTTTTAATTCAAATGTTTCTTAAATTAATACATTTTTCGACAAACAAAACTCTCAAATATGTTTCTAAAATATAATAAGTCACTTACCGGAAGGATTTGATGTTGTAGTTTTCATTGTGAGATTCTCATTGGACACTGAAAAACATGTAACAGATATAGATTATTAACATTTATTAAACACTATTTAAGTTATTATTCATAATTAATAATTTTTTAATTTTATTTTTGAAAGGTACAATACTCTGTATTGATTAACCAAAGTAGTTTAACCAACTAGAAAACAAATAAACAAATGAAGAAATATAAAACGTTTAATTCCAACAACAGTAGGTTAAAAGATAACTTACTAGTATTTTCTTCAACCGTGGATCCCTCGGTTGAATTGGCAACATCTGTGAAAAATAAAGTACAATAATATTAAGGAAAAATTATACAGAGTTTAAATTAAAGATAACAAAAGGTGAAGCAATCCGAAATATAAATATATCCTCATTTGCAGGTGATTATAGACTTCCTCACTTCAAAATATTATTTTCATCCCCAATCTAATGTGCCCTGCCTGCTACATCCCATCAGATTGTCGATTCATCAGCATTCAATTATTTTATTTTTTAGGGACTAATAGTGGTCTCACTGAAAACAGGGACAACGGTGGAACTATGATAATACATCACCGGTTACCCCTACTGTCTTTCTCTCGACAATCGTCCTCATTCATTCTTCTTGTTAATTCAAATTAACAAACTAAATTACATAGAATACATTTAAGCAATAAAAACAAAACAAACAAGCATGCTATTTCTAACCAGCTATTTGCTGGGTCTCCTCTGTCCCCTCCAGAAACGCCTTCTTCTTCCCCTAGAATAGTGGCGCAGGCAGCGAAAATGCTCTTCCAGGCGGTTTCACCCTCGACCATTCTGGTCACCAATCCGGCCGGGATTCTAAATTCTAAACAGTGTTCCAGACTCTCCTCCATCTCACCTCTTTCCTGCTGCCATCCTCAAATAGGCAATGGAATGGCGTTACTTCCACCTGCTTCTCGCACCACCTGCATTTCGCGTCCTCCGATTTTTCTCCACCTCGGAGATGGAAGTGTGAGTCCATTCTCCTTTGCTGCAAGCGCTACATCTGCTTGGTCAGCTGCTCAGACATTGCCTGGCTTTGCGCATGGCATCCCTCTCAACACTGCATCGTGCACTTCTGTCTTCGCTGCTATTTCCGCAACTTCCGGTGGTAATGGTTTACCATAATCTTGTTTTATAGGTTGCAGGGAAGAAATGAGTATGTCGGACTATATGAGGAGACGTTGGAACACAACTGTCATTGTTTTTACGCGGGAACATTTTCTTGATATGTTTTCGCGAAAATGTCTTTATTCTGCGTTTCCTGCGCTTCCTCGGAAAACTGATCAATTGGAAGAGATGAAGCTGCGTAACCGTAAATTATCAAAATGAGAACGGAAGTCAGCATACCACGGGTACAATTCAATTTAACGATTTCACCGAAACCCAATATTTCCTCAGTTACTGGCCCGCTTTCAAAAAAAACATCTAACCGTGTTACTATCATTTGATGTGCCAAATCCTGGCATTGGCACATTAATAATCAAAACCAAGACGTGATGATTACCGCCAATTGAACCAGTGGCACAACGCGCTACTCACTAAAGTCGACTTTATAAGTTTATTAGCATGTATTAATAGCAACAACTTCTTGGCTTCCCATATTCTGTATACAAATACGAATACGGCAGGTTATTTTTCCAAGCGGAGAAACGCGAAGAAATTTTCGTACCACCTAATTTGCAAATATTTTACAATACGGAAATAATCTTATATGGAGTTCGAAGAATTTGTAAAGATATGTTCAATACATTCGTGTGTATATGTGTGAAACTTGCCTATTAATTATTGGAAGGATCAACACCAAAATTCCGAATTATGATTATAGAACACTTTCAATTGTAGCTCCCAAAACGGCCCCTTTTCACTGTTTACGGCTATCTTAACTTTGCCGGGTCATTTAAAGTAGATTGGCCACTAAAATGTCATTCCAGCGCTGAAAGCGTGTATACCTGTGTTCTCTACATCTAATTTTATGAACTAGTAAACTTTTTTTATCATTTTGGCTAAGTACTTTTATGCTTTGGCCCACTGTGAGACGGTGCAGCTGCCCGCAGCAAAAAGTGCCGCTTCGCCTCCGAAGGCCTTCCTATGTTGGCCATCAGCCTGGACAGAGCTGCTGTACTTGACTACCGAAGTTCGGGTTTAGCTCAATCTCCACCTCTAGGTACTTCATTACAATAGTTATTGCAATAACCTCTCAGCTTTCCGTCTGGAAAGCCACGTGGTCCCGGTTATGCGGGAAGCCACCTCCAGGCCAACCCATCTTAGTCAGCGGGCTACCCTGCTGGTCGCTTCCTTGGCGACATCTTTCACTTTCTCCATCTCCCTTCACCGGACTATGATGAGGATATCGTCTGTGAAGGCGATTACATCTACGCCCTAGGGCACTTGTTCCACAGGAGTTGGCCAATTACGGATCCCTGTGGAATGTCTCTCTTCATCGCTCAAGTTTTCTGGCGGCCCTTCGTGCAGTAATTTATCTCGTGGCCATGCAAGTAGTTCCCAATGATGCGGAGAAGGTATGAGGGAGCTGCTCTTTTCTCAAACGCCTCCATCACTGACGGTCACGGAATGGAGTTCAACAGTTATATCCAGGCATCAACGGCCCCTGGTTGGCCTCAACTGCCAGCCTCCTGACCTCCCTCAGAGTGTCCACCGTGGATTTTCCGCTCGTGAATACGTATTGGCGGCTCGAAAACCGCCGGTGTCATTCAGCCAATGGAGAAGCCTATCTCGGACTAGCTTCTCTAGTACTTTTTTTTAGTGTCCAGGAGGCACAGGGGGCGGTACCCCAATGTATGAGACTTCCCGTCCTTAGAGAAGAGTACTAAGGGCGCCTCTTTTTCTTTTTTGAGAAGATGTACTCTTTAAGGTGACAATTTTGTACGGCCAGTCCCAAGGGTCGTCCTCAACTTCAGACAAAAGTTTGTTCCAGGCAGGTAACTTACTCTTACTGATCGTCTTCTTCAGGGAATCCTTGGCCTCCATGACGTGCTTCTCAAGTTTATCTGTGTGGAAGATCTCTCGGCTCTTGGCCCTGGTGAGCTGCCTCCTGACAATATTTGCCCTGTCCCGAACCACCTTGACCTCCTCGCATTACCAGTAGACTCTTTTCTTCTCTTTCTTCCAGGTCGGAGCTGGCGTACACGCACTGCTCAGAGGCTGCCAGGAAGCCCTCCGAATCGGCGCGGTCTACTTCCCACCGGGATCTCTGTTGAGAGGGATGAATTTTGTTAGATGCTCGCACTCCATGGATTCGATACGGTCTAATCCATTGGGGTACCTCTCCGAACATATATAAAGTATTCATGATTCAAAAGAGAATACTTCGAGCAATACTTGGTCTAAAATCGGCAATTCCATGTAGAACCCTTTTTTAAAGCAATGGCCTACTCACAACGTTTATATTTATATTTTAGAAGGCCTATTATTCGCAATTTATTAAACACGGATGATGCGTTTTATCAGATAAATCATCAAGAGTTCCGGTGGCCCAGAAATATTATCTTTATTATTCAGTTTTAGAGTCAAAAATAAGACAAACCTTAATACAGATTTCATAAATACAACCAAAATTGTTTGTGTCTACAATATTAATAAAGAAACTTATGTTGTACTTGACGACTTTTGATTTTGAACAATTTAAGAATTCCTTTCTACCCTTACAACTAGTCAGTACGGTTTAAATCTATACTTTAGAAACTCAATTGAACTATGAGAAAGTTACGATGAAATAAATTCTCACTAAAATTGTGAAACAACACCAACACCTCTAATTAATGTAAGAAAGTTAATACATTAAAAGTATACTGATTACGAAGATAAATATTTTACTAAATTTATTTAAATGAAAAATATATATATAGATACGTAAAGAGAATGGTTGCGACCGTTACGTGGTAATTCATACTTACACTGAATTGAAAAATTCATTATGTTTTAACCACAAATATTTGTGATTAAAACATAGTGAATTTTTCAATTCAGTGTATATAGATACGTACTTGCACTTGTGGTTGAGCCTTCACCCTCTTGGACTGTCGCAGAAACTGTAGTATTTTCCTGATTAGAAGCCTCAGTTGTTGATTGATTTGCTGTTTCTGGTGAGGTTGTATTTATAGATTCTGGCATGGTTGTTTCTAATGTGGTAACGTTGGTCGATACTGTTGTAACCGTATCTGTAAATAAAGATAAAAGTATGATTATACTGAAATTGCTTCATCCTGTATTTTTTAAAATATATAAGTTTAAATTTAAAATTCAGATGTTTTTCTGAAATTGATTCATATTTTTGGCCCATCTGAATACATTTTATATTATTTCAGCACATTATTAACTGACCTCAAAAATTAGACACAACCAATAAATCATGCTAATAATTCGAAAGATGCCAAACTAAAAATATTCTCTATTGAAGAAAGTGTGAATTGAATCAAGTTTATTAAATTCAAGAAATAAATAAAAACGTATTGAAATAAACAGAAGATAAAGAGGCCAAATCAAAATTATTATATACATACTTGTATTTATTGTCCCATTTTCACCTTCCTCATTCTGAGTTGATGCAGAGGTGGGTGTTTCTTGAGGACTCTCCTGATTTGGCGTTGATTGTTTTATTGTTTCTGATGTGGTCTGATTTATATTTGACGTGGGCGTAGAGTTTTCTAAAGTTGTAATATTATCTGCAATAGCAGAAAAATTTAATTCGTAATATTAATTTTCAGTAAGATACTCTTATAGCATGTAAGAAACTGAATTGATGAGTTTAACTCTTTAAAAAGTCTAAAATACATCAGATAAAGTAATTAGATGTAGCAAAAACCATCTAAACCAAAACATATCTATCTGAAATAAAAGTTTCTCAAAATATTTGGAATTTAAAAATGTAAGATATTTTTTGTATGAAAGCATATTTGTAATAATAAAAAAATATGCGTATATTATGACTATAATTAGGCTTACTTTCTTCAGTATTGGAATTGATTTGAATGGAAGAACCATTGGTTCCGGCTTCTACACGCATAGTCGCGCTAATCTCAGTTGTAGCTGAAACAAAATTAAAATATTAAAATATTTATTTTTATCCACCCTCCAATCAGTAAAACATAAGCGAGGGTTTTAATTAAAAGTTGTAAAACGTCAATAAATATAAAATTATTGCAAATTTTAATAGATATATTCAAACAAATTTTTTAAATAATTTTTGACGATGTTTTACTGATTGGAGGGTTGGATAGAGGCCACCCACCCACCCTACATATACATATAAACTATAATTCCTTATAGTCTCGCGGTTTCCAATAAAATTAATTACAAAACTTTTTGAATAAAAGAAGAAATTAAAAAGGTAAAATTTTTGACTGACCAAAAATTTGATGTATGCTGGGTGGGCAGATTTTAAATCTAAATTAGATAAGATTAGCTTTAGAAGGCCATTTATATTTAAACTTAAATTTTGATTTTGTTTTATTTTTTATTACATAAAGGGTTTTATTGTTTTTAGCAGCAAAATCATCAACGCTTAGCAACTAAAGTTATCGTGCATATGTAGGGTGGGTGGGTGGCCTCTATCCACCCTCCAATCAGTAAAACATAAGCGAGGGTTTTAATTAAAAGTTGTAAAACCTAAATAAATATAACATTATTGTAAATTTTAATAGATTTATTCAAACAAGTTTTTCAAATAATGTTTGATGATGTTTTACTGACTAGAGGGTGGAATAGAGGCCACCCACCCACCCTACATATACATACAAACTTTAATTCCTTATCGTCTCGAGGTTTCCAATAAAATTATTTACACAACTTTTTGAATAAAAAAAGAAATTAAAAAGGTAAAATTTTTGAGTGAGTTAATTAGTAAAAATTTGATGTATGATGGGTGGGCAGATGTAAAATCTAAATTAGACAAAATTAGTTTAAGAAAGACATTTATTTTAAGCTTAAGTTTTGATTTTGTATTATTTTTTTATTACAAAGAGGGTTTTATTGTTTTTATCAGCAAAATTATCAACGATTAGCAATTAAAATTTTTATGTATATGTAGGTTGGGTGGGTGGCCTCTATCCACCCTCCAATCGGTAAAACATAAGCGAGGGTTTTAATTAAAAATTGTAAAACGTAAACATATAAGATTATTGCAAATTTTAATAGATTTATTCAAACAAGTTTTTCAAATAATTTTTGTTGATGTTTTACTGATTGGAGAGTGGATAGAGGCCACCCACCCATCCTACATGTACATATAAATTTTAATTCCTTATCGTCTCGCGGTTTCCAATAAAATTAATCACAAAACTTTTTGAATAAAAAAGAAATTAAGAAGATAAAATTTTTAATTGAGTAAATTAGAAAAATTTTGATGTATGATGGGTGGGCAGATTTTAATTCTAAATTAGATAACATTATACATCAAAATTTTACTAATTTACTAACTCAAAAATGTTAGCTTTTTAATTTGTTTTTTTATTCAAAAATTTTGTAATAAATTTTATTGTAAACTGCGAGACGGTAAGGAATTAAAGTTTATATGTATATGTAGGGTGGGTGGGTGGCCTCTATCCCAACTTCCAATCAGTAAAACATCATCAAAAAATAAATCAATTACAAAACTTTTTGAATAAAAAAAGAAATTAATAAGGTAAAAATTTTGAGTGAGTAAATTAGTAAAAATTTGATGTATGATGGCTGGGCAGATTTTAAATATAAATTAGATAGGATTAGTTAAAGAAAGGCATTTCGATTTAAACTTAAATTTTGATTTTGTTTTATTTTTTATTACATAATGGGTTTTATTGTTTTTAGCAGGAAAATCATCAACGATTAGCAATTAAAGTTATCATGTATATGTAGGGTGGGTGGGTGGCCTCTATCCCACCCTCCAATTAGTAAGACATAAGCGAGGGTTTTAATTAAAAGTTGTAAAAAATAAATCAATGTAACATTATTGTAAATTTTAATAGATTGATTCATACAAGTTTTTCAAATCATTTTTGATGATGTTTTACTGCTTGGAGGATGGGATAAAGGCCACCCACCCACCCTACATATACATATAAACTTTAATTCCTTATCGTCTGGCGGTTTCCAATAAAATTAATTACAAAACTTTTTCAATAAAAAAGAAATATGAAAGGTAAAATTTTTGAGTGAGTAAATTAATAAAAATTTGATGTACGATGGGTGGACAGATTTTAAATCTAAATTAGATAAGATTAGTTATAAAAAGTAAATATTTAAACTTAAATTTTGATTTTGTTTAATTTTTATTACATAAAGGGTTTTATTATTTTTAGCAGCAAAATCATCAACGCTTAGCGATTAAAGTTATCATGCATATGTAGGGTGGGTGGGTGGCCTCTATCCACCTTCCAATCAGTAACATATAAGCGAGGGTTTTAATTAAAAGTTGTAAAACATAAATAAATATAACTTTATTGCAAATTTTAATAGATTGATTCAAACAAAGTTTTTAAATATTTTTTGATGATGTTTTATTGATTGGAGGGTGGGATAGAGGCCACCCACCCACCCTACATATACATACAAACTTTAATTCCTTATCGTCTCGCGGTTTCCAATAAAATTATTTACAAAACTTATTGAATAACAGAGAAATTAAAAAGGTAAAATTTTTGAGTGAGTAAATTAACAAATATTGATGTATGATGGGTGGGCAGATGTTAAATCTAAATTAGACAAAATTAGCTTAAGAAAGACATTTATTTTTAAGCTTAAGTTTTGATTTTGTTTTATTTTTTATTACAAAGAGGGTTATATTGTTTTTATCAGCAAAATTATCAACGATTAGCAATTAAAGTTATCATGTATATGTAGGGTGGGTGGGTGGCCTCTATCCACCCTCTAATCAGTAAAACATAAGCGAGGGTTTTAATTAAAAGTTGTAAAACGTCAATAAATATAAAATTTTGCAAATTTTGACAGATTTATTCAAACAAATTTTTCAAATAAATTTTGATGATGTTTTACTGATTGGAGGATGGGATAGAGGCCACCCACCCACACAAATATACCTATAAACTATAATTTCTTATCGTCTCGTGGTTTTCAATAAAATTAATTACAAAACTTTTTGAATAAAAAAAATAAAAAGGAAAAATTTGCGAGTGAGTAAATTAATAAAAATTTGAAGTATGATGGGTGGGCAGATTTTAAATCTAAATTAGATAAGATTAGTTATAGAAAGTAAATATTTAAACTTAAATTTTGATTTTGTTTAATTTTTATTACATAAAGGGTTTTATTGTTTTTAGCAACAAAATCATCAACGATTAGCAATTAAAGTTGTCATGTATATGTAGGGTGGGTGGGTGGCCTCTATCCACCCTCCAATCAGTAAAAAATAAGCGAGGGTTTTAATTAAAATTTCTAGAACGTAAATAAATATAACATTATTGTAAATTTTAATAGATTTATTCAAACAATTTTTTGAAATAATTTTTGATGATGTTTTACTGATTGGAGGATGGGATAGAGGCCACACACCCACCCCACATACACATATAAACTATAATTCCTTATCGTCTCTCGGTTTCCAATAAAATTAATTACAAAACTTTTTGAATAAAAAAAGAAAATAAAAAGTAAAATTTTTGAGTAAGTAAATTAGTAAAAATTTGTATGATGGGTGGACAGATGTTAAATCCAAATTAGACAAAATTAGCTTAAGAAAGTCATTTATTTTTAAGCTTAAATTTTGATTTTGTATTATTTTTTATTACAAAGAGGGTTTTATTGTTTTTATCAGCAAAATCATCAACGATTAGCAATTAAAGTTATCCTGTATGGGGAGGGTGGGTGTTTGGCCTCTATCCATCCCCCAATCAGTAAAAAATAAGCGAGGGTTTTAATTAAAAGTTGTGAAACGTCAATAAATATACAATTATTGCAAATTTTGACAGATTTATTCAAACAAATTTTTCAATGTTTTGGGTGGGTGGCCTCTAATCACCCTTCAATCAGTAAAACATAAGCATTAAAAGTTGTAAAATGTAAACAATCACAAAATGATTGCATTTTTTAATTGATGTATTCATACAAATATTTCAAATAATTTTTGATGATGTTTTACTGACTGGAGGGTAAGATATAAGGAAAATCAGTTAATCGTCAAAAATTTACTTACCAATAGTCTGTGAAGAATGCAGGGCATCAAACAGGAAGGCCAAATCGGCCATTTCGCTGTTGTTACATCTCTCCACGGACTCCTCCAAGGTCATGCAGTAATTGGTCACCTCATCCCTGACGTAGCCATCCCTGCAGGCACATCCGGGCTTCGGGGTGACGGTCTCGTTCACGATTGTCTGACACGTGCTCGCGCAATTTGCACAACGTACGTAAATCTCGTTATTCGTTTCATTACAATTTTGATTAGCCTCTGTAGCTAAAAAAAATGTACAAACATATAAACCTCTTAAGGTAGAAGAAGAAGCACCGATCCTAAATTGTTTAGAAATGATCAAAAAAATATTTAATAGGCTTAAGCTATGAATATTCTACCAAGAAAACGAATGGTAAAATTTGAAAATTAAGATTAATAAGTAAAATCTAAAGCTAAAATATGCTAGTAATAATACTGCTGAACAATATACTTCCAATAGTGTTTGAAGAATTAATAAAGAAATTAACAAAGTACAGTTTGCTTTATTATTTTATAAAGTTTCCCAAATCTTTTGAATTAATCAGAATATTGAAAACTCTTCACTTCCTTTCAAATTATTATTATTGCTCTGTGTATGATTTTTTTTAATAGAACTTGTAAAGTAAGTAAAATAAATAAATAAATAAAGTATACATTTTTATAAACCTTAGAAAATTCTTTCAGATTTAACATTACCCTACAATTTTCTACATAGAAATTATTGAATGGTAACTTTGTATAACCTTTAAAAAGCTAATTGTATTCAAAAGCCTACAATAATATTAAGATTCGAAGAGATTGCATATCCTTAATCTACTTACTGATCTCTTGAGCGCCGGCTATGGAAAACGCCGAGGAAACAACGAGTAGAAAAACGAAACGGAATCCTTCCATCGTTACCGACTGCACTTTAGTAAACTTTAGTAACGACAACCGGTGGAATTATATTTTTCCACCGCAAATATGTTTATTAACTTTCTGCGTTATCGTTCTCGGAGAATTTCCAATTCCTTTCATACTTGGGCGATGATTTTCCAAGGGAGGTATTCGGCTCACGTCCCCCCCGCTCCCCCGCCGCCCCGATAACGGAAATCTTCGCATTCCGTCACTACCGTAATTTTTTAAAATTGATACATGCACATAACCCGTGTTCCATTAATTGCACAAAAAATGCCTCAAAGCCATGTAAAAAAAACTGCATTTGTTTACTACATGTTGAAAATGTCTTATTTTGTTTTACTATTAAAGGCAAAGAATTTATTGTAATTAAAATAATTATTATTGTAAATAAAGTATTTCTATAATTAAATATGTTATAAAAAAAATTGTAACACATTAGCTATTAAACTAAATATTTAAGCATATAAATTAATGATTTAGAACAGTGTTTACTAATATTGAATACCAAACTTTTAAACATAAATTTCAACTTCAAAATCATACGTTTGTATCGTTAAGTGCGCAGTACATAAAGTCCTCCAAAAAAAAAAAAAAGCCTTGTGAATTCGATCCCTCTTAGTAAGTTACAACTTTTCGACTCCTACGCTAAAGCCGCGAGGTCTAAACTAGTTTAAAACCCTACGAGCTCAGTCCCGGAATGAACGCTCTCGATAATCCTCAAACATACGCGAACGTTCCTTTCCCGGTCCGACCTAATTGATACAAACGGCAAAAGTTCGCTCGCGACGACATAAATCTGCATTTAAACTTTTCCTCCGAGTTCCGACGAAGAAAACTGGCCCGGAAAATTAGCCCTTCGGTCTTCGCGCTCTCCCCAATCAGGCTTATTTGGCTTTCTTAATTGGGACGAGTTTCGCCTGAATTTTAACTGCGAGCTTATCGACTCTCTCTTTACTCTTCACTAAAGGGCACTCCCATAACAAGGGGATCATCTGTACCCCTCCCCCCTCCGCTGTGTAATTCGTTCAATCATTTAAATTCAGCCGGGCAATTTAAACATTATCAAGTTGTTCAATTATTTATCAACTGAACTCGTTTGTGTTAATCTTTTAGAGTGCACGAAAACATTAGGAAAATTGTTTGTTTTTTTCTTTCAACATTAAACAACAATAATAATTGATAATAAAACACAATTTGATTTCCTTTCTCCACTACTTTAACAATAATAATAAATAAAACTTAAGTTAATGTATTTTAATAATTATAAAAAACTTAACTGAAATTAAATTTGTGTTTTTAACCAATTGTTGAACATATCAATTGTTTTTTGTTTTGTTTAAAAGCAAATTAAAACTTTTCTTAAAATTTCTAAATTTAGAAGAATTTCTGTTAAGTTAACATTTTAACTATTTTTAAGGTGGTTTAAAAAGCTTTTTAAACACTTCTAAATTCCCTTTAATTTGTTCTTTCGTAAAATTTGAACAGTTTCCACTTTTTTTGTTGTTAGCGTTGTCAATTGTTTCACAATTTGATAATAAATGTATTTTCAATTCGTTTTTGACAGTTGTCAGCCCTGAATTTCCATTCTTTGATTTTTGTAAAATTTAAACAGTTTGCACAGTTGTTTTATTTTTGTTGTTGACTTTGTCAATTGTTTCACCATTTGATAAAAAAATTATTTTCAATTCGTTTATTTTCATGTTTTTGTTGTATAATTACTATAACTATTTTAAAGCAATTTTAAAGCAAATTTTTAAATTTTTTTTTTAATTTTCAACAATTTTTCGTACTAAATTTCATTTGAGAGTTTTCAAGTTTTCTTACGAAAATCCTTCAAATGAAAGAAGACAGATGACAAATGACAGCTGGCATACAATAGATGACAGATAACAGAAGACATAAGACAGAAGACAGAAGACAGAAGACAGAATACAGAAGACAGAAGACAGAAGACAGAAGACAGAAGACAGAAGACAGAAGACAGAAGACAGAAGACAGAAGACAGAAGACAGAAGACAGAAGACAGAAGACAGAAGACAGAAGACAGAAGACAGAAGACAGAAGACAGAAGACAGAAGACAGAAGACAGAAGACAGAAGACAGAAGACAGAAGACAGAAGACAGAAGACAGAAGACAGAAGACAGATAACAGGTGACATAGGATTGTCAGATTTGTAGAAATATGTTATTGACCACGAAACTGTAACTGATGGATGATATATGACAGAAAATAATTGACCTTACTAAAATTTTCTATATTTTTTTAAGCTAAAACAAAATCAAAATCAAAATCACAAATTCTGCAACAACTCTCGGTTTTATTTAAAACTGTTTTTAACTAATCTAATACAAACATATTATTTCTAAATTGGTAGTTTTTATTTGAATATTAAATCATTTACATTTTTTTAAACATTTTTTAAACTATCCCCATTCCTTTAAATAATTAAATTTTGAAAAGTTGACTTTTTCATATAATTTTAACTATTTTTAAGTTTTAAAATGTTTTTGTAACAATGTTTCAACCATAAATTTCTTTTTATTAAATTTGGTTAAACATTACAAGTTTTTAACTGTTTTTTTTTCTTTCTTAATAAAAATAAATTGTTTTCTATTATTTTAGACATATATCTATTGTTTTTCTGGTAGTTATTAATTGTTTCAATTTTGTTTTTTTTTTGTTTTTATTTCAAACTCCTCTTTTTTACCTAAATTTTCAAAATTTAAAAAATGTTGTTAATTTTTTTGGGTGTAAATTCAACTCGTATTTTAAGAATGTTTTAATTTTTTTAAAACAGTTCACAATCCTAAATTTCGTTTGTTTGTTTTTTTGGAAAAAAAGTTTTCAACTGTTTTCCTTAATAAAATGCATTTTTTTTTTGTTTTCAACAAATTTCAATTTCATTTTCTAGTTTTAGTTTTTTTATAGATACCAATTGTTTCACTAAGTGATAAGAAACTCATTTTAAATTAGTTTATATTTTGTTGTATAATTTCAGCTATTTTAAAATAAATTTTTAAACCTTTTTCTTACTAAATCTCTTTTGACAGTTTGCACTTTTTCTTACAAAATTTCTTACTGATTTGTTTTTTAAAATTTCAACTGTCTAGATGACAGATGACAGATGATAGATGATAGATGATAGATGATAGATGATAGATGATAGATGATAGATGATAGATGATAGATGATAGATGATAGATGATAGATTATAGATGATAGATGATAGATTATAGATGATAGATGATAGATGATAGATGATAGATGATAGATGATAGATGATAGATGATAGATGATAGATGATAGATGATAGATGATAGATGATAGATGATAGATGATAGATGATAGATGATAGATGATAGATGATAGATGATAGATGATAGATGATAGATGATAGATGATAGATGATAGATGATAGATGATAGATGATAGATGATAGATGATAGATGATAGATGATAGATGATAGATGATAGATGATAGATGATAGATGATAGATGATAGATGATAGATGATAGATGATAGATGATAGATGATAGATGATAGATGATAGATGATAGATGATAGATGATAGATGATAGATGATAGATGATAGATGATAGATGATAGATGATAGATGATAGATGATAGATGATAGATGATAGATGATAGATGATAGATGATAGATGACAGATGATAGCTGATAGATGATAGATGACAGATATCAGCTGGCAAATGTTTAATGCCAGATGACCACGACAAGTGACAGATGATACATGACAGATAATTACACTTTTTTATCAAATGTTTTTTACTACAAATTATTTTCTCTCTTTACAATAATATCAATTTTTCTTAACCAAATTCAGATTTAGAAAAATACTTTAAATACTTTAAAACAAAAACAAAATTCATTTGATTGTTTTTTTTAAATAATAATCAATTGTTTTACCAATTGTCAAAAAACAATTAATTTTTGTTTGTGTTGTAAAACTGTTTTTTTTTAAATTAATTATTTTTTCGCTTTTTTCTGACTTGTGTAAGACTGTATAAGTTATTAGCACCAATAAACTTTATTATTATTAAATATTTTTCAATTTTTTTTCAAGAAATAGAAAAGAAATTGCTTTAAATTAAAAAAAAAAAAGTCTCTATTTAAAATTTCAATAATTGATCTTTTTTAATGTAGAAAAATAGTTATTTTATAATTTTTAAAAAGTTATAAAATCCCAACTGTTTTTTCTTTAATTAAGTACTTTGTTTGTTTATATTATACAACGGTTTGTAGAAAATTAAAAATAAAATAAAACAAATGCTTTTTCTCAAAAATCAAAAGAATCTAACTGTTTTCTTCAATTGTTTCCAGGAAGCTGTAGTTATAATACAAAAGATTCAATTGTTTCTTACAAAATTTCGTACTGATTTGTTTTGTAAAATTTCAACTGTCTATAGATGACAGATGATAGATGCCAGATAATAAATGACAGATGACAGATGACAAATGATAGATGACAGAAGATAGATGACAGATGATAGATGACAGATAATAGATGACAGATGATAAATAACAATTTTTAAAAATCAACTGTTTTTTGTTTGTGCTGTAAAACTCAGATTATTTTAAAACAAATTAGATATTCATTTTATTTTCTAAACAAATGCATTTAAAAAAATCGAGTGTTCTTTTCTTATCCGTTGTTTTCAGAAAATAAAAAAATATCAACTGTTTTTTTAAGTTAATTATTTTTTTTTAATTTTTCAATTGTTTCTAGGAATTTCCATAATTGCTATTTTTAAACATAGAAGAATAGAAAATTTAAAAACAAGCAAATGCTCTTTAAATTCCAGTTATTATATATATTTTTGAAAGTTATAAAATCCAAACTGTTTTTTTTTAATTAAGTACTTTGTTTCTTTATATTTTACAACTATTTGTAGAAAATTAAAAATTAAATAAAACAATTACTTTATAATTTTTTTTTGTTGAATTTGGTTCTCGTTTATCACGTGGTGAAACATTTTTAATATTAAGGGTTGTTTATAGAAAGGCACTTGGTTGGTTTCACAATAAAATTGTGAATGATTTTTTTTATTTGTTCTTTTCAATTGTTCTTAAAAATAATAAGAATCTAAGTGTTTTCATAAATTATTTCCAGGAAATTCAATTGTTTCTAGAAAATGAAAAATAAAACACATGCAAAATCTATTTATCTTTTATTTTTTCTGTATTTTCAAAAATTAAAACTTATTTGAGATTTTTTTTTAAATTACATTTTATTTATATTTTTCAATTGTTTCTAGAGAATAATGTTCATTGATGAGTTACGTGAAGATGATGCAATATAAAATAACTCGTAAACTGTGGTGAAAGTGATTACAAGTTATTTTATATGTTTCTAGAGAAACAAACGAATCATTTATAATTTTTCAATTGTTCCAAGAAATTAAAAAAAAAACAACTGTTTTTTTTAAATCAATCGATTATGTTTATAAATATTGTTTAAACATTTCCAGGAAATAAAAAAAGAAAGCTTTAAATACTGAAAAAGTTGAAATGTTTAAAATTTAATAATTGGTTTTTATATTATTAATAATAATAAAAATAATAATCCTCTCATTTCTCAACAGACAAGAACATCTGATTACAGAGAAATATG
The DNA here is from genome assembly GCA_963969525.1 of Ontholestes murinus. NCBI lineage: Eukaryota > Metazoa > Arthropoda > Insecta > Coleoptera > Staphylinidae > Ontholestes > Ontholestes murinus. The sequence goes on from OZ018393.1 coordinate 13,033,198, forward strand.
GTAATATTAAAATATTTGAAGAAGAAGAAATTTTCAATTGTTTTCAGGAAATTGAAAGAAACAAAAAACAAACGATTTATAAAATCCAGTTTTTTTTTGTTCGATTCTCAGGAGTAAACAAATCTCTCTGAATTCATTAATTATTATTTTGTATATTTTTCAAATTTTTAAAAAGCAAGTTTGACAAATTCGAGTTATTTTTTAATAAGTCACTTTCTTCAAAACCCATAAATCTGAAATATATTTTAATTCACTAACTTTTTTTATACTGTTAACATTCTTCAATTGTTTACAGAAAATTAAAAAAGTATGCTTTATAAATTCGAGTTTGTTTTTTATAATTTTACAATTGTTCTTAGAAATAAGAAAAACATCTCCACTGTCCTTTAGTTGCCGATTGTTTTACTATTTGATAGGAAATTCATTTTAAAATGGTTTCCTTTTTGTTTTTGTTTTATAATGTAATAATAACAACTATTTTTAAAAATAAGTTATTTCTTAATTTTGCAATTTTTTCAAAAATTAATTAAAATCTTAAATAAATACAAATTGTTTCTTTTTATGTCGGCAAATTTTTATTATTGTTTTCTAGTTAGTTGTTGTTAATTGTCAACTGATAATAAATTTATTTTGAATTCGTTTTTTTTTAGTAGTAGTGCATAATTCTATTATAAAAAAATATTTTTTTTTATTTTCAACACTTTTTCTCACCAAATTTTCTTTGGAAGTTTTCAATTTTTCTTTTTGTAAAATATAAACTGTTTTTAGATGACAGATGACAGCTGATAGATTATATATGGCAGATATCACCTGACAGATGTTTATTAACACATGACCAAGTGACTCATGATAAGTAAAAGAACTCTTTTTGTTTTATTTAAACTATTTTTAAATGACAGATGACAGTTGACATTTGAAGGATGGCAGATGACAGATATCACCTAACAGATGTCAACGCTGTTGTTTCATTTTGGTTTATCTCTGTAAAACTAATAATTACAATATTGCTATTATTATAAACAACTGCAATTGTTTTACTTTCACCTTTTTCATGGCTACCCATTTTTTATTTATAATAAAATTTAAAATGACTATAACTCACTTATTTTTAGAAATAACTATATCGTATGCCATATTGGATTAAAGAGAAAAAAATACCTTTTGAATGAGATCACAGCCAACTATGGTTTTCATTTAAAAAAATGTAAGTTTGCGTCATATTTCGGAAAATAATGGCGATAAAAATTTTCTGATTATTTTTTATTAATCTGCATAAAATTATCTAAAACTTTGTCCTGTATAGTTTTTTTCTATCTGTTATAATAACCGAGATATATTGATTTGAAAAAATTGACACTTTTTACTTTTTTCAAAATATCTACTTACCCTTGAGTTTTTTGAAAACATTTAAAGTGGAATTTTATTCGTCTCCTAAATCTACACTTCTTTCCCCATTTAACCGTTTCTCTATCTCTTATAGTTTCCGAGATCCCCATAGAGAACATCGAAAAAAACTCACCCTGTATATATAATTTAAATGATTTTTTCATGTTTAAGTTTAAATGAATTATACTTATTTTGATGACGCCATTTTCTATATTATGTATACATTTATATATTTGTAGAAATAAAGAAAAACAAAACAATTGTTCTTAGGAATAAGATAAATCTGTCTCAATTAATTTTTTTTTTCAATTTTTTCACTACTTCTACTCAACTGTTTTTTTTTAATTTTCAATTGTTTTCAGGAAATAAAGAAAAACAATTTAATTTTTCAATTGTTCTCAGAAATTGTAATAAAATCATTTTTTTAAATGAATTATATTTTCAAATGTTTCCAGGGAATAATAGAAAAACAATTGCCTTAAAAATTCAAAAAAGTCAAATGTTTCAAATTTAATTGTTTATTTTATATTTTTCGTTTCCAGCAAATTTTAAGCAAACAAATGTTTTGTAAAATTCAGTATTTTTTGTTCTCAGAAATTATAAAACCTTAACTCTTTTTGTTAATTATATTCAATAATTTTTTATATTTTTCAATTGTTTCCAGAAAAATGTTAGTAAAAAAATAAACAAATGTTTCGAAAAAATCAATTTTTTTGTTTGATTTTTCAATCGTTCTCAGGAATAAAAATCTCCCTTTACAAATTCGAGTTATTTTAAATTTTTTGAATTTAAAAAAAAACATTAAAGAAACTGTTTTTGAATTGTTTCCAGGAAATTTAAAAAACAAATGCTTTATTTATGCTCGAGTTTTTTTAAAGTTTTCAATTGTTCTTAGAAATTAAAAAAAAATTAAATTAAAGTTTTTTAAATTAAGTTTTAGGTGTTTCTAAGAAAATTAAAAAAATTACAATTGTTTGCTGAAAATTAAAAATACTAAAGCTTTGTAAAATTCAAATTTTTGTTTGATTTTTCAAGTACTCTCAGAAATTAAACTTCATTCTTTATTGTTTTTATATTTTTACAATTGATTCCACAAAATTGAAAACTATTATTTACAAATTTGAGCTTTTCATTTTAATTTCTCAATTGTTTCCAGCAATAAAAAAAAAATCAATAAATAAATGTAAGAAATTTAAATAATAGTGTTATTTACATTCTTCAATTGTTTGCAGGAAATTGAAAATAAATAAAAAAGTGCTTATTGCACTTATTAGATGTGAATGAGGTTCAATATTTAGAAAATTTCATTCTTAGAAACCTAAATATTTAGAAAATTCAATGAGTATTAATATTTAGAAAAATTCTTAGACGCTTGTGAACACAGAAAATATGTAATATGTAATATGCAATCCACAAAACTCAATATTTAGAGAATTCCACGGGCATATTAAGTGTAACCTCATTCGTGCGAATATATCGTAAATTCTCCATTTCGACAAAAACATTGTGAAGAAAATGTTATAAATAAAATACAAAATATAACATTGCAGGTGTAGTTTTGTATCCTGATGGTAAATAGATTATAATAAGAAAATCTCCTGACAGAGACGTTTTTAGCGTATACGACATTGCTCCGTCCTGCTGGAATCATATTTTATGTTTATAGTCAAGAAAGTTTTGCAATTCATACACCAGGACGTTGTCTAATATCCCCACATAACACTCCGAATTGAAATATAGTTTGTTCGTTGGATCTTTCGTCGTACGTCACAAATTATCGCTTCGAGAAACGACGCAAAAACATTCAGTCTGATAAAGTAAACCAAATGCGTTAGAAAAAGAACGCACTGTAAAACTTTCGTCGTTTTTTGAAGCGTTTGTGACGTACGACGAAAGATCCAACGAACAGACTATATAAACTTTCATTTAGCCCACCCTATATAACAACGTATAGTCTACGACCCTCTTTTAATCAAACTGAATGGAGTTAACGGAATCAATTTATGAACGTATCCGTACCGTATTTTCATTGTACCGCTTTCATATTTATTATTAGCTCGGCCAGTAATCAATCACACGTTCCTTAAGGCTTATAATTAATACAACGCCCATTGTCGGTACTTTAATGTGCCGGATCGGTACATTATTCGGTAATTGAGTGCTCAGCGATTTGGATTAAATTATCCAAGTGGAGCTGATTACACTCGAGCATTTATTTACATCCGATGATTGATCGAGCAATCGGTAATTAGTCTTTATTGACTCACGGGGCTTTGATTGATGGGTGGATGATAGGCACTCCTAATAACGTACGTGTGTAGATTGTTTACATTATTATATAGCAATACGATCAAAGTGATTTTCAATACACGAATATAACTTAATTATTTTGCAACAATTGCGTTGTATTGTTCAATATAATTATTATAAACATGTTTTTCATTTATAACATAGTGTATAGTGTTTATTAATAATCCTTTCTAAATGTAGATTAATTAGTCATTGCAAAATTATTTTATTGTGTTGATGGAAATGAAGCACATTTTGCATTCTGTAAAACCATTTGCGTACAAAAACAGCACAAGGTCGATTAATGTGCACTCGTTATCAACACGAAAAATTCGTTTGATAGTCATAACCGGTTAGTAGATAACAGTACAAGATACGGCGTTGTGCAATTATTTTTTAATAACGTATGACACAATTCTCGTAATTTAACAGAAAAGGAATGTGCAAAATTAATACCAAAGTGAAAATCTATCATTTAAAAATTAATAATAGAAATTTATAACTAACTGTAATTAATTTGTTACAGTAGTTTTTTTTATAAAAGACAAGGCCAATGATTTAAATAAAGAAATATTTGAGTGTGTTGAAGATCTTTTAAGTATTAATTATTGTTCCCTGTGACCAACAATAGATGGCACCTTTTAAATGTTGGTTTTGTAAATTGAAATGTTAAATATCCTTAATTAATATTTTTATTTTCCCTACATGAAGTGAAAATGCTGTCATATTTTTTACTTTTCAATGGTATAATCTGTTTTAATTTTAATACTCTAAGGATTTAGCGCATGCGCAAATGGACTAATTTTAAGTTGCCTTAATCTACTTGTAATTACAATAATATGAAAGCCATTAATAAATAATTCGTAACCTACACCATAGTATAAAAAAGGAAATTTGTCAAAAGGATAAGGAGTGAATCATAATTGAATGCTACATAAATATTTGAATAATCTTCCTTAATCTCTAATCAGGTACAAAAAAATATTTACACATTTCTATATACATACATACAAATTAATTATTTGGAAACGATTGTGTGGTGATCGTGCTGTAGATTGGAGCTTTTGAAAATGATGGGATCTAAAAGAATACAAAACGGATTACCATATATATTAAACCTGATGTAAATTTTTCAACACACACCTGACTTGATGTTGGTAAATAACTCCTCTGCAGACCGTAATCTTTATTTTTCGTAGGATCCAAATACATATCAGGCACTGTTGACTATAAAAAAATTAAAAGAATTAATAATTTAATTTTAAATGACCTTTATTTAATTACTCACCTTATTAATTTCTGGAAAAATAGTACTTAAATTAAAGTTGGTCAGCGACGTCCCCACCGTATTCAAAGAGGGTGAAATTTCAGCGTGTTGAATATTCGACCTCGAAACGGTTGGTAACGGCAGCAAGCCGCCGCTCAAGTCGGCCCCCTGTTTCGGATACAGCGGATTTTTACAAGGGTACAATTGGTTAGGATTGGGCGGTGGTAGGAAATTGGAATGCGCGTGGAAATCGTCGGGTAGTATGGGGGAGTTTATAGCCCCCGGCATCGACAAAAAACTGAAATCCACAAAACCGGGAGCGGCGGTTTCCGTATTGGTCTTTTTCTTCGACTTCTTCGGCGTGGTGTTATTGAAAATCGGCTTATTCACAGGCGGCGGTTTATTTTGCGTTTTATTAAACTGCTTATTGTCGGGAATTTTCGTGTTAGAATGTGAGAAAATATTATCAGGTATGACGGGATTATAATCCGTAATTTCCGGTATGAAATTCGTTGAAGGTAAATACGTCGCTGCTGATGAGTAAGTGTTACTAGGAGGAAAACTAGGGGCGAATGTATTATTTTGATAGTTTTGATTCTGTTGCGAGAAATTATTATCTTGTTGTATATCCACTGGTGTAAAATATAACATATTTTCAGAAAAGAATGGTAGAGTTTTCGAATAATTCTGTTGAGTCCTTTGTTTGTTTTGATTTTGCGGCTGCCCTATTAAAGCCTCAGCTGAATAACTACTAGGTGGCTGTTTAATACGTTTTGCTTCACCCATCCACTCACCCGATTGATTGTTTTGATTATTAAACGCTACCTTATCAACCGGTTTATAACCAGGACTCAACACCGTTTCCTTATTTTCAGGTTTATTATTACTCCTCTTACTATTTTTCGGCGTTGTCGCCTTAGACCTTCCCCCACTATTCCTCCTAGCGCTTATCCTTTCAGGCTTATTATGATCCACCAACTGGCTAACCGAAAGAAAGTTCGTGGTAGCGTCAAAATTCTGTTGCGCGCTCCTCCTATCCTTCTTCATTTTATTCTTATCCTGATACTGCGTATTACCAAGCGCCAAATCTCCAACCAGAGTGGGAAGTGTGGTCGCTACAAAACTATGAGCTGGATCTAACAATTGCGGAAGTTTAGTCGGCGACCAAGAAAACTGATGTTCCTCAACATCATTCCTCTGAAAACCGTTGTTAAACTGCGTCTCCAGTTTCTTCCCTTCGAAACTATTATGAAACTCAGTACTCGAGTAAATCGGCGCCGTCGCATTAAAATACGTCGTCTGCGCATTACTGACGAAATTATTCTGCGTGTAAATGTTAGCGACGAACTCATCTTTTCCAAACGTCGGCACCACGAAATCAGTGGTCTGTTGCTTCAAATCCGGCGCCGTCATCCAATTAACAGGAGGACGAGGCGCCACATCGTTCGACTTAACTTTACCCGGATTACTCTTCAACTGAGCGTTATAATAATTATACTGGTTCGTATTATCATAATTATCATAATTCATATTATAATACTTATCAGCCTTTCCGATATTCTTCACCGGATAATTCGTATTAAAATCCGTCTGGTAGTTATAATTACAATTCGTATTATTCGTATACGTTGGTTGCGTATACGACTTCGTGGTGGTGTAAGTACAAACTGCCGACGTTTTCGGTAAATCGGTGAATGGATTAAACGTATTGTATTCGGAAATATTGTACGATGTGTAACGACTACACGCCGATTTATCCGGTTTAGTTTTATTATCAACGTAATTAATTGTCGAAACCACCTGCGTATTATTACTATTGGTATTAGTATTATTATTATTATTGTTATTATAAAAAGTCTGTGCGTAAGTATTTGGTACCGAGTATGTTACAGTTGACGTTGTTAAGGTGGTAACACTTGTAATCAATTTTTGCGCCATATTATTAGTAATAACAGGTATTGAATTATTCACAGTTGTTGTCATCACTGCCGTTGTTGTCGTAACAACTGAGGTCGTTAATTTTATAGTATTCGTCTCTGAAACTGCGGTATCATACAAAATCTTCGCCGTTTTAGTAATCACATTAATCTCTTTACTACTCGTCATCTTAGTACTCGCACTAGTACTACTCACTACAGCATCGAACGCGTTGTATAATTCCTTGCTGGAGAAGAACGAGAAGTTGTCCAAATTTAACAAACTCGGCGTTAGAGTGTCGGTCAGTGATTGCGTTGGCTTCGCAGAATCCATCGTACCGATTTGTAATAACGTAGGAGTTCCGTGCTGACTATCCGAAGTCTCTTCCTCCATCACCTCAGCGACTTTAACTCCGGTGAATGATGACACTAAAGGAAAAGCGTTTAAAAACGCGGCGGTTGGTGAAGTCGACTCAGGATTTTGTCCACCGGTTGGTACTTGTAAAGACGCAAAAATATCGTTTGATAATTCCGAATGTACCAGAGCATCGGGAATGGCTTCTAAAGGTTTATCCGGCTTTTCCTTTTCAGTTTCTACGGTTTTAACCGGCTCCTCCTTCTTCTGCTCCTCCTTACCTTCAACCACGGGTGCTTCCTCCTCTATAGGAGGATCTACAACCTTTTCCGCAACTTCCACCTGTGCGGGCGTTTCCTCCGCTTTATCCTTACAAATAGCATCAATCGAATAATCTGACGAAGGGACTTTTTTAGTCTCATTTTCGCCACTTTCAACTTTTTCCGCAACATCATCCACTTTAACTTTCTTCGCTTCGGAACTGACAACTTTCTTGACGATCTTCCTCTTAATTTTAACCTTCTTCACAATCTTCTGAGTTTTCTTAACACTGACACCTTTACTAATAGGAACTTTCGACACCACGATGTAATTACTGGCGTATCTGGACGCAGGGATTGGCACTTTATTCACGTGCGTTGTTTTCGTATTGTTGACCTTCACGCAAAACGTTTGTAATGGTTTCGTGACGTTTGTAGAAGACTTTGTGGTGGTTTCGAGATTTTTTACAGCTTGGGGAGTGCTAGTCTGGTTGGGTTTATTCACCAGGATGACCGTGTTGGTAGGAGGTGCGTTTAATATGATCGGTGGATTTATTAATGCCGGTGGCTGTAAAACGGGTAAGTTATTGGTGAAAATTATCGTTCCGGTCGGGAAGCTGGTCGGTTTTGAGAAGACTATCGGTGTTTTCGCCGCTGTCGATAATATCGGTGTTGTTAATACATTTGAGTTTGATAATACTGAAAAAAAAACAAAAATATTTTTTTACCAATTGCAAATAAATCACAATTATGGCTGCGATAATTAATATGTAGCAATAAGTAAATGCTTACTATATTTTTTTTTTCAAAATTATTGTAACATTTTAATTGGACAATAAATAATGATTAAATATTTAATATATCTTTGATAGGCAACCAAATATTCATGAAATTAAAACCTATTGTAAAAACGTAACGCTAATATAGGCAACATATTATACACAGCAGAAATTTGTTCTTGTGTTACGTGAAAATTTGTTTAGAAAACAATAGAACTTTCATCATAATTAATTAATAATTAATTTCAGATTTCTATTTATAACTAATATTGAAAACCTTAAAAAATACATTTTGTTCTGAAAACTACAACTAAAGGCACAACTCTCATTATTAAATGATAATATTATAATTACTAATAATAAATTTTTTTTAAATAATAATATTTTACCTGTGGTTGCTGGATTTGTAGTAATCCCTGTCGTTGCTAAGGTGTTCGAAATGTTATTCGCGATGAAAAAACATGGCTGAACATTGGCAACGGTAACCAAATTTTGAACTGGATTGAAATTGGTCCCAGAAATGACGATAGGCCCTGCATTCTTCTGAGCCGCATTGACGTCCGCCTTTTTAGTACTCTTCTGCTTCTGTTTCAAGAACTGTTTCTTCTGCACCAGCTTCTTTTTCTGAATGACTTTCCTCTTAATTTTCCTTGGCTCATTTTCCTCTAAAAATAATAACACTTTATAACTATGCAATCAAAGTTTAATACTAAATTATTTAAAAACCATTACGTCTTAATATGCAACCGAACATACATGAAACTTTATTTAATTCCAATTTATTTAAAACATTGATAATGGTCACTTTGTGTCCGAAATATATATCTGTTAATTTAAATAAAATTGTGAAGAAAGGTTTTTAGTGCTTTTTAATTAATCAAGTTTACCTTCACGTAACTCACAAAAATCAAACTTCACAAAAACCAAACTATTTAAAAAGCATTACATCTTAATATGCAACCGAATATACATGCAACTTTTATTGAATTAATGTGGATTGAACTTGAACTTGTTTTAATTAAAAGAGTTACAAAGAACAATTTCCCAACTTAAAAGAACAAATCTCAAGATATTTTAGATTTGAACTCATATTCCTCAACAGACATTACATTTTTGACCTCAAAAACTTAAAAAATTAAGTGAGATATCAACAAAGATATTATTTTTAATTAAATTTCTAAAAAATACGACAGAATTCACTCTTTAAAGATTAATCACTTAGAAAATTATATGCTACATAAATTATCAACAGTTTGTTATTATTTGGTCTATACAAAACACATGACCACAGATTACAAATACTATTGAATCGACATTATTTATTTAATAATTTAATTGATTAATAAAATTTGTTAATGTTTTGAGAACACTTACTTTGCTCTTCCAATTTTGCTATCATCGCGGCTTTTTGTGGTGTGATAACCTGCGACCACATCTTCCTCTTGCCAAGTTTGATGTCTCCGCATTCTGAAGGAATCGTGATGCCGGCATCTTTGAGCAGTCTGCTCAGCTGGTTGTTTCTCGTCACCAACTGCTTCACACATCCGTACAACTGTTTGATTTCCTCATCTAGACAAATCATTGTAATTACCCTCAAATTTAATGAAATAATAGGAAAAAGATTTAGATATTTAATGAGCTTGTTGTAGTTATTTATTTATAAAAATATTAAAACTTACACCATAAAAGTATTTGTTATTCTTACATTATTGAAAATTAATCAATTATGGCAATGGACTTTCTTTTATCCATCTTATTTTAACATTAAAATAAAATAAGCACAATTTTGACCGTATGCAGCTTATTTATCTGTAAGCACATTTATGGAAATTTACTTACGTTCAGCTTTTTTCTCCGGATCCCCTGTGAGGAAACTCTTAACCTTCTCTTTGAGTTCATTTATGTGCAAGACGGCCTTTCCCAAGATATCGGGTTTGCTTAAATTCACCGATGGATTGTAACATGGCAAGGCCTCCTCGAGTTTCTTGAATGCTTCGTTTAGCCTGTTCCGGCGTTCTTTTTCCCATTTACGACATTTGCTACAAAATTTAAGGTTAACAATAATAATAGGACAGAAAAGTAAATGTATACATAACCTACAATATAAAAATTATCAAATGTGGTTAAAATTAAGATTAAGATTAACTGTATTACTGAAAAAATCGTGCTCAATTTTATTTTATACTGTACACTATAACTAAATGAATAATGGATTAAATTAATAATAGTAACGATTACAGTGTTTACTTATTAAACTATAATTATTTATAATGCATATTTAATTTTCTTGCCTAGTACGACCTGTTGAGCAGTTAATTTATAATTGGCAAAGGTTTCGATTTAAACTTAGGTTATGTTTACCTTAATTCTCTGGGCATAATTAGGAGATGCGGTCGCCTTCATTAGAAAGAGCATCTTTTGTATTTTGAGTTACCAGCGGGGGCGTGCGAGGGTGAAGAATTTTCATGGAGAAATTAATGATTTTTGGGAAATGTAAATAAAAATTTGATACCACTTAAGGAAATAACGTGAAGTTGGCTCAAAACGAAAGGATACGTTAATAGAGGGGTAATCTTTCTTTGTAGATTTTGAAGATTCGAAACCTATTACTACCAACTTAGAACATTGACTACCAATCTCTTTAGCCCTCTTGTGGAAATATTGAGAAATACTTATAGATAGGCAAAACACAAACAAGTAGAGATAATAAGTTGCGGACTTTAATAATTATAATTAATGTTACTTATTAAAATTAAAAACAACGTACAATTACAAAAGGTTTCAGAAATATATTACAGAAAATGTATACATTTACTAATTTATTTAATTATTTATTTTATAAATTCCAGGTTTTCTCTGCAATATATGATTATGACTAATAAAGCGCTAAAGCATTTTTTATCTTTTAGATATATACGTAAAGAGCAAGTAACTTAGTGTAATATAAGAATATAATACAATAATAAATCAGTTATAAATATTTTAAATATTTTTAAAATTTTATATATGCAACTTTATTAACGTACCTCAGATTGTAAGCAGATTTATTCTTGTTATTATTATTATTAAAATATTAACATTAATTTTTCAAAAAAACAGCACAATCAAATGAAAAAAGAAGTTACATCAGAGCAGTAACCTTTTAAAAATGAACATGGTTTCTTTCCAATGGTTTTAATTTATCCTAAATTAGGCAACTTATTTTTCCCTTAATATAAATTTTGATTGAATTGATTATATAGTAACAAATAAACCAAAGCATCGAGCAATAAACAATATAATCTTATAATATATATATTATTTCAAAATAATTATTCTAATAAATATTTCAAAATTTTAAAACTCAATCTTTATTATTAATAATACTAATTTAAGAATATTGTTGTTATTGTCAAATAATTTATTTTCTCAGTTTAAAATAATAACATTTCTTTTCACTATCAACTTTCGAATTATATTTTTTTGTAGTAATATATAATCACTATTGGCTGCACTGCGCATCATCAATTTCCAAACAATCGTACATTTTGAGTTTTTGGTGGATCTTTCAAAATAGTCGGGGCGATAAATATTATGCCCGAATAATGGCGGAAGCGCCCTCCAGTAGATTCGAAAAGTCGCTGGGGCTCCTCACGACGAAGTTCGTGCACCTCCTCCAGCACTCGAACGGCGGCGTTCTGGACCTGAAAGTGGTGGGTATCCCTAATTGAGTGTTTGTTGTTTTTTTTTGTGTGTTGTTGCATGGGGTTTAACAAGTGGTTTTCCTTAGGCCGCCGACCAATTGGCCGTGAGACAGAAGCGAAGGATCTACGATATTACCAATGTGCTGGAAGGTATCGGTTTGATCGAGAAGAAGAGTAAAAATAGCATACAGTGGAAGTAAGTTAACCTCAATGTTTCGATTGTTTTAGTTTTTTTTTAAGCTCCTCCGAACACAGTTTCCTCTTGATAATTATTTGTGTACGGTCAGCGAAATGATTTGAATTTAAATTGAACGTGTTAATTCCAATTGGAGTTTGAATAATAGTACCAATTTATTTTACAGCAAATAGAATTTGCTTAGCATTTCGGATACAAAAAATAATTTAACACCGAAAAAATATGTTTTAAATTGTAAATTAATTGTTTTAATAATCAGTGAATAAGATAAGATATATAATTAAATAATACAGGGATATTCTCTACAACATTCATACTGTATTTTGAAATTGCCTTTTTTATTATTATCTAATATTATATTAAATAATTGTTTTTATCTCTTTTTATAGACCATATACGTACAAAGACAACGTTCCCTCGTGCACCACAAATGAAATAGCCAATAAAGTAATGAAACTGAAAAGTGATATTAGTAAATTAGATAGGATCGAATCTGCCCTCGACCACGAAAGGGTATTCATAGAGCAGAGTATAAAGAACGTTACCGAGGATCTGGACAACAAGCGGTATCTGTACTTAAAGAAGGAGGACCTCATGAAGTGTTACGGGAATGATGAAACCATTATCGTTCTGCGTGCACCTATGAACACAAACATCGTCATCGATGTAAGTTTAAAAAGTATATACGTATTCTTTATTTTATATTACAAATTAATGGTTTCAGGATGAAATTGATACGTACCAATTAAAACTGAAATCAAAAACTACCCCCATCTTGGGGTGTGTGTGTAACGAAGAGGCTGGCACAACTACAAAAAAGCGAATTATTGAAAAAGTGAGTAAGTTATCTTTTAACAAAAATATCGCTCGGTTAAAGTTTGTTAAATTACCTTTATTTAAAAATTAATGAAGACGATATATAATTAACTTAAGTTAAAAATTAATGTTTAACTTATGACACAGAAAAATACAACATAACCTAACACCATTAACATAACCTCTATAATAATATTATTAGAAAATTTGTTTTATGATTTATGTAATTTTTGAAATTGTTTCATTATTATGATAAATAAATAAAAATTAAGTTTTCTTCTTTAAAAGCTACTTTTAAGATTGAGAAAACAACATAACCTAATATACCATCAACATAACCTCAAATAATAATAATTTTACCGCAAATCTCGTTTACAAAAATAGAATTTGCAATAAAGAGCAATTGAATTTATTAATTATTTATTTTCCAGACTGATCCAGATGATGAACCAGTCGTTAAAAAGCAGGCATTGAATGTAGTGATCAAAAAGGAAGCGTCTGATAATGAAGATATACAAATGGCGGAAATTCTGTTCAAAAAAATGCCGAACGACATAAATGATAACGAAGAAAGTACGTTGTTTTATTTAATATTGTCACTATACAATAAATAATATTCACTTGTTTTTAGGTGATAACTCGTTTCTGCCGTTAACTCCACTACCCAGGCACCAAGATTTCTCGTACAGCCTGTTAGAAACGGAAGGAGCCAGCGATTTGTTCGACGTGCTGAACGGCACGGCATGAGCGCCGGTTTTTCCGGATTCAAATCTCGTTTTATTTTTGTACATGAACCGCCTTGATTATATTTCTTTTTGTGAAATAACGGACAGTGTTTCTTATTATGTAGGTTTAAACGTAATTAAACTGTATTCCATTGTACTATATGCTACTATTAGAATAAAGACATAATTTGTTATACAAATTTAATTTTATATTTTATTAGCATCGACGCCATAAATCTAATTTGGAAAGTGGGATGGGTATTTATAAATTTAAATTTTGGAAGGAAAAAATACATTTAATTATTAATCATATTAAAGACTTGTTAAGGCTTTTATGATACATTTTGAAAGTTTAAAATAAAACACTTTTATTACAATTTCATACTATTATAAAAACAAAAAAATTACTGTTACCATAAAAAATTGTATATTTAATTAAGTTTCTAATACAATGAAGGAGTAATAATATTAAAATCAGTTAAGCAATATTTTCTACAACTTATCAATTGGTTAATCTTCACTGCAATACATCTATGTATTATGCCGTGATTTCATGTGCCGTTTTAAACCATTGGAATCATTATACCTCCTATCGCAAAGCTTACAGACATACGGTGTAATCCCGGTATGTATCCTGACGTGTACAGTCAAATTACCTTTCAGAGTGAAAGCTTTCCCGCAGAATGGGCACACATACTTTTTTACACCTTCATGCATGGCCATGTGGTACATTAAATGGCTCTTCTGGCGGAACCTCATTCCGCATTCCCTACACTGATGCGGTCTCTCTTCAGTGTGCACCAGCATGTGCTGCTTCAAGTGAAGGCCCAGCCGAAAACGCTTTTTGCAAACGTGGCACTCAAAATTCCTCACGCCGCTGTGGATTGTGAGGTGTTCGGCTAGAAGTGATCTGCACGAGAATTTTTTGCCACAGATAGTACATGTACGATCTTTATGTGACAATTTCAACTTGTCTGCTATGTTTTCAACTTGGTGATTCTCATCCAGGTGATTCGTAAGTTTATCCGGATCATCGAACTCCAGAAGGCAGTACTTACATTTCTTCGTCTTGAAGTTCCCGTGATAGTTCTTTTGGTGGAAGGTTAAAGTTGTTTTCTGTATGAAGCCTGAAAATAAATTATTTTTCTTATATACTAATTTATTAATAAATTAAGACTTTATTTGAGAATTAATTTACAAACCTTAAAATATCTATTATAAATATAAATACTTACTTTTCCCACAAATATCGCACAAATAGGGTTTAACCCCCTGATGCAGCATACTGTGCCTAACCAGGTTGCATCTCAGCGAAAAGCTGACACCGCACGTGCTACAAGTGTACGGTTTCTCCTTCGTATGAGTTAACATGTGGTGTTTCAGTGTGCTCTTCTTCTTAAAAACCTTCCTACACGTTTTACAGGCGAACCGTTCACTCAAGTGCACTTCGTTGAGATGCGTGCGCAGTCCGGCGGCGTTATTCATATGTTTTCCGCATATATCGCACACAAACGTTTGATTCCTTCTGTGCGCACTCTTATGAATCTTCAAACCAATATTATTGGCACAAACCTTCCCGCACTCATCGCACAAGCACCGTGTGTCCCCTGGGTGTTTCCTCTGAAGGTGCTCCATGAAATCCTTCCCCCTTTCAAACTTCAAATGACAAGATTCGCAGGCGTAATGCTCAGACGAATGAAAACTGTCCGAATCGCTAACTTCAATACATTCTTCGTCCATCAGTTGGACCTCCAAAGCCTCCTCTTCAATTATTATCTGGGAATCATCGGTAGCTTCCTGAGCATTATCATCATTAAACGCCTCGGGCTTAATAATCTCAATAATCCTCTCTCCATTCATTTCATAAGCTCCATCATTCTCATACACGACATAAAGTTCTTCACCCTCTTCGATACCAACTTTTTCCTGAATGTATTCATCATCAAAAATCTGACCTTGCTTTTCTTCAACATAACCATTAGATTCTTCCTCGTTATCGGATACCTGAGGTTCTTTATTGAATATTTCTAGCATGGCTTTCTTAAAACCGTAATGTTTCTTGTTGGGCTTTTGCAAATTTTCCTCACCATTTATTTCGGAATTATTCTGACACTGCTCTTCTTTAATAGTGTTTACTTGTAAATCCTCCTGAGATCCATCCTCGCTCACATCAGGGCTTTCATTCTGTTCATCTGGATCTTCCTCCTCATCCACTTCTTCTTCTTCTTCATCTTCAGGCTCACTCTTCACCTCGTAGTCTTTGGTTTTCAAAATTTCGGATTTCAGGATGAGGTAAGCGGTCGAGGCTTTGCTGAGGAATGCGTAAGTGTGCAGTAAGTCGCCCACGCATACTGAGCATATGTTCGGGGGACTCCATTCATTCGAAAACTCCTGCATAAAGATATTTCAAGTGAGTTATTCATTTATTTATTTATATATAATTAATACATACACAAATATGGTATTTTCAAAATTCATACTCGGATTTATATGTAGAATGCATGGGTTGTTAAAGACAAATATTAAGACACACTTTCTGCCCTTGTGCATCAAACTTAAGTACATTTTTTACGTTATACAAGATATTACATAATCAAGAAGATGAGAGATATGATTCTAAAGAATATGATATTGGTAATTGTTACTAAGTGATATTTTATTTATCCTTAGATATATTAGTCTATTTTTTATAACTTAATGAAGCCAATATAATATTTGACACCACTAATCAAAATTCAACATGAAAATGACGTTATCTTCAAAATAAAACATTAAGATTTTTTTTAAACAATTATAAATTGTTATTTCATCATAAATGAAGTTTTCTTAAAATATATCATAGACAATTATAATTGTATTATGTCAAATTAGGGGAATATGCAACCAAATATACTTACTCTTATTAAAAAACTTAATTCTCAAGTATTTACTTACCAAATCTCAAAATACTATTAAGGGATCAACTACTACTATTGAGTATTGGCATATGAAATATATAATTAATCTAAATTGAGTTGCATAATGATTATCATGCAATCATAGCTAGTCACTACACTAAGATAAAAAGTGGTATAAAAAAGTCATTTTAGGTTGTCTAATCTGTTTCTTATCTATGATATATAATATGACAATAATTTCAAATGTCATTCAATAAAGATTTTATTAAAATTGATGATGATTAAATGTATCTTTTAATGTATTCTTTAAATAAATACCGTTTTGTGCTGTGATTTTTTGTTTTCATCTTTAATTGATTGCCATAATCATGTTGTACTACACACGATCTATTAGGATAATTATTTTAGGATAAATGAATCACACATGCAGATAATGGTAATTTCTTTAATTTCACAATACTCTAAGAAACAGGATGGTGGTGACCGTTACTCTATACTCTATTTATAATCTAATTTCATTTATCCAAATAATTTACTCTATTATTTAATCATTAGTCAACTGAAACTTAACCTTAAACCGTTGATTGAAATATTGTGTCGTGCTTAAACACTATATGTGTTTATGCAAAAGATTTTCAAATAATATTTTGAACTATATCTCAAGAACAGTTAAATATTTTTCACTTAACCTTTTGTTTCACAATAAATAAAATGCAACTTTTAAAACAATGTAAATAAATTGAAGATTTATTTATAGGTTAACTTTATTTATTTTAAATTACTTCACATTGATTAAAAAAATGTACACAGTAGAACAATCTTACATTTGCAACGATTCATAATTATTTACTGAGGCTATCGACTAATTTATGCTTAGAACATTTACAGAACAATTCAATTACATAAATGTTTTTTTTTTATTGCTTGCTTCACTTAATATTTAATTAAAGAATAATATTATTTATAATCAATTAACGTTTGAAAAATATTCTAAACTATGATATTTGTAACGTTTAATTATTTTCTCTGACTAGGAACTAATTTATGCTCAATGTGTTACAGAACCTTTTACTCCCGAAGAAGTGCATTTACACAAAACAGATATTTTATTGCTGGTTACACACACTAAAGTTTTGATTTATATTTTACAAATAAACACCAATATTATATGAAAGGGGCACATTACCTGTAACGGCAAACAGTACATGATGATTTCCAAGAGTGTAGCATCGTTCCACTTGTATCTGCTCAATTTGAGCAGCCTGTCTCGTGAAAAACAAACACAGCAAATGCTATCCAAACTTTTACTCGCATCGTATAGTTTCGGGTGCTTAAAGAAATACAATTTCTTCTTAAAAGCGCTCATCTTAACATTGTTTTGAATTTTCCATCGGCTTTCGAGGTTAGAGTGGGCTACAGCATCGATTCGTGTGAAGTTGTCCACCTTGCTTTAACGTAATTAATGAAACGTTAATAACCGATTACAAATAAGATAAATAATCAATAAAAGGATAACCAATTAATTAATCAAACGTATATTAATGTTTCTTTTGAATTAATAATATTAAGAAGACGAATAAATTTTACAACTAAGTGAAAATAGCAAACAAATTTTCTATGAAATCTATTTAATATATCATGTTATAGATGGCGTCACTATTCGATGGGTTGTATTTTTATATTAATTAATTTACTTTTAGAAATAAAAATTTAATAATAAAATTGAAAAAACTTAAAATTGTTTAAATAACTATTTATTAATAATACAAACATTATAATTGTATGGTTATTTTTTTAAATTATAGGCAACTTAATATACATCTTATTTTTTCCCACACTAGATTGTTACGATTTAAATTTGGCATTATCTCCTTACATTTCTTCAAATGTCATAACATTCATTAGATTACAATTGCTTACATGGAAACATCCTGACCACAAATCCACTTGCTTAGGCCTTATATTTATATCCTTAGAAAGGTAATTTTTAAGGTTAGTGCCGCACCTGAATTGGTCGAGGTGAGTCTGATTAAAAAGAAATTAATTTTCATCTGTGGTTTTAAAGTTGCAGGTTATGTTGATTGTTTGTATATAATCCTGACATTTGCTTACATTTCATCAATAACAGATAATTGGGACAAATAATATTTACAATAATAGTCATAAAATGTAAGTTTTTTTTCTTGATAAGAATTTATATGGTTTTAATATTTTAAATGTATTGTGAACGGTTTTAACTGGAAGTCCTCGATGTACTCTTTTTAGTTATTTGAAAGACTAGCTCACTTAAGAATTGTGTCAAGGCTATACTGTAGACAAAGAAATACTAACAAGATTTAATAATTACTTATTAATTTATTGAATTGTCGAGGCGGATACATGATGAAACTCCATAACACATTGAAATAAAACAGTTGAGAGGGTTTCACATTCATCTGCCTGATGAAGACACTGTGTGGGGAAACATGTTGTAGTGTTCAACAATAAATGTGAAACCGTCTCAACTGTGTTGTTTTATTTCAATACTTATTAATGGTTCTACAAGCAAATCAATCCGGGATAAAATAAGTTTTCTCATTTAATCAATATAATTTGTTACTTTAGTTTTTCTTAAATATCTATTCATAAGGAGATTGTTTCGACATGTATTTGAATCATTTTTTGTTTAACCCCTTCCCACGTACACCCAAGATATCTTAGGCACACGAAACTACTTTTAAAAATAATTGTGCGGGAAGGGTTGTAATCTTATTTACAACTTGTTGACAACCTTACTATTAAGACTAAATGATGATTTTATCACAATTATAAGCACATTTCTTGTATTATTATTGATGATTCTTTGTTTTCAAAGAAGTCGAAATTATAGTCACTTGTTATTCTACAAATATAAACAAAAAGTTATCGATTTTGATCTGTTAATGATTGTAATTTGAATATTTGATTTAAAAAAAAGATTTATTCACTTTTCTCAAATTGTATCTAATACATTAAACAGTATACTAATTCTTGAAGGTAGACTGTTTACACATTGATTTTTGGCTTTATCACTTTCAATCAATCAATTTTGTATGTTTAATTGACATAATTATCAATTTTTCCTTTGTTCCTAAATTTTATAATGCTGAAACATTCATGTTTGAAAGTTAGTAAAGTAAGCATTTATCTGTTACGGTTGATATGTAAGTTCTGTAATCAATGCACAAAATATATATATATATGACAGAAAATTTGCTAATTTTATATGTATTCCATTCGATTAAGAAATGACGAGTTTTACTTTCTTTTTAAGAAAGTTGGTAGAGACTATTAAAAACAAAATTTTCTTTATTATTGTTTCCCTGCCAACTACAGTTACAGACTGGTTTCTATCTATACTGAATCTCATCACTGTAGTTCAGTTGAAGATTTTTAGGTCTCATCAGTGTAGAGAAGTTGAAGACATCTCTAAATATAGAAAAACCATTATATTCTTTAATTTTTATTAAACCTGTTGGTTGTTAATAACTATAATATCTATTAAACTTTCAGTAAACAATCAAGATGACTATGAGACCAGATGACCATCGAAGAAAATGGGATCGAGAAGAATACGAGCGGATGGCCGAGGAGAGGAAGCGGGAGGAGAAGGAAGCCCTCGAAGACGACGACAAGAAGAAAAAGGGACCGCCGGTGAAGAGGGAGATGCTGAAGCAGCGCGAGTACAAAATAGACTTGGACTCGAAACTGGGAAAAAGTATAGTGATTAACAAAAGCACGCCGACGTCACAATCGGGCGGTTATTACTGCAATGTCTGCGACTGTGTGGTGAAGGACTCCATCAACTTCCTCGATCACATCAACGGCAAGAAACATCAGAGGAATCTCGGAATGTCTATGCGTATCGAGCGCAGCTCCCTAGACGCGGTGAAGCAACGCTTTGTGATGAACAAAAAGAAGATGGAGGAGAAGAAGAAGGAATACGATATGGCCGCGCGGATGCAGGAGCTCGCAGAGGAAGAGGAAAAGCTGAAGGAGTACAGGCGGGAGAAGCGCAAGGAGAACAAGAGGAAAATCGAGGAAATATCATCAGAAGACAATAACGAACCATCGAGCGAATTAGCCAGTATAATGGGATTCTCAGGGTTCGGTAGCTCAAAAAAGAAATAACACTATTATTATTATTAAAATTATTATAATCGACACACACACAAACGCAACTGTTACATCAGGGAAAAACACGTTCTTTTTTTTTTTAAATAATTTGTATATATTTGGTTTTAATTGAGCAACAATGCAATATTTAATACCATCAGGATGGAGGCCTGAAATGAAGTCAATTAATAGAAGTGTCGGGGTTTTATTTACCTACCTACTAATTTAGGGCTGCCTGGTGTTCGGCTGCACCGTTTTTGGTGGACTTCCCTGAGGTCGACGTGCGGGTTCACCATCACGCTAGTGCAACGCACCGGAATTATCGCGTCTACTACGGACTTCACCAGGCTTTTCATCACCTTCGCCGCCGGTTTTCCGCAAACTTTCGCCGCCTTTATGTAATAACAGTCGGCTATGTCTTTATACGACCTTAAATTTGATAATAATATCTATAATTCAACTGTCCAAATACTTAATTCGTATATAATATTTAATTTCACACTGAAAATAATATGGAAAATTCTAGTAGTGCTTGTTTACCACATGTCATTTAAGTGTGTGTGTGTGTAAATGAGTTTGTTACTTTCTGCAAACTTATAATAGTGCTGTGTGTAAAAATGAGATTGTTACTTTAAATCATTCATAAACACCATTAATTGTATCCAAATAACCCGTTTGATTGAAGACCTGGGCCAACAATCCTGCACTTTTACTATAGCTAGTTTGGATACAATCGTACATGTCCATTTCCTGCATTTAACAAAATTCTATTTCATTTTAATGATTTTATACGAAAAGAATTGTATTTTTTAATTATTTGTTAAATTATTTACAACAACAAATATTTCACCTTATAAAATAATATCTTACCTGCAAATGTCACTTTTGCAGAAATTCTCTGTCCAATCGGGAGGACCGAAGCAGGTTTCGAAATCATCGTGTAGTTGCTTCAAGCAGGGAAAGTATTTTTCAAACTCTGCTCTCCATTCGTGAATTGTGTGTTAATACAATATATATTTTTTTAAATTAAGAGTTCGATTCTTGTGAACGGTGTTTGATATGTTACCTTTTCTTATAGCGGCGGTTTCATCGCACAGCACTGCGTAGAGCTTGTCGACTCCTTTGACGAGTTGAATGTAGAGGCTCCTGTCGTTTTCTATTTGGCACGTTTTTAAAAATCCATCGATTTTATCCAAGCTTTCAGAGACTTGTCTAAAATTGTTAGTTTTTTTACATTACAAAGAAGCAAAACTGTAATTTGTTAACACGTATATTCTCTGCGAATAGGTAAAATCTTTGTGGAAATCAGTTATGTTTAAAACTGTTATCAAGTACTTTTCTTAGATATTATGGGAGGGGGTGTTTTGAATTGGAGGTAGATTGTTGAAACAGTCAACAATTTTCGGGGAGTTTATTTTTGTGACATGGTCGTGGAAAGCTATTGGGCGTGTATACGAGATGGTTTGATCAATTTTATGTCAATTTCAGCCGATTTTTTGTTAGCTGATTGTAACTTCATATTGGGAATTTCCTCAACAGGTTTTTTGGGCCTTAATTTGCATTTTCTGGACCATGACCATGACCTTCCTCGTCGCAACCCTTACATGTCTCAGGGAAAGTTATCGTACATGAATTTCGAATCGATTATTAAAATAGTATTAATCTAGGTGAATACTATTGTTATTCGATTATATAGTACGTTAACTTAGACTATTATTGTAAACGTAAATATATATTGAAATGTTTAAGATCGACCAAATGCTGAAACTACAGTCTTGTGCGCAGTTTACAGTCAGTGATATCATACTACTCCTATATGTATACTAGTTTTATTATCCCTTCAAATATAATTGGGAGATGTAATTATCTCCTTTCCTGTACTTTGCTTATCTTTGTAAGTTAGATTTATTTGGCTGTATTGTTATCATACCTACAGATGGCAACCATTTCATCACAAGTGGAAAGATTAATAATGCTCTCTGGATTGATGGCTTGAATTTCCGCCAAATACGACATCAGCTGGTCTTCGCTGCAAGTGCTCGGCAAATTATTGGAGTAAGTCTGTTCTGTTTCCGCTTCCGGCGCGGACCGTTTCCTCAACACACCCGCGGCCTCTCTTTTCGCTATCACTATGTTTATAGATCGTTCCGTCGTACTCCTAACTGTGCTGGTTTTGTTCGTGCGTGGTGCGAAAAGTTTCCTGAAGAACTCCTTCACGTTGAAGGCCCCCACTGCAATAAAACTGGTGCAAAACTCGCTTGAATTGATTAACCAAACAGGTGTATACCATTTGTAAATAGAATGTATAGTATCAACATGTAGAAAACGGCTCGATTTATATTCATCTATGACACGTGTCAAGATAAATGACGCTAAAGTTGAATCTTCAGTCTTCGTTTCATGAAAGGCAGGCTTGTTTCATACTTTTTATACATCTTTATTTAAATTTAAAATTAATAACGCTGCCCTTTAGAAATATTTTTTGCGTGATCTTTCAAACGTGTGTTTTGAAGACACTTTCCTGCCTGTGAAGATGGTTGTTATGATGGGCTGAAAAGCGGATTCTAAATAAGAAAAAAAGGTGGTGTCTTCTTGTTGATTGTTCCTTTTTTATCTTTTAGATATTTCTCTTTTCTTTCCATTTTTTCAATAATCTCTTTCGTTCTTAAATATATTTATTTTATAACAATATTTTTTAACTCTCAATTATGTTAATTTCTGCGTTTTTTGATTTCATATATTTTCTACAAATTTCTACGTTTCTCATAATTACCAATTTCTTTAACAATTATCCATCGCATTTCATGAACTTTCATACGTTTTTTAGGCTAGGTCAATGAATAAAGTATTGACCTAGGTCAAGAGTACGCTAGGACAATGATTAATCTGTTGAGGTAGGTCAAGAGTACGCTAGGTCAATATTCAATCGGTTGAGGTAGGTCAAGAGTACGCTGGGGGCAATATTTAATTAGTTGATGTAGGTCAAGAGTACGCTAGGGAAATGATTAATCGGTTGAGGTAGGTCAAGAGTACGCCAGGGCAATATTTAATCGGTTGAGGTAGGTCAAGAGTACGCTAGGGCAACATTTAATTGGTTGAGGTAGGTCAAGAGTACGCAGGGCAATGATTAATTTATTGGGATAGGTCAAGAATACGCTGAGGCAATGATTAATCTATTGGAGTAGGTTAAGGGTACGCGAGGCCAATACATAATATGTTGGGACAGGTTAAGAGTACGCTCGGGCGATAAATGGATTATTAGTGTAGGTCAAGAGAACGTAATGGTAATGAATATTTTTTGTGGTAGTCTTCAAAATAAATAGATTTATTACAGAGGGGAATTACAGAAAGTAGTGCAGCAAAACATACGGAGGATTTATTTAAAATGCGCCTTTAATAACTCATAATTTCTTATGCATTTAAGAAGTTTCTTCATAATTAAAACTAACAACAAAAGAATTGATTAACCGTTGAGGTAAATTATATAAGAAAAAGTGACTGTAGTTCATCGGTAATGGATTTTAAACATCATGCGAATCAAATGAATTATATTTTGATCTACCAAAGGGTTTCGTATTACGATCTCTTGTTTTAAGTAATGATAATAAGTTGGTGGGATTGGGGAAATTTAAATGAATCAACTACAGTTATTTTTTTAATACAAATGTTTATTAGAATAGCAAATTATTGCACAATTAATTACATGATTGTTGAGTAGACAAATGTTTCTTTTTATATGAATTTTTTCACCAATTATTTACAAATGGATGAAATGCACGCCTGGTACAGCTACCTACTGATGGACTCTTACTATCGATTGTCGGACAACGTAAGAAATATAACAACAGTTCACACGTCGACAGTTTCCGTTTACGCCTACGCGATTCCACCGCGCGTCCACCGAAACTGTCCACACAATATTAAGAACAAGTGTTTCCGTGACAAGGATAAATTTTAGGACGTTCCTCCAACCACCCAACCCCCCCCCCCGTATCCCTCTCCCACAAAAAATGCCGAGCACTGCTAAAACTTCAGTGTTCTCCATATTCACTAATACGTGTTGTAAAGTTTAAATTTAATTTACCTGCGCCGGGAAAAAACGGAAATCGGCCCATTTCGCGATGAAAAAAGCTCAAAATTCGAAAATTACTAACTATATAGGTTTTAATATTAGTGAATATCTGTGATACCGATGTCCTTACTTAATGGCACTGAACCTTAGCATGTAAGATTTTGATTTGTATTTTTTTTAAATATCTTTATACAGTTTTTACGCAGATATTTGCAGGATTTGAGAGTGTAGCGTGAGAAGTGTGAGGTAAAAGAAGAGAAAAAAAATAGTAATTCGGCAGTGATTATAATACTCGTTTACTATCTAAAGTTTGAAGCTTAATTAGTTAAAAGAAAAATGTATGGTGATGGTTTATTAATGTGATTAATTGTTTTAGTGAAAATTTAATTCTTCCATTAAAATGTACAATTTATATAATAACCGAGTAAATATTTATTAAGATAAATTATTTCTTGCTCATTTAAGATTTGTAATTATAACTCTTTAAGGTATTATCAATAAAATATGGGTAGAAACGTAACCAATGTTTTCAAACTTTAAATTGTAAAAATATACAAGATAATACCATTAAGGTACAATCTATTGTCCAAAGTGTTGCACTAAATTATCAATAATCCAGATATTAATTAGATTTGATCAGTTACTTGAATGATAATCTTAATTTATAAAAAAATGACTAAAAATCACACTTTTATTTCAATCCGGATATATATTTCGGACTGATGGAAGGATAGCAAAGCACTATTACTACTATTACTACTATTTCAAACACAAAGTGACCATTATTAATTGTTAAATACATACAGGTAAGTATTAAACCATTGATAATGGTCACTCTGTGTCCGAAATATAAATCTGGATTGTAATAAAATTATAGGTTTAAAGTGATTTTTTATAAATTCAGATATCAAATGTCCTAATATTTTTCATACAAATATAATTTGAGAATTTTATTGAATACTGTTAATCAATATTTTTGAAAATAATCTAAACATAAGACACTCTGTACAAATAGGCTTGGTAAGATTATAACATAAGTCTTAATAACATTCACATCTCTACTTTGTGATACATTATTATTAATAAATGATTGTAAATACCTTTTTATATATATAAAAAGGTATTTGCAATCATTTATTAACTTATAAGACTTTTGCTATGATGTAGGACAAGTATTGTATATTAAATTTAATTGTTAATTCATTTCGAATCAATGATTTCACTAAAACAATTAAGCTGTAAGGTAACTTAACCTTAAAAAAAATAAAATAAAATTTATCACAATAATTCGAGTAAACAATGAATGTACTTGGTGCGTTTGAACAACACAAATGCCTTGTTTTTTGTTTATGTTTTCAACTAGATGTAATTTATTAGCCGAGTTTCGCGAGCGTGATATATAATAGAATAGAATCGTGCAAATATCTCATCATTAATGTTCACTTTTTCACCATAACATGTTTTGGTATTTTTTTTCCTCCTAAGCAAGTTTTTTTTTATCGTTTAAAAATTCAATGACTTTAAAGTGCGAGAGAACTTCTAGTTATTGTTTCACTAAGAATTTTAGCCACGCGCCAATGTTTTTTTTTTTTCTTTAATTATTATTTTCTTTAAGAGTGTGTCGCTAATTGTACCTAATATTATTTAATGTTTTTTTTTTTGGTTGTTTTTGTTGTTTGAACACCGTCTTTTTCTTAAAAAAATTGAACTGCATTGAATACGTGTCATCATTTGTTGTTGTTGTTGTTTTTTTTTAGAGGCTCGGAAAACGTTTTTATATTAAAGTACAAATATTACTTATATAATCCGCTACACGACTACGCTAGGTTAC
Organism: Ontholestes murinus; assembly: GCA_963969525.1. NCBI lineage: Eukaryota > Metazoa > Arthropoda > Insecta > Coleoptera > Staphylinidae > Ontholestes > Ontholestes murinus. Next base: position 13,059,804 of record OZ018393.1, read on the forward strand.
CTAATAATATACCGTTTATAAAAATGTATCCGAGATAGATACGGTGTGTTTAAATCAATGCGTGTAACGTAGGTAGGTTTAAGATGGAATTGATGTTTTTGAATTTGAATAGTGTTTGTGTATACGAGTACTTATATTGTTTAATATAAAACTTAAAAGAAAATAAATCAGATTTTGTAATTAAGATGTGCTGTAAAAACATAAGCATAATTTTAGTTAACGCCTCAACCATTCATCAACAAGTATAATTGCTAGGTTACGCAAGGAAAAACGTATACTGTCCGAGTAGAAATTTATGCTTAAAACATAGGTTAAATAGAGTGTTAACCTTTTCGTGAACTGTAACCTAACAGATCTATTGTTCTATTGCTTAAAACATATTTTCCGTAAAAGTTTATGATAATGTTTCAGATTATATTTTCTACTAAAAATAAGGTAAATTAAGACCTGATTCTTCTTATTTCACACTTTATTTTTAGTAATAGTTTTGAATAATCCATTAAAAAATACTCGTGTGATAGAAATCTATAAATATATATATCACTATTGTTGGTTTGAGTTTACATGAAGTGTTTTGCAAATAAAAATAATACACAGTTTATTTATAAATATATAAATTGTTTTGTTTTTCTTTTAATTCTATGAAGTATAAAAAAATTGGAAGCTGCCAGAATATTTCAGTTTGTTCTTGAAAGATTAATTAAAATGTATCGGTAATGAGCTCGAAAAACAATTAAGGGAATAATCGTGTAATTATATCACCCATCCGAAATCCAACCTCCCTTACAATTAAACGTATTTAAACACACCGTAATAATTACAATAAGACAGGGTCTGTGTACTGAGAAACTCGATTATAAACAGCCTTTAACACACACACACATATATTTTTTTTAAACGAGTGCTTCATTTTGTTTTGCTATCACAGACATTGTTATAGGAATGCGTACGTACCATTTATATATTATATAAATATATTTTTTTTGTTTCATCACCAACCAACGTTTATGAAATACTTTTTCAGGGGACAGACCTTGCCTTAACTCCGAAACGAAATAAGACATCAGTTTTTCTTTTTTAAATAGTTTTTTTTTGTTTGTTTTGCATTATATATGCACACATATATTCATTGCTAAAGAAAATAACGGTTATATTTTCACGTTCAATTTTGAAGTTAGCTCTTTAATTAATAGCTAAAATCGGTTGCACGCTGTACGAGTGATTGGTGAGGATTGAGAGTAAATTTTGCGTTCACGTTCTTTTTTTTTTTTAATTTGATTAAATTGGTGGAGAAATGTAAGCACAGAGTGTGGTTGAATGAAGCTACTTATTTTATTATAATAATTATTATTATTAAATATAGGCAGTTAGCATAGATACATAATTTTATATATTCAATATGTATAAATATCTTAAAAAGTCTGTGCTTTGGAATTTTGGGTCGTTTTCTCATATCTGCACATGTCTTAATATGCTTCAGGGATTTATTCATATGAAAGAGAGTTTAATGCTGCGCATGCGCTTTGATTTAATATTATACTGCGCATGCGTATCTTTTTAATTCAGGTTTTTCTTGGTGCATCTGCCAGTATAGCGATTATGTTTATGTGTTTTAATATACATAATCAACAGTAATGTATAACTATAGTTTATGGAATTATATGTTTAATTAATTGAAACTATTGTGTATATTTATTTGTAAGATTGAATGAGTGAGCAGATATGAGCAGAAAGATCCACAATTTTCAAAATGTGTCACTCGCATAGAGCGCAACCGGCGTTTGTAAAATAATAAATACTTTCTTTAGTAATGTATAGTTATACGCCAGCACTCGAGTAGTAAAATTGACATTTTGTACGTTTTTTTTTTTTCTTCATTAAATGTGTGTAAAATATGAGGAGCCCTAAATACGTTGATAATAAAAAATTGGTCCTAAAAATAAATTAAAAAAAGAGTAACGAAAGAAAGTAAAATGTGTTCACACGTAATATATGAGAGTGTAAATCACAGTTTGTCAGTTGAAGTGGACAACGCGGGGTCGGATTCACTTTTCCTCGCGAAACATAAGCAGCCCGAGCTGTTCTTCAGCGCCGGCTTCAGCTCCCTATCCCTCTCCACCAAACACTTCTGGTAGTAATCGTAATCTTTGAGGTACCACACGGGCGGCCAGCGGTGCTCGACCAGGTACGCCTGGTTGTCGGGGTGCAGCAATCGCAAACTCCTCGGCGACATCCTACACAATTTATTGTAGTTAATACATAAGTGATTCATGCAGAAATCGGCTAGTTGATGCGCGTTATGCAGCTTGACGGGTTCCAGAAGCCGCAGACACTGTTCGATGGCTTCGTTGGATGGCAGTCTTTCCAAATCTTCAATGACGCGCCGTTCCACCAGCGCCACTAATCTCGGCAAGCATAACCGGTTCGCGAGTTCCAGCAGGTTGACGCACCGCGACGCCGCCACGGCCGGAACCTCGTCCGTATATAGGAAGCACAGAAGCTTATGGAAGGTGTACTCTCTAACACCGGGGAATTCTATTACTTTCGCCTGGCCCTCGCGGAAATCACCGCTGAACATCGCCTTCATCATGTCGCATCTGCAGGCCAGCATCGGTTTATGGGCGGCGCAGCCTCCGTCGTCCAGCTCGAAGATCACGTCGGCGAAAAGGCCTTGGTCCAGGCAGACGTCCTGCAGGCGCCTCTTCAGGTGTTCCTCGTGACTCTCCGGTGGGTACTCGTTGGACAGCATCGGGCCTAGGTGGGGCAGTTCTAGGTGTTCGGCCGCACGACGCAATTCCTACACCAAATAATTAAATTTAAGATTTTAATATTTAACTAATCAAGTTAATATTATTTTCCAGCGTACAAATAATGTATATACCTGTATTTCAACTCCTCTGCGATCCAAGGAGCCGGTGTACATGAACTGGAGGCACTGTTGGAGAGCCCCTGGCGAGACCAATCTGCTGAACGTGATGACGGTCTGTCCATCGACGCTTTTCACCGAATGGAAGGCCGGGTCTAAATCACGACCCGAAGACGGTAACGCTTGACAACTCGCCCTTCTCTTGCACATCTTTTGTTCGGCACGCACCAGGCATTCTGTGTCGTCAGCGAATTCCCCTAACGAGCTAACCATGCTCGAGTCCGAGGTGCTCCTAGCCATCAGGTCCGCGGTCAGAAGGCGATACAAAGCTGGACTAGCTGCAGCTAGGATGAAACGATGAGCGGGAAATCCTACGGGACCAGAAACTAGAAGTACATCAGCGTGGGCGCGATCTAGCCATAATTGACGCGTGTTTTCACTGAAGGTGCTAGAGGGTACGATCACCTCGGGCTTTGGTGGGGGTGGCGGTTTAAAAGGAGCTTGTAAAAGGGGTCGTTGGACCTTTTTCAAATTCGTCATCCAGAAGCGCTGCTGCCTCCTTGCCATCAGTGCGGCGCGGATCGCGTTTTCGAAGACCTCGTTGACCCCGTAATAGGTCAAAACCGACGTCTCGTAGTAATATAAACCCAACTCCCTGGCGACGTCCCTGGCTTCATCGGGCATCACGAGGTCGCTCTTCCTCGTGGCCCGCACGAACGGACTCCTGTCCCGGAAGTAGCTCAAGTACGCCTCGTCGCGGTACATGTAGCGCAGGTCGTTCTTACACCCCACGAGTATCACCGGCGTGCTCGGGCAGAACCGCCTGATCTCCGGATACCACATCAGCCTGCAGTTCCTCAGCGACACCGGGTTATTGATGCTAAAGCATAGCAGGACGACGTCTGAACGGCCATATGCGAAGCGCCTGTCTTTCTCGTGGTCGCCGAACGTGTCCCACAGCCTCAACGAGACGGAGACGCTGTCCACGACCTCCCAGCTCCTCTCCAGGACGTCTTTGTAGATGCGGTACTGGTCGATGGCCCATACTGTCGGTACGTGCGTAGCCAGTAGTTGACCCAGCGAGACTTGCTTGTTGCACGCGCGTGCGCATATCAAACGCGTTTTGCCGACTGCAGTATCACCCACCACCACACACTTGACGAGCTCTTGGTGGGGCTGTTCATTGTCCATCCCCCATCACACGCCGCCACTGGCAACCTGTAACAAGAAAAAAAAACGAATAAGTTGAGGTTAACTTTTATTTTTAGGATATCAGGTGAAGTATAAAGCTATGAGCGTATAAATATCGTGCTGTTGATTACAGAATTAATATTCACTATGCAAAAATTGCAATTTATGTCTTATAAATAGTAGAACCTTCCAAATAACACCAGATAAATTTATTATGGTTATGCAAACTTTATTTGAAACGGATTTTGTCGTAGACTTTATTTATGGAAGGTTCTGTTGGGTTACCTTACTGAACTAATAGTAAAGTTAGTAACACAGTTCTTTGGCCTGTATTTCTACAAAGTGAGAGGGTCGTAATCGTAATCCAAAATAAATAAATCGACTGGGGTCAGACAGTAGGCAGGATAAGACTGAATACGTCTCTGTGTTATATGCTTCGTTCCACCTTGGGGCTTCATAAAAAAAACTGACGTAATGTATTGTTTCTAGTCATCATTCCTTATGTGTCTATATAGAAAGATAAATCTTGACGAAATCTACATAGATATCAATACCTTTGCAAAATCTCCAATAGTGTCATACATCGCTAAATACTTGAAATGACAAGGATTGCCTTATGAATAGGACTGACAATCTTGGTAACCCTCGTGTTTACCATCTCTTTAACTCCTGAAGCCCAGAAATAGATTAGTGAAGCTGTGGTTAAGAGAAGGAAGGAAAACGTAGGACTTTCCATTACGATCACAACTTCATACCAAGCAAAAATTGTTGCCTCTATAAAATCTAAGGATTAATTAACAGAACTTTACTCTAACGAAAGATAGAAATGGCAAAATGACAAAACAACCCGAATTCTTCTTTTCGTTCATAAAAATATCCATTTTTCTTCCATATTTCATTACATATTTAAATTTTCGTGCACATAAAAAACTTATCGCCAATCAACACGACCGAATTTATGTCTTTTCGCATAACACTAACAATTATATTTTTATCTTTTTCACCAGCACGATACACTGTAACTACATTTTTATCCGTTTAGATTTGTAAAAAGTGAAAACTTTCGATTCATATCTGGGTAATTTCAACTTCGCATGAAGCGAGTTTCCACGAAAAGTCGACCGTATTGCAATCCGTCGCGGCAGTGGTTAGCATTATATGTGCGAGGGTGTAATTAAGGGTGCGTTCATGTCGTCGGGTCATACCCGTGTCACGTGACACGATGTGAATGCGAGATTAGATTGTCTCTGTTATTAAAAAAAATTAAAGGCGGTAAAGTTTCTGCCTTACCTTTGCGATAATAATATAAAGTAATGGAATGGAAATTCGTATAGTTTTAACACTAACAAAAACTTTATATTTCTTGAAACATTTCTAACTATTACTGATGAAGGTTTAAATTAATTTACAATTGTGAAACAAACCAAGTGTAATTTAATTTAAACCTTCAACAACTTTATAATAATTTATAATAGTTTAATTATAATTTAATCCAAATTATCTGTTTAATAATACAATAATTTTTTGGAGGTACTAATTTAGCAAAATGTTCGTCGAATGTATTGAGAACACATTCGAACGCACTTATTTATTTATTTTACGAGCCCCATGCTAAATCCGTAACTCTATTTCCATAGATTACACTGTATAGGTGCATTTATGGAACGGTTTAGTGCAAACAAATTCTGGCTTAATATGCGTCATTTGTAAATATGGTCAAATTCCATATGGACGTTGCCAAATGCCTTTGTTTATTTATTCCACTTCACTAAACCTACTAATTTAAGATAACTTGCTTGATTCAAAACAATGTTAAAATAAACAATTCTGTGTTTATCCAAATCTTATAAAAAATATACGAAAAAAGTAACATAGAAATAAAATAATTTAAAATAAAACATGAATTAAAAATTCGACTAACCATAATTTTTCAAACAGTTGACAAAATACAGTTTAAAATGCTATTTTATCAAAATCAATAATAATTTTCTTAAAAAAATCATTTGAATACTTAAAAAACATGTTTTACCATAGTTTGAATTAATTGGAATTATAGCAAAAAACAAAAGTTTAATAAAAAAATATTGAATATTGATGGAAAAAGTTATCTTATTTGAAACTTTCAATAGTTGAAAGAGTGGTCTAGGCGTACTTTAATTTGTAGAGATCTACCAAGGAGAAAATTGTTAATTAGGTTAAGTAAAAATGGGGATATTTCAAGTTGATGGCATTTAAGCAGCAAACCTTTGTGCCAAACTGAATCAAAGGCCTATTTTATATCTAGAATTGTAATAGCTGAGTGGCGGTTTTGTAGGTGTGAAGTTTGAGGTTAGAATGGTGAGAGGTAAGGTGGTAGACTTATGGTTGCGGAAACGAAACTGATATTTGGGAATATTAGGAGAGGTAAGCTTATAAATTTTGTTTTTAAAAAGCGACTCAAAGATCTTACTGAGTACCGGAAGTAATGTGATAGAACGATAACTGTTTCTTCCTCTGTTATAAGATGATCGTCTGGTATCGTCCACTGTTGAAAAGTCATGGCTATATCTTGTAAAAAGTGTCAAATAAATTTTGGATTGTCTGTTGTTTGATAAATTGTTCCATAGTGATTTGCAAGGATATTAGCTATATCTTGGTCTTCAGATTGAGCTTGGTTAGTGACTGGGTCAGTAATTGACGTTATCGTATTGGTCTGTTTGTAATTCGATAGTCTTTTAATTTCTGACCAATAAGTTTTTCCGTTTTTATCATTGATATTTTGACATGTCAGAAGCCATTTATTTTTCCTGAATTCTAAAATTAATATATGACTGTTTATTTTCGGGGTGTTTGCTGAAATTGATTCTGACAATTCATTATTAAATTCTGCAGCTGTTTTATCAGAAACTTTTGAATTTGTGAATATAAACTTAGATATTAATTATTAATTAATTTAATTAGATTAAATAATATAGAATATATAGAAAAATATTTTAAAAAGTTCAATGTTATTTAAATAACACTCTGATAAAGTTTTAAAAATAAAACTTGCCTTACTTTATAAAAGAAAAACAATGAAAAACAAACTTTCCAGAAAAATTAAAAAAAAACAAAATATTATCGAAATAAACCAAAATTAAAATTTGTTGACTACTTTAAGAAAACAATTTAACTTAATAACGTTGAAATATCACAAAAAACAAATTAAGTTGAATAGTAGAATAAAAAAACATTAAAAAATGTTTAATAATAAATTTAAAAATACGAAAACATTTCATGAATCTACAACAATGAGTCTTACTAAGACTACAAAACAAATTAATTTGAAACAACTACTCAAGACTCATTGTTGTAGATTCACGAAATGTTTTCGTATTTTTAAATTTATTATTTAATTTTCTACAACGAACTAAAGGATTTTAATACATTTTATTAAAAATGTTTAAGATCATTGGAAATTAGCAATTTTTTAATGATTAAATACAAATAATTTGTATAGATAATAATAATACACATTTTTATAGACAAATTATACATATTTACATTTAAATAATAAATAATGGATGATGTGTTACACTGAATTGAAAAATTCACTATGTTTTAACCACAAATAATGATGATGTGTTAGTGGGTTAATTCGTCAAAAGGCTATCGACCAGAGGTCTTTCTGCCTTGTTTTGTCCAGTCATATGACGTCAGTCGTTAATGGATGAAATGATAAGCTGAAGTCAAATATGGTTGAATGAGGATTTTTAAATTTAGGGTTTAAACTAGGATTTCTAGGAATACAATATAAGAATAACATGTGAAAGATGAAAGGATTTTTGGAGAATTTTTCTGATAGGAATCGAAGGCGTTCTAGGATGGGGATAACTAAAGTGGTATCATAGAGGAGCTGGTTAGAAGGATTATGTAAAGGATTGAGAGGAGGGCACAACCATAGTCCAGTAATGAGCGGTAAACCATCTTGGATATTTTGACTGCTGTTTTGCTAGTAATACCATCATTTCTGTATGTTAAACATCTAAAATATTTTGCCCTGGATACTATTTTGCTATTTGAAATTGATTGGGGGTCTATGGTTATGCCTAGGTATTTAACGGAAGTTGAAGGAGGGATAATAGCTTGGGAAATTGAAACATTGCAAGGGGAATTGTTGATGCGATGGTATGGAATTAGGAGCTGTGATTTGTGAGGATTAATTTTAATAGGCCATTTTGCAAACCAGTATTAAAGGGAGTCAATAAGCTCTTGAACAAATTGGAGGGCTTTTGGTAACGTAGGAGCATGGGTAATTAGGGCAGTATCATCTGCAAATTGCAAGAGATATTTGGAATTATTGAAGTAGAGAGGATCAGGATTATGGATGTCGGAGCTAAAAATGTTGTATAATAGAGGTGAAAGGGGAGAGCCTTGAGGGAGTACTTGTTCGGGAGTAAAAGAAGAAGAGAAAGAGTTATGAATTTTTACTTTTAGAGATCTATTAAAGAGGAATTGTTTAATGATAAAAATGATATGAGAAGGGATATTTAGGAGGTGACATTTATACAATAGGCCTTGGTGCCAGACAGAATCTAATGCTTTCTGAACATCCAGAAATAAAGCTGCAAAAGCTCTAACTTCAAGGAGGCTAGGATGGTTAGAGGAAGAGAAGTTGATCTACGGGGAAGGGATCCAAATTGATATTTGAGGATGTGGTTAGAAATTAGAGAAAAGATTTTGTTTTTAAGGAGGGATTCATACAATTTTCCAATAACAGGTAGGAGTGCGATAGGATGATAGCTGGCTAGAAAACTGGGGGGTTGGTCGCGTTTGGGGATGCAAATAATAATTCCTATTTTTCACACTTCTGGAAAGTATTGGTTCTTGAATAGGAAGTTAATATTATTCTTATTATACTCCTCATTGAGGATGTGGTCGTGTATATGGAATGGGAAGGATTTGAGGGTGTGTCTGTGTATATTGTCATGACCAGTCGGTGTATTTTTCCCTTTCTTTAAAACATCAAAGTATTCGTCATGTGTAAAAATGTCCGTCAGCCATTTCTTCAAAATATTTAACGTGCCAGTCACTTTTTGAAAATGTGTGCGGTCAAAATTTGGGTATTTTGTCTTTGTATTGTCGGCAAATTTTTGTACAATACGTGCTGGTCTGTGATGGTCTCGTTAGTTAACGGGTCGAAGATGTTCTGTATATTGTCCGTCCTTTTGCATTTACTGAGTTTGTTAATCTCAAACCAAAATGTTTTCCCCTTTGAATCGTTGTTGTATTTTATCAGAAACAAAATTTTGGTAAAGAACAGTTGAAAATAGAAAAAATGTGTTGAGATCGTTGGAAATTAGCAATTATTTCTAATGATTACGAGAAAAAGAATTAATTAAGATTAAACGATATAGAAACAATTTCAACAAATTAAAATCGTTGTAAATACAGAAAAATAATCAAAAATTTCAAAGTTTTTTAAAAAACAGTTTTAAAAATAAAATTTGCCTTACTTTATAAAAACACAATCAAACATTTGCTAAAAGTAGGTGTTAAATTATCGAAAACATTGTTAGTACAGATGAAAACAAACTTTCTACAAACATTTAAGAATTTTAAATTTAAAAATAAAACAGAATTTTACATAAAAAAAAACAAAAATTAAAATTGAATAGTCTAAAATTTCTCTAAAAATAAACAGTAGATTTTTCAAACGATTTAATTTTCCATAAAAAGACAATTGAGACTTTGTTTACAGTTCAAAATGTCAAATACATCTTCCAAAAAGGGACAAAAATAGCATATTTGCTCCAATATATTCGAAATGAAGAAGTCAGAAGCTGTCAGCATGTCTTACTGGTCAGTGGATGGATGTGGGTTTGAGTGGAAGAACACTGGAAACCAGTGAACTTCGCTCGTGATTCTTGCTGTCTAAATTTGTGTAGGTGTTTCATTAATTTTTGTATTTTTGTGAATGTATTATAAGCAAGAAGAACGAAGTTTTAAGAATAAAGAAAGAATAAAAAATGCAATTTAAAATTTACTTAAAGCAGTTACTTTATATATACAACATCTTTATTAACAAACACAAATACAACTAATATAATACATGAATGATACAATTGGCGTTAGTATGTTAGTTTGCTAAATGGCTATCGATCAGCGGTCTTTCAGCCTGGATTTGTCATTGTCGGTATGTCTGTCTCTGATGATGGTGATGGATGATGTGATGCGATGAATTCAAATGTTGTAAATGAAGGGGTTTTGTATTTTGGGATTTGGTTAGGATTCCTGCGCAAGCAGTAAAGGTAAAGGATGTGATGGTTAAAAGAATTTTTCACTGAGGTATAGAACTCTTAGGATGACTGATGACTCTAGACATCCCTTTCCCAGTGAGGATTCACGTAAGTTGTATAGAACCGGACAGTCCAGAAGCACATGCTCAGCGGTTTCCTCTTCCTCTTCGCACCTTCTGCAGATTGAAATAGAGTATAGTCACAAACTATTCAGGTGCAATCTTGGATTACAGTGTCCTGTTACAAGCCTTATAACCTTCCGTAGGTTTTCTCTGGACAGTTGCAAACAATATTTGGCTTTTGGATTTTGTGGTGTTCACCTCCTCCGTTGCTTACAGGCCATCTATTAGTTGCTCGTAGTCTTATAACAGCCGGTGCTGCCTGTTCGCTGATATGTATGTCCAAGGATGGCAGCTTGGTAGCATGACATCCTTGATTTTCTTCCTTCTGACCAGTACCAATTCCGTGTTTGTTGTATTTACAAATAGTCTTTGGTCTATGCACCATTTGTTTACTATATCAAGAGCATCCGACATACGTTTCGTTAAAATACTTTCCGAATTGGCGGAAAGTAGGATCGTGATATTGTCGTCGTAACCTACTATGTAGAAGCCCTGCCTATTCAGTGATTCGAGTTGTCCGTCGACGACTAGTTTCCATAGTAAAGAGGAGAGCACTCCCCTCTGCGGATAACCTTTTGCGACCCTACATACAAGGCTCGTGTCACCTATTATAATATTGGCTGTTCTCCATTGCACCATATTAGAGATCCACTGGTTCCCTGTCAACTGTACAAAATCCATTGACTCTTTTAAACTTTTTTCCGGATGAATTGATGGAAAAAGAGACGAATAATTATGCTCGCAATAAAATTAAACAAAAAACGCTTATCAAAGCGATCCACCTGAAATACATGGGTGGTCCTTACAGTGGCAGAATTTGAGGACTTTTTATGAGTAATTCTAAATATGGATACAATAACGGTTAGCATTCTGGAGGAATATTGGTCCCAAAACTTCAGTGCCAAAATTCCTTTCTTTAGTGCCATATTTAGAAGGGACTGATTCATGTAAATCTTTTGGATGCTTCATTTGCATGAAACAGGTCCAAACTATCAAAGCCTTTTTTGAGAAAAATTTAAAGGAAAATTTTGTTCCGTCAAGGGAAATTTCAGTGGATGAGTCTGTAGTTGGATTCAAAGTTTTTTTACTTATAACCCAAATAAGTGTCGAATAGGGATATATTTATTGGCAGATGCCAATACTGGAAACATATACATTCAATTTTGCCTTAATACGAAAGCTTGACATCAGAAAATTTAGTAAATTCTGACCTTCCTATAGTTCATGAGTTGCCAAATTAACCTGCAATTCGTACCCAACTCTATAAAAATATCGTAATTTTCCGAGGATGATACAATTTATAAATTATTGGCCTGGAAAGATAAAAGGGTCGTCACTGTTAGTTAGTAGTTGGAATGTTTCGGGTACTCAGCCAATAAACAGAAAAATACTTGGAGGAAATTTGCAGGAAGTGAACAAACCCAGGGTTGTTATTAAATACAACAAATACGCCAAAGGGTACAGGGTCCTCTGTGCAACCGAGTGAGCAGGCAACCAGTGACACGGCGACAGCAATGGGTTCGTCAATCAGGATATCAAAACGGAAGTATCGTTCCCCCGGTAAAACAGCTACCCAGGCGAAAAAGAAGAAGGACTCGAGACCTAGCCCTCCTCACAAGGAGAACAGGTTATCAGACTGGGAGCTAGTATTGTCGAAAAGCGACAAGCGGAAGCAGCGCACAGATCAGCTTCTTAAGCAACCTCTGCCGAACAACAAGCTGATGAAGCCATGGCAATCAGATACCAGACCTGATGCGCTGATCATTCGCCTGGCGCAGAAGGAAAAGTATGCTGAGATACTCCGCCGCATCAAAAAGCAGGTTCCTGAAGAAAAGGTCAACTGACTGTACACAAGCTTCATACTTTAAAAAGTATTAAAAAAAGCAAATTCAAACAAAGCAAAAAATCATCATTCCAAAATTTTTGTAATTAATTAAGACTTATCAACTGCAACCATTTGGGAAAGCGTTAAAAAAGTCAAGTATTTCCAATTATCTTCCGATTCCTCCTCAAGATGTGTAGATATATTTATCATCGCAAATGATTTTGTTGATAAACTTCGCCCACCTTTGCCTTTTGCAGAAATATTCAATCGTAATCTTACCGTAATTATTTAACTAGAAAAAAAAACACTTTAAAAGAACTTAAGGGTACAAAACAAAAGTTTACAGATACTGCTCTGGGTCTCGATGGTGTCACATATTCTATAATAATAATAAGAGGATTATAGTTGTCATATTCAATAATATTCTAAAGGGAAAGTGAATATTTCAATAGAATAACGTAAAAATTATACCTTAGTCTTCTCATCGTCCAATTTCTTTCGCCTCTTGGCTTTTTAACACTTTTGAGAGGATATTTACAGATCATCTCCAGTTATGGTTAGAAAGCGATTATTATTATTATTATTAATAATAGTCGCTCATCAAGCCTTCGTCCCAAAATCCTTGGTATTTCCTTTCGATTTTTGCTATATCTTGGTGTAGCGACTGTCGTCCAAGTTTTGTGAGAAAAAATCAAGATGTGAATGAGAAAATGTTACTTGAGAGATATTCGAGCTCCAAACTAGTGGTAATTTTGAAAAAAAAATGTCGATTACTTGCTTATAATCTGGTGACAGTTCATATCCTCTAAATGAGCAATTTGCTGCTTCAGGTGTTAAATTTCCTGTAGCAGTGGGTTTATCACCGTGGCCCGATCCATAATGTCTATGGAGCACACATGATTTGCTCGTGAATCTCGCTTCCCTTTGTCGAAGTAGCCAGGGTGGAATATTGCGTAGCTCACACTACACTCCACACTATCTCTTCCGATTGGTTTTTTACAATGTTTGTTTGTACAAACTTTATTATCGTTTATTATATCACTAGCTTCTTCTTCATCGACTACACTCTCCGCCATCTTTTTAAATTTTTTTATAATTTATCTAGAGTTTGTTTACAATTTCTTCTCCATATCCTTAAAGTATGTTTTTTTAGAATTTTATTAATTCTACTTTTTCTCAATTTCCCTAATAACTATTACTTATACTGACACAACACATCCGCATCAAATTATATGTAAATAATTTTTTTGTATAGTTTGTATATTGTGGCACATGTGAAATAAATAAATGAAATGAAATGAATTTTCCTAAAATACTAGTTTTATTTTCTCAAAACCATCCATCAATTTGTCCTCCATGTTGGGCAAATATTTTTTGAGGATTATCCAGATTTGAAGAGTATCCAACAAGTTGTCTTCTCACTTTCAATAATGAGTTTTAGAAGTTCACAAAAACATTTTCATTAATTAATGGAACTATTTCTTAGTTTACTTTATTGGAAATTTACAGCTAGGATTTTTGTCTTTTGTCTCCAAGTTGAAAAATAAAAATTGACTTGTACAGATTTTAGCATTTATAATTTAAATATTTTTTAAAGTTTTTAATCGATTTCCACTATGGTTTAGCAACTATAGAACAATCTTTAAGTGTTTTAGAATTGTAGAGATTTTTTAGACATTCAGAGTTCTCTGCCATTTATTATTTTACCTCATTAAATATCTCTAAAAATTCTAGTAATTTTTATTTTATAATTTGTGAAATTGTTTTTACTTGCATTAAATTAAACATCAATATGAATTTTATAGTTTGCGCAATTTTCTATAATAATTCTTGGCGTCATCGACGAAGAAGAAGTTTCAGGAAAGATTTTTGGAACATTTACTTGATTAGTAGTACTTTCGTGAAAAATATGGCTGGAAATGATTGAGACACGATTGTTTTACCACTATATTTAAATAAAATGGTAAAACAAAGTCATCGTGTCTCATTCTTCATTAATTAATATTTTTTTTTAAATTCTAGTGAATTTCTTTTAAATTTGCGAAATTGTTTCTTAAAGTTACTAGAATTGCCCAAAAATATTTTATCGAACAAAATATATTTGTACACCTTCCATTTTCTGGAATTGTATTACCAATTTCTTCTATGTCGCAAAAATTAACTTCAAGGATGTTTACTTTACCTTATCAGAATTATCGACCAGATCAAGTTTCACTTTATCGGAATTTTTAGATAATTTATCCTCTAGATTGCAAAAACTATTAACAAAACTTCAAGAATTTTATAGATTTGTTTATGTAATAATACTTTAAAATTAACCATTTCTACCCTTATGCAATCTGAAATTCTACTTACATTTTTTTAAAATTTTCTAGCAATTTTATTTTCATTTTACGAGAGCAATTATTGAGTTTTCTAGAAGTTCATATTTTTGTTTTTAGTTTTCTACTCTGCGCTATTTCTTATATTACCTTATGAGAATTTTCTAACAATTCTTTTTTTAATTTTATTACATGTTTCTATGTTTCTAGCAGTTTCTATTTCAAGTTTCAAAAATTTTCTTCACTTTTAGAATGTTTCAGAAATATTTTTTAAACCTGTACAAATTTGTCTAGAATTTCATAGAATTTTCTTTTTTCAAATTTATAGTTTACAACTTTACAATAATTTTAGTTTTATTTGATCAAAATTATCCACAAATTTCTTTTCGAAATTACGGAAATGTTTTTAAACGTTTTCCAAATATTTCTTTTGTATATTTCTGGGTGTATTGTTTTTTTTACAACCTTTTCTTTTTTACAGGCGTGCACTCTTTTTTAATGTTCTAAAATTTCATAGAATTTTCTATTTTCAAATTTACCATTACAATTTTCAATAATTTTAGTTTTATTTGATCAAAATTATCGAAAAATTTCTTCTCCAAGTTACAATGGTTTTAGAAGCTTCTAGAGTTTTCCAAATATTTCTTCTAGGCCTAGTGAGGCCTAGGTACTTTGGTCAATGATTTGATCACCCTTGGCAAGCTCGATCTAGATCAAGATTCTGAAGATTATTTCCAACAAGTTTTCTTTCATTTTTCATGTTCCAGAAGTTCACAGAACTATTTTCTAGAATTCTTATTTTATTTGAACAGAATTTGGCATTTCAAGTTTACAGCTAATTTCTTGCCTGATTTTTGAAATTCTCTAATATTAACTACTTTACTATAATATAGCTTTTTAGCATATCTCGTTTTTTAGAATTTCCATCTAATTTCTCATTTTTTTTTTGTTTTTCTGGAATTTTCCAGTAATTTTATTTTTATTCTATTGTCGAATTCTTTTAGAAGTTCAAAAATGATTTTTCGAAAATTCCTCTATTGTCTCGCAACATCGCCTTATCAGAATTTTCTATGAATTTTTGTTTCCAACAGTTTCGCTCGAACAGCAGAGGAATTAACACGTGCGTTAATTAGTGGTCCTGATAATTTGTTTTGGAAATTCCTATTTTTTATTATAATAATCTAATACTTTCATATAAAATTCGTAGTATACCTTTTCTTCCAATTTGGACTCATCAGATAAAACTATTCTTGATAATAACTATAATTAGATCTACAGCTGATCTGGGGCTTTCTGGTTTTTGTAATTAAGGTAGGACATCTATCATTTAAAAGAATGAGGTTAATATTATGTAGAAACATTAACCTCATTCTCTTAAATGATGAATGTCCTACCTTAATCACAAAAACCAAAAAGCCCCGGATCAGCTGTAGATCTAATTATAGTTAATCCTGACCTTATCAGCGTCTCGTGGAAAGTTCCTTATGACTCAGACTACTATCCTATTATTGAATCACTCTAATTATTGTAGAATTACTCTTAACTCGACTTGGAATTCTAAAAATGCCGACTGGGTCGGTCAAAACCTCGAGCTTGCATGCGAAAATATCAACATTGGAGATAACGTAGAAGTGCTCTAAGGAAAATTGTTAAAAATTACTTACGAAGGCGAGCATCGATAAAGCTCGAGTTCTGCAGAAAACTATTGAGGAAATCGTCAAAGAAGACGCCAAAGTCATCAGTAAGGGCGACAGGAGGACCTCTAAATACGAGATCTTGATGAAACGACGACACAGGACGACAACCTGGCAGCTCTGCAAAAGGTAGCTGTAGAGGATTGCATAATACAGTTTGACGCAGTCAAAAAACTGCATGATGCCTACAGAGGAATCCAGACTGCCCTTAGCAGCATCAATAGCGGAGAAGATACTTGGCAAAATTAGGATTGGTTGAGTCAAAAGCCGAGTAAGATCAGTGAAGAGACAAATTCAATGCTATAAATGGACATCTTGCTACCCAATGTAAAAACAAAATAGACCTGACAAAATCCAGCTAGATGTTTATTATGTGTTGAACAATAGGGCGCAGAAAATGCAGTGTGATAAATATTATTTTTTCCTATTTCACAATTAATTGTTAATAAAGTTACAACTTCCGTTAATGAACAGTTTTTTAATACTGTATAAAACGAATATCTTGTGTTGTCACTGACTTTGTGCTAAATAAAATATTAATATTACAGTACGAGTTATTAGAATCAGTTTTCGAATGAGAGGAATCAATTAATAAACCGATGAAATCCCGCACTTTCCAAGAAAACTATGTTCATCCATGAATAAACTTTCACTTGGAAAGGCTGCGTAATTAGAAAATTGCCGATTCATGCAAATGAAGAAACTTTTTTTTTATGTATAATTAACACAACATTTTTCTCAATTATAGAAATCATTCGTATTATCAGGTTTTGGTGTTAATGTAAAACATTTTATAGGATGTATGTGTTAAAATGAATCAGTCAATTCTCTTCACACACAAATATAACAAATAACTTGAAATTAATCATCATAATAATAATAAAATATATTAAAGTATTTAGGTCGTTATACAAAATTTAACTAATAATTTAAACAAAAATCGTAAATCATATTATTAAGACTACAAAACAAATCATTTCCTGAAACAAAAAAACTAATTCTAGGGCTAAAACCTTATTATTATAATAATTATTAATAAAATTAATATATACAGGGTGTCCCACCGAAACCGCAAATCAAAAGTTTATGGACTTCTAGTAAATGTATTTTTATGAACTTTTCATGGCTTATGTAATCAAGTGTGCTCTATTTAATTAAAATAGTCAACAATAACTTCCTTATTTAAAATGAAATACTATATTTTTTAATACGTATTTCAGAGTTCACTTTAAAAATACATATCTCCGAGTAAAATAAAATTGAAGGATTGTAATTTTGGTTACACATAGTCAATACCTGACGGTATCCAATGATGAGTTACTTTTGAAAAAATAATATACAGGGTTTTCAAAATTTCAAACCACATTTGGTCAAATTTAAACCAATATGTCTCGTTTTTCTTAAATGGAACACCCTGTATATTTTTACATATTCGGACCCAGAATTTAATTGTGCTTTGATCTATACAGCGGTCGCGAAAGTGTTAACATGTTTGTAAAGATATGTCAGAGCACACTTGATTACATAGGCCATGAAAATTTCATAAAAATACATTCACTAGAAGTCCATAAACTTTTGATGTGCGGTTTCAGTGGGACACCCTGTATATATATATTATCAAAAATGACATTTATCTTTCGGTGCAGGCTTAATAAAATTAATATTTTATTTAATTAACTAAGAATAGTATTTATAACGAACAGTTAGGGAGTAGAACTAAGAAACTCAACTTATTAAGATTTTCTTTCCTAGACCCTAACCGTTTTTATAAATGCCATATGTCATTAATCAAAGATTTTAATAGAGTAAATTAAAAAATGTAATTACTATACCAAAAAATGACTTTCCAAGATTTGAACAATTATCATTTTCTATTTAAGTTCAGTTTATGCATGTGATCAATTTTTATCACACCATTAAACATTCTTATTTGCCGATCGAATAATCGTGCGTTAGTCATGCGCACGTTTTATCATCGATACGTTTTTAATAAACTTTCGTTGATAAACAAAATCTCGTGCCGGATTTGTTGATTACGATGGAATCACGTGCGCCCGTTTGACGTTTTAAATTTAAACTCGGAAACAGTTTTATTAATATTGCGGCCACGTGACATAAACAAATATTTTTCTACGGAATGTTTCACGTCCTCTTAACGGAAATTTCCAACTATCTGTCGTTAAATACGTACATACGTACATAAAAGTTTACACACGCTTATTGTTATAATCCGATGTGTGCAATAAAGAATGGCGATTCGTATTTTTAGCCTTTGGCATGAGTTTATTTTAAGGAACAAATATTTTTCTTACTGTACAGAGAAAATGTTTACTTTTGTTTATTCTGTAAAGAAAGCTTTAAGAAATTGTTAAAAATAATTAAGTTTATTGTACTTACTTTATATACACATAATGTATAAAAAAATAGTTTATTTACGTTGTAGATTTATGAAAGCTTTTCATATTTTTAAATTATTTAACTAATTAGAAAATTCATTTTATTTTAAGCTATAATTAATAATATTTTTTTTACGCCTATGATTTGGTATGTAAAAATTATAGTTAATTTATTGTAAAACTGATGACACAATATGTTATTTATAGTTTATCGTGATGAATCAAAGGAGGCGCGTTGTGGATGCGATTCGATTGTTGGACTAATTGATATGACATTACACGCTAATTCCGGCGAATTTCGTTAAATTGTTTTTAAATTATTTAATTCGTCGCGGTATCATTTTGACTTTGAGACGTACCGCTTAATGAATTTCGGTCGAAAACAGAAACAGAGTGCAGTCAACTTGTGATGGCAATTGTTCTCATCATTAACGTGCAAACAGATACATACAAAATTTTATTTATATAAAATTAATACCTACAATTAGGTGATTAAATAACAAACCATTATTACGATGAAAGAATTTAATTAACCATCATTAATTTAAAAATAATAACTTTATAGCATCGAGCAGCATTAAACTGTCAAAGGACCAGATAGATTTAGACCGTCGACGTCTTCTTGGCTCCTTTCGGGACATTAATCACCAGAGTATCGGAAACGTGTACGGATATAATTCCGCTTGCACCGATCGAAAACGCGATTACGCGTCCACACGTTGTGGTGAATTTAGCTGATCCTCCGAAGATATCTTCATAATACCGTTCCTTTTTTCTTATTATTATTATTATTTCTCCGCACCGCTGCTGCAAATCCTGGGGAGGATATTCTGTTAGGATCGCCGGATTTTAATGAGATATCCTAAACGGATAACACAACCGTACGAAACTGCTTGCATTTTACGTCGTCTAATGGTTTTATTTCGTTGGTTGCAATCTGAAGGTATTGTTGTTCTGGTTTCCGTAATAAAGTGTATAAGGGTCGTAAAAGAAGTATCTACACGTATTAGCATGGTATTGCATTCTGGTTTATAAAAGATAAAGGGGAATATCGACAGTGCAGGAGCATAATTTTGCAATGGTGTCTAGTCTAAAGTGAAAAATAAAATAACTTTTCTACTATCTTCTTTAAAACGACATGGTCATAATATAGTGCTTAAATTAGTGTATTAATCTCAACAGCACTTTAATACCGGATTGGCATCGATGTTCGGGTGTTTTCGGTATTTTAATACTGGGCCGACGTTCCTTTTGCCACGGGTTGAAAATTGCTGCTACGAGGGTTGCTATTTATCTATTGAGAATATAAAGAATAAACAAATGAATTATATCAAAATATTTTTTATTGCTTTACAAATTAATCGTCTTTAAGATCTACACACTTTTGCATGTGATCGAACCCCCCTTTAAAGCACTTTGTTCAGGCAGAAGATGATAGTTCTAAAACCTGCAGTTTGAAGGCCTCTTTCGAGCGATGAAATGTTGTTCACGCAGTTTATCTTTAATTAGTGGGAACAAATTATTGAAAAAGTACATATATTTTTAGTAATATTTATTTATATAAAAAATATAGGTGAAGGATTTTAAAGGAATAAGCAATTAAGTAACCGAAACTTTGCAGTTAATACTAATTATAAAAAAGATAAAGAATTGTCCAAAAACAATCGAGATTTACAAAAAACAAATTCAAAATTTTGGGAATTGTAAAAAAATAGTGCAATATAAAAAATAATTTTATTTGTCAAAATAGTAGAAATATGTGAAAAATATTTGCAAAGCGTAAAAAATAAAACAAAACCCTATCACGTGCATTTATCCTCCAACAAGGTGTCCTTCAAGGCTCTCCTCTATTGCCAATCCTTTACAATATCTTTGTTCATGATACTTATAACCCTGATCCACATTACCTAAATCCTTCAGCTTATCCGCTCCTGTTCGCAGATGACACAGCCTTAGTAGTACATGCCCCTACCCTGCACAAGGCACTCACCACCCTACAAGGGCTGATCGATTCCATACAATTATGATTTGCAAAATGGAGAATAACAATCAACCCCAATAAATCCCACCTTCTAATTCCATTTCACCGTTCACATAATTCACCATTCAAAATAACCATTAATAACCATTCCATTTCAGCATCTCCTTCTTGCATATACCTTGGAATTACATTGGACCCCAAACTAACATTTAAAACACACTCCCAAAACCTCAAAGCGAATGTCAAGAAGAGAGCACGGCATTTCAGAAGTCTCACGTTCAAAAATCAGGACATAACAACAAAAAACAGCTGTTAACATTTACAAAATGATCTGCCGACCTCTTCTTGAATATGCTGCTATCCTTTTCCATAAGCCTCGTCCTTTTGTCCTTAAAAATATTCAGGTATCGTAACGATCAGCCCTTCATAGGCTAACAAAAATTAGACACCCACTCAATCCATCTAATACCCTGCTATATTAATTCCCATTGATGAACGCCTTACATTCCTCGCCCAAATATTTGCTACCGATCCACAAAACCTAGAGATTCCCAACCTTATGTGTATCCCCAACAATCCTCTTACAACACCTCCATATAAACCCCCGAAATCACCATCTACCAATTCATTACCTCACTTCTCATTGACATTAGCGATCTTGACGCTTGAAGAACAACAGACAGTTAATCCGACAAGACATTAGCAATCATGCCGTTTGTATGACAGATAATTACAGGCTGAAAGGCCGCGAGTCGATAGCCGTTGGACAGAAAACTAGAAGCCAGTGTCTCACATTAGAATTTATTTTATTTATTACAAGTATTATATTTTATCTTTTTTTCTGTAAATAAAGGTGTTAGTAGTATGATATTTCTGAAAGCAAAAACATTTGACAATTCGCAAAAAATGAAAATTTTCTGGAGAAAAAGTCAGCGATTTGAAAAAATCAAATTAAATAACAAAAATTTTGCTAAAAAACATGTGATCTTTTATAATAAATAATTATTAATTATTAATCAATTGTTAAAAACAAAAGATAAAAAATGTCTTAAAATAATTAGAAGGTTAATATTAAATGTTTCTTCAATAGTTAAGTGAGAATTTAATTCATCGTCTTAAAATTACAATTGATAATTGTTAAATAGAAAATTATCAAATAAAAACAGACAATTGCCCAAATAGGGATTTGCAAAATAAAACATTTAAATTTAAAACTTTAAGAATTGTAAAAATAAGAAGTTATAAAGAAAATATTGACAATTCCTGAAACAACTCAATTGGCAATTGACAGAAAAGTAGAAATTTGTGAAAAATATTTGTCAAGCCCAGAAAATGAAACGAATTGTAAAAAAATTAACATATTTCTAAACAAA
The DNA here is from genome assembly GCA_963969525.1 of Ontholestes murinus. NCBI lineage: Eukaryota > Metazoa > Arthropoda > Insecta > Coleoptera > Staphylinidae > Ontholestes > Ontholestes murinus. The sequence goes on from OZ018393.1 coordinate 13,081,830, forward strand.
AATATGTAAAAGGTGAATATAAAAAAAATCAGCGTTTTGAAAAAACTACTTAAAAAATTAAAAAAATAATTAATAAAATGAAAATTGTTAAAAACAAAAGAGAATGGAAAAATCCTAATAGAAAATAAGAAATATTTCATTACTTTTAAAAACACGGAAAGCATTTATAAATTGTATATAATCATGAATAAAAATTAAGAAAAGAATTTTCAAAAATATCAGAAATTCAAAAAAAATTAACATTATTAAAAACAAAAGAGTGTAAAAAGAACAATTGACAATTCCTAAAAAAATATTGATTAAAAAACGGACAATTGTTGAACATTTGTAATTGCGAAAATTGTAAAAAATCACATAATTGAAAAATGTTCTAACGATACAATTGACAACTATCAAAAAAGTAGAATTTTGTGAAACATATTTGCCAACCGCAAAAATTAAACAAATATTCAAAAATTATTTTTTTAAAAAATGTCGAAAATTAAGATATTTTTAAAAATAAAAACATTTAAATGTTGCCAAAAATTGGATATTTCCTAAAGAAAAAAAAAGTTTATTTTTGAAAGAATAATACAGAATTCATAAAAACAATTGACATGAAAACCATTTGTAATAATTAAATTAAAAAAAAATAATTGTCTACAGATAAAAACAAAAGAGATTATTAAACGTAGAATTGATCATTTCCGAAGAAAATAACAATTCTTTTCTAAAAAATGTAAATTACAGAAAAAGAGATAATTGTCAAAATGTTAAGAATTGTAAAAAAAAACAAACGACAGTAACGACCCAAAAAAGTTGTTGTTAAAAAAAGTAGTGAAGAGTCCACAATTAAAATAAATTGTCAAAAAAAGATTAAGAAAATTAAGATATTTCTCGAAATAAACAAACACATTTGATAAATCGCAAAAAGTGGAAATTGGAGAATTTTTGAAAATAACCAAATTATCAAAAAATTTAGATATTTTTGAAAATAAAAAAAACTTCTTTGCATTCTCAAGATATAAACATTTTCTGCAAAAAAATTCAACGATTTGAAAATCTAAAAATTTTGGTTTTTTGAAGAAATTATTGTTAGTTCTAAATTAATTTATGAAAAAATTAAATTCCTAAAAATTGAATTGATTATTTTCTAAAAAAATGGAGAACATTTGTAAATTATTAAGGCAGTTATCTTGTAATTTTGACTTTTGTTAAACTCTGGCTTGTGTCATACAGTTTGGAGGTTAGGATATAAGCCACCCACACACCCTACATATATGTTTACATTTTAATTACAATAATATGCCGAATTCCTAAAATCCACACCAATCTCAGTGCTGAGTTTTTTAAAAGAAATTTAAAGACAAGAAATATGTCCAAATATTTTTCAGTAAAATTCAAATGGTTTTCAAAATAATTTTGGAATTTCTAATATTGGTTTCAATTATATGAAAGTATATATTGATTTTTTGACAAAAGTTTTTGTAATTTATCTTAGGTTTTTTAATTAAAATTGTTTTTGTATCACAAGTCTCAAACTACATTAAATTATTAATTGTTTTAAATAAAATTTCAGCTATTTAAGCGAATTTTATAATTGTTTTCTAGAAAGTTTTTAAATACTTTTTAACATTTTAATATTAAAATTATTATGATTACAATTGTTTTAAGCAAAATTAAAATCGTTTTTGTTATAACTGTTACCTTTTTTGTAAACTGTTATTAGAATAAATTTTTAACTGTTGCTTGTAAACATTCAACTGGGTTTTAATGTTGTAAAGGTATCAAAAATAATATTTGTAATTTATTATTTTGATTTTTTTAGTTAAAAACATATAAACAGTTTCTTGTTTGAAATATTTCGGTTTTTGAGCGAGACAAGCATAGTTATTTGAACAAACGAGGAATACAATTACAATACAAAGGCAAATGAGAACATTATATGGCTTAGTTCCCCAATTGGCCTTCCCCTCATTTTTTTAAATTTTAATTTCAATCCTGTTTATTAAATTGATAATGGTCACTAAGCTGTGTCCGAAATATATATTTAGTATTTCAAATTGTGCGAAGAAATGATTTTTAGTGCCCTTTAATTAAATGTTCAATTGTATATTTTTAGAAAAATAATAGAGCATTTTAGTCTGCTTTGGCAGTTCTCATTGTTTTTGATATTACACACATCAATTTATGATATATGTTTCATGTATCCTTAACCTATCTCAATCAATAATACGTTGGGCAAGCGTACCTTGATCTACCTCAATACATTCTTGATTAACCCAAATCAGACATTAAGTTTCTAACGTACTCTCGACCTACCTTAACATATTTTATCTTAGCCCGGGGCATTCTTGACCAACCTCAATTAATAATATATTGACCTAGCGTACTGCTGACCTACCTCAATGAACCTGACCTTCAACTCAAAGATAAATACTAAACTAAAATACTTACTATGTTTTATCTACAAAAATTTGAATTGGTAAAAACATAGTATTTTACAAATAGGTAGTTGATTAAAAATTCACTTGCTTTGTTTTACTTTATTTTTTAATTTCAAGATCAGACTAGTTTCGAAAATATATAACTGAAACTAAGTGAATTTATTAACATAATATTTCAAATGATTAATGAGAAACAAATATATGTAGTATGTTATGTACATCAATAATTACTATGATTAAAAGTTGAAGATTTAACAGATTTTTTTAAAAAGAACATGATTTTTAGAGTTATTAGGTAACTTTAAATTTTCATAAAAATGAATAGGATGATAAAGAATCTTATGAGAATACCAGAAAAGTGTTATGATGGTCATATCATACATTTTTAATGGTTAGTATTAATTGAACATCAAATACGAGCATGTGTTTGCAGATTGCTTTCATTTTATAGGCCATCGTAGGCTTAATTAAAGCAAGTTCGAACCGGTTCTGGGAACGTCGCACGCAATTTAGATAATTGTGTAAATACGATGAGTTTTATTAGCGAAGAAAGGCCGGTTGTCATACGTTCTAATTAGTATAATTCATTAATACGTTGATGAAAATGTATTCAGTTTCACTAACGATATTAATAACTGTACGTTATTTACATTAATACAGTATTAATTACTTATATTACATTTTGGTGGTCATTGTGGATAAAGGTATATTATTACAACTGCTTAATTAATAATTTAATAATATGAAACATTTCGTAAATCTACAATAATCAGTCTAATTAAGACTACAAAACAAATCACTTATTGGAAGAATTATTTCCCTGCCACGACAGCTATTGAATTATATAAAAGTAATCTGCGTGTAACAAATAGAAAACTATTAAAGCATTTATTTATTTCTCTTTTTTACCTCAATAAATATATGTAACAAGTGTTCTTTGAATTTCGAAGACGAAGTCGACTTCTTCGTCAATTTTTGTAGATCACTTGACTATACAAACTGATTTTATCCAGAATTACAATAATTACAAATTATATATTAGTCTAGTCTACCCCTGACTGAGATCAATAAATTATATATTACCCCAGGGTATTTTTCAATTTTTAATAATAAAACACAGGCGCATATTGCCAAAAAAACTAAATTTCCAGAAAGAAGTTATAATAAAAATGTAGAATTGACTAATCAAGCGTTCTTATAAAAGTAGGGATGCAGTTCAGCACACATTTTCTAAAAAAAAAGGTCTCAAATAATCTAAAGCAGCCACAGTATATTGTAATAATTGTAACATAAATCAAGTAATCAATAAAAAATCTAAAAAAAAATGCTATAAATCAAAGGAAAAACTTTCAAACTTTAGCAAAATTTCAATTTTTTTAAAGTTAAGTTTTTAAAATGGCATGCAATTGTTGAATTGTTTTTTGACTGTTAATTGTAAGCATCAGACTTTCCAATAGTTGTTTTTTGCTTTAATTTTTGTAACAGAGCTCTTTTTTTCTAATCGTCAATAAATTATAAATTGTGTGTTTTTTTGTTATTTTTATTTTAAATTTAGAAATATTAAATGTTTAACTTGTCTGAATGTTTGCTTTTATCTGTGCTAAACACATTTTTAATAGTTTCTTTTAAATCACATTTTTTGCTAAAATTCCAATTCATTAAAAACTAAATATTTTTTGAGTTTTCAACTGTTTTTTTAAAGCAAAATATCAATTGTTTTTCGTAAAATAAAAAAGTAATGATTTAGGCAAATATTGCATTGACTGTCATGACAAAAAACAAATGATTGTATTTTTATAATTAAAACCGTCATGAAAAAAAAACAAAAGTTTTTTGCTTTGAAAATTTAAACTGTTTAAAAATTCTATTTCGATAAATTTTAACACTATTCAATTTCAATTATAATTTTTGTGATATTTCAACTTTATTAAGCAAATTATTTTTTGTAGTTGGCAACATATGGTAATAATTTTTTTAATTATTAAATTTTAAACTTTTCTAAAATGTTGTTTTTCAACTATTCTAAACACAATTTCGATAGTTTCTTCAGGATCACATTTTTTGCTATAAATCAAAAGAAAATATTTTTTTTCTTTAAAATTTTAACAAAATTTCGATTTGTTTTAAATAAAGTTTTTAGAATGTCATGCAAATATTGAACTGTTTTCAACTGTTAATTTAAGGTGCTCGTTTTAGAAAGTTTTCAACTCTTAGCTTCAATCTATCTTGGAAAGATAGGTCTCGATTGTTTTTTTTTTTTTATAATTAATTTATACTTGTTTTTATAATTTTTTTTTGTAATTTGATCGATTTTGATTTGTTAATTTTTATCAAAATTTAAATTGTTTTTAATAAAATGAAATAAGGCAATTTTGACTTAATTACCAAAAAGTTTTCAGCTGTTTTTTTAAAGAAATAAAGAAAAACTGATTCAACCAAATTTCCTCCTTTTTGGTAAACTTAAATTAAAAAAAACAAATGTTTTTTTTTTCGAGAAATTTCCACTGTTTATATTCTATTCTTTATTTGTAATAATTCAACTTTTTTTAAGTCAATGTAATATTTTAAATATATTATAAATTATTTTTTATTCAAACTGCTTTTTTTCTAAAAAAATAATTGGTTTTAACTGTTTTAAGTCAATTTTCTAGTTTTTTTTCAATCAAATCTTATTTTTAGTTTCAAGTTTTATTTTTTGGATACCAAATACTTATGAAAATGATATAATTCAGAATATCGATCTTCAATTGTTTTGAATTGTTTTTGCAATAACTTTTTAGAAAATGATCAGATTTGAAAACTACAATTGTCAAATACTTTCGTATAGTATAAAAAATTTAAAATAGATCGTCTATTGTTTTACATTTTTTTGCTAAAACTCCTTAGAATCTGATCAAATTTGAAAAATTCTTGTAATAGTCGATTACGATTGTCAAATACTTAGGCATAATATGAAAATTTGAAGATCGCTGGTCGATTTTTTTAAACTCTTTTCGCAAGAAAACTTTTTAGAAAATATAGATAGATTTGAAAAATTCCTCTACCAATCGACAACAATTTGAAAATAGATAGTCGATTGTTTTGCATTGTTTTCGCGATAACTTTTTAGAAAATAATCAAATTAGAAAATTTCTCATTCTAATCAACTACAATTGCGAAATACTTGTGTATAATATAAAAATTTGAAAATCGATCGTCAATTGTTTTGCATTGTTATCGCTATAACTTTTTAGAAAATGATCAGATTTAAAAAAATCTTGTTCTAATCGAATGTAATTATCAAATACTTTCGTATGGTATAAAAATTTGAAAATCGGTCGTCATTTGTTTTGCATTATTTTTGCTATAACTTCTTAGAAAATAATCAAATTAGAAAACTTCTTCTTCCGATAAACTACAAATGCGAAATACTTGCGCATAATATAAAAATTTGAAAATCGATCGTCAATTGTTTTGCATTGTTTTAGCTATAAATTTTTTAAAAATGATCACATTTGAAAAATTCTTGTTCAAATCGACTATAATTGTCAAATACTTTCGTATGTTATAAAAATTTGAAAATCGGCCGTCAATTGTTTTGCATTATTTTTGCTAAAACTTCTTAGAAAATAATCAAATTAGAAAAATTCTTCTTCCAATCAACTACAAATGCGAAATACTTGCGCATAATATAAAAATTTGAAAATCGATCGTCAATTATTTTGCATTCTTTTCGCTATAACTTTTTAAAAAATGATCAGATTTGAAAAATTCTTCTCCCAATCGACTATAATTGTCAAATACTTTCGTATGGTATAAAAATTTGAAAATCGGCCGTCAATTGTTTTGCATTATTTTTGCTATAACTTCTTAGAAAATAATAAAATTAGAAAAATTCTTCTTCCAATCAACTAAAAATGCGAAATACTTGCACATAATGTAAAAATTTGAAAATCGAACGTCAATTGTTTTGCATTGTTTTCGCTATAACTTTTTAAAAATGATCAGATTTGAAAAATTCCTGTTCCAATCGACTATAATTGTTAAATTCTTTCGTATGGTATAAAAATTTTAAAATCGGCCGTCAATTGTTTTGCATTATTTTTGCTATAACTTCTTAGAAAATAATCAAATTAGAAAAATTCTTGTTACAATCAACTACAAATGCGAAATACTTGCGCATAATATAAAAATTTGAAAATCGATCGTCAATTGTTTACATTGTTTTCGCTATAACTCTTTAGAAAATGATGAGATTTGAAAAATTCTTGTTCCAATCGACTATAATTGTTAAATACTTTCGTATGGTATAAAAATTTGAAAATTGGCCGTCAAATGTTTTGTATTATTTTTGCTATAACTTTTTAGAAAATGATCAGATTTGAAAAATTCTTGTTCCAATCGACTACGATTGTCAAATACCTGCGTAAAATATGAACCACCCACCCTTCATATACATGATAACTTTAAGTACTAATTGTTGATGATTTTGCTGCTAAAACCATCAAAAATAAAACAAAATCAAAATTTAATTTTAAATATAAATGATTTTCTATAGCTAATCTTATCTAATTTAGATTTAAAGTTTGCCCACCCATCATTCATAAAAAATGTTACTAATTTTCTCACACAAAAAAGTGTACCCTTTTAATTTCTTTTTTATTTAAAAGTTTTGTAATTAATTTTATTCTAAACCGTGAGACTATTAGTAATTGAAATTTATATATATGTAGGGTGGGTGGGTGGCCTCTATCCCACCCTGCAATTAGTAAAACATCATCAAAATTATATGAAATTTTTTTATGAATAAATCTCTAAAAATTACAATTATTTTACGTTTATTTATATTGCACAACTTTTAATTAAAACCCTCCCTTATTTTTTACTGATTGGAGGGTGGGATAGAGGCCACCCACCCGCCCTACATATACAATGACTTTAAATACTAATCGTTGATGATTTTGCTGCTAAAAACCATCAAACCCTTTATGTAATAAAAAATGAAACAAAATCAAAATTTAATTTTAAATACAGATGACTTTCTAAAGTTAATCTTGTCTAATTAGATTTAAAGTCTGCCCACCCATAATGTATCAAATTTTTATTAACTAATTCAATCAAAAATTTTACTTTTTTTATTTCTTTTTTATTCAAAAAGTTTTATAATTAATTTTATTAGGAATCACGAGACGATAAGGAATTTAAATTTATATGTACATGTAGGGTGGGTGGGTGGCCTTTATCTCACCCTCCAATCAGTAAAACATCATCAACAATTATTTGAAAAATTTGTATGAATAAATCTCTAAAAATTGCAGTTTAAAATATTATTTTAACTTCATAAAATAATATTTGAAACTGTTTGCAATATTATAGGTAATAAATTGCAAATATGTATAGAATTAACGCACGTTGAATGTCCTTGGAAAACAATTGACATACCGTATCGGAAAATTTAAATGGCTACACTTAAAACTGGAATGAAAATAATTTAAATTGTATACGATTGTTTGAAAAACATTGTAAACATGACTAAGTTTTTAAATATTTAAAATTTATGTGGAAACCGCAAAACAATTGGCGATTCTTTCGAGAAATCTTCAACTGTTTCCTGTTTATGGAATTATACAATAAGTAAGTTTAATGCAATACGCATTATTGACATAATTGTTTAAACCTTTATGAAGTCATTATCACTGTTATGTAAAGGTTGGAAATAGTTCTCAAACAAATTATCGGCTTGTGTTACTTAATTATCGTTAATTACCAATAATTGACGTTTGAAATTTCTGATTCGTCATGTATTATAGACTAATATTAGAAAATAATTGTAGAAAAGTATACGTAATGAAGGTTTAGAAAATTAAGCAGTTTTATGATGAATTTTAGAAGTTTAGTTTTTCGTTCTGATAGGTGATGATAATAAATGTAATGATGATGAAGTAATTGAGGAAATGTTTTGCTAATGTTCTTTATCCTGATGAATGATGATGATTTAGTGTATTAAGTTAATGAAAATGGAATCAAGGACATTAAACTTATAAATATTGGTTGGAAGATAAGCTTTATACTTTTCTACAAATCAAGAAGTTATAGTTGTATTCTTAAACTTAATAAAATTTAACGATAAACTAAAAAATTGTACCCGAACGAATATTTATCAATTAGAAGTGTTTTAATTAATCTTCTAATTAACATAATAATGTTTCAGTACGAGTTAAGTGAGACTTTAATTCATCGTAGAATTATTAAGTAGTGTGGAAAAATTTACCACAAGACTTCAATTAAGCTTAATTACTTCATTGATTGTATTAATTTGTATTCTCAAAAAAAACTAACCTTTCTAATTATATCCAAACTTACATCCTCACCAAATCACCATCGATCATCCGTAATTAACGGATCCATTAATTTTTTTCCACGCTCCCGGTTTATGCAAATCGAGATGATCGAGCGCCTATTATGTCCGTCCTTCCTCCTCCAACTTAACCCATTTTCTAGTCCGCCACCGATCCATTCATACGCCCCCATTCATGATGTAAGACTCACCCCGATTTCGTGACCGGCCGACGTTCCCATCGAATTATTCCATGCATGTATTCCGCATTACACAATTAGATTAGAACATTGAAGGCGACGATGGAAAAGAGAAAAAAAAAACTGGTAATATCCGGAAACTTTTGTTTACCAGAAGCGCCGATGGCATAATTACATTGGAAGATAATGAGTGATACGACGAACGTTATTGATAATTCCGATTCGAAGAAGTTTTTTCACTACTAGGTTTTTCACCTATTTCGATCCAAAGTTCTAATCGTGGCTACGAATACTGATTAGATCGTGTTTAATTTTTTTGGAACTAATTTTCGATTTCAGTTTTCAGATCCTAGGTTCTAATCAAAATTTTTAGAACTTAATTTTTTTGGTAAAATTTTATAATGTCATTGCCACAGACTTGGAAACTTGAAAAAATCAATAATTGGAAATTATAATAGTTGAAAAAATAATGATAAAAATAGATATTGTCATGTTTAATTATAAATCTTTAAAAAAAATATTGTGGTAAATATTGAAATTATCTGTAAGTTTTTGCTTTATCAAGATTCTGAATTTATAAATCAAGGGGAAGTACGATGAATTAAAAAACAAAATCAAGTGTTTAATTAACCTTCTAATCAAGGGGAAGTATTTTAAATAATCAATATTTCGAAAATTATTGAACATTGTATGTTGCATATATTAATTTTTAAAGTAGATCTCAAAATTCAACTTATAGTTAAAATTGTAGAAAAAATTGACATCTTCAAATTAAGATATTTTTTAATTATGTAATTACTTTAAAGTGACTAGATCTTTAAAAGCAAGAAAATATATTATGTTTATGATTTCTGCGGTCGTTTTAGAGTTATGAATACCGATTAGATCTGTGGAGTGATTATTAATTTCCAAGAGTACTTGATGAATGAACAATCCGGCCGATTGGAGCGTCGTAATTTTTCATTCCGCGAATCGCTTAGGCACGCCGCGGCGGTTTCGACAGTGCGAACGGCCCCCAAGGGGGGCGCCTGCTCTACGTTTTGTAATCAGCCTCGTTAAAAATGTTCCGTGCCCATTATCTAAAAATGCATTCCGTGCTGCTGTTCCGACATGCGACGATGCGCAGCCACTTGACGTCAATATGTGGACTGGCATGCCCATCGACGGCAATTTCTAAATTAATGGCGTATTGGGGTTAGATTAGCTTTGGTTCGACTAAAATATTCTATGAGGTGAGATTAGATTGGATTCAATTGGTTTCATCTAGGTGGGTTTAGTTTAAATTGAAATTACATTAGAACTGAAAATGTTACCAATAATGAGAACAAAGATCTGAATTAGCTGATAATACTAATAGTGAAGAAGAAGAAGAAGCACCTATAGAAGAAGAAGAAGAAAAATCATGTCTTGGGTAAAAGAAAATGACTTTAATTTTGAAAGTAGGTTAAACTTCAACCTACTATCAAAATTAAAGTCATTTTCTTTTACCCAAGACATTATTTTTCTTCTTCTTCTTCTTCTATAGGTGCTTCTCCTAGCGGAGGCTATTTAAGCATATGATTTCCTATGTGTTATTGCTCTCATAAAGTTTCGATCCTAAGGAAAATCTTCTAGTATTATATTTCAGTACTATGAATGACATATCCTTTCCTTTTGTTTTTTTTTTTAAATGATCTTTTGGACAATCATGGGTTTTAACTTCCCATTTTGTTTTTAGACAACTTATTTATCCTGTAGTATGCTTGGCGGGACTAGATACCGCCGTTGTTGTTCAGCCAATGAAGAAGCCTATCATGGACCAGCTTCTCTGGGGCAAAGTAAGAAATGAGAAGATATTCTTTAGGACTTTCCCTTCAGCGTCCTCTCCCGTGTGTGCTCAGCTTGACGTGGTGGAGGAGCCTGCGTATCCAGATGATCCTAAGTGCTACAACAGAGACAGCGTCAGCTCTCGATAGGGGTACCCATGCTGGAGAGGACTAAGCAGCATGCACTCCCTTCTCAGCTGTCGTGTCGTGGCTTAGAGCTTGCACTAAAGGGTAGGTTGCCCTACTCTGACTGGATGTAAAGCCACCAGCCAGGTTATATCTGTAACTCACCGCTGTACGTGGTCAAGTCTCGCTGGCAATGAGCGAAAGAGGGTCTGGGCTTAACTGCAAGGACCAAGTGAAAGGAGAGCCATAATAAAAAACTCCCCAAGCTAAGGTGGAACAGCATATGCCGAAGGCTGCATGGCTAAAGGGAAGCTTAGTCTTAGTATGCGAACTCCGGATACCAAGCGACCTCCGGTTTCAAATAGCCTTCCTGTGGCATACGGGGCTCTGCTGCAGGTGACCGTTTATTTTCCTAGCTTCTCATGGGATCATATATGAACCAAGAACAAACAAATAAGGGCTCGTCCCCCTCAAAGGGCAAATCTACAACGATGGAGTGTGAAATCCTTGCTACGGGAGAGGACTTAATGCCTGAGACCGACAGGGAGGAACTACTCCTAGCCAGCAGTGAAGAAGAGGCTGGGCAAAAGTCCGAAGACCTCCAGACACGTAGCGGCGACTAAGTGGGGCTGGAAAGAAGATGTTTAAATACCTCATTAGCAAGGGTATAACGCTGGAAAAAGCAGTACAAAAGGCCTTACAACCCCTTGGTCCAGCGCGAAAGCAAAAGATCGAAAAACGTACCCGTTCGGACGGCACCAAAGAGGAAGCAAAATCCACCAAAAAGGGCATCATACAGTCAGGCTGTACAAGGACTAAAGGTTGGTGTTATGGCAAAGGACTATCCTGCTACTCTCCTGTCAGTGAAACAAAAAGAGTCCACATTGGAGTGTATCATGGATCTACTCCTAGCAACGGGGAATGAGGAAGACTCCAGATTCCTTGGGATACACAAGCGACCTGGATGGATCGGGATCACCTACCCCAACGAATCTACGGTAACGTGGTTGAAGTCGCATCAGGATGAGATCGTCGCCTGGGAGGATGCATCCCTAAAAGTCGTTGGAGCGGATGAAATGCCGCACAACGATATCCTCGTGGGATATTTTCCGGGCAGTCAAGAGTACAGGGACGACCCCATCTTGCAACTGATTGCAGTCCAGAAAGGGTGCGATGCCTCTAACTGGAGATTATTAAGAAGGATGACCGCTGGACCCACTGAAGAGGTTACTTTCTCAGTGGATGCTAGGTCCATGGAGAAGTTAAAAAAAACGCAATTACCTCGTTGGGTATCGTTACGGCGATGTACAGCCTCGCACAAAGACGAAGCAGGGTAAGCCTGATGAAGGGGCAGGAGCCCTAAGCCCCTGGATCCGGGCAAAAATCCGCCGTTGCAATCCGCAACTGGTTCCGGAGAGGCCAACAAGCCTCCAGGGATCAGGAAGACTCCAAAGGAAAGTCCAAGACCAAGAGTCTACCCAAGAAGCAGGCTGATGTGCGTCCAAAGGGCGCGAGTATGCCCCAGGACAAACTGAAGGATGCCAGAGGTCCAAGGTCCTAAAATGAAGGGTACGTGGCAGAGCCTCCAAATCAACCTGCAGTACTCAAGGGACTTTAGAACCCATCGTACTGTGTGGTATGTAATACTACGTACGGCAGGCCGAGAACAACCCGCCATCAGAGGCAGTAAAGGGTCTCACGGACTGGTGAACATCTCATCATGGGCTGCAACGCTAATGCGCACAGTATGGGGCAGCTCAGATATCAACAACAGGGGTAAGTACCTTCTTGATTATGTAAGCGCTAGCAGTCTAGACTTCTTAAACAGAAATAAACCCACGTTTATAAACGCAATAAGGCAAGAGGTATTTGACTTGTTGTGTTCTCCCAGAGCCCTCCATGTCGGACCACCAAACGATCGCGTTCGATATGGAAGCTGGGAGTACGGAAATAGCAGAGTGCAGAGTTCCACGAAAAACGGACTGGACACTATATAACGAGTGCACATTGTCCGAACTTCAAGGCCTCCAATATAACATCGCTACCATAGATGAGTTAGAACAGACCTCACTTCGCCTAAGTGATACCATCGTAGCAGCCCGGTAAAGAAGATAAACTTCTCGAGAAACGTTCCTTGGCGGAACAAGGAATTGGAACGACTCAGAACTTCCGCTCAGAAATCCTTCAACAGAGCCAAGAAAACAGGCAACTGGTCAGCCTACAAACAGGCTCTGACTGAATTCAATAAGCAACTAAGGGAGTCTAAACGAACCAGCAAATAGACTCCGGAAGGTCTTATCAAAGCACCATACCAAAGCGGTGGGCATCTTAAAACGAACTGACGGCAGTCACACCAAAGATCAACAAGAAAGTTTAGAACTACTCCTAGGTACTCACTTTCCGGGATCAAAAGTAGTGACTAAAAGCACAATTGCGGCTAGTACCGACCTGGGTTACTGCTCCAATCAAGACAGCCACTGCTTAGCGGGGAAAATATTTACGCTCAGCAAAATAACTTAGGCCATAAACAGCTTCAAGCCATATAAATCCCCAGGAATGGATGGTATCATCCCGGCGCTACTGCAGCGCGGCTTGGATAGTATTGCTTCAGGACTCAGGGAGATAAACAAAGCAAGCTAGGGTATATAACCCGATTGTGGAGGGAGGCAAACGTGGTATTTATACCTAAAGTAGGCACCATCAGCCTAACCTCTTTTCTCTTAAACACTATGGAAAAAATAATCGACGAGCACATAAATGGTGACTCACTTATAAGAACACTTTTAAATGCTAAGCAATTCGCATTTCAAGCTGGCAAATCCTGCCGTCAAAGAGGCAGAACGAGCCATCCTATACAAGGAAATAGCAATCGGAATATTTGTAGACATAGAAGGGGCCTTTGACAATACCTCATTCTCTGCAATAAAACGAGCGGCTATAAATAAAGGATTATATCCCACACTATGGTCAATAGTAGTGAATGGACTCCTGGATGAACTGCATGTAAAGGGCTTTCTAACCCAAGGCTACGCAGATGACATCACCGTAATAATCAGGGGCAAGCATGAAGGCATTCTTACAATCCTAATGCATGCAGTTCATCCAGGAGTCCATTCACTACTATTGACCATAGTGTGGGATATAATCCTTTATTTATAGCCGCTCGTTTTATTGCAGAGAATGAGGCACTGAATAGCATCAATAACTGGTGTATTCGGGAAGGACTAAGTAACAACCCATTCCATTCAAGCTTAAGAGGAAGCTGTATATAAGGGCTACCTCGCTGAATGGAATAGAGATAAACCTCTCCAACGAAGTAAAGTACCTGGATATAATTCTTGATGCCAAACTGACTTGGAATCAACATGCCAATAAAATCATGGCGAAGGCAACGACGTCGATTTGGACCTGTTGGCGGCTTATGGGAAAAACCTGGGGATTAAAGCCCAAGATCACGTATTGGCTGTATAGAACAGTGGTGATACCCATTGTCACCTGTGCTGCCCTTGTGTGGTGGCCAAAGACCCAACAACTAGACACGCAAAAGAAGCTCAGTAGGCTTCAACGTTTAGCATGTCTAAGCATCACAGAGGCTATGCAAACGACCCCAACCGCGGGGATGGAGGCAATCATTGGTTTCACACCGCTCCATTTAGTGGTACAAAAAGAGGGACTTGTGGCAGCCCTCCGACTACACCAGAGGAAGAAAACACTGCCGGAGGACTGGACAGGACACTTAGAAATACCGCAGCAAACCGACCTGGTCCTTCTGTCCAAACCGACGGACATTATGTCCAGGAAGCACAAATTCGAATTTCCGTTTAAGGTGTCGATTGAGGACCCCAAAACGGCTTTGATGACAGTCAAGGAGTTTGGACGAGGAATATCAGCCTGTTATATGGATGGTGCCAAGAATAACAGAGGTACTGGAATAGGCATTTAACCAAAACCACAGGAGCTTCATGGCTCTGGGTACGACACCCACGATTTTGTAAGCGAAAGCGATTGCAATTGATATGGGCGCCAGAGAATGCCTGGATAGGCACCTAAATGGCGCGCATATATACATCTGCTTAGGCAGCCAAGATGCATTAAAGGCCGTTCGAGCCTATAGTCACGGCTCACGGACTGTTTGGGAATGTCGAACATCCCTCTCGCAACTGGCGAAGAACAACTCCTTGGCCCTCATGTGGGTCTCAGGGCACGGGGATATTAAAGGCAACGAAGTGGCCGATGAACTCGCAAAAAGAGGTGCAATGCCACTCCTATAGGTCCTGAGCCGTTTTGCGGACTCCCCAGGGCGCACAGAAGAGGGGTGGTGCAACAATGGGAAGAGGACAGATGACTCAAGCATTGGAACAATACACTAGGTCTACGTCAATCAACACAGCCACAAGGTGCTTGAACTCACAAGGAACCAGCTAAGAACTTTCACCGGACTCATGACAGGGCATTGTGCCCTCCGATACCATTTGTGGAAAATGGGAAAAGGGGAAATTGGAAACTGTAGATTATGTGATCTGGCAGATTTTGATAAATTCTTTACCTAATATTTCATAATGTTTCACCAAGAGATAAGTGAGAATGTAATTCAAGAAATAATAAAATAAATGTTTTCTGCAAATAAATTTCGGTTATTTCAGGTCCTCTTCGTAGATTAATTTTGGAAATTTTAGGCTTCAAGTTATTTTTTTTATGTTTAAACAGAATCTTTACTATTCTTTCCTAACACGTTGTCGGCCTTCTCGAAAATTGCGCTATTAATATTAATTAGCAAATTACTTTAAATCACACTAAAACATATATAAACAACCTTGAAGCTCAGTCGTTCACACACAAACACGTACATACGTATCATTCTAATCGAAACAATCTAAATGCTGCCGGTGTTAACCGATTTGAATCAATAATGCCGTCCGTAGACTGGATAATATATAGGTTTTGTTTACATTGACTGAACTAAAAATACGTAATGGAGAGAGGGAGAGATACCGGTTTATATTTTTATTTGCAAAGCATACATATCGAATTTGTTTTCATTGAATAATTTCCCTACACATAATAGTTGCATAACTTCCTTCATAGTCCTGTAAATATATCAAGTAATTCAGTATTATTTAAGTATGCTTAAATAAAGATATATTTTTGATAGAAACAAAATTATACTATTAAACTTCGACAATCAGTTTAATAGTATAATTTTGTTTCACTTAGTTGGCACTTAGTTGAAAATCCATATTATACCTATATAATAATAAGTGGTTGATTTTTAAATTTTTATTTAACTCACTTCAATTGTTTCACCACACTGTTCAGGTGAAGTTAAATAAACATTTGAAAATCCACCACTTATTATTAATTAGATATTAAGTTATCCCAATAGAATACTTTATTCGTCATTGGGATACAATTATTGGCGTTTTAGAGTGACGGGGCGATCTTTTAAATTAACAAGCTTATTTACACACATGCACACACACAAATATACAAATAAAACGGCAAAAGCCAAACATTACTAAGTTGTAATTGAAACACAGTTCAATTCAATTCAAATATTCAAGATGTACCACGAAGTAAATGCCCCTACTATCAAATATTTACTACTATTACTACTTTCCGTTAAAAGGTTTCCTCGTCATCAAATTAATGTGCGCGTTTTTCCTCTTAAAGTTTAATTAATTAAACATGATTGGATAAGGGTTCCACGGCGAAATAATTATTATCGTTGGTGTAGTCGTGTTTGTGATGAAATTTAATGGAAAGTTGGCTTGCGGATGTTCGTCTAGACGTCGTGATTGAGGAGGGTGCGTTGAACCAAGGGGGAAAAAGTACACTTGAAATAATTAATTTGCTCAAATTTATTGTAGTTCTATATTTTACTGGCGTTGTAAAATTCATGTTCATTTCCTAATTGAATGAAATACGAGCGATACATTTTTATTAGCAACGGTTTTTAATAATTATACTTAGAACATCCAATACAAATCATTTTATCTTGGTGAAAGAAGAAACGATTAAAATTTCAGCTGTATGAGATAAAGCTTTCGTTTTTTATTCAACTTGTTTATTTATTGGCTGCATAAATATGGCTGAATTTCGTTAATGAAGCTTTCAATTGCCTCCTATAATGCACGGGTTGTTGACAGAGACCTTTAACTTCAAATAAACCCGTAAAAAGAAATCTAATGGTGTTAAATCACACGATCTAAGGAGCTAATTCTAATAACCGAAACGAGTGAGTACACGGCCAGAAAATATCACAAGCAGTAATTGAATTGTTTCACGGACTGTATGGCATGTGGCACCTTCTTGTTGAAACCACATATTGGCCACATCAATATCATCCAATTTCGACAGACAGAATTTTGTTATCATATCGCGATATCGAGCACCAGTAATAGTCAACGTTTCATTAAAAACAATACTTCCCCTATAAACCCCATATAGGGAAAGTATAAAAGGATGGTCCAATGATGCCTCCAACCCAAAATACTCATCAAATAATGACAAGTTGTGGATGCATTTATTTTCTGACAATCACATGTGGGTTCCCCGAACCCCAAACACCGCAATTTTGGCGATTAACAAAGCCATCAAGATGAAAACGTGCTTTCTCGCTTAGGATGATTTTGCGAAAAATTAGCATCCACTTGTTGTTGAATAATCCATTCTACGAACTCTCTTCGCTGTGCATAGTTATTAGACTTCAGGTGTTGTGGTAATTGAATTTTGTAAACAAGGAGACGCAGATTTTTTGTGAGTATGCGCTGTAGAGAGCTTCTTGAAATTTGGAATCCTTGTCCACGACATTTAAACGCCTTGTTTTTGGACGACCAGTGTGTTTAACGTCTCCAACTGATCCCTGATTATTTTTCAATTAATCTCTTCATTTAACTGTGTTTCAATTAAGCGATATAAACCTTCACGTAACTCAAGTAAGTACATTAATTCTCTTCATAGTTGATGAAGTTAAAACTATATTCCGATCATATTTTTAATGAAATTTTCGACTTGTAGTCGTCAAACATTCATTTTTTTAGATATTGTTATCGGGACATAAAAGTCCAAATATGGCAAATCGTTTGATAAATAGTCATCAAGAAACTTTTTGTGGAGCAGAACTTTTGGCAAAAGAATAGAGGGTGAGAATGGAAGAACACACATTTTGTGATATCGTTGATATACATTTTAGTATACAATAAAAATACTTAATAGCTTGTCTGTACAACAGGATTTAATCTTCGTTGACTATAGTTTCGACAAGATACTTGTCATTTTCAAAACATAAGTGGTACAGACAAGCTATTAAGTATTTTTATTACATATTTTGTGAATTCAAGCCTTTCCAAGTGTGATCAAAATCATCGTAAAGAATTATTATATATAATATTGGAATACTTTTGTTAGAATGATGGATAAAATAAATAATACCTAATGCCTAATTATCATCATGTAACGCTCTATTTTTACTAACCTTAAACTCTCAGCTGTTTTATTTTTAGGCTTGCCAACAATTTACAGCATAAATGGCGACCAATTCAAATCTTGCGTTAGTTTTGGGACACCCTTTATAAAAGAAACATTAATAATAATTAAGATACTATACAATATTACAAAAACAATTTACACTTCAAAATTATGAAAACAACTTTGTTTTCTCTTTCACCGCGGATTAAGTGAGAAAAAACTAAAATATTTATTAAAATAAAGTCAAAACGTTCAGCAATAGATTAGTTGAGTTATAATTAAATTTTTAAGGAATTAACATAAACAGTTGAAGTAATTTATAAGAAATAAACAAAAGAAACCGGAAGTAAAAAAATCAGATAGATATTTCTACAAAATATCAATAATATACTGGCAGAAACACAATAGCCGTAAAATCAATTACAATTAATATCGTAAATCCCTCTGTAACAAATAATAATAAATAAAGATGTTTGTCTCTTTCAATAATATAATTTTGATGAAAATTATTATAATTTAAGTTTTTGTAGGTTAAGTGGACTCTTATATATATTTTTCTTTATCTTTGTACATATTTGTTTACTAAATAATAAAGACATAATAATAATAATAATAATAATAATAATAGGTAGAAAACGTTCCGAACTTTCTTGAAAAAATTATTGCACATCAATTTGAAGATGACCAAAAATTCTTATAAAAACTAGTTTAAAATTAAAAGAACAGATAGAATATATTTTTATTTACATAAAGAATTTGAAAAAAAGAAGAATACATTTGCTAAATCATAAAAATAATTAAAATGGAGTAGAAACCTTCAACGGAAGTTGAAAACCTTTTCGAAAATAGTTAAAATTTACAAAAACAAAAATAAAATGAAAAATCACTTCAAGATGCCCAAAATTCGTGAAACATTTACAAAACCAGACAAAACAGTTGAAGAAAAAGTTAGAATTTACGTTTATACCATTAACAGTTACAATCACGAAAAAGATAAGCAAAATATTTCAGGAAAAAATATTGACAGGTAGAAAAATTTTAAAAAAATCTCGAAAACTTAAAGATTAAAAAAAATGTTGGAAAATTAATAAACAGTTGAAATATTTCAGCAAAAAAATTGATAAAAATAATAAAGAAATCAAAATGACAGAGTCAAATGTACACTAATACCGCAATTATGCACTGGAGATTTTGTTACAGGTATCATGTTGGTCAAGACGGATGAAGAAGAAGAAAAGAAGAAGAGGAGAAAAGGGAGCTGGGTCATCTGCTCCGCCTACTTCCCAGGAGATGAGAAAGTATGCCCTCCGCGCATACTTAGCGACATAGTTGTTGGAGAAGACATACCAACTCATAATAGGGTGCGACGCCAACGCGCATCACACGCTCAGAGGTAGCTCGGACACCAACAAACAAGGTGAGTCTTTATACTTAACTTTATCTCAACAGAAGGACTTATAGTGACCAATATTGGCAATAAGCCCACGCTTATCACGCAAAAATAAACCGCAAAGAAGTACTAGATATAACCATCTGCTCCGACCACAAGCAAATCCGCTTCGATCTTGTCACATCTCTCACGACGAACAAGTACAGAAACCCAAGAGAGACGAACTGGGTAGGATATAAAGAGTCCCTCAGAGAAGCTTTCAAGGAAGATAAAGCATCGACAAGAGAAGTGGATGAGCTAGAGCTGTCAGTGGAAAAAATCATCAGGACGGCATATCTCGGAAAAAAAACTGCCAAGTAGAGGGCTGCGGAACAGTCTGGTGGAACAAGAAGCTCGAAAGGATGAGGATCGAGGTTCTAAGCCTATTCAAAAGGGCCAAAAACAACCAGGACTGGTACACCTACAGAGGAAAACTCACACAATATAACAAAGAAATCCGAAAAGCCAAAAGGGAGTCGTGGAGGAAGTTCTGCGAGGAGATAAGAGACAAACTGCTGGCTAAGGACGGAAGTGCTGCCAAAGAGGTAGGCTTCCTCAAGAAACCGGAGGGAACCTACACAGAAACATAGAGAAAAGTCTCAAGGAATCATTAAAAGTCCACTTGCCAGACTCAACAATTCTGCAGAAGATAACAAGCCAGACAATCCTAGTCAAAGACCTAAATGGACTGACAGAAATGGCTGGAGATTAACCATGGAGGTCACAAGATCCATTAAAATTAAATGGGTCATCAGCAGGTTCAAACCGTAGTAGTCCGCGAGACCGGATCGGTTTTATCCCATTCTGTTACAAAAGGGCATAGAGAAACTGGTGCAGCACCTGTCAAAAATCTTCTAAGCCTGCCTGGCATAAGGATATATACCAAAATCATGTAGGCAGAATAGCTGATCTAACGCCAAAGTCATACACTCTATCTTCATTCCTACTAAAAACAATGAAAATATTGATAGATAGGCCCATAAGGCACAGCGATGCCAAGTGATGCCATGGTGAAAAAATATAAGGTACTGATCCCGTAAAAAGAAGACTGGACCGATGGCCAACCCATCAAAGCAGAATAAAATTGGTTCACGGACGGCTCAAAGACCGACAAAGATGTTGTAAGTATATACGGTATAAAACCCGAGACAAATATTTCTATCAGTATCACCAAGGACACCACGGTGTTCCAAGCAGAGGCGATAGCTCTTCACCACTGCACAAGAGAAATAGCAAGACAAGACACCAAAAGCAGGTCAATTGCTATATTCTCCGACAGCCAGGCGCTACTAAGAGCACTAAGCTCTACACATGTCGAATCGAAGCTAGTGTGGGACTGTATATGTGCTCTTAATGAACTTGGCAATCACAAAAAAGTAAGAATCACGTGGCTCACCAAAAGCAGTAATTGTCCCGGATCCCTTCTCCCATTTTTTTATGGATCGTTTGACTGTAGTTTTAGTCAAACGATCCATAAAGAAAATGGGTGGAGACACAGGCCCAAACCTGGAGGACGAACTCACCAGGACAGAGACAGGCGAAACAGTTCCTTAAGAAACAATCGCCAAAATTCACGACCGAACTTCTGAACCAAGATAGAAAAATGGTCAAAACAATAGTAGTTCTAATGACAGGACACTGCAAGCTCAACAAACATATGAGTAAAATAGGCCTGGTGAAAGAAGCACCATGCAGATTCTGCCTAGAGCAGTGTTTCCCAACCTTTTTTGTGCCATGCCCCACCCAAGCCTTTCTAAAATTCTTATGCCCCCCTATGTAACATATACATAATTTTTAATACATATTAAAAAACTGAATTGTTCACGTAAGAAACTTAAATAATAGGTTTTAGGAAGAAATCACTATGAAATTGTTAATGAAACACAGTAAGTATAGCGGTATCATTGGGTAAAGAAACCAAATATCTTCGCTTTTGCATCGACAAGAGTTTTATTTGTTCTTTGAAGTTGCTTATTTTTTCATCGGCTAAATAACTCACAAATGCCTTACAATCGATTATTGAAAAATACATCATTTTAGGTTTGTCGCTTAAAAATCACTATGAGTATTTATAATATTTTCAAGCAGTTACCTTTAGAGAACCGTCTTACTTCAGCGTGAAGATGAAGTTCACATGGTCTGCATTTTGTTCTTCGCAAAATAGCTTGAAGAGACGCTCGCATTTCGAATTAGCTTTATAAGCATTAATACACTTTATTATTGGCTACAAAGTTTTCCGTATGAATAACACAATGCACAAGAATCATTTCTGGATTCTCATCTTTATCAATTTTAAGCAGCCATTTTTCTTGTCCATCATATTAGGAGTACCATCTGTAGCCCAAGATGTTATATTCTTCATTGGTATATTATTGACATCGAAGTAGTTTTGTGACTTATTATATATACATTTGGAGGTAGTGGTAGTAGAGGGGATTAGCCGATTCGGGCACCACCACACGCACCACCCACCACACCCACCACGTGCAGATTTCTACATATAGTTCCGCTTTTTGACACTAGGTGTCGTGTGGTGGGTGGTGCGTGTGGTGGTGCCCGAATCGGCTAATCCCCTCTACTAGTGGTGCTTTCTAATATTATACAGAACAACTGTTCTTCAGCAAAATGCCCTTTATCAATATATCTTACATAAGTTTTCAATCTCAAAGTCTCTCAAAGTTGATTCATCCATTACTTCACTCATTTCGTCTATTCTTCTGCTAACAGTATTGTTACTGAGTGGCATAGCTTTTACATCTTTGTCATCTTTTTCAAGAACCGTTTAAAGAAATGCTCATATCGACGGTTTATTAAATTCTCTCATTAAATATAATTTTTTCCAGATTTAGCGATGATTAGAGAAATTTGATAAGTAACCTCAAGAATACGATGAGCAATAAATAGAGAAATCTAATCTAATCTAATCTTCAATCAGAAAACAAAACAAAAAATACTAATTAAAAAAAATAAATTTCACTAAAACAGTAAAAATATAACGAACAGGTAAAGTACCAGTTTATTTTTTAAATCATTTACAAAAACAGTTAAAAAAGTTTTAGAGAAAATAAATTAAAAAAATAGGAAAAAATCGTTTTTAAAGTACATTTTTTAGAAATAATTGTTTTTCAAAATTTGGTTTTAATTCGTGAAAACAAATTACATTTATAAAAACATATTCATACAAAAACAGTTAAAACATTTTACAAAAAAGAATATATATATTTTTCAGATCTTTTGCTACAAATGAAAAGAAAATTAGATAAAAAGTAGAAAAAAATATTCTCAAAAATAATTTAATATAGAAAAAATCGTCTATATTGTATATTGCAAAAAAAAACAATTAAAAGTTACGGAAACAAAAAAATATGATAACAATTGTAAAAGAAAGTTGAAGATTTGCAAAACTTCACTAAAGTTGAATTATTGTGAAAAAAACAAACAAACTATATTAATAATTCATAAAAACAATTGAAATATTAAAAAAAATTAAAATAATAATTGTTGAGGAAGCAAATTGTCAAATGGTAAATATAATAGTCAATAGAAACCATAGATAAAAGAAAGGCAATTGTCAAATCAAAAATCGTAAGATTTACAAAAAAAATGGAATATTTAAAAAAACAATTGCAAAATGCCCAAAAATAGTAAATCATTATAAAAAATTGTTTCAGATTTCAGAAAGAAACTGGAAAAGTTATATTTTTTTAGATCACTTAGGAAAACAAACAGTAGGAATATTTCTGTTGGTTTACTTGCGAATTAAGAGAAAAAAATGTTATATTAGTAGGAATATTTCATTAAAAAATATTTTTATTCATAACAAAAAATTAACAAAAAATAAATGTAAAACAGTTGGGGATTTTCTAAATGTTAATAATTGTGCATTATTATTTATTTATTATTTCTTGTGGTGCTTTCCATTACCTGCTACCAAATACATTAATAGACACAGACATAAAAAGTACACAAAATATTGTTCCCCGTCAACAACAGCCACGGACCGGTTTCGATCTTTTTGGATCTTATCAGCGTAGCGCAGTTGGAGATAGGGAATCGAGATTCACTTAGGAGGTATTTAACTCTCCCGGTTAACCATTTATACGATAAACAGCACAGAAATAAAAAAAAATGAGCACAGGAATCACAAACGGACTTCATTCTTCAGAATGTTCTTCCAGTCAAACTCTGATGGAATGTTCCATTTATTCCAGAATGTCTTCGAATTCTTCCTTTATAAAATAACTGAATTATTTTAAGAAAAAACGATAGAAGAAGTGGCAAATACACATCTAAAGAATTACTTTTTTGGAAAATAAAATCAACAATTTTCTCATGAATCGAAACATTTCAGAAGAGGAAATGATCATCAAAAAAATTAAAGGAAGAGACTTCAAACCATAAACCAGCTTAAATTTTATAATGCATCAAATACCATTTTCACCAGTAACTAGAAGGACAAAAAAACACTAGGCCGACATTGAATCGCATTGCGTCCTCTATATACACCATCAAAACATTTTTCATTCCCGACTTTTAAACATCGTCGCATTGTTGTTAAAATCATATCGCCGGCATGTAAACACGATCACGCGTGCCGGGGCAAACATTAACACACGTAAAAACATGTTTTCCGTTCCTATTAGTGGAACGCGTCCATAAATTAAAAATTCCAAAAGCGAAACGCACACTTTCTCTCCCGCACATTCCTTTCCCCGCGCGGGAATGTCCCCAGTTATATGCCAAAACGAAAAGAAAGATTAAAAAAGAAAACCAACAAACGCGAACCTTTTGGCCGCTCGCAAAGGAATGCATCCGTTTTCTGTGTGTTTATATATTTATAAACAAATTGCATAATTTAGTGTTGTGAATGGATAATGGCGGTGATGTAATGCGGCGGTTGACACACTTGGCCATGCACAAATAAAATATTATCTTCGGACCGGCAGGTTGGTGTCTTCGTTGCGGAAGTTGGACGCGACCTTCCTCAATGTTGATGTGTTGAATATTTAGTGTTTATAGTATGCTGCGAGTATTTATAATGCGTAGATGCTTTTTTATGTCGGTGTGTTGCTTAAGGAAGATGTCAGTAGACCCATTTGCATGTGAATACAAGCGTTGACCTTGTTGGAACGTGTTTGCGTTTCCGTTCGGCAAATGCATAGTTCTTTTGGAACGCAACTAGAGAATTACTTCGTAGATAGTTTGCATTTTTTGGAAGTAATAATCAATATCAATGTTTTTATTCTTTCAAGAAAATAGGCGTAGAAACTGATTAAAAAAATTCCATATAATAAAAGAATTTTTGAAAACACTTTAAAACCAGCAATTCAAAGAAATGCACACTAGCGATAACTCTAAATTCCAAGAATGAGATTACGCAGATAAAACAATTGCGTATGAAAATAATAAATTGTAATATTCTTAGGTGAGAGGTAAAAGTTTAAAAATACTTTTTATCCATTAAATTTAATGAATTGAGAGAAGGTAAAGTGAGGTTTTGTTTTCGAAATATATGCCACGTGCAAAAAGTATGAAGAAAGATTGTTTAGAGCTTAAAACAATTGAAAATCATAAACGTTTGTATGAGAAAATTAATTAATAATCAATTAGTGATCAACACCCCCTAGATTTATATTGCGTATTTTTGTCATTTGTTTTAAGATTTGGATTGATGATTTGATATTTGTAAATTTATAAGTTACTCTTCTTCTACTTTAATGGAAAGGAGTATTAGAAGATTGTCATATCCAATAGGTTCTGATAGTTCTTGAATAACTTTCTCACTTATCTCTTGGTGAAACATTACGAAATATTTTGTTTGTTTCAGTTAAATTGTTGATCAATTCTTTACCTTAGAACCTATTAGTTCTGATAGGTTTAAGTTCCTAGAAGACTGCCTCTTCTTCTCCGCTAGAAGATTCTTCTATATTGGATTCATGATGCTGTTACTTGACAAAACTCCATTAAGCATTTAAATTAATAAAATGTGGATATTTTAAGAGTTTTGCTTTATTATGTTGTTGAAAAAGGATAATAGATATTTTAGAATTTGTTAGTTTGCGTTAATATGAGGGAAATTCAGAAATTAGTTGACAAAATGATGAGAAAAAGCTGAAAATAGCAGTTAGTTATTTCCCTATATGTCGATAGGTGGCAGAACAATCCCGCTTTATGATAGTCAAGTGACAGTTGCCGTGCGCATGTGTAGGCAGTGGTAAATTGGTGACCGTGATCGAAGAGTGTACTGTGAAAGAGCAACATGTTGTTGAGCGTTTTTTCTGGGCAAAAGGACTTTCTGCAAATCATATCCATTAGAAAATGCATCCTGTTTAAGGTGAACAGTGTAAAGCGTAAAGCAGAAGACAGTGTACAACTTGGTTAAGAAATTCTCACAAGGGTGCTCAAAAACTGTTGACGAACATCGAACTGGCCGCCCCTTTCAGATTGCGACAAATGCAACAATTCGACAAATGGGCGAGATGGTTCGAACTGTTAGGCGAGTAACAATAAGCAGCATAGCAACTGCAATAGGGTGTTATCGTGGTTATAGACCAAAATTCCGAAAAGTTTGCGCATGGTGTGTACCTAGACAACTGACTCAGCAACACAAAAGAAATCGAATGGACTTATCCTTGCAACACATCTCTCAGTACGCCGATAAAAGGTAGGGCAATGAAAACATCCTTCTTAACCGCCTACAAAGAAATTCAAGGTTGTGCCCCCAGCTGGTAAGATTATGCTTACCTTCTAGGATTATCAAGGAGTGCTCCTAACCGATTTCCAGAATAAAGGTGAGAACGTTTATGCTGAATCGTCCTGTAGAGTTTTATTGTTGTAATTCGAAGAAAACGTCCAGGCCTACTGACCAGAGGAATATTGCTGCATCATAATAATGCTAGGCCTGATGCGGCTCGATTGATCCAAGCGAGAATTTAAGAATTAGGGTGGCAACTTCTTGAACATCCGGCTTACAGTCCCGACTTAACTCCAAGCGACTATCATCTGTTCGGTCCACTCAAAACATTTCGAGGTTGATCACGATCTTCAACGAGGGGTACGCATGTGGTTCAGAAGGCAGCCTAAAGAATTTTATGCAGCAGGTATTGATGGGATAAGTGTATAAATGTTGTTGGAGACTAAAAATAAAACTGGTTTTTATATTATTATTTTTTTATCATACCTTTTGTGATCTAATTACTGAAATTCCCTCGTAATAAAACACTGATGTTTTAAGAGTTTTGCTTTATTACGTTGGTGGAAAAGGATAATAGATATTTTAGAATTAGTTATTTTTTATATTAATATATTCAGTACCTTGACACGTGTTTCTATATGTTTCAACGATTATAAAAAGAGATTACAAAGAATACTAATTATAACAGTTTATAGATGAGGAGGAGAGGGTTGCCTCCCCTGGTGGTGGATAGGGAAAGCCCGCCAAATATGGTGGGTATCGAGGAAATAAAATACCTGGGTCGGGCCAAAACTAGCAGCCTTGATCTGGCCTCTCAAACCTAACTTGAGGAAGGTCAAGGGCGGTAGTTTGAGAGGATGATAAATATCTCTGGTATTGGAAGCAGCAAGGTACACAGTACTGACTTAGGGCCGAACGTAGTATGACGAGAAGGGGGTTAGATCAGACAATTAAGGGTGCAACTGAAGGAACATAATCAGCCGTAATACTGCGATGAGGAAGGCAGAAGGGAAGCCATATCATTACATTCCCTAGTAAAACCATATGGAAGAAGATAAACAATAATAGAATAGACGAAATGCCCAACGAACCGACTAGCCGCCAAATTCCCAGGTTTGATGGTAAGAAATGGGCAACTGTTCGTAGGACGACGCAGACCAGGTCTTCTGTGGAAACTATGCGACTGGCTAACCGAGCAAACAAATTAAGAAGAATAGCAACGTAGAATATCAGAACCTTATACGAACTCGGAAGGCTTAGAAATGCAGTAATGGAAAGGAAGAAACTGAAGGTAGATATTATGGAAATATGCAAAACTACATAATCAGAGGCTGAAATGTGCCAATCGGACGGAGCTACGATATATTATTCGGGTAATACGGATGGCGACAAAAATCATAGACATGGATTAGGAATAAAAGTAAGCGATTCCATAAAAAAGTATGTTAAGAACTTTATATCATACTCCGAGAGATGCATGTTACTACAAATAAACGCTAGACCTATCAACATCATTATCATATAGGCGTGTGCGCCGATGGCTGACAAGACAGACAAAGAAATAGAAGAGTTCTACAATCAAATTGAACATGTAATGAAGTCTTTGAAGAAGCAAGACATCACCTTCATAATGGGCGATTTTAATGCAAAAATAGGACAAGGAGAATTCAAGGACATAATCGGAAACTTTGTACTAGAAATGCTGCTAAGAACAAAATGTGACCATCAGTAACACGTGGTTCCAACACTCAGCAAGACACGTAGAAATCCCCACCAGACACGGGAGAATATATAATAAGAAACCATATGAATTATATCATGGGTAACAAACGATTCCGATATATAATAAAAAACGTGTACCCATATCATAGGGCAAATATCATCCGATAGTTGCTACCACACGATTATCCTTGAAAACCACATAGGTGGTAAAAGAAGCAGTAAAAAAAGTAGACCTAGACAAACTCAAAGATCCCATTACTGCACAAATATATGCTAACAATTTAAACGACAAGGTAAAAAATTGTAATACCAACCAACACTTTATCTGTAGAGGAAACATAGCAACAATTCAATGAAGGATAATGCAAAACAAAACTTAGGCTGGTGCCAACAACAATGCCAGGAAGAATTGATGAAGGATAACATCATACAATTGATGGAAGAACCATCCGAAGGAACACAAAAAATGGAAGAATAGAAGAATAAGAAACGAAATCAGAATAGCAAAAGAGACATAATTCAATGAAAAATGTTCAGAAATAGAAAAATGTCACCCAAAACACGACAACAATCAAACATATGACACACACGAATAAAAAGAATAAACTGATGGTAGAACATAAAGACCAAATGACAACGTGAAAATAATATGCAGAGAACTGTTTCTAGATGACAGGCCACCCAACTCAGAAGGAGAATATAGGCCCTTAGAAGAACCAACAATTCTAAAAGAAGAACTCCAAAATGCAATCAAAAACACAAAAAGCAGGAAGGCTACAGTATCAGAAGAACTTAATGCAGAGTAATTTAAAATAATAAACGAAAAAACTATAATTCTTAAGAACTAGAACTAGCTAAAATGCACATTCATAACCCTCTTAAATAAAACAAATGCTAAGAGATGAAGTGAATACCTTCTGATAAGCCTCAAGACCCATGCACTGAAAATATTTCTGAGAATTATACACACACGCATCGGGAAGAAGATCGACCAAGGCACCGGAGATACGCAATTTGGCTTCAGTCGCACAGTCTTTGCCTGTTTTATAGACTATGAAAAAGCATTCAACAACGTAAAACATTAATGACTCGAAATACTCAAAAGAACTAGCGTTGACGAGAAAGATATCCGCATTATTATGAACATATGCTGGAAACAAACGGCCCAGGTTAAAGTAGGAAAAGAACAAAAACAACAAATTCAAATTCTAAAAGGGGTCTGATAATGGTGCAATTTATCACTACTGCTGTTCAACTTATACTGCGAGAATATATTCAGAACTGCGCTAGATGAATGCTCAGAAGGAATAAAAGTAAATGGAAGAGCAATAAATAATATCTGATACGCAGAAGATTCCGTGATCCTAGCCAACACGATCGAAGACTTGCAACACCTCATAGACCAAGTTCCTCGAGCTAACTTTGAATACGGACTTAATATGAACATCACAAAAACCAAATACATAATTATCAGCAAGAATTACAACACAAATAATGATGTACTAACCGTTAATGGTGAACCAATCGAGCGAACTCAACGGTACAAGTATTTAGGAAGCAGGCTCAACGAATCCCGAGCACGACATCAAACCACGTATAGAAATTGCCAGAAACACCTTCCAAAAACTACAACCTTTAGTCTGTAACAGAGACATCTTAAGGAACATCAGATGGAGAATAGTCCAGTATTATGTTTTTCGGTGCTATTGTACGAACTGGAAGGTTGGACATTGAAAGTAGCATTAATGAATAAACTTCCAAGCTTTCGAAATGTGAACGTGCAAGGAGGATGCTGAAAATCCAATGGACTAATAAAGTAACGAACAATGAAGTACTTAGAGCAATGGGTAAAGAAAGAGAATTGCTTGAGATGGTGAAACGCCGAAAAGCTGGATATTTCGAAAATAAAAAATACGAATTCCTACAACTGATAATGGAAGGAAAAAAACGCGGAGCAAAAAAAGAAGTTGTCCTCTGGAAATAGTTCGGAATCAGGGATACCCCCACACTGATACGACTTGCTCAAGACCGGGACCTACTCTGTGAAGAGGGCAGTCAAAGAAGAAAAAGAGTTCGATATCATTGCGTTTTCTGTTAAGAAACCTGCTTTCCTACCTTTGTTTATTGATTTCCTCGTTTTATACTTGGAGCTAAAGATATGAGTTATACAGTGTGGAAACTTTAACTGGAATTAAATTCATAACTTCGATATAGGCGATTTTAGCAAACAATTTCGAAACACGTTACGTATTGTTTTTTCTTGCCCTCATTTCTATGTATATGCTATTTGTTTATCTGTTCCCGGAAGTGCCCACCCACCTCCGATCTTTTTTTTCAAATGGAAAGATATATCAGGTGTCAACTCGTATGAAAGATATGTTCGCAAGGAGAATTTCTTGAATATTTTCAAAGCCCACGTGATAAAATTGAAAACTAATTTTACTTTGAATACGTTTAGGCGTAAAATTGTATGTTTTTGACATGTGTTTTGATGCTTTGGAACCACATTGCTTAGTTACTAGTGATAATAATAGTCACCAAAGCAGTCAAATACGCTCGTCAAGTTGTCAAAGTAGCTTCTAAAATGCTGTATTTAACCAAAAATCTTCGTATCGAGATTCTGATGATAACCAGATTTCATTAGCATCGATTCTTTTGTCCGAAAAGTACTTTTACCTTACATGGTGACTTTAATCGTCCAAATTGTCGTTATTGGGATGACCATAAACCTCATTGCATTCGAGAAATTCATATTCAGTTCCCGCAAAAAGTCAATGTATGGACTGAAATAATAGGTGATCAGATTGTAAGATGGTAATCTTGAAGGAGCCACATATCTTACGTTTCTTCAAGACGTTATCAACTTTACCTCCAAAATCCGTTAGATCCGGATTTACCTGAAGAACCAATATGGTATCAACAGGACGGAGCTCCACCCCATTATGCTATGATTGTTCGCAGATATTTAGACCAAGTTTTTCCCAATGGATGAATTGGAAGAAAAGGTCACATTGAATGGCTGGCAAAATCTCTGGATTTTAGTCCCCTTGACTTTTTTGTGGGGATATCTCAGGAGTAAGATCTAAGTAATAAAATCAAACGACATTGAAGACCTTAAGCAATGTATTAGGCATAAAATACGGCAAATCACACCAGAAATGTTAAAAAAAAAACATTAGAAATGTATGTTATCATCAATTTGCACTTTGCCAAGAAAGAAACGGTGCCCATTTTGAACATTTGTTGCATTAAATATTTCAAGTTATAAATTTGGTTGACTTTTAGTTTGATAATGACTAGCTTATAGTCGAAACTATAGTCACTGTAATTTTTAAAAATAAAATGGCAAAACAAAGTTATTTTGTATCAATTACAAATCATTCAAGATGTACCATGAAGTAAACGCCTCTGACATCAAATATTTAATTTTGTTTTCATTTGTATCACGTGGGCTTTAATAATATTCAAGAAATAAATAGTGTGGTGTATTCCTTTCTAACGAGGTGTTACTTGGCATATTCTTCTATTTGAAAAAGAAGTCGGTGGTGGGTGGGCACTTTCGGGAATAGATAATCAAATAGAATACACATAGAAATGAGCGTAATAAAAAAACAATATGTAACGTGTTTCGGGATTTTTTGCAAAAATCGACTTTATCGAAGTTATGAATTTTATTTTAGTTAAAGTTTCCACACAGTATATTAACGTAGATTTTAGCTGTCGATAATCTTCCAAGCTCCTCTCTTCTTATCGCATTTCTTGAATTCAATTCAGTTTGTCGATCCAGGAGAATGTAGAACATTTCTCTCAATATTATCACCTTCACAAAGACCATTATAATCAGCTATATTAATTACACTCAATAAATAATAAAAGTAATGTATGTAAATAACTTGTTTGTTATAATTGTCTTTAATTGTATAAATTAGTCATAAAACTAGAACGATCAATTGTATGTATGTAACGCTAAGAGAAAGATGTGACGTACAATTTGAATAATTTTAAGGCTAATTATCAGAAGCAATAAATTAATCGGTGTATATAATGTTTCATCATCCTCATTAAAGAAATAAATTGTTAATTTATTAAAAAACAGATAAAATTTATTGATGGAAGTTTATTTTCTACAAGAAAACATTTTGGATTTATTAAAAAATAAAGTTTCTTTGGTGTTTAAATGAATCGTGAAATTTTGCACGTATTCTAGACGCCACTAGTAAAAATTGCACAATTATTAACCGGCGAAACGAAATACTTGACGCATAGCACGTAGCCGTGACTCAATTTGCTGGAAATGATGATTTAATTGCGCGAGGAGACCAAAATTATTAGTTTACTACACCGAAAAACTTCTTTAAATCATCGTTATTCAACTCTACTTATTAAAAAAGAAGAAAAACAAAGTCGTTATAGGTTGATGATTGTATAATTCGTCATTGGGGTACAATTCGTAACGCATTTCAGTAATACACAAATAAATTTTTTGTTCGAAAACTTAATATCATATAGAGAATTTGATATATAGGTTATAGGTTAAATGGGGTACTTGTGAGGTGTGTTAGCCTCTCGTGAACTGCGACCTAACAGATCTATTGTTACCCTTAACCAATCACTCTTCCAATTTTCCACAAATGGTATCGGAGGGCAAAATGCCCTGTCATGAGTTTTGAGATACCAAGTGTTTCTAAATGAATATCGGGGTGGATGTTTCTAAATTATTATCGGGGTTTTAACGCTTTGCAGTACTTATTACGTAAAACTTAAAATCATAATTATTACATGAAATGAAAGAATAAGGCAAACAGTTATGTTAATTGGTACGCGCATGCGCTAAAGGGTGTTAGTACAAAAATGGCAACTAGTACAGTTTGTAAAAACCAAATCTGTAGTTACAAGTGTAACGTGCGTTCGGGATTAAGTTCAGATGTGATCATCTTCCAAGCGATTATAACATCAGTTTGAAAATATCGGCTGTCTTTACAAAGGGAAAAGTATGGGACGCCCAAACGACAAATACTAAACAAAGTTTGAGAAGAACTGGCCTACCGACTTGAAATGTTTCGCTTGAGGAAAGGTACTCACATCGAACACTTGTCAACTTGCCAACTTCACACATAAGCCACATAATCATTATATGTTATATCTTGACATTTGATATAGAAAGCCTTATTTATGAAATTATTTTTATTCTGGGAAGTAGTTTTTAGTTAGAGCAACATTTTTGGCATATTTTACTTTTTTTACTATAGAAAAGATCTCCACAGAAGCTTTTACAGTTAGAATGGTGGAGGTATATCCCATTCTAACGGTAAAAGCTCACCATCTTCTAATTTTTATTAATTATTAATGCCGGTCTCTGCAAAAAAAGGAAAAGCCTTTACTTCAAATGAGAATGATGTATTAGTTTTTTTTTGCCAGCAGTAAAACAAAAACTACCAAAAGATATTAGATCAGAATGGACCATAAATATATTGATAATATACATATTTATTAATTATTAAACAATATTTTCCCTATATAGGGAAAGTAAAAAATCGTCTTTCAGTTACTACGCGTTTATCTAATCAAGATAATATATTAATGTTTCCCAACAAGTTCAGTAAAAAATGAATGAATCATAAATGTATACCTGGCCAAATCTATAACACATGACGAAGCAATTGGCTGCTATATAAATTGGTCATTGTTGAGTCGACGAATTGATAACAGAGAAAATTGCAATTAAAATATATTTTTCTTAGAATTCAATCCATTATACGAATTTTACCTTGAAAAGTTTGATTGATTAATTGAAATAAAAATCAAATCAATCTATGAAAATGATTAAAACTAAAATATACATATTACAATTATATATTCGACCATTTAGAACTAATATTTCTTGAATTCGGTTTTCAAGTTATGGGGAAACATTTTTTTAATAACATATATAAAAGTAGTGTAAATAATAAATAAAATAGTAAAACAAACCAATTAAATCATTTACATTTTTAGAACCTTAGTTTGATAATGATTACTGTGTAATTGAAACTAGTCACGAAATATTGTGTAAAAATAAAAAGTAGTATAAAAAACGTTTTTCTGTTATTAATTGAAAATTGAAATGTATATACTAGGAAGTGAACGCCTCCAAAATTCAAGATTTAAATTTTTAGAATTTATTGAATAACTTTCTCACTTATCATTATAAATAACACACTTTAAAGAATGAAGAAAGGATACAACCAACCATGTTATTTATATAGATTAGAGAAATTTAAACTCTTATTCTTCTCCATGTTATTTATATTGATTATCTTTACGAAACCTAAAAACCAACATCGATTTTTCACTTAACAATTGGTAAATTTTGATTAATATGATGATTACGACCAATAAAAATTTTAAACACCCACGCATCAATCAAAAATTTTGACGATTTATTAAGCATGCATTTCTTAATCCACCACTACTGCACTATCTTGTTATTAAATCAATATTTAAATATTTAATTTTTTTAACACATAAACAGTATGTACAAATAATTGAAATTGTAGATTACAAACACGAACGATTAAAAATATACAAGGGGTCAAGCAACTCGCACCAAAACAAGTCCAATAGTAAATAAACAAAGAGGAAGCACTTAGTTACGACTTAACTGCCAGTTAAGGTTAACCGGCTGCAATTGCAACACTTCCTGCACCACGCAAATAACACTCACACACACACACTTGCAAACAATGGCGAAATTTATTTAAATAACTTACCAACAAAAAAAATATATATATGAACAGACAAAAACACTAAATCAAAGTCAGTTAACTAACTGTTCACATGTGAACCGCGTAGTCCGACGGTAGGCAGTAAACTGCTTCGCCTAACCTCTGTTGGTACATAAGTGGGATATTCTTAAACGATTAAAAACTGGTGGGGCTAAGGCGGACAATTGTTGCTTTTCATTTTGCATTAACTTTTTGTATTAAGCACCGATGATATAAATAAACTCGTGTGCAGTGCACAATAAGAGGCAATGAACTGATTTTATTTATACGTGTTAGTGTTTGTGTGTGTGTGTGTGTGTGTGCGCGCAAATACATCAAGTGCGTTCTGGTTGATGCTCAGCATCACCGTCGCAGTTTGTCCGAGGTCTGTTATCAAAGTGATTTATTTCTGTTGATGAATTATCTTTTTTGTGCGTTTAATTATATCTGGTGTATTGAGTAATGTGTGCGTTGAATTTTAAACAAAGAATTGCATTATTTATTACTTTTTGGATTGTCTGTTTATATGAAAATTCATTGCAAACACATAGTTTTAAATTAAGTGGGGTTACAGATTTGAAATAAAGTTATATCTGTCAAAGTAGATAAAGGTTTGTAATTATTTGCTTTGACAGACAACTTTATTTCAAATCTGTAACCTGCAAATTACTTAAAAGATTAGTGTTGTAGAGAAACACTATGTAAATCCCTAAAAGTTGGTCAAAATCTACTATTATTTTCTATAAATAGTCTTCAAGTTTTTATCTTATTACATTGCAAACACCAAATATCAAAGAATTTAAAATTTCGATCCCTTCTTTGAGTAATGACTTTAAACTGTTGGTAGCTTTTAAAAAAGTGCACTCTTTAAATTTTGCTTCAAAGAAAACTACAGAATTTACAATTTGTAGGAAATTTTTCGAAAAATAAACTATGAACATTTACAAATAGAAAAATGGCAGTTGTAAAAAATATACTTCTCATTTTAGTTTTTATAAATTATAAAAATTTATCACAAAATGAAAGCCTCCACAATTATTTATTTACTATTTTGGCTTTTGTTAGACTTTTAGCATCTTCAAGATTTTTCTTGATGCTAAAAATTAAATTGCTCTAAAATGTTTTCTAAATTAACCATTTAAAATGAGCACCTACAGAGAATCTTCAAGGTTTTGTATTGATGCTAAAAATTAAGATGTTAAAAATGTTTTTAAAACGAATCCTTCAAAATGAGCATCTCCAATGAAAAAGCTTATTTTCAACTGTTTTTTCTTATTTTTTTTGGAAAAGTTTTGAATTTGTTGATAGCAGAAGATACAGAATGTCTAAAAATTAAAAACTCAAAATTCGCAAATGTTACAAATTCAGATTTAAAAATATTTATTACATTAACCCTCAAAAACAACAAATCATAAGAGTGGTATATGTAAATGTTTTCATCCATGTCCTCATTATAAAACTATAAGAATCAAGGAATGTAATTATTTTTCCAAGAGACCAGGAGATAGGAAACAGAATTTTGAACACATAAGAAAAGTTAAAAGTCAAATTCTTCTGACGGAATACTCAAGGCACTAAAGAACGAAAGGAATTTCAAGAGAAATGCAGAAGAAAAAAATACGGTCACTCTCTACCAACAGTCTTTGAACAGTTACTTATTATGTTAATAATAGTAGTAGTAATACTTGGACATGCTTGTTGCTTTAAGAAATCGCCCTCCATCATCAGGTTATTACATGTAAATACCAGCCAGTAATACTAAACAAACCTAATGGTTTTCTTTAATTATACAGGGTCTATTATGAAAGTAATGCGCATTATTTGATTGTGACGCGACTATCCATCAGAACGGAGTGAAACAGAACAGAATATGTGATGAAGAGTCTGCCCTTCCAATACAGCCTTTCGCCAGCAGTCTGAATAGATAGGTGTGCCTCCACATGAAGTGTGTTTTTCGACTTTGTAACACGGTGCGATGGAGCGTTCGCTTAAACACTGATACACAATCAAGTTTTGTGTGCGACTTGGAAAAAATGCAAACGAAACATTCCAGATACTACTAAAGACCTTCAAGGATGATTGCAAGGCGATCAATGGGGGCCGAGAGGAGATCGTCGACGATCCCCGTTCTGGGTGCCCTACAACAGCAAGAACCGATGAAAACGAATGAGCCTCAAAACAATGCTAAATGTCTTTTTTGAAGTTCGAGGAATCATACATTTTGAGTTTGTAGCGCAGGGAGAAACTGTCAGCTCAGACTTTTACCTGCAAGTACTCAAGAGATTGAACTGTCATCAAAGATACGGTCAATCTCCACCATGACAATGCTCCAGCCATACGGTCTTCATCGTTTCTATTTTCCTGGCCCGGAGCAACACTCCGTTGTTGCCCTAACCCTCTTATAATACCAACTTGGCTCCGTGCGATTTATTTTTGTTTCCCCGACTGAAGATAA
The DNA here is from genome assembly GCA_963969525.1 of Ontholestes murinus. Lineage (NCBI taxonomy): Eukaryota > Metazoa > Arthropoda > Insecta > Coleoptera > Staphylinidae > Ontholestes > Ontholestes murinus. The sequence continues at coordinate 13,119,213 of OZ018393.1, forward strand.
AGCTTAAAGGAATGCAGGTTACAACGTTCTTAAGAAACATTTCCGTCGAGGAGTAACAGGGTGCCTTCAGACAGACATGGCAGACACGTTTCCGCAAGTGTACTGATGCCAGTGAAGAGTAGTTTGAAGCATTTTTACCAGTACAATTGTTATATTTAGGGCCGATTCAAAACATAATTACTAAAATTGCAGGGCTGGGGGGGCATCCACACAAGAGAAAACACCAGGATAAATTCAACGTAACTTTATTCTTCTACGTCTCATACAATACTGATGCGTAAATCTAATGACGCACACAATATCCGCACGCTGTCCTCTGACAATCAAAACTAAAATTATTTTTAACTTCTAACTCTATATACATATTTCTAAGAGAATAACAAATACATTACAACCATCAATCATTATATTACTTTTTACTTTTATAATGGACCCTGTATAAACAACAAGAGAAAATGGAGATGTGTGAAATAATTATTTAAAAAATACGAATTGTCTTTATAAATGGTGTCTTAAAATTAATTGACATTTTCATTTATTAATAAAACATATTATATAATTGGAAAAGTACGAATGTTTTTATTTTAATATAAGGTACAAACATGGAGGTTATGTGTGGAACATAATATCTAATAAATGGGCGCCTTGACCTTGTTTGCAAATAGTCATTCTTTTGACAACATTTCAATTTCATTAATGGTGCGTCTAATTTTTTACTTGAGCTCAGGAATGGTCTGTAGATCATTGGCATACACCTTTGTTTTCAGAAAACCCCAAAGAAAGAAGTCTAATGGCGTTAGATCGCACGATCTTGGTGGCCAATTCCGTTCGCTGCGGCGCGAAATAACACAACCATGGAACTTTGTCTGCAATAAATGCATTGTTTCGTCCGCAGTGTGGCAGGTTGCACCATCTTGTTGAAAGAATATGTCTTCCAAGTCTATGCCGTTTAATTCATTCCATAAAAAAATCCCGATCGATTTGTAGATGCTCCTCTATCCAATTGGAGAATGTACGACGCTGCGCATGGTCTGCTGGTTGCAGGTTTTATGTCAATTGGATCTTGTAGGCATGCAAATGCAGATCTTTAGTCAAAATTCGCTGCACAGAGCTTCTTGAAACGTCCAATTGCTGAGCACAATGGCGAATCGAGTTGGAAGGACATTCGTCAATACTCGCACTCACTGCGGCAATGTTTTCAATCGAACGACTGGTACGAGAATAGCCACTGCTTTACGAGGTTAGAATTGAACCTGTAACCTCATTTTTTTAATTAAATGCACCACAGTGTTGCGAGATTGTGACCACAGACGTCTCGGCAAAATTTTTACCATTTCTGTAATGAATTTTCACAAATTCTAGGTGTTGCTCGATCGTGTAATTATTCATGACTAAACCTCAATGCTTCCTAATGCCAGACGTCAAAGATTAGAATTCTATGTTCGCCACACAAAAAATGGCGCGCAATTTAAAATGTCAGATCAATTTGGAACACCATTTAAAATACGTGTTCTTCTTATTTTTATTATATTCTCATGTATAAGCGCTTTGCTGTATTTTTTCACTAGAAAAATATGTTCTGGATCAACCATCAACAATATTTTAAGATGGGGATCTGCACTGAAACATATATACTTCGTTTCGATCTTGCTTTCAAGCGCTCCGAATAAAAAAAAGGTTCAAACGATTGACGACTTTTGGTAGCTTATAAATAATAAATTCCTCAAGAACTGCTTCAAAATATCTAAAAATTCAATAATCCAAAACGCACCGTTGTTAAAAAAGATATCCTTTTCATCTTAACCAACACTTAAAATTATAACAATAGTATAGGAAATGAAATGTAACTTCTTCTTTTTTGTCAAAAAGCAGATATTGTGACAGAAACCAAAGGTGATATTATTTTTTAGAAACGGAGTTGTAGGATACTATCGTATGAATTGGACCAACTGCAAGGAATCATATTTTGCTCAAGGCATACGTTTTTCTAATGCAAAAAAGGATCCAATTGAAACAGTAGCAGAATGGACCGCCAGGATACGATCATTAGCTGCAAATTGTTGATTTGAAGAAGAGCTGGAACTAGTGATGAGGGATATTTTCGTTATCGAAATCGGATTTTGGACCACCTTCTCGAAGAGGATGCCACAGAAAAAAATATATTTATTTTATTAATACATCACAAGAATGGTAAACACATTACCGTAGAAGTGAAAGTTAGAGGTTAGAAGCCCTACTGTCGGAATTATAGGGCACTAAAGTAACAGGAGAAATTGTAAGAGAAATACAGTAGGAAAAATTTGGGCCACATTCTTTTAATCTTAAATGAATAATTCATCAGTAAAGTCTGTACGTATCGTTAAATGTTTTGCTTATTTATTACACCAAGTAAAAGCCTTATTATTCCAATATGTTAAAGACCGTTATCATCCATAAATATAGTTTAGTCTCATATTACTGCAGGCTATAGTAAGAGAGTGGACTGCAGTAATTCACCGAGATATCTTGGGGATAAAATAAGAAGCTTCTATTGGTCTTCGACACTAAAACCACTTTATAATATATAGGTACAACTTTAGTTGTGTACAAATTTGGGCTTATTTTTGGTTAGTCTAGTCACTATGCATAAAATCTCCCAACATTTTTGTGATTTATAAATAAATGAAATACAAGCATATGGGCACGATTATGATAATAAAAACGTGACCTTCTGGATCTGGATCTTGCCGAGGGTGATCAAATCATTGACCAGAGCACCTAGGCCTCTCACTAGGCCCGTTGTGCCCTCTGGCTGGGATCAAGGTGATGAGCAAAGAACAGCACAATGCTCCTAAAAGACGTGACCTTGTAATTTATGCTGATATCAGCCTTTCAGCAGAAAACTCATGATTAAAGGTAGTTTGTATTAAGAGTTCAATTTTTGTTGAATTTGGTTCTCGTTTGAAACATTTTTTAATAGTAAGGGTTGTTATAGAAAGGCACTTGGTTGGTTTCACAATTCATTATTATCATTATCAATTTCATCATTATCTAGGAATGGTTCCTAGATAATGATGTAAAAATCGAAACTAGTCGGAATAAATCGTAAAAATTGTGAAACCAACCAAGTGCCTTTCTATAAACAACCCTTACTATTAAGAATTTAATGCCTGCGAGCTAATTTCAGGTCTCACCCTTATCTTTTCCGAATAATAATGTTCCAAAGTTTAGAAATTACGCTTTAACTCCCTCCAAAAACTTAGCAACTGTTAACTGTTTTCGGACAGCTTTGCATCATAAAAAAATATTATAAATTATAATTTTAACTCGACGATTTCATTAAGGTTTTCATAATTGTACAGTTTTTGAGTTTACGTATAGTGATTAATTACAACAAATAAAAACACTGTTACTCCTTACTTCACTTATTTACTTGCAAATGTACATGTAACGTTGTAAATAAATAAGTGAAGTAAGGAGTAACAGTGTTTTTATTTGTTGTAATGTTTTCATAAATTATTTAATAATTATTTGCCATACATTCATTTATATTTAATAAAAATCATGGCAAAAATATTCAATACTTTTTCTAAGATTGGCTTTGTTTTGGTTAGGTGAACAAAAGTTCTAGCACTTACCTTAAAGCACAATTTGGGGCAACTAACGCATGCATCTAGTATCTGAAGGTGTTCCGGTTTTCAAAGATTCCGCCCGTACTACCATATTCCGCCAAGATTTGAAATTGATCTCTGTAAAAAAAAATTGTTCTTAATATAATGACCACAGCGGTGGTGGCAGATGTACTCGATGTCGACGCCAAAAAAAAAATATAAAATGAAATTGTTTTCTACAAATAAAATTAAAATTAAAATTGTGCAATTCATCACTATAGTCCCTAACTAATTTTATTCAATGTAATATAAATCTCACCATTGTCAACAGGGAAACCGAAATTTGCTATTGTCGTTGGTGTTTCTATTCAATTATGAATATTAGTATAACGATTTAGATAATCACTTTAATGATACGTATTTTCTAATATCTGGAGATTTAAACTCCATAGCAAAATACCGTCTCGCTATTTCATATTGAGCTATCGTCACATCAACTTTTACACCATTTTAGGTAAACTTATTGAGAGGATTGGGCTGCGTTAAATTTAGGTATTTTTGTGAGAACCGAAAAATCATCCTCATTGCAAAATTATTAACACGATTTCCAACGAACTTAAAATTTCTGCAGATTTTCCGTCTATTATGTCTCCAATACTGGACAACACCTACAATATTCCAAACCTGGCCATAGTCAAATACTTACTACTGTCCCCCAAAGAATGCTTTCAGAGACGCTTACGATTCCGTCAAGTGAGCGAATAAAAAACATCTAGAGGTTAATGCTAATAATTGTCTAAAAAACCAAAGCTTCTTTAGTTAATACAATGATATTCCTAGTAAAAGTTTAGAGCAAATTAGATCAAAATACTCCTTTATGGATACAATGTCCAAAATATGCTGTCAATGTCAACAGGGACAGGCTACGCGGAGCCCTAAGATCTGGCGCGCTTCGGGTGGCCTGAGGGTAACGCACAATCTCCATCGAGGCCGCCGAAGTACTGATCTCATCAGTTCCTCCGGACCTGGAGATCGTGGCGAGAGAAGAGGTATTTGCAGAGACGAGAAGTGGAACGGTGAAAAGCACCGCGAAACACATCGCACAACGCAGGCTGATGGACAAGTGGTAGGAGTGTTGGAATGTCAACCGGGAAAAAGGCGTCTAGATCTCAGTATTGGAACAGAAGGCACGGCGAACTGTTGTACCACCTGACCCAGTTCTTGTCAGGACACGGCTGCTTCGGCAAGTACCTGTATAAGACTGGAAAAGCTCCCAGCGAAGAGTGCCTTTGGTGTAAGAACATAGTGAACGCCGTGCGCCACAAGTTCTTCGCATGCCCACTGTCGGAACGGGAACGGGAAGAGCTGAATAGAGAACTGGGCGGGCCTGCCAAACCAGGAAGCCTCGTCCAGCACATGCTGGAGAGCGAAGTAAAATGGGCCGCAGAGTTAGTTGGTGCAGTTTGGACAGTCGAATCAGCATACGGAGGTGGCAAGGCAGGACTCGTAAGCGAGGATGAGGAGGAAGACACCAAGTACGAAAACGAATGAAGGGGCGGAGATGAAGAAGAGGTAATGGGGCACCAGGAGAAATGTGTAACGATGCCACTGGTGATCCTGTCTTGTCGACCTGACTATCGTCGTCCAGCATGGACGGGTCCCACGACGATGGTGGTGGTACATCATAAACACTGGAGGTTGTGCGCCCTTAAGTGGGATTAAGTCCATTTAAAAAATAGACATCAAAAGCCTCATAATATCTTAGTTGCTATAACATTAGCCCCATGAATCTTTAAGACAACACAATGCTGGTACCTTTGCTTGGTTTCGAAGAGAGCGTCAGTTCAGACAATCCAATCTTATACTCTTAGAGATTTTCTCTTCTCTTATCAAAAATTAAAAAAAAAAACGTGTTTTAAATTGTGTTCATTGGAGAACCAAAAAAGATCAAAACGCTCCATGGCTGTTGTTGATAATGGACCAGTAGTTCTATAGTTTCAGAGTTTTAATAAAAACAATTTTGTCGATTACTTTAGGTTGAAATAAAGCTTTCACAGATTTGAGAAGTAAATTTCGTGTAGTATATTTGACATTATCAAAATATCGATGAAAGCATTTTGATCATTTAAAAATTAAGTTCTGAGTGAAGATAACATTTTAAAATAAATTCCTGCTGCAACTAACAATTTCATTACTTGTAAAGAAGACCTACAATTTTAAAGTTATTCATTTTTTTTTCAATCAGTAACACTTTGAATCCATACTTTATTAATTTGCGGGAAATTCCTGCTGAGAACAAAGAATAAAAAATGTTTTTAGTTTAAATTCAGAATATTGATAAATCTGTCCAAAATTATCGATACAATTTAGAGAATTGGAGTAAAGGCCGCGACAACAATAATTAAAGAAAATAGTTTCAGAGTTTTAATAAAAACAATTTTGTCGATTACTTTAGGTTGAAATAAAGCTTTCACAGATTTGAGAAGTAAATTTCGTGTAGTATATTTGACATTATCAAAATATCGATGAAAGCATTTTGATCATTTAAAAATTAAGTTCTGAGTGAAGATAACATTTTAAAATAAATTCCTGCTGCAACTAACAATTTCATTACTTGTAAAGAAGACCTACAATTTTAAAGTTATTCATTTTTTTTTCAATCAGTAACACTTTGAATCCATACTTTATTAATTTGCGGGAAATTCCTGCTGAGAACAAAGAATAAAAAATGTTTTTAGTTTAAATTCAGAATATTGATAAATCTGTCCAAAATTATCGATACAATTTAGAGAATTGGAGTAAAGGCCGCGACAACAATAATTAAAGAAAATGCATTGAGATGATTTGGACATATGTCAAGAATGGAGGATACAAGATTAGCAAAAAAAGTATGGAAAATGGGTAAAGACAAGAAGAAAAAAAAAGGAAGACCTAGAAAAAAGTAGGATAACACCATACGAAAACACTTAAGAGAAAAAAAAATAATTTAAATGACGCAAAAGAATTGGCAAGAGATAGAGAGGCATGGAAAAACATAATAAGAGGCAATTGATTAATAGACCCTTATACTGGCCAAGCCGGTAAAAAGAAAGGGGATGTTTATGAATAAAAATTGATTGTTTCTCTTTCAAATATTACTACGAGAGTTTATTTTATTATTATTATTACATTTGAGCATCTCTTATATCGCTTTCATTAATTTTTCTAGATTTTTCTAGCATATTCTGACTTCTGATCAGATTTTTTAGCTTTTTTTTAAATCTAAATTTTTCTTTTTGTTAAATTATAAACTTTTTAAGAACCTGAATTTTACAAAAAAAATCTAACACACCTAGAACTTTTCAGCAGCTCTGATCCCATTCTGGAGGACTTTTTTAGTTGTTTTTGAATTGTATTTTCATATATTTTTAAGTATATTTGCCTTAATTTTTGTATTTCTGACATTTACAGAAATTTTTATTCAAATTTTATTGTTACTAGAAAAATTTGAATTTCAATCAGTTCTAAAGATAACAATCTAAATTTAAAAAGAAATTAAACGTTTTTAGTGCTTTTGAGCATTTCGTTTTGATAAAGTGTTTTAATATTTTCTCATTAGTATATTTATTTTTTCTAATTTCTTTTGATAACTTCTAAATGTTTTCAACAATCTGTATAGAACTTCTAAGCAACTCTTATCTTAATCTGATGGACTTTTATAGTATTATCTGATTGGTATTTTCGGATTTTTTTAGTATTTCTTACTATATTTTTTTGAGTTTCAGATATTTACATTGGATTTTACTAATGCAGTTGCATTATTGTATGTTTTTTTTTCATACAATTTCCTCTAATATCTTTCAATTCAGTGCAAGTATAGATTACCACGTAGTAACGGTCGCAACCATCCTCATGATTTCTAAACCTTTTCAAATATCAACATTTTCAAAAACAAAAACAAAGCTTTTAGAACTTTTGAGTATATCTCGTTCTGATAAAATATTCTAGTAATTTCTCAAGATATTTAAGCACTTCTTATCTCATTCTGATGAAACGTTTTGATCATTAATATTTGTAGTATTTTGAAATTTTTATTTTGATAATTTCTAATTTCCTAATGTCTAAACTGAATTTTTCAGCAATTCTCAATATTTTGATTATTTCTAAACCTTTTTAACAACCTAAATTTTCTAAAAATTTCTACCATTCCTAAAACTTTTGAACAGTTCTTATCCAACTTGTCTAGCATTTTCTGATTGGTATTTTTACCATTCTTTTAATATTATTGTGTAATTTTTTAAACATTTTTGACATTTCCGGAAACGTTTTTTCTTTTTTCAGCATTTATTATATCGTTAGTTATTTAAGCTTTCTTTTCTAATTTCCTTTGATAATTTCTTAACCTTTTTAACAATATAAATTTAACTCTTGAGCAGTTCTTATCTCATTCTAAATGAATATTCTAGCATTGTCTAATTTGTATTTTATGATTTTTTAGCATTTATTGTATCATCTGTTTAAGTTCTAACATTTCCGGAACTTTTTCTTTTTATTAAATATGCTAATATCTTAGAATTTTTAACAATCTAAATTTTAAAAAAACTGTTTAGAAGTTTGGAGCATCTTTTATTTCGTTCGTTCTGATGAAATATTCTAGTATTTTCTCTGATTTCTGAACTTTCTAACAATCTAGATTTTCAAACAAATCGATTGTTTTTACAATTTTTGACATGCTCTAGTGTTTTCTCATTCTATTTTTATTTCTAATTTGTAGAACTTTTTAACAATGTGATTTTTCAAAAAAGAACTTTCATGAAGTTCTTATTTCATGCTGAAGGATATTTCTAGCATTTCATCATTAATATTTTCAGATATTTGATAATTTCTTTCCTTTTTGAGTTTTTTTCTTCAGAACTTTTTCAGCATTTCAGCAATTTTTATGGCTTCTAGAACTTTGCGTTTTTAATTTTTCCCCAAACGTTTGGCAGCTCTTATCTCACTCTCAAAAATATTTATAGGATTTTCTGGTTGGTATTTTCGGATTTTTTCGTATTTCTTGGCTTATTTTTTTGATTTCTGATATTTACAAAAAAAACTGTTTTTCATTTTTTTCAAGAAGCATTTATTGTATCTTCTTTTTTAAATAAATTGTCTTCTAATTTCTTTTATTGATTTTCTTTCAATCAAACATTTAAACTTCCAAAAATTCATCGCGTTTAGAGCTTTTAGATATTTCTTATCTTCTTGTGAATATTTTAGCATTTTTGGCCTTATTTCTTTTTAATTGTTGACATTATGATATTGTCCAACAATACTTTTTCAGTAATTCCTGTAAAAACTTAAATTAAAGTTTTTTGTTCGATGATATCTAAACCTTCTTAACACTCGTATTTCTTCATTAATTTCTTTTCGTGATTTCAAAAAGTTTTTAGAATTTTTAAGCAGCTCTTATCTCATTTTAAATAAATTGTATAGCATTTTGTTTGATATTTTCAGTTTTTTTGTTATTTCTCGCTTTGTTTTTGGATTTCTGGGATTTTAGGAAATATTTCTTCAATTGTTTTGTCAGTATTTCGGTTATTAATTTTCCTCGAATTACTTTTTATGATTTCTGAAACTTTAGACTTTCTTAATATCACATATTAACAAAGTTATTCGTATTTTTAATTTATAAAAATGCATCACAAAGTAAAAGCATAAAAGCATCCACAATTAATTTAGATTTTCAAATATTTAGAACTTTTACGTAGCTAAAGGTATTTTATGGCATTTTCGGATTTTTTGAGTTTTTCCAATTTCTGGGATTTCGAGAAATTTTTCTTCAAGTTTTTCCTTTAATTACTTTTGATGATTTCTACAACTACACAACAAAAAGTTTCCAATTATAGCTTTAGTTTAATTCATTATGTGCATTGCATTATATCAAGAAGCAATTTTTATTAGTAAAATTTTGTTTTAGTTTGCACACAAAACATTGTCTAAGACCTTATTATAAATATTTCTGGCTTTATTTTAACAAGATTTAGGTTTATCTCAATGACCCACTTTTCTTATCTACCTTTCACATGAAAAAAAATATTAAGGATGGTGAACATATTTCATGTTATTTGTATATTTATGCGACGAAATAATTCCTTGACTAAATTAGATCATGATCATTTATACGTGTGCAATCTTTACACGAAAGTATTGTCATTTCGGTTCCGACTAATAGATGTCTACACTTAAATTTTCTACCAACCATCTTCAGTCTAATCATCTAACCTAAATACCATTAGACAATTGCACTGTCCCTTCTTCAATTGTCATTAAAAAAAAGTAAGTAAATGGAAGCTACTAGAATAATAACAACTTTTCTAAGAAATTGAGGTATTACTCTTTTCACTACATCCCTTGATTACAATATCAAAAACACTTTGAGCTCCTATTTCACAACAATAACAAGAAACAAAAATAACAATAATAACCGCATAATTAATTTCCACCGCAGACGTGTATTTTTAAACAGGAAACAAAGTTTCAACCTCCCCCACCGCCCCTTTTCATTTCTACCTGGCGAAAATCAAAGGACGAGCATCAAATGCGTCAAAGTTAAAGGGAGAGAAATCTGCAAGTTGCAGACGTGAAAGGGAGCCGCTGCGATCAAATCGCATTTGCTGGTGGGAAGACCCACTAACCTATATTCCTTTCGCATGTTGTGCAAAGACCCGGCGCGAACACCAACCCCTCTCACCACCCCGACCCCCCACCGGGGCCCTCCGGTGCATTTGCAATCGATAGGAGTAATTGGTGATTTTCGTTCAGGAGGAGAGGACGAGAAGAGTTTACCAGCCAGCACGATTAACTTTCTATAGCTTAGTTACGCAAACACAGATGGTTACTAATAGTAGAAGTTATAAGGATGTAATAAATTTTCATTAAAGTTATTGTTTTCGTACTACTTTTATTTACTATTAATCAATGTCAATGTCAGTTACATACATGGAGTAATATATACAACACACGTACTAATTTTTATATGTCAGTGTCAAAAATGAAATAGGAAACACATTGATGTTATACGCAGTATGTGAAAAAATAGTGTGTACAACGCGTGAGAAATGCGCTTTTCCGCACTCGAGTAGGAACTTGAACATCCTACTCTCGTGCGGAAAAGCCTAACATTTTCACACTTGTACAAATAACTATATAATATACTGCAATAAACTTAATAACAATGCTTTTATTTTTGAAAAAATCACCTATTAATTCTCTAACTCAAAATTAGTACTTACAAATCTTTCTGATTGATTATTTAATTCCGAAAGTACTATCTTATCCCAAATATATTTCACACGTTTAGCGTAAATTCACTGTACGACCCACTGAGAAACCGGAAAAGTTTAGGCACCAACTCGTCCTCATCTAATTATTTCCGATAAAACCTCTGCACGTTGAACGCTTCGTCCACGTCCGAGTTTTTTTTTTATTTATTTTTATTTTGCACAGCAGGACAGTAAAAGCGAAGAGCGGGAAGTGCGAATTTATGGGCGGAGTGGTTTAAAAGCACATGTGATCATCAGATATCTATTTAAATTCGCAAACTTCAGTGATGAAATAAGTTTTGTTGTTGCCGGGCGAACTTTCGCGGCCGGGATGTTCGGCAGAAGAAGGAAGGAAGGAAAGAAAACGGGAAGAGTTATATATCGGCCGCCTTCCGCGTGTATTGCTTTTAAGTGAAAAGTTGGCAGGATTTAACTGTTTGCGTAAGGTCGCAGCAATAAATAATTAACATAGTGGAAACAGGAAATATTTAAAGTGAGTGAAAATGCTGTAAAAAATGATAATTCGTACTTTAGCAAGCAATAATTTAATATTTTAATAATAATAAATATTTCTGTAACATTCGACAACAATGTAAACAATAAATACAAAATATTAATCATTGGAATTTGAATTAGATATTACCAAAAGGTGCCATCTATTGTTTAAGCGTTGTACCAGAATCCTGTTTGAGTGGACAACCAACAACAAATCAAAATGTTGACAGCGAATAGTAATTAATAAACATTTAAGCTAAAAAATGTATTAACTTGTCATAGCCCATCAACATTAATTTTTATAAACAGACCCAGAAACACCATATAATAATAATAATATATTATATAGTATATATAATACGAGGGTGGATCAAATATAAAGCGAATTTTTTCATTTATCGGTCGCTAAGTGAAATGTTATGTGCGGTACATTTGAATATGTTGGAGGTGATTGTCAAGAGGAGGAGAGGACGCAGATTTGGTTCACTACAGCTTATTACCGCCAGTAGCACGAAGTACATACGTTTGTTGAGCAACGCGTCATCATTGAATTTTTCACGCGGGAAGACGAAAACCTTCCGTTTTTTTTTCGTCGATAGACTACACAGATCGCTGATAATACACTTACGAAAACTGAAGTCTACGAATGCCATAAAAAATTTTAAGTACCCGCACAACGGTAGATAACGTGAGTCATGTACGCCGATCGCGAACATTCGTGCTATTCGTGAGCTGATCGAAACTAACCGGCGACTTACAGTTTACGAAATTGCTGCAGAAGTAGGAATATCGTACGAGAGTGCTTATTTAGTCATTACCAATGATTTGGTTTTCAGAAAGTTATCGGTAAGATGGGTTCCTCGTCCACTGACAGAAGATTACAAAGCGAACCGACTTTCTATCTGTGGAAGGCTTTTGACGCGATAACAAGCAGGGGGTGATGATTTTTTAAGTCACATTGCCACTTGTGATGAGACGTGGTTGCACCATTACACCCAAAATCTAAACAAGTGAGCCCATAGTGGAGAGAACCTAGAGAAGCTCCACCTCGAAAAGCCAAAACTCGTCACTTCTTGGAAAAGTTTTTTTTGGGATAGAAAAGGCATACTGCTTGCACCATTACACCCAAAAAATCTAAACAAGCAAGCACGGAGTGGAGAGAATCTAGAGAAGCTCCACCTTGAAAAGCCAAAACCCGCCTGTCTGCGGGAAAAGTTCTTGGAATTGGGATAGAAAAGGCATACTGCTTATTGATTTCCTTCATGAGCTGAATATTATTGCAAGCTCCTTGATAAAGCCAAACTGGCTTATAGACAGAAAAGGCCATGTCCATCCGAATCCAAAGTGTGATTATTCTTCATAACAATGCTCGGCCACACACAGCTGTTTTGGCCCGAGAAAATTCATTGGGAAATATTGGAACACCCGCCCTATAGCCACAACTTGTCCCCGTGTATTTTGTACGAGTTTACAAAATTTCCTTTTTACCTTGTTTTTCTATTCTTTTAAATTTTGTATCATCATTTTTATTACCTTGCAATTTTTTACTTGAACAAATCTCACAATTTCTAGCAATTCCTAGATTTATAGAATTTCAGTTGTAATAAATTCTTTTGCAATATTACTCTAAACTTTAACTAGAGATTGTGAAAAAATTTCCAGCATTTTTTTCGTTATTTTGTCGGAGTTTTCTATTTTTCTTCGTTGGATTTGTTGAGCACGATACCTTCATTTATTTCGGGCACAGGTTTAGAGAAGAAGAATGCTGAAGAAGAAGATGTGTTCAAACCATATATACTTTAATACTCAGTGCCTCAAATTAAACCTGTGCCCGAAATACATGAAGATATCATGCTCAAACAAATCCAACGAAGCCAATAGAACAGTGGAAAAAGTTCTGAAAATGGTATTCAAGAAGATATAACTTGGGACAAAACCTTAAAGTAATACACAAAGAACTCCTCAAACACTGGGACAATATCACCTTCGACTATGTTTCCATGGAAATACGGGACACGGTAAATAATATAGTACATAAACATTATATCAGCCAGCAGAAAAAAACTGAAAAACTTAAACGTGAAGAACACCCCACAAACACAAAATAACACTATTCACCAAACCAATAAATTCTTCCCCAGAGTACAAAATCTCACAGATACAAAATTCACCAAAACTGAAATGACCCTACTAAATAAAGGACTAAAATACTCGACCTGCACAAAAATCCCTTTTAGTATTTAACTTTGAAACACTGGCCATAGATACAGAGGTTGCACTCAAACAAGCCAACTCTGATTCACACATAAACGAAACTAACCTGGCAAGCATAATCAAAAAGGATTTCCTTCAAGCAAATAAAGGCATACATAAACGAAACAAACAAGACCTAAAAACAATTAAATCTATAATAGCAAAGAGGGAAGAAGACCATCTAGTAATCTGTAAAGCAGACAAAGGGAACACGATCATGATCCTGAAAAGAGACCAATACATAGATAAAGTGGAGGATTTCCTAAATAATAGTAATTTCCAATTTTTACCTAAAGACCCAACACTAACATTCCAAAAGGAACTTATAACAGTCCCGATCCTGTATCGAACACTTAAAATCCATAAACCGAACCAACCCATCCGCCCAGTAGTCGCATACTATAATGCTCCTATCTACAAAATATGCAAATCCCTAAACTCAATACTTCCAGAAATATTTCAATCTGCATCAAAACTATCCATAAAAAAATCACTACAATTCGTGGAAAAAGCCAAAAATCTAACAGTACCACAAAATCACATCTTAGTATCATTCGACGTCAAAAGCCTGTTCACAAGTATACCCACAGAAGAATTGAAACAAATAATAAAGCATAATTTAATAACATCTAACTACGAACACACCAACGGATTGCTAAATATTATAAACATGTGCATCGACCAAAATTACTTTACATTTAACGGCAAACACTACCTACAAAAAGAAGGACTAGCGATGGAATCCCCATTATGCCCACTGATGGTGGAAATCTTAATGGCCCACTTTGAAGAACAACTTTTTAACGGTAGATCCATACTCAAAAAACAAATACAACTTTGGTGCAGATACGTAGACGACGTATTCTGCGTATGGACAGGAACAGACAGACAACTAGACCAGTTTCTCAAAGAACTTAACCAGATAAAGAACTTAACCAGATAAACCAGAGCATACATTTCTAGACCTAACCGTAAGAACTAATAACAACCGTATGACATATAAGATCTACAGGAAGCCTACCACCACTGATGCTATTATCTCTAGCCAATCCACCACAATTAAATTAGCAGCTCTCAACTCACATATACACAGGCTCATAAACATACCACTAAAGAAAGAAGACTTCAACCAAGGATATAATACAATAGTAGCAATTGCAAAAAATAACGGCTACAAAGAATGTTTTCTTTGTCAAAAAGATACTAAAGAAAAAACAAAAACACATAAATACTAAACTAATATACAACGGAAAACCCAACGAAGAAGAAACCAAAAAATAGGGCGCCCTCAAATATATCAAAAATAAGCAGGTATTTGGGATCTCCATAATCTGTCTGAAGAGAACAAAATCAACCGACCCATCACATGCAACGTATTGCTTCAACGGCAACATACAGAACCGTTTTTTGATCGTTTGATTACTGGAGATGAAAAATGGGTCCAATGTGATATTCCAAAACGCAAAAGGCAGTGGCTCTCTCCAAATGAATCACCACGGTGTACTGCAAAGCCGGGCTTACATCCCAACCAGAAACTTCTGCACGACAATGCTGAAAAGACGAACACTGAAAAAAAATAATGTCCAAAATGCCATCTCAAGATAGTTTACTCAAAAAACAATTGAGTAAAAGGTTGTTGATAATTAAGGTGATTTAATTATTGATTACAAATAAAAACATGTTAAGAATTTAATGTAAAAAAACGACATTACTTTCTGCCGCCCCTAATATATTCTTGGCATTTTTTTCTTTTTAGTTTCCTAGAGTTTTTCAGCAATTTTAAAATGTTTACATTTTCAGTTTTATGCCATCTCTCTTTCTTGCTTCTTTAGACACTCTTCCTCAAGATTTTTTATAAATCTGCAATATATCTTTTGCTGGAGTTTCCTAAAAACTTCTCTTTTCCTCTCTTGTAACAATTAATTCATCTTAGAACATGAAAGCTCGTGAACTCCGCCTTCAAGGTCTATGCTCAAAATTTTAATTTGGGTCTTGTAATAATTTATAACCATATGTGCGTTAGAAGAATTCGGTTGTAGCACCACAAAACAAGCGTCTACAACTTAGAATATATAAATGGTCAGATTAGTGTTCACTAACGCCAATTTTCAAGGAGCCTGGGAAGGGGCATATTATTGGTAAATGTGGGCAGAACGACCCATCTTTCCTGCCCCCTGTTGGGCGAGGCATCTCAAGTACTTACTTCATTGCAAAGGCCCACCAGTGGAGGGGGAACAGATCGGACAGACGGAAAGACCTGCTTCTCAAAACAATCGCCCGGCTGGACCTCGTGGTGGTTAATTAAGGTGGTCAGGGGCAAAATCCTCATCCATCATAAACCATACGCTGGCATCGCCCGAGCCCTGACCCAAAATTGAAGACGGAGGAAACTTGCAGCGACCACATAATATTCTGAGTTGGCGAGGTAGAGGCTAGATGGCACATCCCCGAAGGGAAGAAGAAGAAATGGGACATCAGGAGAATAGAAACGGACAAGCGTTGCGAGTATATGAAGAGGAGGGATTTTACTAGATACAAAAGGAAGAGTGGGGATCTCCCCGTCCTTGAAGAGGCACTGAAGGAGGAAAAGGATAAAACTGAGCTACCTGTTCCCTGGACGTCCACACCTATGGAGGATGTGTTACGCTTACCAAGATGTTTAAGACGTTGACCGTTTTGTCAGTCACCGGTGACTAACACTGAAGTATTCCAATGGGGCCATCAGTCACCAGTGACTAACAGTGAGTACCTACTTTAAACTTACTATAAGTCAGGAGTTCCGTATTAATTGTGTAACTCTGTACGTTACTATATCTTAGCCACCTAATATTCCTTCAAGCAGGTGTAGGTACAGGATGCGGATAAACAGACAGTGCAGTTTTGAAGGGCTATTAAATTTAAAGAAATAGGGATTATTTTATCTTAATCGGTAGATCATGCCGTTTTATGCATTAAGTCCTGAAGATGACATCAGAAAGATGATGACCCCCAGCAGCATTTTGGCACATCTCGATGTGTATAGCCGCGATTTCCTCCCGAATTCAATCCCTGAGTGCGAGGTCGATACCTAAAAACCTTTTCCTTCGGGGAGCACCACAGGAAGAAGACGCAAATACTGAGATCAGAGGAGCGTGCGGGCCACTCCACATCACCTCTCAGAGAAACAAGGTGCCCAGGGAACACCTAAACTGCGACAGGTGTCATTGAAACTTGAGGTTGAAAAAATTTTCCAACATGAAAGCATAACGTTGAGCAGTGACAGTAACGGTTCGTCCGTCCTCTTAAAAAAAAATAAGGCCCAATCACCCCAAATTTGGAAATCGCACACCACACGGTGACTTTTGGGGAGTGAAGTGGTCTCTCGTGAAGTTGCCTTGGGTTATTTACAGCCCAGCATCGAAAATTTTGTTTATTCACCCCTCCACAGAGATGGAAGTGGGCCTCGTCACTACTGAAAAAAGTTGACCTCGCATGGATCCGGTTCAACATTTTTGGGAGCAATTCATGCGGTTTTCATAATGAACAAGCATCATCTTGTAGGGGTGGAATGAGTCTTCATGCAATATCCGTCTTAGAGAGCGTTCAGCATGCTTCCGGGCAGAGCGCGTAGGTGACCTTTCGATAGCGTCTCTTACTCTTGCTATATTTTCGGGTGTTCTTACCGTTCTGGGTTTTCCTAAACCCTTATGTCTTTGTGTGAAACCAGTTTCTTCTAATGTACGCTCCCAACTAGCGATTAAATTGCGATGAGGGACGGGATCACGACGCACAAGATTGAAATGCAGCCGGAAGTGCGGACTGCGAAACCCCGATGTTCTCCAGACCAAACCATGGTAACGACTAAAAATGGCACGACCGCCTCGACACAATGAGATCCCTCCCAGATATGTACCCCCACCACACGGGATGTACTGGGCGTTCCAAACTGCGCTGTCTATTTTGCCGCACCCGGTATAATCTCGGAAAAAATGTACTATATTGAAATAAAGCAATATGCAAATAATAAATAAAATTATGTGCAGCAAAGGCATACTCTGATAAGAAGATCGAGGAAAAAAAAAAACATATACATCATAACGGACAGCAGAGCAGCAATTTTGTCCATTGGCAGCTGTAAAATTACCTCAGAATTAACGCTGGAATGTTGCGAAGCCTTGGAAGAAGTGGCTCGTGACAACAAGGTGACCCTATGCTGGGTAAAAGGACACACTAGCAGCAGAGGTAACAGAATAGCAGTTGGTTTGGCGAGGAAGACATCCAATAGAACGATATGCGGACCCTCCCTACTAGACTTGATTACCCTACTGAAAATTGTATCAATCAAATGCCACAAGGAGCGATGGGACAACACACTGGGCTGTAGTGGTGTAAAGAGGAAGAGGAAAGCGCTGAACATGTACTTCTAGACTGTCCGGCGTTATCAAATGAATCCATAATAGGAGAGGGATGTCTAAAGTCATCAGAGTCCCTCTTGTTACAGTCCTGGTATTTGCCAATGCCTTGGGTTGACTTGACCGTAGCAAGGAATGAGAACTCAGATGGGAGGACATACAAAAGGTCCACTGGGGCCTACGTGCGGCGGAACTCTCTGCCCTCCCATCAAATAAATTCAAATCCAGATCAGACTTCTTTGATGTATCATTTGTTATATCTAAATTGCCTCTCATTAATTTATTTCTGCCATTTGCTATATATCTTCTCGCAGGTATCAACTGTCGTTTTTAATGGTCTTATGTCATTTTCGTCTGTTATTTATTTTTTTCTGTCTTAAATCAAGTATTAATTTTCATTTTTCAATTATCCTTTGTTAATTTACTTTTACCTTTTATATAATGTCTGCTGTCAAGTGACAACTGTTAGCCAACATCTCTAATTGATTAGCAAATTTTTAACATCGCCTTTCGTGCTTTGTCATCTAACTTCTATTTTTTTACCAATTGTCAATTGTTATTCCTCAATTACTTTCAGTCCATTTTCTACTGCTGTATTTATTTCTGTATTCTGACTACTGCCAATTGTCAAACTGTATTAAGTCAATATTCTTCTATCATTTGTTCTTCTGTCTTCTGTCACTTGTCAACTGTAATTTCACAATTACTATCATTCTATTTTCTTCTGCTGTTTTTTCTGCATTCTGACTGCTGCCAAATGTGAAACTGAATGAAGTAAATATTCTACCGTTTGTTTGACATCTTCTGTCTTCTGTCAAGTGTCAATTGTAATTTCTCAATTAATTTCAGTCTATTTTCTACTGCTGCTTTCTTTCTGTATTTTGTCTTCTGCTAAATGAATTAAGTCAATATTTTTTTTATCTTCTGTCTTCTGTTAGGTATCAACTGTAATTCTTCAATTACTTTCAGTCCATTTTCTACTGCTGAAAACTGAAAAACCCGTCAAATATGAATGAAATGTTAATCAAATTCCCATCTTTTAATAGTTTGTGCCACGTTTGGACAAACATTTTCTGATCAATAATACATTTTTACTATAAATTACAAACAATTATTTATATGCGTCCTTATTTACATCCAGTAGCACTATTTATATCATTTTAATCTCTAAACTATAATAGCATCAAGTTTGCACCTCATCCAATAAGTCAATTAATATGCTTATAATTAGCATGCATGGAAACAATTCGAGCACAGAAACACGATGTTGCTGTAAATTAGTTTCGAACTGGTTAAGTGTTCAAACCAAAAACCGAATGAATCGAATTAGGTGTTTGCGGTAATCAAGCCCCCCATGAATTACGACCCAGGCAAGTAAAACCCGTGAATCAGTGTGGAGGAGATTCTTGGAATTCCGTCGCCCCTCGAAGCACATTAAAACGCCCACCACGCAAACTACGTGAATGGCAGATTTTGCTAATCGCGAGCTTTCACTTTCGGCGCACACCGACCCAATCAATACGGGTTAGAACACTTCTATTCATATAGCGCTATAAAAATACCGACTAATTTACTAGAATCGATCTGGATTAAAATCAGGAATGATTCGATGTTCAGTTCATTTGCATACGGGTATAAATATATCTGTGATGGTATTAACACTTGATGTAAAAACAAAATAACGTCAAAATTCTTTAATATACTTTCTATCTATAAAGAAGATGTTGATACGTGGTTCAATTTAAAGAGTAAATAAAATATGTGAATAAACAATCTCTTTCAGAAAATCTCATCAATGTAATTTCATTATTAGTGAATAAAAAAAATCTTGAGTGACGGGGACGATCCTTTAAAGTAACAACTCAATTACACACCCACCAATACAGAAATAACACTGCCGAAAGACTACGTGGTCAATAGCCAAACACCACTACTACTAAAAATCTTGAATATTGACAGATTTTAATTAGTTCCATTAATAATCAAAATATGTTATTTTTGCGATAGGTAAGTACGAAGCTACCTCAATATGTATCATAAATAAATCCTTAAATATTTCGTACATTAAGATTTTAGAAGAATTTCATTTAGTCTGTTAAAAACATCTTCCTTTTGATAACTCTTAATTTAATTTTGCCGCATCAATCTAATTTAATACCATCACTCCGTGGCGTTATATTGTCCCATCACATCCGTATCCGTATGGTTTTATTTTTACTGCCGGGGCAATACACCATTTCTCCTAATTCACTTCGGCTACGTGATAACTGCGCTTTATGGTTAGTTTTTATGTGGCATCACTAATTGCACTCGGGCCGCAATTTCCGCGCGGTTCCAACGGATATACACAATTCAACACACTGGGCTTCGGGTTTCTTATCTCATTATAAACTTTACAATCCCGCTGCCCCGTTTTTATTGCTAAAACAGTATCGATTCGCGCCATATGCAAATCGTTTCTGGCACGACATCTTTTCTAAAGTGGGTCCAGGTTTGTTGCCTCTTCACTTTTTCCTCCAAACCTTACACAAACAAAAACAAATCGTGAAGGCCTTCACCCAAAGACTACAAAATCCAATTTTACTTGTTTATTAGGAGTTTATCACCCATTTTGATAATTTATTACAGTTCTCGAGTGTCGAAATCGCCCATCGATCGATTATTCGTTCCTTCATGCTTGAGTGCAGAAACGCGATCGATCGATTGAATTATACTTGTAGCAAGAACCATACGAAAATAGCATGTCTAGGTCATCAGCCAGCGACCCGTTAATGCTAATTAGTTTATTTATACATCCGATCTACGTAAATGCCATCAATGAATGGGAGTAACGGTTACTACGAAAATTCCAGATGTACATTTTAATCGATGCGGAACAATTTTTCAGGCCAGACGCCGCAGCGACGTCGGTGGTGGTGGTGGTGTTGGCGTCGAGGGTCGTCGTCTCTGTAAATTCGATTTAACTTCTGTAGTTTTTGCTCATGCGAGAGGATATGATGGATGGGGGGCCATCCGCTTATATGGTGGAATGATAACCTGCGACGTAAATTAATTTTAAACAGTTTTTGCCCTCCTTGATGAAGTCTGTGCGTTTGTTCTTTGTAATAATTCATTGGGGAGGAAATTGCTTAAATAGGCAAAAAAAATATTGATGCGGACAATGAGCTCGAGATAAATGTCGCATTCAATTTACAAAAAGGTTATACAGTACTATACAAACCAGATGTAAATAAAAGAAAAGGTTAAATGAAAATAAGTTTTTATACCACTATTTATTGTTTAATATACAAAAACAAAGTTTACAATATATTATCAATTTTGACACAACTATAGTTTCGACCTTTGCAGGTCATTATCAAGTGTTGAACAATTTTGGAATCTCTAATGTGAAAATCAGGAAGTTCCTTCTGGGAAGATATTAAGAAGTTTGAAATTCCCAACCTACAAACATGATGCATAATAATGGTTTGCCGTTAACAGATGCACGGACTCGTTTGTTCACGCCAGGACAATCTCCAAGGCCCTCTGCAGTTGAAACTTTTCAGTCCTCTGTGAATACACCAGCGAAGAAACAGCTATTTCCCACTGTTAAACCTGGACAATCACTATTGCAACAAAGTCGTACGACACATTTAATTAATAATTCAGACAATGAAAATGGAGGCCCGATATTCAAAGACATTATTTTAATGTTCACTGATCCAGATGGAAATAAGAAGTTAATTCCAATAGAACAACCACAATCCATAATCACTCCAGCACCAATTGCACCACCTGCTCCACCAGAAAAACCAAAGAAAGTAGGAAGTGATTACATCATTTGTAGAAAATTTTACATTTTGGCTGGGATACGGTTGGATCATTTGTGAAACAAATTGGGGATATCTGAATTAGATCTAAAAAAGAAAATCTGGACGGTTTTTGAATACTCAGTAAAGAAAAATACCGATCTGTTGAAAGATCGACACCTCGACCAATTGCTTATGTGCGCTGTGTACAGGAAATTCTGAAAAGAACTTCTCAGAAATCATGAAGTGCTATCGTGTACAACCCCAAGCCAATAGTGACATCTACAGGAACGTTTTGGTTAACAGGACCAAGGAGGAGAGGGGCAGAGTGGTCCCAGAAACCAGGTCCAGTCTTATTGAATTTTACAACACAATTTAAGTTTTATATATGAAGAACTTTGTTGTGCAATTCTCTCAAAATCAGGAAAACTCTGACATACTATTAAGTCCATTGCCTTCAGTGAAATCTCTTCTAGTATCCCCTAGGCAACAAATGAAGAATGTATTTGTTTGTCCATTTGAGAGTCCTAACAATGCAAACAGCAGCCCTCGAAACCAGGGCAGAAAACGCCAAAAAGAAACAACTCATGAGAATAAAAGAGATGATAACCCTAAGATGCAAAGTAGGATACAATCTCCGGGACCACATAAGAAGCGAAAACATCAGAGCGAAGTGCGACATTCAAGACGTGGTAATATGGGTCCGAAACCAGAGACCATGTGTACCAAATGAATAAAACCAGACTGCCAAAAATTTCCAGAACGAGGTTACCAAGATCAAAAAGACCCCTGGGAAGACCACCAACAAGTTGGTATGAAAGCTGGAGCTCAGTGTCCCAATTGAAGCTATAAATGTTGAAGAAAGAACAGGATCTAATCCTAGTTAATGAGGAAAAAGACTTTTTTAGGGCAGATTCAATTGCTTCTATTTATTTTTAAGGAAATTTAAATCTGTATAAACTAATCATCTAATAGTAGGCTACAGCAGTCACTATTCCAGATTCTAACTAAAGAAATTTTTAAGGATAAAATATATTTTATCTTAAAATAACGTAATCATCGCCTACTTAAGTCAATGATCTATTAAGCTAGCACATCCTTGATCTACCTTAATAAATTATACATTAGCCTAACGTACTTTTGACCTACCTTAATAAAAAAGCACCTTAGCTTAGAATACCCTTAACATGCATCATAAAATATATATTAATACAGCCTGCTAATGGCATATGTTGACATATAATTTATTACGGTAGGTCAAGAGTACGCTAGTATAATATATAATTTATTGGGATAGGTCAAGAGTACGCTAGTGTAATATATAATTTATTATGATATATCAAGATTTAGGTGGTGTTATTTATATAATTTATTGAGTACGCTAGCTTATTATAAAATTTATTAAAACAATTTATCAAAAGTAGGTTGAGTGAGGTTATATATTTTATTATGGTAAAAGTAATAAGAGTAGACTAGAGTTTAACATTTATGTAAACATAATTAAATCTGAACCGATTTTCTATAATACTATAAACTTTTCGATCTTATATCACTTGATGAAACATATTTAAAGCATAAAATAAATTAGTATTTCAAATGATTTTGAATTATTTGTTTGCGATTTCAGTATTAACTGCTTGGAATTTTGTAACAACACAAAAGAATTGAAAGAGTTTATTAATCTAACCACAAAATTTTGTATTACATATTATATCGAACAAAGAAAGATACAGTAAGGATGGGGATCACGCATTAATAATGTATCTGTTATGATTTCATAGAAAACGTAGGCGTAATAATAAAAAGAAATTTGAAAGGAATTGAAAAATTATAGAACCTTTTTAGAAAATCCCAGCAATTTATTATAGAGGTTTCTTGGAATTTAGATTGTTCATCTAAATTCCAAGAAATATCTATCATAAATAAAAAAATCCGATGAAATAGAGCAACAAATATAAGAAAACCTATAAATAGAGATTGCAAAACAATTATTGAAATCTAGAAGAGAATCTCCTGAAAGAACAGAATGTTTAAATATGTAGTAAAACGTTTTTAGAAAAACAGCAGGAAAGTTGCAGGAAATTTTTAAAAATCTCAAAAAGAATCTGCTGAAACATTTTTATTAAATTGATCGATTGATGGAAAATTCTGAAAAATGTCAAAACATTTTAGAAATGTAAAAGAGAACTATAAAAACATTGTAAAAATAAAGAGAAATTTGGAAGAAAAATTGTACATCCTCGAAGAGAATCCAGCAATTTTAAAGACCGATTTCTTGGAATTTGAAAAAATACTGCTCAGAAAATCCACTAAAATAGAGCAAATAATAATATTATGTATGTATTTATTTATATTAATAATGGGAAATTCTTAAAATAATTGCTAAAAAATGCTAAATATCTAAAAAAAAATTTGGAAGAATAAAATAGAGCAAGTACTGGTAAAAAAAATTAAAGAATGAGAGAAAAAATTTGAGATAATAAAAATAAATAGAAATTTGGAAGGATCATTGCTGAAAAATTCTAGAATCCTCACACGATGTCTTACTTTTAAATACTTAGTTGTAGAGGCTTTCACTTTGTGATACATATTTTATTTAAACTCTTACTTTTAAAATTAAGCAACTATAACTTTATCAAAAGCAGTATAAATTTTATATCCTCTAACCTATCTAACCTAACTTTAAGTATGACAGTTGGTATTCCACAAGGGTCTGTTCTTTGGCCCTTGCTGTTCCTCATTTATATAAATGACTTGAAGGAAAATGTAGATTTTGCTGTTGTCACTGACGGACAATGATTTAAATAATTTAATATTATATAAAATACTTAAAAATTCAGTTCTTGTCCAAAACGGTTTTTCTCCAGGTACAGTAACATTCTTACTAACAAACATCCAACCCCAATAAGCACATACACGTCTTAAGAATCTTCAAAAAAAATCTTTAAGATAATAAAAAGATTACAAGAAGAAAATGTAGAATACAACACTGTAGAGAGAAGAATATATATAAGTTTACGGGGTTCCTGCAAGAGGAAAAATCTGAAAAAATTCAACATTATACGGTTGATTGCGATCTCCTCATGGAAAATATTTTTGACTTTCTATCACTTCCGGTTATACCGGAAACGGCTACCGACTTTTGGTAAAAAAGGTAATAAAAGAATATAATCACAAGAATTGAAAAGGCATAAAAACATTAAATTGAAAATCTTAAGGCGAAGATGAAATCTCATAGAAATGATAAAGAATACAGATGAAATAGAATTAAAATTCCTGCTTGAAATTAATAATAAAATGTAGACAGACAAAAAGATAAGTAAGTAGAGAAAAATTGAAAATCTTAAGGTGAAGATATAATTTCACAGAAATGATAGAGAATATAGATGAAATAGAATTGAAATTCCTGCTTGAAATTAATAATACAATGTAGTCAGGCAAAAAGATGCCAGAGGACTTCAAATTAGGGTTAATAGTATCAATACATAAAAAAGAAGATAGATGAATAATTACAGAGAAATAATAAACATTTACAATGGTAAATGGTCAAAGGTAAGGAAGCAGAGCAAAAAATATATATATGAAGAGTGGTGTAAATGCCAGCAGTGATATAAAGAACAGTTTGGAGAAGCTTCAGTGGATTAACGTTAAATCAATGGAAGGTTTAGAGGATGTCATAGTGAGATGCGGAAGATAAATAAAGTGTACTTGTAATGTCGACATTCAAAGAGAGAAGTAAGAGAGGCAACGAGGAAATATATACGGAGAGGATGGATAAAGTAGCTTGTGATGGCAGCTAGAAAGTATAACAGTATATGTAAAAGAAGAAAGAAGCTAAAAATTAAGAAGAAGATTGAAAAAGTGTGGCAAAAATGTGGAATATTCTAAAAAAAAGGGAGAAAAAGAAAGAGACCATTAGGAGTGTCATTACAAGAATGAACAAAAAATGTGGGATAGGAGACAGAATTCTAAGGGGAGAGATTGGAGATTTTACGGATGAAGAGGTGGAAAAAGCTTTTGGTGCAAAATGCAAGTGCTGCTTGTTTTTGTTGTACTGCATCAAAAGCTTTGTTCACCTCTTCCTCCGTGCGTGCATGGACTAAAAGTTAAAATGTGGAAGGAGATAGGAAAGAAAAGATTTAGGGAGCTGCTAAATCAGATGAGTAGAGGGGAATCTTGAGAGTGGGGATTATGTGCCCGGTACACAAAGGACTAGATATTGCTGATGTTAACAACTATAGAAGAATAACGGTAATAAGTATCAGGAATGAGAATGCCATAACCATGGTAAAAAACCTGCTAGAGTAGAACGTTGCAAATAGTGGTTGGTATTACCAGAATCTCAAGGGGGTTTTAGAAGAGGAAAAGGGACAAATTCCAGATCTTTATTTTGGTAAGGATAGAAGAGAGGGTGATGGAAAAGAGAGAGGATACGTGTAGACAGTGTTCTTATACTTAAAAGCATCGTACAATGCAGAGCCTCGAGAGAGTTGGCTAAAATATCTGTGAAAAAAGGAGTGAGTGATAGACTGGTAAAAATGTAATTTCATGGCAATGTCAAGATGACAAAATTTTATTTTATTACCCAACAAAGGAAAATAAGCATGTAAATGATGTATCTGGAGCTGGTGTTACATAAACAGTGAAGGAGAGGATATTAAGTGCAAAATCATCTGCAAGTGTGTCCCTTTTTCCTTCAATATGTTTCAACAATTTATTTAATTATATTATAACCATGTTTGATACAAAGTTTAAAGAATAAGATTTTATAAGAAGATTATGTATATGAAGAAACGTAGGTTGTTGCGAAAGTGGAAATGAATGAATATATAAGATAATTTTAGGACGTGGAGAGACATAGTTGCCTGTTAAGCCCTTTGGTATTCAATTTATTTATTAGTGAATTAGAAGAAGTACTTAGGCAAGTCTAAGCGTGTGGGTGATCAGAATAGGCAAAGTATAGATACAGGCATATGCGGATGGTATGGTATCAATGGCGAGAGATTTGGGACGAAAGAAAGACATTTTGAAGAGAGTGGTAAGATTATATGGATAAGAGCGAACTATGTGTGAGTGTAGGGAAGACGAAGTAGATGATGTTTACGAATAAAAGAAGGGAGGCAATAGTAAAAAAATTAGAATGAAAGAATCAGGGATGTTAAAGCATTCGAGTATTTAGGCTTTCTTTTTAAATGTAGAGGTAGTTACGTGAAACTTGTAAAATGGTTACAAGAAAAGGCAAGGAAAGTGTAGTGTTGTGAGAGAAAATTGAGAAAAATTATTGGCGAACAATTTTCGAGTGACATGTAAATTATAGGATGCCCATGTGAAGTCTATTTTATGTATAGAGTGGATGTATATAGGGGCAAGAGTGTATGATTGCTTAGAGAGAGACAGCAACTATGGTTCCTGAAGTATATGCTTGGGGTTGAAAAGTCGACCAGTATACATAATGCTCCAGGAAACAAATAAAATAAGTCTGCAATGTGAGAATAGCGAGCTATGAAATGAAGTTGTGAGGATTAGAGAACGAAAAACTGGTGAAAGGGGTATGGAAAGCGTAGATAATAATGAAAAGTGAGGTTATCGGAGAATTTAGTTAATGGACGATTAGAGCATGAAGTATATATAGCGGCTTAGTTGAAAGAGAAAGGGAGGAAGTGGAAATTCATGAAAGGCAGATGTTTATTGAAAAAGGCAACTACAATGACGTGTTTAAAATATGGCAAGTGCATGGGAGGTTGCCAAGGAACTTAAATAACAGCCTGCTTGGTTTAGGTCACCTTGGCAAGAGCTAGATATGGGTCAGAGAGGGAGGATGGAAGAGGGAAAGCTGGATAGATGAAAGTAATTGAATATGTGTATTACGTGAGAGTGGAAAGGATACTTGGTGGCATTTGGCAGAGGGATGTGTTAGAAATGGATGGGTAGAAACAAAAGTGTAAGTCAATTTATGAGGGATTATGGTGTCGGGGTAAAGACTCTGATTAAATTGTTGAATAAAAGAAGAAATAAGGAAATGGTATTATTATTATATGCCAATAAATATCTTTTATATCTTTAGATGCAATGACAGTTCAAAACCGACGGACACTTTTACAGAAGAGGACTATTTCAACACTTTAAAAAAGGGCAAAAATACAGCGACTGGACACGACCTAAAAGCCTTTGATTCTGTCTGGCATCAAGGTCTGTTGTACAAATGTTACCTCCTCAAAATTCCTTCCCACATTATTACCATTATTAAACAATTCCTTTCAAACAGATCCCTCAAGGTCAAAATCAACAACTCCTACTCCCCCCATTTCACTCCTGTACAAGGGCTACCTTAAGGATCCCCTCTATCTCCCCTACTTTACAACATCTTCTGCTTCGACATCTACAACCCTGATCCTCTTCACTTTAATCCTTCTAAATATCTCCTTCAATTTGCAGATGATACAGCCCTAATTTCCCATGCACCCTCCGTACCTAAAGCTCTCGAATCCCTTCAGCAGCTTATTACCCTACAACACTGGTTTTGCAAATGGCGAATTAAAATCAATCCCCATAAATCCCAGCTTCTAATTCCCTATCACCGTAACAATAATCCTGCACATAATATTCATATCTCCAACACAACTGTTTCCCCTTCTACATCTATAAAATACCTAGGCATTACCATAGACCGAAAAGTCAATTTCAAACACCATACAGATTTAAACAAAACAAAAATTATAGCTAGAGCCAAAATGTTTAGAAACGTAACATACAAAAAGAACGGCATATCTATAAAAACAGCGGTTAAAATCTATAAAATGATCTGCCGTCCTCAACTCGACTATGGTAATCTCCTATTCTTCAACTCCTGCAATCCTACTATCCACAATATCCAAGTTAGCGAGCGATCCTCCCTTGGAATTCTAACCAAAATCCGCCACCCCAGTAATCCTCTACACAATCCCTCTAACCAACTCCAATATGACTCTACCTCTGTTATCCCCATAAAGGAACGCCTTCTATACTTAAGCGAAAAATTTTACAAAAATCCCTATAACTATCACATCCTTACCCTCTACTGCTTGTGCAGAAATCCTAACCTGTTCCCAAAATTCAAAACCCCTCTATTCACTACTTTCGAATTCATCGCATCACATCATCCATCATCATTATCATCAGAGACGATAGCCACTTAACAAACTAACCTTCTAACACTCATATCATCATAAATGTATTATATTTGTCTTATCTGTATTTTTGTTTGTTAATAAAGATGTTGTATATACACGTTGTCCCCTGAAATTTTGAATATGAGTAATGTAATGTGTATTGTATCTCGATTATTATTATTGGTTGCCATGGTTGTTGCTGCAATATGCATGTCAATTTGACTTACATAGCTTCAAAATGTTAACAGGAATTTTATGATTGTCTGGGATATTGTTTAGCTCAATAAAGAAATGTTTTTGAACAATATTTAATAAGATGAACGTTCTAGTGATTTGTAATTCGTTACGTCAGAATTGAGTAAATATGTTTCATTTTAATTCCGAATTTTATTACAAATTAGAAATTGCTGATTATTTCCCGTTGGTCAGTCCAATAAAATACGTCACGAGCGTGGTAACTAAGTAACGAGTAATACATTTAAATGCCCGTATTCAAAATTTCAGGGGACAACGTGTATATCTTTTATAAATAAAAATTTACGAAAAAATATTAGAAAGAAGTTATGGAGTAAAATAAAAAAGGAATTAAATGAACCACAAACTCGATATAGAAAAGGAAGATAGTATTTTCACAATATAAAAATCACAGAGAAAAGAAACTGGGATGAAGGGAAGATAACATTAGGGTGATTAAGAATAAAAGACAGATTAAGAAAACGGGAGAAAGAATCTATATTCATGACGACCTAACAAAGGAAGAGAGAGAGGGGAAGAGAGAAATACAAAAGCAGATAAGGGAAAGGGCAAAGAAAGAATGGGAGAGAATCCGCATGGTTAAATATGGTACTAGTGAGGTGTGTTAGCCTGTCGTGAACTGCGACCTAACAGATCTATTGTTCTATGACGAGAGTAAGGTACCAGAAGTTAATAATAGAGGGGAAGGTGTGGAGATGGTGCAGTGACAAAGGAGGGTTAATTGAAGCAACAAAAAACGATGAGAGGCAGAAGGGGAAGACAGTAGGAGGCAGAGGGCAGGAAGATTAAGCAGGAGGAAAGAAGTGTTAACAATAAGTGTATGGAATTTGGAAGGAATCAAAAGCAAAACTACAGGGAGCACTGGGGAGAGACTTAGAATAGTGGATGGAAGGAAAGGACATAGTGGGATTAGTGGAAACATAGATGTTGAAGGAGGAATGGTGAAAAGGGTGTTACCAAGAGATTTTAGATGGGGAATGAAGGAGGCGAGAAAGAATGCGACGCGAGAGTAAACTAAGGGGGATGATAGTAGGAGTAAAGATGAGCAGGCAATCAGAGGTGGTGGAGTTTACGAAGGGGGAAGAAGACATGACTTGAGTGAGGTATGATCAGGGAAGGCAAAGGACTACAGTGGGAGTGGTGTATGTAAACAAAAATTGAAGGGAGATAAGAGAGAGGATAGAAAAGAAGACAGTGAAAAGAGGAAGGTATGTGGTAAATTGAGAAGGGGTTTAGCAGGAGATTTTAAATGGGAAATGAATGAGGCAAGAAAGAATGCGACGAGGGTGAAAACTAAGGGGGGTGATAATGGGAGTAAGGATGAGCAGGCAATCAGGGTCGGTGGAGTTTACGAAGGGGGAAGAAGACATGGCTTGGGTGAATGAATATGAATGAATGAATGAATATGGTCAGGGAAGTCAAAGAACTACACTGGAAGTGATGTATGTAAACAAAAATGGGAGGGAGATAAGAGAGGAGATAGAAAAGAAGGCAGAGGAAGGTGTGTGATGGGAGGAGATTTCAATGCGAGGCTGGGAGAATTGGGGGGTGGGATAAACGAAGAGGGGAGGAAATTTAGAGGAAGTTCCAGGATAAATATATAAACGTGGAGGGTAGGAGAATGCAAGAGTGGGTGATGTACGGAGTGAGGATTGGGATGGGAGGATAACGTATGTCGGGCCGATGGGGGATCGGTGATTGTTTACATGGTGATAAAAGGGTGTGATAGAGGAGAAGTGAAGAGGATGGAAGTGGAGGAGACGAGAGGCTCAAATTATTGGTTACTTAATGTAGAAATAAGGATTGGGATGAGGGGAGAGGAGGGAAAAGAGCGGAAAGATTAAACATTGTGCATTTATGGACTTGTAAAAGGCATTTGATTAAGTTTAGAGAAGCTGTGTAGGAAATACTAAAGAAGAGATTAATAAATAAGAGTATTTAAAAGCATATATAAGAAAACAAAAAACGAGTAATAAAAGGTAGCAAAAACACAAATCTATGTAGCAAATAAGAAAAAGGAAGCAGAAAAAAAAAGACACGAACCATTAATATTAGGGCATAGAGAGTGGTAAAAATACAGGATATTGCGTTTGCCGATGATATAATAATAATTCAGTAATTGAGGAAATGGAATCGTTATGAAAAAAAACAATGATATAGAAATGAATAAGCAAAAAAACAAGGTCATATTAAACGAAGAAGAAACAATACATATTGAATCGATGAAGTAAAGATAGAGCAAATTGATGAATGAGAAAGACAAAGAAAATATTTAAATCATAGAATGGAAAATATGAACAACCTATACTATGCAATAAACATATAGAATTTATATAGAAATATTAAGTAACAACAGAAACAAAAATTAGAGTATATTACAAAGCCATCCTCAGATAACATAGAATGTGTTAACATCATCATTATCACTTAGATACTCATCCCAGAAATTAATTGATAGATAATTATTATTTACAAGAAAGTTGGCTATTTTAAAATTGTAATTTAAGTGGCTGCAAGGAAGATTCAATCATGTTGCTATTATACCGGGTGTTCGATAACAATAGCTTTGTTATTTATTAACCGATTTGAATCAACTAAGAAAACAAATTAAATTCCCGTTTAAATACTATGAAATGACATTAATTATATATTTTTTTCAAAATTAACTTCTTTGACAAATTATAGTCAACTTTAAATTTTTAAATGGCTGCATATACTTTTCTAATTTTATTATACTAGACAATATTTTCTGAATCCAATGTAGCCCAAATATGTTGATTTTAATTTAATATTTATGTCAGAAAAAAATAATATGATATTTTCCAATAAATGAAGTGCCTTGAAAAAAAAATCGGAACAAACAAATGGCATTTGTTGTAAAGTAATGCCAACCATTTGTTATTAGTCTGTGTTTTACAAAAAATTACATTACACGACATACAAATATTATTATTGAATAAAATACCAGTATAATTATAATTTCAAAACGTATAGGGTAATTAAAAAAAAATAAATTTTAAGTTGGGATGTAAATACCAGGCTTCATCAAAGGATATACAATATAAACCGACGAAACATTAAAATTATCATACATATTATAATTGATATTGTATTTTTTAATATTTTCTCAATTATACTTTAAATGCGCTATTTTAAATTGTTTATCCACGCACTAAATAACATCTTTTGTGGATTATTATTTATGTAGAAATTGTGTATCTTTACACGAATAAACTTATTATTTAAACATACAAAACCTGAATTATTATGTAGTAACTGTAACAACTATCATTATGATTAAATATAACACTGATATTTACCTGTAACAACACACAGGACCACATAATTCCTTTAACGATCGTAATCCCAACAACTTCAATACTGCGTCCGCACGTACAACATAACCTCAAACCTAACATTTTGTTTATAACAAAATCGAACGTACATATTTTACGCCGAATGCAAATCGTATGCAAATGCTCGAACATAATTCACGGGCAAATTGCACATACACAGACACACACGTACACGGTGTATTAATCGATATCCACTAACGCCAATAACTACCGATGAATAATGAAACGGGGTGAGATAAAAAAAAAACCTAAGAAGCCTTGGTGCAGTATAAAACAACGAATTGTATAAATAACCTGTGCAATGTCAAAGCCGGCGTGTTGGGTATGAATATTTAAAAAAAATAACACAGTGTACGCACGTGTGTTTATTTATTTTTGCGCGTTTCGGTAAGTAAGTGGCGATTAACGGTCAATTTGTTTAAATTCGGTTTCAAGGTTGTGTGGATGTACGTGCATGTATGTATGTCTGCGATTTCGTCGAAAAGGGGGTGTGAGACAAAGGACTGCTTGTTTCAGACGAACAAGGTCGACGGATAATTGCATGCCTGTATTGTCCCAACTGTCCCCCCCTGAAAAACCAACCACCTCCGAGGTGTGTGATGTTTGGTTTGAAGGATACGGATGGGCGTCGATAGGTTAAGGCCGCTCACTTTAGGTGTTTTAGGATGGTGATGCTGATGATATTAGATTTTAGGAGTGTAAGGTGTCGGATGGGCGTAGATCTCTGATGGTGGTGCTAGGTTAGGGTCGCTGTCTGTGTCATTGAGGTAGGCTGATCCTGGCAGATCAGTGAGATGCGGATATGCGTACGGTATCTACTTACATGCATCTGTTTTCAGAGGGGCTCCCTTCGTTTAAAACAACTCATTTGTGTACGATTCCGTTCGTCGGTGTCGACTCAACGGCGTCGACGTCTCGCTAAAACTGAATGAATTCGATCCATTCTGACGAAAGCAGAATGCAAACAGTCGCGTCACTTTACCGTTTCGATTATTTTCGAGCTGTGCGCACTGACTGTTGTGTTATGCACCTCTTGATTGCCGGCACAGTCCCTACACCCAAGCCAACTCTTTATATAGACTTTCCTCTAACTCAATGTATACTTTCATTGCATGTATATAGATATATACACATGTATATACATCGGTCTTCTGAATTGATTTTTCCCGCGTGACGTCACCGGGGTCGGATAGGTTCATTCGGAGATTGAACCCAGACTACGGCCCTTTTTCGTCTGATACTTTCATTCGCGACAATTGCCCTATGCAGCTGCGATTATATACCGCAATTGTCCCCTCATTAGAAACGCAACGCGATTCCAAGGACTATTTTTAGAAGCGACACCATGCCCGCAGCGTACAAAAAAAAAAACGCAAACAAAATCAATCGACCTGCATGCATGCACCGCCTACTTCTCTCCACGGTTTCAAATCAAATAATTCGAATTCCTCTGTTCCGCAAAGTAACCTGAACTAACGTAAATTATGTTTACGAAATACACTTTCGTCTATTCATATCATACAATCAATCAATGATAGAAAATAAATCATCACAATGAATTTATTAAAACCTAAAAAAAAAACAAGAGGCAATTGTTTCAGACTAAAATTAAAATATTACGGTTAAAAGATCTAGTTATTAGTAAGATGTAAAAAACATACCGGGTGATTAAACTAAATTTAAGGTAGGAATAAGTTTTAATCATAATGAATCTCTCAAACAAAGGTTATGTTTTGATAATGATGTTTACATTCGTTTTTTATACGTTTTACAATTTGTTATTTTAATCTTTCACTTGATAAACAATAAACTGATCGTCTAATACTTTAAATAGCATTGATTTAAAACATTTATTTAGAAAAACACGTGCCAAACACGTTAACATCATCAAATGGCATTTGTCAACTGAATGGATTGGATGTAGAATCTATCAATCCACAGCCATTCAATTTTAATCATGTTCAAATGTTATTCGCAAAGGTCACTTTTTTCTATTCTTAAATCTTTCAATTTCTTACCTGAATTAATGTAAGAAATTGAAATATTTAAAAATCGAAAAAGGTGACCTTTGCGAATGACATTTAAACTGTAATTATGTTCAAATGCCATTTAAGAAAATCAAATAAAAGTAAAACTCCAGAATTAAACAAGTCTTTATTAATAGACTCTATATCGAATGCAGAAAAAATTGCAGATGATGATCATACACCAATAATCGAATGCCGTTTTCCAATGTGCAGAAAATAATGATCAAGACAAAATTGATACAAATTTGAAAGATTCTGCTGATTTAGGTTTCATCTTAAGAAGAAGAAGAAGCATGCACAGATTCTGGCGCTTCATCTAAAAATAATTCCAATAAACTAGATGGCAAATCAAATGAGGAAACTGCAAAAATAACATATCAAATACAGGAGGCATCATTTTAAAATCTAATTCAAATCTTTCTAATGGCAACAGAAAATGTAATGATGAAGATGAACAACTCGATGAAGATTTTAATAAAGACATACAAATCGAAGAACAAATTAAAGTTTTTGGTGGAGAGCAAAAAGCAGAAAATGGTACAAACCTAAAAGCCAAATCCGATGTTGACGAAACTGTTGACAATTCTGATAATGAAAATGTACCAAATTCAAGAAAAAACAATTATTGACCGTTTGTAAGACTCGTGGCGTACATGTAAACCGCGCGTGTGTCACTGAAGTAACGTCACAATGCCTGAAAAGTTAAACATGAACAGTCTGAACATGTTTGATGGCAGCAACTAGAATCAATGGCGGTTCCAAATGAACTATGCCCTTCAAGAAAAAAGACTCTACGAAGCAGAAACCTCCAGCTGACGGGGATCATAAAAAGGCCTGGATGATGAGCGATACAACGGCGATGTTCATCCTAACATCTGCATTGGACTACTCGTAGATCACCTTGATTGAGAATTGTGAGTCATCTCATCAAATAATTGGTAAGCTTGAATCCATCTATCTGCAACGGTCTGAGTCGAACAAAATAATCGCACAGGAACGTTTTCACCAGTATAGCATGAAAGATAATGACAGCATTGCCCAACACATTGCTAATATGGAAAATCTAGCGAAGAAATTGAAGGATATTGGTGAGGCTGTCAGTGACGCGGCGATAATGACAAATAATTTAAAAATATGAAAACATTTCGTGAATTTGATGTAGATTGTGTTTTCGTATTTTAAAATTATTATTTTATTTTCTACAACGAACTAAAGGATTTTAATACATTTTATTAGATAATGACAAAGATTATTAGTACATTGCCCCCGAAATTTCGGAATTTTCGACAGACATGGCTGTCAGTCAGTGAAGATAGGCAAACGCTAGGTTAGTCGACGAAGGCGCAAACCTGTCATAGACTGAGCAATTTGAAACGGCATTCGCAGTCTCGTCGGGCAGAAATTCATCGTGGAAATCGCACAAAACGACGAAGAAGACCGAGCCGTCATCAGGAGAACCGAGCAAGCAGAAATCAGACCACCAGATCCAGCAGGAGGGTAAGCTCAACGTTATGTGCTACCAATGCAGAAAGAGAGGCCACATCGCGCTGTTGTGCAGGGGCAAGCCGAAGCAGAAGTCACCAAACAAATCAAGACATGGAGTTTTCTTCACTCATCGTCGAATTTCCTGGAGAGGGCTAAAACACTGAAGATACAAGGATCATGGACAGCTGAACATCTGCCCATATGTCATGACAGACTTGGCCATGTGAACTTTACGCGGATTAATGCGATTATCAAGACCGAAGTGATAACTGGCATAACCCTGAGTGACGAGAATGAGATCCTTTGTGAATCTTGCATGGTAAGCAACATTGTTTTCATCACCTATCCAGAGAAGCCCGCAAGGAGGAAGTTGGAGAACGAGTATTCTCTGACGTGTGCGGCCATATTGCGGTTGAATCATCTGGTGGAGCGAGATACTTTGCTCTATTCAAGGACAGTGCTACATCGTACCTCACTGTGAGCACCATGAAGCACAAATCTGATGTCCTGGCTCGCCTGAAACAGTATGTGCAGATGGTGGAGAAGCAGCACGGTTGCAAGGTCAAGACTTTGCAATATAATATTCCAAACATTCTTTAAATTTTTTGTTTGATCGAAAATGTCAAACTTTATTTTTTCAGAAAATTTTCCTCAAGAGTTTTCATGTCTAATTGTATTCTCATTTTCTGCAAACTTCTCTTAAAAAATTATTTTAATATTTGCCAGATTATTACAAATTTAGTTAATTTTTTGTTTGGTGTTCTCGGAAATTTCTAACTTTCAGAAATTTTTCTCAAGAGTTTTTATATCTAACTATGGATTAATTATCGGCAGACTTCTCTTCAAAAACTATTTTAATATTAAGCAGATTTTTTTTCTAAATTGCCTACACTTTAGCAAAATTACCTCGAGATTTATAGAATTTTCCAACAACTGATTTTTTATAAATCCCAAGAAATACTGCTTTATCTCTAGAATTTTTTAACAGTTTTTCAGCATTTTTTCCAAATATTTCGACAACAGTATAAGCATCTATTTTAGTTTACTTAATTCATTCAACTTTTCTATTAATTTCATTTGAAGATCTCGTATGTTTTTTTTACTTCGTTCATTCAGAATTATCTAACTTTCTCTGCTAGATTTCTTAGTACTTTTTTTAGCATTTTCAGTAGTTTTTCTTCTAGATTGTATAATTTTTTCGCTTCTACATTTTTATAATTTATATTTTCCAACCGTCTTTCTTCAAATTTTTCAGTTACTTTTCGAGAGATTTCAATTTTTTTAAGCCTTATGTAATCTGAATCTGCCAACAAGTTCATTCTCTGAATATTCCAAATTTTTACCAGTTTTTCTCTTTTAAATCTTTAGAATTCAAATTATCTAGCGTATTTTTAGCTTTAAATCTTAGCATTGTTTCATCAATGCTTTATCTAATTTGAACTTTCCAGCAATTTCTCTTCGAAGCTGCTTTCTTTGAAGGTTATAAATTTTCAGTTGTTTTTTTAAATTCTTTATCTGTTTTCTTAGAGTTTTTTAAAAATTTGATCTTTTCTACATTTTTTATAAAATATAGGATTATTTTTTGTATTAATAAATGTGACAATGGTCGCGAGTACATCAATGAAGATTTGCAGAGCTACTTGAAGAAGGAAGGTATAATCCTAAAGAACAGTTCGTCTTACATACTGCAGCAAAGCGGCCGCATAGCGCACAGTCATGGAGACTGCCAGATCCATGATGCACACGATGGATACCTTTGGGACGAAGCGGTTCTCAACCGCACTCCGACGAGCGAGCTCTTCATGGGAAGGAAACCAATATTGACACACCTGAAGAAGTTCGGCTGCACCTTATTTATACACATCCGTGAAGTGAACAAAAAACAAAAAAGTAAAGGTTTCGAGGAACGTGATTTTCGCTACCATCGATGCTGAGAAAAAGACGGTCCAAATTAGCAACGCACCAGTGAAGACTGCAGATGACGACACTGAAAAGTACCCTGAAGATCCCGACCAAGCCGCCGACCGAGGTGTAGTTCTCTACCTCGCAGCTCCAGAGGTCCAGCAGCAGAGATGGCCAAGCCTGGACTGGACCTAGATGGAGAAGAGCGAGTTGACGCAAACCTGAGAAACGTCAAAACCCTTCAAGTAGATGGAGCGGTCGCCGATAACTTGCGTACTCAGCGAGGTACACGGCAAACATTGCTATGGTAAAGGATCCGCAAACCTACTCGGAGGCCATGGACAGCAGCGAGTCAAGGGAATGGTCAAATGCCATCACAGAAAAACTCAACGTTCTGGAGAGGAACAACTCTTAAAGAGAACTGGCAATATGAAAGTCATCTGGTCGAAATGGGTATTTACCATCACAGATCCAACATCGAACAAGCCAACATTCAAAGCCGGGCTCTTTGCCAAGCAATTTTCTCAAGAAAAGGGAGTCGACTACGATGAGATCTTCTCATTCGATTCGATCAGAATCCTGTTGGCCACGGCTGTTAAAAATCATTATAAGAATTTGCAGTTCAATGTACGAACGGCATTCTTGTATAGAGATCTACCCGAAACAATCTATATGTATCCACCAGAGTGAGATTATGTCAACGGGGATGAAGTATGAAGACTGCAAAGATCAATATAGGGGTTACAGTAGGTATCACGGTGCTGGAACGAAAAGTTCAACCAGTTTATGCTCGACCAAGAATTCCAACGAGGAGAAGCAGACAAGTGTGTCTGCAGAAGGAGTGACACTGACTGGATAATCATCCTTATTCTCTACGTCTATTGGTGAGGCTGTCAGTGACGCGGCGATAATGACAAAGATTATTAGTACATTACCGCCGAAATTTCGGACTTTTCGACCGGCGTGGCTGTCAATCACTGAAGACAGGCAAACGCTGGGACCTTTGACGTCTAGGTTAGTCGACTATCACTGACTGAGCAATTAGAAACGGCGTTCGTAGTTCCGTCGAGCAGAAATTCATCATGGAAATCACAAAACGATGAAGAATACTTATTATTCTCTACGTCGATGATGGACTCGTCATGTCCTCGGATGGAAATGTGCTCCGCAGTTTCGTGGACAAGTTGAGGAAGTAGTTCGAAATAACAGGACGGAAACCAACAACCCTGAAAATGGACAACCAATGAGAACTTTGTCTTGTGAAAAATGCAGTCTTTTACAAGAGAACAAAGCACGTGGACATCAAATGCCATCACAACCATAAGAAGTTTGAAGAGGGCATCATCAAGGTCAGCTATATGCCTTCAGACATCTTTACCAAGCTGACTCCTAAAGATCATTTTCAATCTGGGAATGAGGAAGGGTTAAAATACCTTTTTGATATAAATATAATTCTTGCTCATGATTTCATTAAAAGCCAGATATATAATTGTTTATCATTTTATGGTAACGAAGCACTCGATTGGATGGTGTATTGAGTTATTTGAATTTTTATGCTTCAACCCTTGTGCCACCTACATGATCATTTCATTTAAAAAAAGTTCGAGCGCACTTAATGAAAAAAAAAACAATCCCGAATTCCATTGTTGAGGAAACTGAGGAAACAAGTAAGAAGAAACTTAATAAAATTGGTTATCTACGATCTTCAAGGGAAGACTGCTAGCAATTTAGAAGTGACGAAGAAGGAAAAGAAGACCAAATATAGAATTGGCTATCTACAGTCTTTAGAAGTGAAAACAAAAACACAGCGAACAATGCAAAATGAAATAGAGCTTGCAATACAATGAGGAACTGAAAAGTGGAGGCAATAAATGAATTAGAAGAAATTTCATTCAATTTTAAATTATCAAAAGTTCTTCTAAAATAATTACTCTATTAGTTATAACTTTTAACTTACCATTTATATGAAATATCTGAAATTATTAAATATTTTCTGGATGTGCTCTATTACATAATTAAGGTAGTAGTCCTGCTCTTTACGTAAATAATTTTGTCAGCGTTAATACAATTTAAAAACAAATTCATTACATAATAATCACCCAAATTATTCTTAGTATTCTCAGTAGATTTTCAGTCAGAACCATTAAACATTAACAGGTACATGACTCTTAGATAAATTTCCACAAATTCGATGTTTTCTGCGATTTCCTCTGCCATACATTATTAACAATAATTTATTTAAATCTGTTCAATAATACACGATCATTATCCGATTGTTTTCAAATATGATTTTAGAATTGAGTTTAAAATTTTCGCCGAAAGAAATACTTAATAATCATCGTATTCTGCGAATCCTCGCGACGTAAGTTTATTGGAAAGCGTATTTTAATACATCATTAAATTTCATATCCTTAAATGTATTGAATACAATGTAAGTATAATACGATTTTATTTATCCGCATTAAAAATTGCTCCTCGGCGAATGGAATGAAATGTTGCAACCAGTACCGCCCAAATTAGTTTAAGTTCTGTTAGTGTTGCTAATGATAAGTAAACAACTGCAGAAAATTATGAATATCGATCCGGGAACTTGCGAGCTAAGCGCTCGAGCACGGTATGCAGTAGTGAAGTTTATTTATTAAATAACCTCTTTTTAAATTTATTAATAATTATAATCCAATCAGTGCAGAATTAATATACGTACCCTTAAGACTAATTAATTATACGAGGAAGAGTAGGAAAG
Source organism: Ontholestes murinus (assembly GCA_963969525.1). Lineage (NCBI taxonomy): Eukaryota > Metazoa > Arthropoda > Insecta > Coleoptera > Staphylinidae > Ontholestes > Ontholestes murinus. The sequence goes on from OZ018393.1 coordinate 13,159,929, forward strand.
TAGTACCCATTTACACCGTGATGTGTACTAACATGCTTCAGTTGTATGTGTGAACATGAAGAAAGGGGATCTTTGCTAGCTAGCTTAACTATCATGATTATTCTTACAAATGAGTTGATTAATTATGAAGAGAGGATGCTTATACATAGAATGGATATTTGGATTTCTAAGAATACAATATTTGGCTGAAAGAAATAAATTTAATGGATTGTTTACAAATACTAATACTTAATATAAGTTGGAATATTGGTGTGATTTGGGTAGTTTCATACAAGAGATCGTTGAATTGATTATGGGGTGGATTATTAGGGTGTCAGAGTTTGGGTAAGATCCTTAGGGCTGATCTGCAACTTCAATGTGGCGTACTACGGATGGAGAGAGTTGGGTGAAGAGGATTGAACCATAATCAAACATACAGGATGTAAAAATTATTTGAAATATTTGTTTGAATGCATTGATTAAAAAATGCAATTATTTTATGTTTGTTTACATTTGACAACCTTTAACTAAAACCCTCGCTTATGTTTTACTGATTGAAGGGTGGATAGAGGCCACCCACCCACCCTACATATACATAATAACTTAAATTGCTAATCGTTGATGATTTTGCTGCTAAAACCCATAAAACCCTTTATGCAATAAAAAATAAAACAAAATTTAAGTTTAAATATAAATGACTTTCTATAGCTAATCTAATCTAATTTAAATTTAAAGTCTGCCCACCCATCATGCAACAAATTTTTACTAATTTACTCACTCAAAATTTTTACCTTTTTAATTTCATTTTTATTCAAAAAGATTTGTAATTAATTTTATTGGAAACTGCAAGACGATAAGGAATTAAAGTTTCTATGTATATGTAGGGTGGGTGGGTGGCCTCTATCCCACCCTTCAATCAGTAAAACAAACCGCGGGAACAATGCTATACTAAATGTTCCTAAAACTTATTTGCTCAGAACTGTTTTGTTCGTAAATCTACATTTATTCTTTCATATTTTAATAGAAGATTTATTTTAGAAACAAACAGAAAAACAAAACTCCTCAATAACATTTGACTCTTCGATGACAATTGAAAAACGAATTGAGCTGTTAACTTGCCTATGCCGTTTAAACAAAAAGTTTACTATTTTTCTTACATTTTTTGTAGCTGCAATTTCTTTATACCATCAAAATTATGTTAACTTCCCAACTTATATTCATCCTCTGGTTGTTTATTTACAAATTTAATCTAATAATTTCTAATCGGAGCAAGAAAAAACCGATTTACAGATGGATGTTGATGAACTGAAAGAAGAGAAAGCTGATTTGGAAAGACAGCTGGCTGACCTTAGACAAAGTGCAGAGCAGGCAGATCGTCGTGCTGCTGAATTTATTTATTTATTTATTGAGATAAACCGAGTATAAGAAGCATGCCGAGGAAATTGTTTTCTTGAAGAAGACCAATCAGCAGTTGAAGGCACAATTGGAAGGAATTATAGCACCTAAGAAATGATTAAATTCTTTATTGAAATTTGAAGGTCTTAGTACAGTAATACAATAATAATATTCCATTAGTAAATTCCAGCAAATGTTGATAAACAAAAAAGGATTAACTAATATTAATTCTACTTTTAGATATCACCCTACTACGAAAAGTAAAAGGATAAATGATTAAATAAATAAGGTTTTAGATATAATATGTAATGTAGCTCCCTCTCAACCAAATATTCACAATTATTATAATGTTAAAATGCGTTCTAGTTTCTAATCAGATCAATGTTTCGATTAGTAAATAATTTATTATTTCAACACGTTCTTCCAAGTTTTATTTTTCATCTGTGTTGCTTTACTTAATTATAATTTAATTTAATTAATTATAGAGACGCTTATTTGGTTGCATATTTATATTTGAAGTAGTATGTAGTACATACTATGTACTTACTTATACTTACCTTTTTAAATGGAATTATTGAAACGAAAGAAGTGTTTTACTACTTATTTTTGAAAATGTTTAACCCAGTGCACGTTTAGTAAGAAAAAAACGTTTATTCTAATATCTATACAAGAGTTTTTACATAGTATGCAATTCTTCTTACGACAGTGTAATGAATATTGTGAATATTGTCTATGATTATTCAACACCCAGCATACAAATTGCTATAAGTGCAAATAATAAACGTGCTACATGCAATAACTATAACATAGCATGTTAGCAATTATTGATAGAAGAATGTAATGATAATTGTGTTGCCTATGCTAATGAACAAAATCCCAGATTACATTCAATTTTATTCATGTAGAATAGACCTCTTAACTTAATATACGTATTATTTGCTAAATCTCAGTAATATATGTCATGTATATAGCAGCCAACCATTTAAATTCAGGAAGGTAAGATGCCACTCGGGAAACAGACCATCTTCATTACATTACCTGTGTATGTAATAATAAACGTATGATAAAAAAAACATTTAAATTCAAAAGTTAAAAAAACAAGAAATATTATTATTGGGATAGCTTCAAAAATGTTACTTTGAACACATAATTATTATTTAATTATTTAATAACCAGTAAACAAATTAAAAGAATAGATTTTTCGCAATAAGTATAAACAAAAATGATTGTGTTGCAAAAAATCCATTTGTTAAGTACATTGTGTACAGTTAAGTAAACAAAATAACGAATATTATATTAACTGTATTTCTATGGTTATTTTAGGTTTTATGCTTTGATTGAAATATTTCAATCAACGTTTTATGTTACAAATAACACTATTTTACACTTTACAGTAGCATTTCAATGCAACGATGAAAGAAATAAAAATTAATATGTTACAATTTTAAATAAGATAAAATCATGATTATTGTGTTGCCTATACTTAATAACTAAATCTCTGATTTAATTTAAAATTATTTATATATCTTTAAACTATAAGGATCAAGCACAAAAATTTAAAATCGTTTTCTACATTACAATAAGTATAGATAATAGCAAATACATTCAGTCAATTATTCAAATTCTTTTAATCCTCAAGCAACTGTTATAATATTGCACACAATTTTCAATTAGATAACGTCGTGATTATTATGTATTGTATTAGGTTTTATGTTACAAATAACACTATTTTACACTTTACAGTAGCATTTTAATATAACGATGAAAGAAATCACAATTATTGTTATTATTATGATGGTACAATTTTAAATAGAATAAAATAATGATTATTGTGTGGCCTACACTTAACAATTAAATCTTTTATTTAATTCAAATTATTTATATATAACAACCTTTAAACTATAAATATCTAGCATACAAATATTAAATGGTTTTATACATTACAATAAGAATAAGTAATAGCAAATACATTCAGTAGATTACATCACATCATATTTCTTTAATCCATATGCAAATGTTATAATATTGCACACAATTTTCAATTACATAACTCGTGATTATTGTGTATTATGTATTTTTGTGTATTGCTTTGAAATTATTATTAAAATCAATAAAGATAGTTTTCTGATAACTTAACTACTACTAAGATATTACAAAATTGTTTATTATGATAAAGAATTAATTGTGTAAATAAAGGAATTTTTTTTCAGTATTATAAGAAAAGTATTTACGATTATACCCACGCCCACTAGAAATAATTAATGAATTATTTATTTATTTTGTTTATTTTTAAAAATAAAATAATAAAACTAAAACTATAAAACTATTTTGGTTACGCCACTGACTTTACAATCAATTCCAGTAGATTACAGGAACCTGTATTAGCGCCGCACGTGGGGAACCATTCAAAAGCGTTGCCTCGTATATTTTCGAGTGACGCGCGTTCAAAATAACTATTTTTTTTTGCCCGTTATTAAAAACACAATACATCCACGAATGCAATTAACCACCAGTTAAACTCCTCGCAGCACGGCGACCGTGGACCACGTACCACTTGGTAAACCCTCCCAACACCATCGGCGACGCAACGTGCTTGTTGCACTTAACCTATAAAAATGGATAGCAGTGATAGTGATATGGACGGGCCGCAGGCCACCAGCACTCAAGTGAAGGAGAAGCCCAAACAAGCTGCCATGAAATCGTTGCTGCAGGACGCCAGCAAGAGGTCGAAGAGCGATTACCTGGCGACGATCCTGGAGAAGGCTTCGTACAGTGAACTCAGTGCGCTCAAGAAGAAGATCGACGCCAGGGGAAAGTCGGAGAGCGCTGCTAAGAATCAGGGGACTCCGCTGCGCGGGATTTTGAAGGTGTCGAAACGTCAGAAGAGTGATAGCTCAGATGATAACGATGATAATGACGGGATGAATGGTGGTGGTCGTGCTATGAAGCCGGAGGTGAGTTTAATAAAAGAAACTAAAATTACATGCAATTAATAAGTCACTTTCTTTTATTTTTTTTAATTAAACTTAAAAATTATTTATATAACTATAATGGCCTAATAATGAAAAACACGATCGTTTTGGATTTTAGCTTTATTTTGTAGATACTGCTACAATTGTTTCAACAATTGTAAAAAAACTAAAAAAATGATCGTGTTTTTCATTATAAGTTCATAATGGAGTTTCGCCAAGTAACAGCCTTATCAATTCAATAACTATAATGGCTTCAACTATTAACCGTAAATTGAATAACTCACTTTTTGATGAACTTATCAAATTCAAATAAGTTCTTATTGAAATTCCCCACACTAATCACATCAAAATATACAACAAGTAACAAAATGTTTCAAACAAAAGTTAGAGATAATAGAAAAGTCAACGTCTTTAATTAAGACATTTTTAGAAGCTACCACGATTATTTTTCTTTATTTCATACAGAAATCAACAATGCTGAAAAAAGCCGAAACAGATTCAGATTCGAGTTCTGATGAAGGAGAGAGTCAGAATGTGGTCCGCACTGTACAAGCACAAATTAATGAAGTGAAAAAGGTAAATGTATTTTGTGTATCGTTATAAAAACACTTACTAAAAAAACTTTACTAAAAGTAGTAGTAGTAGCTACTGAAGGATTAAAAAGTTTTCAACTCTTAAATTAAATTAAATTTTTTATTTTTATAATTTACCCCCTATATTTCCAAAAATTTAAATTTATTAATGTTTTCAACTGATTTTAATAAAATTTTTATTGAGAAACAAAAATTGTTTATGGCAAATTTTTAAGTAATTATTAGATTGACTGTTTTGTTTTTCCACAAAGTTTTAAATTTTATTTTAAAATATCTTCAATTGTTTTAATAAGAATAAGAAATTTATTGGCCATTTTCATTGTAACTGCAATATTAGACTCGTCAAAATACATTACAAATTTTGTTTTTGTATTTTTTTTATTTTAAGTTATTAATTAATTAATTATTTTTTTAACTAATATAAAACAAAATATTTTTCAACAAATTTTCAATTGTTTTGTTGGATAATTAAAACTGTTTCACTTTGCTTTCATTATACAGAGTATTTAATTAGTAGATAAAGCTTTAAAAATAAATTCACCAATTTAAGTTTAGCATTGAACATTGTACACTTAATTGGGGAAATCTCCAATTAAATGCTTTTCTCAGACAATAGATGTCGCCTTACATTATTTAATTTATCCTCTTAGTTTAGATTAGAGTTTTAAGACATCAAATCCCAGTCGTAAACTGCGTTATGCTTATGACTTAATTAATTAATCGATTGTTTCTTATTTCAAATTTATTACAGAAACCAACTTTACAGAAGAACAAGAAAGACGATTCAGACTCAAGTGACTCAAGCGAAGAGGAATACAAGCAAGTAAAGGCTCAAAAAGTCCAAAACAAGAAAGACGAATCAGATTCGAGCAGTGACGAAGAACAATCATCTCGAGTGTTAACACAAGTTAAATTTAAACAGACACAAAATGTTAGTGTGCTAATATATTTATTAATTTCCTGCATGTGTTAACAATGTTTTAATTAATTTTTTCATGCCAAATTATTTGATTATAGATGGCATCCATACAAAAACTCAATAAGGACGATTCAGACTCTAGTAGTGAAGATGGGGAGACCCGTCCACAGGATAATAAGGTGCAAAAAGTTGGTATTTTAATAATTTCACTTGAATGATTCTGTTTCCAGTTATGCGCAAAGACTTTAGTTGTCAAAGCGCCTTATAAATCCAAACTATTTCCAGTTATGTTATTTTATTGCAGAAGCCAACCATGCAGAAATTAGCTAAAGATGATTCTAACTCAAGTAGTGAGGAAGAAGAAGAACAAAAGACTACAAAAATTACCAGTCCACTAAAAGTTAGTAACTTATTAAAAATTTCTTTTCTATTTCAATGTCACACTATCGCAACTGTATGCGACATTTTCTTGGTTATTCGTATTTTAACGTATTACATTATATTATTACAGAAGCCAGTTATACAAAAACCAACTAATGATGTTTCTGATTCGAGTAGTGATGACGAAGATGCCCATCAACAGGAAAAAGAGGCCGCAAAGGTTTGTGAGGTTATAATTTTACACCTTCAACCGTTTGACCTACTTTGTCTCATCCAATTGTGTACGCCAGTCGTGAAGCACGTGCACAGATACACTTTGTTTTGTTTGTTTATTGTAATTTGCCTAAATTATTAGACATGAGTCGCACTTCTGGTTGTAGACGAAAGGATTAAAAGATTACCTTTATGCATCATTCATTTTCTTTCGGTGATTTACAATTTAGTACTAATTGAGATATGTAGAGGTCGCTAATCTATATCTATACTAAACTAGACTCGGATTTTGACACTGATAACAGCGCCCTCTCTCAGACATTCTGAACCCACATGAGCGTTCTACTTGACAACATTCCCAGATCTATGACACTTACTGGTAATGAAGGTCTAGAATGGGTTTACATGAAGTATATATTTAATTGCTATTAACTGTTTGACTCAATTTTGCACTCCAGAGGAGCTAATGTTACATTATTGATGAAAGTTTTAGATCTAGCAAGTGTTTTTATGGAATACCCATAGATGGCGTGTAACGTAGATTCGCTAAATGTTTCAATAAGGTTGATGTTACTAGATTCAATTTAGTTAAGTAAATAATGACCAGTATTATTATTTTAATTATCACCTAAAACTTTATCTTTTTTACTGTGCCCATTTTATGACTATATAATAACTTTATTATTTATTATAGAAGCTCATGCTACAGAAACTCACCAAAGACGATTCAGATACAAGTAGTGATGACGAGGAGCCTCAAATGAAGAGTAAAAAAATTACCCAGCCACAGGTTAGCACAGTGTTTTTTATTGTTAAGTTATTGTTTCATTGGTTTCTCATTCCCGATTCTTACAGTTCTAATAATCTCCATTTATTATATTGGTGTGTATTTTGTTTTATTAAAGAAACCGACTGTTCAGAGGCTCACAAAAGAAAATACTGATTCAAGTGATGAAGAAGAGCCTCCTGCAAAACATCCGAAAATTGCTGTGCTCCAAAATATGCAAATACAAAAGGTAACGTGTAATTAAATATTTTATTAAATCTCTAAACTTATTTATTAAAGAAGTCTAACATTTGGAAATATTTGGTATTTGAGGATTCCACTTTGTTCTACCTTTTGAAACTGTATGAAGATCAATTCCCACTATATTCTACCTTTTGAAATATGTATTGAAATAATTTATTCAGTTTGTTGTGTCTGAATGGCAAATCCTATGTCAGAAAAAAAAGAAAAATTAATTGTGTTGACTATAGTATAGGCAACTCAACTTACCTTTTTCAAAACTAAAAGTTCAATTTATAGAAAATTAAGAGTTATGCATAAATTAACTAATAAAAATGGCTCGAATGTTCCTGTGAGGCAGGTTAATTAAATATTAAATTGGCTCCGTTAGTTTCCTTTTTAAAAAACTATGAGTGCAATATCAGAGATTACACAATTATCTATTTAGAAAATTTTATTTAATGCACAGGTGTCAGAAAAGTGTAATAATTAAGCACTTCATGGTTATTGATTTTTTATACTTATTTGTTACAGAAGGAAATTGTAAAAAAACCTGTTAGACAAAAAGACTCTGACTCGAGTAGCGATGAAGAAGAAAATCAAACAAAGAAACCCTCATTGAAAGTACAAAAGGTAAGTTTTATATAAGTTATAAAAATAAATCCCCCCAGTTAATTATTATTTTAATTTTGTTATTATTTAAAATATTTAAACTCTTCCGGTAGATTGAAAAACAATATTTAATTGCAGAAGGAAAAATTAATAACTCTCCCGATTAATTATTATCTCTACTTTTTTTTATTATTATTTAAAATACTTAAAACAAATTACAGAAGGAAATTCCAAAAAAATCTGTTCAACAAAACTCTGACTCGAGTAGTGACGAAGATGAAAATCAAACAAAGAAATCCTCATTGAAAGTGCAAAAGGTAAGTTTCGTGTAAGTTATAAAAAATAAATCCCCCAGTTAATTAATATGTCTATTTTTTATTATCATTAAAAATATTTTAGCTCTTCTCATGGTTGATTGAAAAACAATATTTTTTTATTACAGAAGGAAACTCCAAAAAAACCTGTTCAACAAGACTCTGACTCAAGTAGTGATGAAGAACAAAATCAAACAAAAAAAATACAAAAGGTAAGGTCAATGTATGTAAAAGGAATCATAGTATAAAGCTCAGGCAATAGATGTCACCTTTTTTTTTTAATTGATATTTTCACTACATTTTGTTTTTAAGGTGGAATATAAATCAGTTTCCAAGAATGAATCGAGCAACGAAGATTCTGACAGCAGCGGTAATGTAAAAAAACAGAAAACACCTATAAGAAAATCTGTTAATACTGATGGAGAAGGCAAATCGCCGGCAGCTAAGAAGAAAGGAAAATTGCCAGATGAGCAAAAATTACTTACAGAAATGGAAAGTGATGAAGTCAATCAAAACCTAGAAAATTTCGCCGAAATGGAGAAATTGACGAAAGCTCCAAACAATGCAATAGATTTTTCCAATCTTATCATTGATAAAGACTTTTTCTTCTTAAGAGTCCCAAAAAAATTAGGAGTACACCCACTGAAAGGCTTGAAGATCGCCTTGGATAAATCAGAAAGCTTTAGTACAGGAAATAACAATTACAAAACCACAATCGGAAAGGATTTAAATGAATTGGTAATTTTAGCACGGTTTGGAGAGAAGTATGCATTACAAAAAGTCCCACTATCCGGTTGCATTACCATTAATGAAGACCATCCTGTGGAAATCTTGAACCATTCATTTGAAGCCGATGATGATGTACAGATAACAATACCTACAGAGAAACTTAAGGAAAGACATCCGTTATTCGGAGTAAATTATGTGGACAAAATCACTTTAGATAAAGACATAATGGCTAGATTGGACGGCATGATAGTAGATTTAGAAAAACAGTACAAGAAGAAAAAGAAACCGAAGCAAGAAGAAAATGAAGAAATCTTCAATATATTAAAGTCACATGTACCTAATAAAAAAGAAAAGAAGAACAGTATGATGGTTGATGATTCTAAAATTAAAGTAGAAAGTGAAGAAGTTTTCAATGCATTAAAATCTCCTGTTAAAATTAAGAAGGAGAAAAAGAAGCATGTTGAAAATGAAGAAATTTTAAATGTATTAAAGTCGCCCGAATCAAAAAAGAAAGATAGAAGAAAGAGTGTAATGATTGATGATTCTAGAGTTAACATGGATAATGAAAGCATTAATACATTACAAACGCCTGTAAAAGTTAAGAAGGAAAGGAGGAAGAGCGTCGTTGTTGTTGATGATGCCTTAATTAACATGGAAGTCGATATAAATTCTAGTCTAGGAAAAGAAAGTAAAAGTAATGCAAAATTAAATCGAAGTTTGGAAGAGGTCAATAAAAGTGAAATAAAGAAGAAAAAAAGAAAATCCAATATTGAGGCCCAAACAACTAATACAACAACAATACCAAACGATTTTATAGAATCGCCGAGTAAAACTAAAAAGAAGAAAAAGTCTGAAAATGATGTTATGAAAAGCCCAAAAATATCATCGCTGGAAACGAACACGGACGACACTGAACCCGAGTCCGAGAAGAAGAAGAAAAAGAAAAAAAGCAAAGAACATCATATAATCAACAGTACCATGATGAGTCCGAGCGTTGAACGCCCAAAATTCGGCCTTGAGGAAAGCCTAATTTCAGCGAGCCCTCTGGTGAAGAAAAAGCGGGAAAAAAAGAAGATAACCGGTTTGGTTTCAAATCACGTGGACATCACAATCGACGAGGTGGTGAGGGATGTATCATCGGAGAAGAATAAAAGCCGTGATCACAGTTTAGAAGAATCTGGGGCAAAGAAAATCAAGCTGAGTTAAGTAATAGAATGCGTCTGGAAAAAAACAAACTATTTTTACTTATATGACTAAGATGTATAGACAAGAGAAAAAGAAAAACAAACTTATTTTATTAAGAGACAAGTATATAAAAATAAAATCTACTTTAAGTTTTAATGAAATGGTGGAAATTTTTTAATTAAAATCTCGGTGATAATTTCCTATGGATTCTAACCGAAGGTAAATCATATTATTTTAAATTTAAAAACTGTGGAACTAAAGCAGTTGACTTTTTAAAAATCGACAGTTTTTATTTGCGAAAAATTATACAATATTAATTAGTGAATTACGTGAAGATGATTAATAATAATAATGTTAATTGTTATGTTCGTATGTTTATACTTCCTCGTGTGTAGATTTAATTACAACTGTTTCGTTTGTTTTTGTATATACATAGTTATAAGTGAAAAGTGTTGAAATTTTTTGTAATACGAAGTCAATTTATGTGCTACACGTATGGAAAATGAAATCTATTTTCTAGGTTAGTGTTTGTTATTATTAATCCACAACTTTGTTTAGATTTACAGGTACGAAATCAATTATTTAATTGTGTGATGAAGATGAAAAAAACAACTAAGAACTTTTTGCTTATCCTACACATGGTCAAACTTAATGATAAGGTAAATTAACATTAGAAATATTTAAAACTAAGATTTTCAATGTTAAATTACCCTATCTTTAGAAAACAACTTTTTTTTTAGTTTAAACTGCAAAACCAAGTAAAAAAGAATATTTTTAGTTGACAAGACTATTTTATTTAAAATACTATACTTTTGATTATTTAATTTCATCGAAATATTATATTAGAGTTATCCTTCAAAATGTTTCCCTTAACATAACTTTGCAAAAATTCAAATAATTTATGATTTCGCCTTCCATAGATTTTAAATATATTTCTTCAATAATATTCCAAAATGCGTTAAATAATTATCTTAAAATTTACAACAGTGCAAATTATATAACATTCCACCCACCCAGAGATAACGACCCTTAATCCTCCCCTAATCTGTACCATTATTCGAGTCAATTAGGATTTTATTGTAAGAATTTATTGACTGGCAGGTGTTTTCGGCGAAATGGACGTTTGCAAGGCTGTTAAATGACGCACCGAGAGGTATTAATAATCACTTAAGCAAATTACGGCCGTTGCATAATTATCAGAGTCTGTCTTGTCATTTCTGCTTACTCGAAATAAACAGCTCATTAATAATAACGTTTAAGTTACAGCATCAATTAACACATAGGTGTTTGTTAATAGGTGATTAATGTCAATATGCATCTCATTTATCTTAATCCGTGCTTATTTACAATAGCACCCTTTGGGATGTAGTTGAGAAGTTTTGGTCATTATGTACGGAGATGAAGGCTCACAACTTTTTGTTAATTGAAATATTTGAATTTCTGTTGTTACAGCTGAAATATACTCAAAAAATTTATCATGAACGAATCACCAAATTAGGTAATAAATTTTGGACCAATTTTTCTTGCATTAAATAGTGCACAAAATATATTTGACATTCAACTGTTTTTTTCTGTTTTTGGACAATAACTTTTGATTTTAGAAATCCTTTCAGCAATCTATACTAATGATTATGCTCATCCAGACACTGGAAAATTTTAAATTCGTTTTTCAATTCATTCCTCTTTCATTGCAGTAACATTAGGTCAAGATAAACCGAAAGAAAAAATGAAACAAATTCATTCAAATGTTTTCTCGAAAATAATTTTTAATTGAATGATCAAACTTTTGAAATTCTTTCAGCAATCTATTCTAATCTGTAAAAACATACTGATCATGTGAAAATCTAAAATTCGCTCTTCAATTGTGTTTTCTGTTTATTGCAACAACTTATAAACGATGCACTTTGTACAGGCGTAGTAAAAAGAACCATTGTACTTTAGAAAATCGAAACAAAAAAGGCAATTGATCCTGAAGGGTCAAAAACAGGACAACAGTTGAGGATTAATAAAAATTGTGTGGAAATAAGACCAAAGATTAAAAAGTTGGAATTAAATGTTCTTTTGTTTTTAAAGATGATTTTGCGTAAATTAAAAAATTTTTACGTTTGTGACAATTGTTTTTACATTTTTTTAATGCATGTTTGACGTTTAAACCCAATTATTTTTAAAACTTATGAATGAACTATTGAAACTTATTGTAAGATCATAAAGCGTAAATGATTTTGCGTAAATTTCCAAAATTTTACGTTTGTAGCAATTAGTTTTTACATTTTTTCCGGCATTAAAATTGCGCTAATTAAAAAATGCACGTTTGACATTTAAGCACAATTATTTTTGAATCTCACGTATGAACAATTGCAATTTATTATAGGATTTTAAAGCGTAAATGATTGTTAGTAAATTTTCCAAATTTATATTCGTAGCAATTGTTTTTAGATTTTTTCCGGCGATGAAATTGCGCTCATTTAAAAATGCACGTTTGACGTTTAAGCACAATTATTTTTGAATTTCACGAATGAACTATTGAAACTTATTACAGGATCATAAAACGAAAATGACTTTGAGTAAATTTCCAAATTTTTACGTTTGTGGCAATTGTTTTTACATTTTTTTCCGGCGAAGAAATTGCGCTAATTAAAAATTGACGTTTAAGCACAATTATTTTTGAACCTCACATATAAATAATTATAATTTATTATAGGATCATAAAGCGTAAATGATTTTGCGTAAATTTCCAAAATTTTCCGTTTGTGGCAATTGTTTCTACATTTTTTTCCGGCGAAGAAATTGCGCTAATTAAAAAATGCACTTTTGACGTTTTAGCACAATTTTTTTTGAATTTCACGAATAAACAATTGCAATTTATTATAAAATAATAAAACGTAAATGATTTTTAGTAAATTTCCAAAATTTTACGTTTGTGGCAATTGTTTCTACATTTTTTTCAGGCGAAGAAATTGCCCTAATTAAAAAATGCACGTTTGACGTTTAAGCTCAATTATTTTTATATCTCACCTATGAACGATTGCAATTTATTATAGGATTAAAAGCGTAAATGATTTTGCGCAAATTTCCAAAATTTTACGTTTGTGGCAATTGTTTTTATATTTTTTCCGGCATTAAAATTGCGCTAATTTAAAAAATGCACGTTTGACGTTTAAGCGCAATTATTTCTGAATCTCAGGTATGAACAATTGCAATTTATATAGGAACATAAAGCGTAAATGATTTTGAGTAAATTTCCAAAATTTTACGTTTGTGGCAATTGTTCTTACATTTTTTTCCAGCATTAAAATTGCGCTAATTCAAAAATGCACATTTGACGTTTAAGCACAATTATTTTTGAACCTCATCTATGAACAATTGCAATTTATTATAGGATCATAAAGCGTAAATGATTTTGAGTAAATTTCCAAAATTTCACGTTTGTGGCAATTGTTTTTACATTTTTTTCCGGCACTAAAATTGCGCTAATTAAGAAAATGCACGTTTGAACTATGAACTATTAAAACTTATTATAGAATCATAAAGCGTAAATGATTTTTAGTAAATTTTCCAAATTTTACCTTCGTAGCAATTGTTTTTACATTTTTTTCCGGCGAAGAAATTGCGCTCATTTAAAAATGCTCGGTTGACGTTTAAGCACAATTATTTTTGAACCTCACGTATGAATAATTCTAATTTATTATAGGATCATAAAGCGTAAATGATTTTACATAAATTGTCAAAATTTTACGAATGTGGTAATTGTTTTTACATTTTTTTTCCAGCATTAAAATAGCGCTAATTCAAAAATGCAGATTTGACGTTTAAGCCCAATTATTTTTGAATATCACTTATGTACAATTGCAAATTTATTATAGGATCATGAGGCGTAAATGATTTTGCGTAAATTTCCAAATTTTACGTTTGTGGCAATTGTTTCCACATTTTTTCCCGGCATTAAAATTGCGCTAATTCAAAAATGCACGTTTGGCGTTTAAGCACAATTATTTTTGAATATCATGTATGAACAATTGCAATTTATTATAGGATCATAAAGCGTAAATAATTTGTAGTAAATTTCCAAAATTTTACGTTCGTCGCAATTGTTTTTATATTATTTTTTCCGGCAAAGAAATTGCGCTAATTAAAAAATGCACGTTTGACGTTTAAGCACAATTATTTTTGAATCTCAAGTATAAACAATTGCAATTTATTATAGGATCATAATGCGTAAATGATTTTGAGTAAATTTCCAAAATTTTACGTTTGTGGCAATTGTTTTTACATTTTTTTCCAGCCCTAAAATTGCACTAATTAAAATAATGCATGTTTGACGTTTAAGCCCAATTATTTTTGAATCTCACGTACCAACAATTGCAGTTTATTATAGGATCATAAAGCGTAAATGATTTTTAGTAAATTTCCAAAATTTTACGTTTGTGGCAATTGTTTTTACATTTTTTTCCGGCGTTGAAATTGCGGTAATTAAAATATGCACGCTTGAGGTTTATGCACAATTATTTTAGAACCTCACGTATAAATAATTATAATTTATTATAGGATCATAAAGCGTAAATGATTTTGCGTAAATTTCCAAAATTTTACGTTTGTGGCAATTGTTTTTACATGTTTATCCAGCATTAAAATTACGCTAATTAAAAAAAATGCACGTTTGACGTTTAAGCACAATTATTTTTGAATCTGCCGTATGAACGATTGCAATTTATTATAGGATTATAAAGCGTAAATGATTTTGAGTAAATTACCAAAATTTTACGTTCGTGGCAATTGTTTTTACATTTTTTTTCCGGCGTTGAAAGGTTGCAAAAAAATAGTTGATATTGAGAAAAACAAAGAAAGTTGAAATGATGAAACAAATAGGTAATATTGAGGAAAGAAAAACAAAAGATCAATTGAATATTACCAAAAATAAAACAGTTTATATTAAGTATGCACAAACTTGCAAAAAAAAAACATTGAATTAAGCTGCGTTGAAGACTCCCGAATGGATCGAAACCGGTTCGTAGCTGTTTTTAACTGAAAAACAGTAAGTAAGTTTGTCTTTTGCTCATTGAAATCTGTAAATTACCATTGATTATTTGTTATTTGTCATCAGTTGTTATTCATAATAATTATCCTTTCAAAAAAGTAAAAGTTTATTTATTGCTTTACAAAAGTATAGCAATTTACATTTAAACTAATTCTAACTTAAACTAATGTAGATTTACCCTCTCAGGATTGAAGGACGCAATGGTAAGAAATCAAACTGCGATTTTTAAACTTTATTCCACCCTCACAATAATTACTTCCTTTAGGATGATTCCTCTTCCTTTTTGTTAACCTGCCAACAGCTACCACCGTTAGCTTCTTGAGCATGTCCGATCTTCACTTTTCTCCCTTCTGTCTTCTTACTTGTGGTAATGGATACGCCACCAGTAGCTACTCAATCCACCTCTAGTGTACCCTACATATCCGTTTTCTTCTTCTGGTACGCCCACGCATCGGTAGCTACTTACTCAGTCCACCTCCGATTTTGCGCATGATCGATTTACACTCTCTTCATGTTTCCTTATTAATATGAAAATTCGCGATGATATGCAATGAAATTTATATTTTTTTTTGAGGATGTTTTACTGGTTGGGGGGTGGGATAGTGGCCACCCACCCACCCTACATATACATGCAAATTCTCACCAGAACACTGTAGTTGTATTTTTGGAATCATCTTTCACAATTTTCTTATTTTCCTTGGAAATAAAACACTTCTATAGTATAAATAAGAATGTATATGTAGGGTGGGTGGGCGGCCTCTATCCTACCCTTCAACATGTAAAACATCCTTAAGAAAATGATATAAATTTTATTGTTATCATCACGAATTTTCATATTAATAAAAAATTCTTCGTCAGAAAGACCGAAGGTCGATAGCCCTTTATCTGTAAATAAACAAATATATATATTGTAGGTAAATATTATAGTTGTATAGATGTACATACAAGATAATAAAGATTGTTTACTACTAAAAAATTCTTAAAGAAAGTTACCTGAAATGAATTCGTATTTCAGATAACTTCTTTTTAAATTTTTTAGAGTGTTTCATTGGTTGGATGGTAGGATAGAGGCCACCCACCTACCCTACATAAACATGCAAATCCCCATCATTACACAGTAATTGCATTTTTTTTTTAAATCATCATTCACAATTTTCTTTTTATTTTTCTGTTATATAAAACCCTGTTTGA
The DNA here is from genome assembly GCA_963969525.1 of Ontholestes murinus. Lineage (NCBI taxonomy): Eukaryota > Metazoa > Arthropoda > Insecta > Coleoptera > Staphylinidae > Ontholestes > Ontholestes murinus. The sequence goes on from OZ018393.1 coordinate 13,176,453, forward strand.
ATAAATTGTATAAATAAAATCTACATATAGACTAGGGTGTAGATACTATCCCACCCTTCCACCAATAGAATACTATCAAACGCTTAACAATATTTTTATTTCACCATCAACTTTCTATTTAATTCTTTTTCCAAGTAACTTAAAAGATTTTCATTAATGTGAAAATTCGCGATGATATTTATATTCATTTTTCGAGGATGTTTTACTGGTTGGAGGGTGGGATAGTGGCAACCCACCCACCCTACATATACATGTCAACTGTTAACTTTGTTATCTGTCATTAGTTATCTATAAAAATTTCTTTTCTATCATTTGACAACTTCATCTCCTATTGATTAACCATTTATCATATGTCATTAGTTGTCTGTCTTGTGCAATCTATACATATTCTATCTGTCTTATGTCACATGTTATCAATTTCTTATATACCATTTGTTACCTATCATTTGCCAACATTATCTGTTATTGGTCAATGGTTATTCTTGGCATTTATGATCTGTAATATGTTATCTGTCCTATGCCATCTGTCATTAGTTATCTGTCAGCTGTTAACTGGCATTAGCTATCTGTCATCAATTATTTATTGTATTTTATATACCATCTGCTATCTGTCACTAGTAATCTGTCTTATGTCATCTCTTATCTGAGCCAATTTCTTATATATCTCTTATTGAGCTGTGAAAAAATTAAAAGTGAACAAAAAGGAATATAACTGTGTTTTAATTAAGTGATATCTCTTATTGGTTAATCGTTATTCTTGTCAGTTGTCATCTGTCATTAGTTATCTGTCTTATGCCAACTGTCATCTGCTATCTGTCATTAATTATCTGTCGTATGTAATCTGTTATCTGTGCCAATTTCTTATATATCACTTGTCACTTATCATTTGCTAACTTCATCTCTTATTAATCAATGGTTATTCTTATCATTTGTCATCTGTCATTATTTGTTTTATGCTACCTGTCATCTGTCAATAATTATCTGCTCTCAATTTCTTATCTGTCATCTGGTATTAATTATCTGTCAACTGTTAAGTGGCATTTGCTATCTGTTATCAATTATTTATCAAATTCAAAATCATCTGTTATCTGTCATTAGTTATGACATCTGTTATCTGTGCCAATTTCTTTCATTTATCACCTATCATTTGCCAACTCGAACACTTATTGGTCAATGGTTATTCTTGTCAGATAATGTCATTAGTTATTTGTTTTATGCCATCAGTCATCTGTCATTAGTAAGTTGTCATCTGCCATCTGTTAACTGGCATTTGCTATTTGTTAGCATTTACTTATCAAATATCACATATCATCTCTTATGTCTTTTATCTGTTTTATAGTGGCCACCCGCCCACCCTACATAAATATTTAACATTTAAGGTAAAACACAGATTAATGTTTTTATAACATCAACTCCAATAGTGTTTTTGTTATTAATATATCATAGGTGTAAGAATGGTTGAATTTTAAATGTATATGTAGGGTGGGTGGGCGGCCTCTATCCCACTCTTCAACCCATAAAACATCAGCACGATTTTTAATAAACGAAATCTACATTACAGGAGAATTTACATTGAATTTCTAATGTAAATATTCCTTCTTGTACAGTTTTCTCTTGCAAAACCATCACGTATGTCATAAAAATTGAAGGATAGGATAGTGGCCACCCACCCACCCTACATATACATTTAAATTTAAGGTAAAACCCTGATTAATGTTTTTTTTTTAACATCAACACCATTAATGGTTTGATTATTATGATATCATAGGTGTAGTCATGACTGATGGTTAAATGTATATGTAGGGTGGGTGGGTGGCCTCTAGCCCACCCTTCAACGAGTAAAACATCAGCACGAATTTTAATAAACGAAATCTACATTACAAGAGAATTTACATTGAATTTCTAATGCAAATATTCCTTCCTGTACAATTTTCTCTTGCAAAACTGTGATGTATGTCATAAAATTGAAAGGTGGGATAGTGGCCACCCACCCACCCTAAATATAGATTTGAATTTAAGGTAAAACAGTGATTAAAGCTCTTTTTAATCTCAACACTGATAGTAGCTTAATTAATATATTACCATAGGTGTAGTAATGATAGTAGTTTTAATGTATATGTAGGGTGGGTGGGCGGCATCTATCCCACCCTTCAACCAGTAAAACATCAGCACGAAACGAAATCTACATTACAAGAGAATTTACATTAAATTTCTAATGAAATTATTCCTTCTTCTACAATTTTCTCTTGCAAATCCTTCATGTATGTCATAGAAATTGAAGGGTGGGATAGTGGCCACCCACCCACCCTACATAAACATTTAAAATTTAAGATAAAACACGGATTAAAGTTCTTTTTAACCTCAACACTAAAAGTGGTTTAACTAATATATTACCATAGGTGTATTATTGACAAGTTTAAATGTATATGTAGGGTGGGTGGCCTCTATCCCACCCTCCAACCAGTAAAATATCAGCACGAGTTTTAATAAACGAAATCTACATTACAAGAGAATTTACATTGAAATTCTAATGCAAACATTCCTTCTTGTACTATTTTCTCTTGCAAAACCGTGATGTATGTCATGAAATTGAAAAGTGGGATAGTGGCCACCCACCCACCCTACATATACATTAAAATTTAAGGTAAAATATTGATTAAAGTTCTTTTTAACATCAACACTAATAGTAGATTAATTAATATATTAACATAGGTGTTGTAATGGCTGAAGTTTAAATGTATATGTAGGGTGGGTGGGTGGCCTCTATACCATCATTCAACCAATAAAACATCAGAACGAGTTTTAATGAACGAAATCTACATTACAAGAGAATTTACATTAAATTTCTAATGAAATTATTCCTTCTTCTACAATTTTCTCTTGCAAATCCTTCATGTATGTCATAGAAATTGAAGGGTGGGATAGTGGCCACCCACCCACCCTACATAAACATTTAAAATTTAAGGTAAAACACGGATTAAAGTTCTTTTTAACCTCAACACTAAAAGTGGTTTAACTAATATATTACCATAGGTGTAATATTGACAAGTTTAAATGTATATGTAGGGTGGGTGGGTGGCCTCTATCCCACCCTTCAACCAGTAAAACATCAGCACGAGTTTTAATCAACGAAATCTACATTACAAGAGAATTTACATTGAAATTCTAATGCAAACATTCCTTCTTGTACTATTTTCTCTTGCAAAACCGTGATGTATGTCATGAAATTGAAAAGTGGGATAGTGGCCACCCACCCACCCTACATATACATTTAAATTTAAGGTAAAATATTGATTAAAGTTCTTTTTAACATCAACACTAATAGTAGATTAATTAATATATTAACATAGGTGTTGTAATGGCTGAAGTTTAAATGTATATGTAGGGTGGGTGGGTGGCCTCTATACCATCCTTCAACCAATAAAACATCAGCACGAGTTTTAATGAACGAAATCTACATTACAAGAGAATTTACATTGAATTTCTAATGCAAATATTCCTTCCTGTACAATTTTCTCTTGCAAAACCGTGATGTATGTCATAGAAATTGAAGGATAGGATAGTGGCCACCCAACCACCCTACATATACATTTAAATTTAAGGTAAAACACAGATTAATGTTTTTTAACATCAACTCCAATAGTGTTTTTGTTATTAATATATCATAGGTGTAACCATGGTTGAATTTTAAATATATATGTAGGGTGGGTGGGTGGCTTCTACCCCACCCTCCAACCAGTAAAATATCAGCACGAGTTTTAATCAACGAAATGTACATTACAAAAGAATTTACATTAAATTTCTAATACAAATATTCCTTCTTGTACAATTTTCTCTTGCAAAACTGTCATGTATGTAATAGAAATTGAAGGATATGATAGTGGCCACCCACCCACCCTACATAAACATTTAAAATTTAAAGTAAAACGCTGATTAAAGTTATTTTTAACATCAACACTAATAGTAGCTTAATTAATATATTATCATAGGTGCAGTAATGATTGAAGTTTAAAAGTATATGTAGGGTGGGTGGGTGGCCTCTATCCTACCCTTCAACGAGTAAAATATCAGCACGAGTTTTAATAAACGAAATCTACATTACAAGAGAATTTACATTACTTTTCTAATGCAAATATTCCTTCTTGTACAGTTTTCTCTTGCAAAACCATCACGTATGTCATAGAAATTGAAAGATAGGATAGTGGCTACCCACCCACCCTACATATATATTTAAATTTAAGGTAAAACCCTGATTAATGTTTTTTTTTAATATCAACACCAACAATGGTTTGGTTATTATTATATTATAGGTGTAGTCATGACTGATGGTTAAATGTATATGTAGGGTGGGTGGGTGGCCTCTACCCCACCCTCCAACCAGTAAAACATCAGCACGATTTTTAATAAACAAAATCTACATTACAGGAGAATTTACTTTGAATTTCTAATGCAAATATTCCTTCTTGTACATTTTTTTCTTGCAAAACCGTCATGTATGTCTTAAAAATTGAAAGGTGGGATAGAGGCCACCCACCCACCCTACATATACATTTGAACTTAAGGTAAAACAGTGATTAAAGTTATTTTTAACAGCAATACTGTTAGTAGCTTAATTAATATATTATCATAGGTGTAGTAATGACTGAGTTTAAATGTATATGTAGGGTGGGTGGGTGGCCTCTATACTATCCTTCAACCAATAAAACATCAGCACGAGTTTTAATGAACGAAATCTACATTACAAGAGAATATGCATTGAATTTCTAATGCAAATATTCCTTCTTATTCATTTTTTTTGTAGTGTAAAATATTAATTTTCTAACTCTTAAGACATTGGAATTTGATTTATGTATATTTACGAAACCTGATTAATTAGAGCACCTATCACAGCGTGGTCCTGTTCCTTATATTTCTCAAGTTAAATGTATATAAACAATAGTTTCAACATTGAATGTCAACGCGTTTTTATTGCGTTAGAAAAAAAATTGGAGCTCCACTTTTAAATGAAGCCATTAAAGCAATAAAATAATCACCGGCTCCTGGTTATACAACAAAAGGCCGGTACGAAATAGGTGAGTCGGCGTTAAAGCGGTTTGCACATTGAGTCCGAGTTGGGAAACGTTGGAAAAGTAAGAGTGGATCAATTGCGCGTCGGTGCGTTTACTTTATTTACGTTATTGTTATTATTATTTTTTTGGGGCGCTGCGAACTTCGTCCTCGCTTAATTGCACTGAACCTGTTCAGGTGTATGATTGTGTGCGTATCGTCCTTGATCGCCATCCCCACCACCGCCGCCACACCACCAATGGTGAGGGCGCAGCGAAACCAAAAGTGACCACACCAATTTTTGGCAGAGTGGTACGCGGTCACGGAGAAGACGGTCGACTCGTGTGTTGGTTGATTGACTTTGATTGAGTTTGTGTTGGTGGTGATTTTTCTGAACGGTGGTGTTGAATTGTCCACGAGGATTTTCGATAAAAGTAAGTCGTTTTGTATTAAATGTTAAGAAATTATATATTAGTTTTTGTCATGTTTCAATTTGAAATTTGTTGCTTAAACAATGATTGCAAAAACTAATTTATTGCTGCTGATTGAATATTTCATAAATGTAATATATCCTTGCTGAAACTAAATTTAAAAACAAAATATTGTTTTTGATGAATTGATTCAATTTTAGAGTTAGAAACGTTTGTTAATCAATCATCTTTATTCTGACAATAATACAGTGGTTAACAATACAAAAATAAATGCTTTTATGTTCTGAAATATGTTTTCAGTTTCCTAGATTGCATTTAACATTTTTTTTAAGTATAGAAAAAAAGTTACAAAGTTTTACCAAAAGCGGTTTTAGTATTAGTAATAAAGACATAAGTTTAAGAGCTTCATTAAAAATTAATTAATTTTCGATGATAATGCGAATTTTTCTTCAAAAATACAGAAATTTTACCAAAAAAAAATCGTTTTGAGGTTTCTAAATTTTATTTAACATTTTTTTGGGGTTTAAGGTTTTAGATTGCATTTAACATTTTTTTTAATTTATAGCTTTTTAAAGTTTGAATAAAGTTTGCTTTTGAACAAAATATATTAAAGCTTTCTTGTTTACTTTGTGTACTTTTGTAAAATGCTTTAGAGTAACCATCTTGAATTATTTTATTTTGGCTTAAGAAATAGTTTATTTAAAGATTGAAACAAACACTTTTAGATTGTCGCCTTGATGACGATTAATTTTGATGATCTAATCAAACGCAAAACAATTTCCTTTCGACTGGCTCTAATGCTTTTAAATGGAATCCAGTATTTTTTTTCAATATTTTATCTGTTAACATAGACGTACAAATTAAGTTACAAAAGGGGGTACCAATAATAATTTTGGACCATTAAAACAACCAAAATTTTGAATCATTTTGAATCTAAAACAATTTTATCGTCCAAGATTAAATCAATCACAAATTTAATCATTTCGATTTTAACAATGAAGAAGTTCTTTATTTCCTATTAAGCACTTTAAAATCTATTATTATTATGAATGGAGGGATAAACATTAATACATTTTTGACGACATAGTAATTATACCACCTCCTCGTCCTTGTCTTTGTCTTCATGGCTATCGAGCGTAGGTCTTCTTTAATCATTCATTTGTGCTGCTTTTAGGCTTTGATTGTACAAAAAGATGAGATTAATTCGTGGAAAGTTATTTGGGGATGTTTGGATTTAAGAGTTATGTTCTGATTGCGATGGATGTAAAGGTGGTTTAGGATGTGGAGTGGAAAATTTTGTGGATAAATACGTAGGGGATCAACGATCAACGGACAATAAAATGTTAGATGGATTGTGGAGAGGATTGTTAGTAGGATGCCTGATCTCTGTAAAAATTCTAAAGGCTGCTCTTTTTAACCCACCCTCCAATCAGTAGAACATAATCGACGGTTTTAAAAGTTGTAAAACGTAAATAAATCTAACATTATTACAAAGTTTAATAGATTTCTTCAAACAAACTTTTCAAATAATTTTTGATGATGTTTTACTGATTGGAGGGTGGGATAGAGGCCACCCACCCACCCTACATATACATATAAACTTTAATTCCTTATCGTCTCGCGGTTTCCAATAAAATTAATTACAAAACTTTTTGAATAAAAATAAAATTAAAAAGGTAAAATTTTTGAGTGAGTAAATTAGTTAAAATTTGATACATGATGGGTGTGCATACTTTAAATCTAAATTAGATAAGATTAGCTATAGAAAGTCATTTATATTTAAACTTAAATTTTGATATAGTTTTATTTTTTATTACATAAAGGGTTTGATTGTTTTTATCAGCAAAATCATCAACGATTAGCAATTAAAGTTATGATGTATATGTAGGGTGGGTGGGTGGCCTCTATCGCACCCTCCGATCAGTAAAACATAAGCGAGGGTTTTAGTTAAAAGTTGTAAAATTGAAACAAACATAAAATAATTGCATTTTTAAATTGATGTTATTTTACAAATATTTCAAATAATTTTTGATAATGTTTTACTAATTGGAGGGTGGGATAGAGGCCACCCACCCACCCTACATATACACATAAATTTTAATTACTTATCGTCTCGCGGTTTCCAATAAAATTACTTACAAAACTTTTTGAATAAAAAGGAAATTAAAAAGGTAAATTTTTTGAGTAAGTAAATTAGTAAAAATTTGATGCATGATGGGTGAGAAGACTTTAAATTTAAATAAGATAAGATTAGCTATAGAAAGTCATTTATATTTAAATTTTGATTTTGTTTAATTTTTATTAATTAAAGGGTTTTATTGTTTTTATCAGCAAAATCATCAACGATTAGCAATTAAAGTTATCATATATATGTAGGGTGGGTGGGTGGCCTCTATCCACCCTCCAATCGGTAAAACATAAGCGAGGGTTTTAATTAAAAGTTGTAAAATAAATAAACACAAAATAATTGTAATTTTTTGAGATTTATTCATACAAATATTTCAAATAATTTTTGATGATGTTTTATTGATTGGAGAGTGGGATAGAGTACACCCACCAACCCTACTGAAGTCTAAATACTTTTGAAGTCTAAAGTTTATATAGTTTATAGTTCAGAATTTTTAGAATTGTTGGAACCTTCATGTTTATAATCGTGTGAATATTTGGAATGTTCTTGTAATCTTTACAATATTTAGAATTATTGAAAATGTTTAACAATTCTGAGGTTTTAGTAAATCCTTAAAATTTTCAAACTTTAGAATTGTTTAATATTCTTTCAACAAAGTTTAGATACTATTTAAGTATTAGCTTGTAATTTCTAAAATCTATATTATTATACAGAAGTTTTTAATACATATTTTTTATGTTAATTTAGATTTGCTTGTTTGTTTTTTTATACGCTTTAAAAAATTATTAATAATAATTTTAACAAAATTTTCGAATTTAGGATTTAATTAAACTGGCTGCAACTTTAAAATCCTTAAAATTTTATTAAAATTACTCTTTATAATCATTTAGAATAGTCAAATTTATGGAATCGTTAGAATTTTAACCATTAATGTTATCAATTTATAATAATTAGAATCGTGGAAATTTTTATAGAATTTTTAAAATTTTTGGATTCATAAAAACATATAAAATCTGTATAATTATGAGAATTTAATTTAAAAAAACGAGATTTTAGAATTTAAAAAAAATACTAAAAATTTTATAGTTTTTAGTGTTTAATAGTCTAATGAGTTTTTTATAGCTTAGAATTTTTGAAGCTCTAGAATAATAAATTTATTTTTACTATACTTTTTTAGTTTGGACACTTTCTTATATTTGAAATCCATATTATATACCTTTAAATAAAATAAAATAAACTTTGTTTATATCACACACAAGTGTGTGATATAAACAAAGTTTATTTTATTTTATTTAAAGTTATAAAATATGTATCACAAAGTGAAAGCCTCTACAATCACATATTATATACAGCTGTATAAAAATATTTCTCAATTTTAAAGTCCTTTTATAAATATTTCGAATACGCTAAGAATAGACAGAATTTATAGACTATGAATATTTAGAATCTTCAAAAACTTTTTGAATCTATGGAATCTTTCGAATATAATGAATTTTCAAATTCTTAAAAATCTATCGAATTTTTATAATATTTAGAATCTTTAGCACCATTAGGATATATACCTTAAGTATTTAAAATCTTTGGAACTATTAGAATCTTTAGAATCTTCATAACTATTAGAATCTTTAAAAGCTATAGGACCTTTAGAATTTTTAGAATGTTTAGAATCGTAAAGTACTTCTGAACCGTTATCTTTAGAATCGTGTAAATCTTTAGAATATTAGTATTTTGAATCTTTAAAATTTTGTAGAATCTTGAAAAATATATTTGTAGAATTCTTAAATTCTGGGCGCTATGGATTCTTTATAATATTATATTATATATATTTTAAAACTTTAGTCCATTTATAAATACTTCGACTTAATACTTTTAGAATTTCATCTTGTTGGTTTTGCATTTTCAGAATTTTGGACAGTTTTAGAATAGTCAGAATATTAAGACTATCAGTATTTAGAATATTTATAATCTTTGTAAATCTTTTGAATCTTACAAATATTTTGAATTTTTTAATTTTTGAAAATCTATAGAATCTTCAAATTTAGAATTTTTATATTTAGAATTTTTAGAAACATTAAAATCTTTAGAACAATTAGAATCTTAAGAATCCTTAAAATCGTTAGAATCTTTAGAAATTTTAGAATCGTTAGAACCATTAGAATCTTTAGAATCTTTGGAATCTTTAGAATCTTCAGAATAATAATAATAATAATTCATTTAAAATGTTTCAAATTATTATTTAGAATCTTTATAATCTTAAGAGTTTTTAAAATCTTGAAAATTAAATCTGCAGAATGCTGATGCTATGGATTCTTTATTTTATTATATTATATATTATTTATATTATATTTAAAAAAAATTTGAAGTCTCTTCATAGATATTAGAGTTTCATTTTGTTTGTTTGTTTTAGTGAGTAAATTAGTAAAAATTTGATGCAGGATGGGTGAGCATACATTAAATGTAAATTAGATAAGATTAGCTATAGAACGTCATTTGCATTTAAACTTAAATTTTGATTTTGTTTTATTTTTTATTACATAAAGGGTTTGATTGTTTTTAGCAGCAAAATCATCAACGATTGCAATTAAAGTTATCATGTATATGTAGGGTGGGTGGGTGGCCACTATCCCACCCTACAATCAGTAAAAGATAAGCGAGGGTTTTAGTTAAAAGTTGTAAAATTGAAACAAACACAAAATAATTGCATTTTTAAATTAATGTTTTCATACAAATATTTCAAATAATTTTTGATGATGTTTTACTGATGGGAGGGTGGAATAGAGGCCACCCACCCACCCTACATATACATATAAACTCTAATTCCTTATCGTCTCACGGTTTCCAATAAAATTACTTACAAAGCTTTTTGAATGAAAAAGAAATTAAAAAGGTAAAATTTTTGAGTGAGTAAATTAGTAAACATTTGATGCATGATGGGTGGGCAGACTTTAAATTTAAATTAGATAAGATTAGCTATAGAAAGTCATTTATATTTAAAGTTAAAATTTGATTTTGTTTTATTTTTTATTACATAAAGGGTTTGATTGTTTTTAGCATCAAAATCATCAACAATTAGCAATTAAAGTTATTATGTATATGTAGGGTGGGTGGGTGGCCTCTATCCCACCCTCAAATCAGTAAAACATAAGCGAGGGTTTTAGTTAAAAGTTATAAAATATAAACAAACACAAAATAATTGCATTTTTAAATTTATGTTATTATACAAATATTTCAAATAATTTTTGATGATGTTTTACTGATTGAAGGGTGGGATCGAGGCCACCCACCCACCCTACATATACATATAAATGTCAATTACTGATCGTCTCGCTGTTTCCAATAAAATTAATTACAAAACTTTTTGAATAAAAATAAAATTAAAAAGGTAAAATTTTTGAGTGAGTAAATTAGTAAAAATTTGATCCATGATGGGTGGGCAGACTTTAAATCTAAATTAGAGAAGATTAGCTGTAGAAAGTCATTTATATTTAAACGTACATTGTGATTTTGTTTATTTCTTATTACATAAAGGGTTTTATTGTTTTTAGCAGCAAAATCATCAACGATTAGCAATTGAAGTTATCGTGTATATGTAGGGTGGGTGGGTGGCCTCTATCCACCCTCCAATCAGTAAAACATAAGCGAGGGTTTTAATTAAAAGTTGTAAAATAAATAAACACAAAATATTTGCCATTTTTAGAGCTTTATTCATACAAATTTTTCATATAATTTTTGATGATGTTTTTGGTATAGTTTTTTTTTTTAATTTAAACTATTAGCCATTTTATAGCGAATATATTCCTTTAATCGTATACATCCATTAAAATGGAAACAAACAACCGTTGCGAGACACAAAAAACAAAAAAGTAGTAACAAACAGGTTATAAATCAGGATCGAAACCTTTTTGCAAAAATACCAGTCTCGTGCGTCATTCGGTGCTCAAAAAAGGAACAACCAATTTCTGAAGACCGAAGTAAATTAATACCGTGTACTCCTTATTAACCAAAAAATATATAATAGTTTTGCGAATTAATTATTTATTTATGTTAATTGCGGCAATCGAGAGTTCACCTTTCAGCGTTTTTTGCACATCCCAAGGAGAATTAAAAAACGTCTATTAACCGCCAGAAATTGTATGGTTGATCATTCGCCATTAGGATGCAATTAGAGTGACGAAAGCGATCCTTTAAAGCAGTGGCTCCCAAACTCTTTTGACTTCACACTTAAAACTACGCTACCATTTTGATTGCCTATAACTTTGCCCAAAGAAAAGATAAGTAAGTTTGGTTTTCATAAAAAGTTTATTTGGTCTTTATATTTTTTCTCCGTTATGATTAGAAAATTGTATCGGCTAAATGGTGACCGCGATTCACTATGCAACTTTCGGTTCTACATTTTTCATGACATCCTTCAACATATCGGGCTGAATTTCTTCAATTTCGTGACGGATATTGTCTTTAAGATGTTGAATCGCTTTGGTATTATTCACATAAACTTTTGATTATAAAAAATCCCATAAAAAAGTCTGCTGCTGTTAAATCTGGCTGGCTATACTAAATTAGTCTTCGTGGAAAAACGTCATTCAATAATTGAATTGTTGAACGAGCTGTATGTGCTGTGGCCCCATCTTGCTGAAACCACATGTCCTCTAGTCCTTGCTCTTCCATTTCAGGCACAAGAACATTTCGAATCATGTCTTGGTACCGTTCAGCATTAACAGTAACTCCAACACCTTGGTCATTTAAAAAAAAATAGGGACCAATGATGTTTCCAGCATGAATACCGCACCATACAGTTGTTTTTAGTGGATGCAATGATGTTTCATGAATGAATTGAGGATTGTGTGTTCCTCAAAACCGACTGTTGTGTTTATTGACGTGGCCACTGAGAAGAAAATGGGTTTCATCGCTCATTATCAATTTAGACGAAAAATCTTCAATTTCACCAGACAGTCTTAGGATTGCATTACTGTACTCAACTCGTAGATCATGATCTCTCGGTAGCAATTGTTGGGCTAATTGAATTGTGTACAAATCAGTTTTCAAAATTCGCCTTAAACTGCTTGCTGAAATGTGTAACTGGGAACCACGTCTACGAATTGATGTTTCTGGAGACTCTGCAACACTATCGCGCACCAGAGCCACATTTTCAGCGTTGCGAGACGTCCGTTGTCTTCAAGAACGAGGCCTGTATGCTGTCGTACCGTACTGTCGAAAATTCGCATGTAAACGATAAATTGTGGTTTTGTGAGGCACTGAACGATTAGGATATTTTTGACGCAATTTCCGCTGAGTGTCAATAATAGAACGATTATTTTCAATAAATATTGTCACTATTTCTGCTCGTTCTTGTGGCGTATATTTATCCATAATAAAATTTGGACGTCTACACAACACAATGGTTAAAGCGAAGCTAAGCTAAACGTCACAGAACCAAGATGGCGCGCAATCAAAATGGTAGCCCCACCTTTTATTATCATATCGAAGTGTTTTAAGGTACAATTTCAACATTTTAAGTGTTGTGTAATTACCTATTAATAATATATATCTATTTGTGCTGACTTATTTATTATTATCAAAGATTGTGGACGTAAACAGTTAAGCGTAAGTGAGATTACATATAATTTTAATAAATATCTACGAAACGGTAAATCATATGTTTATGCACGTTAAACGAACACAGTTTTTCTACATAAATTATGATAAATTTAGGCTCATTACTTATGTATTCTATTTTTTTTTTTTCATAAACCGTGGATAACTTTAAATTGAATGAAGAGTTAAATAGATATCTAAAACATGGATGATTACTATTCATACCATATAAAGATGTTAAGATACTAAATTATTTGTTTTTGGATATTTATTCAAATCCTTATTTTAAATACCGCTTTAATATTATTTATACCATCGTTTCGGCTTTATTGTTTGTGCCAAGAAACAAAATACTAATCATTGGGTTGAGTCTTAAGTGATTTCGGTTTTTACTATTCACTTTTATAGTAAGAAATAATTTTATTCAGTTATGTATTGACCATTTTTTTCGATGACCTTTTACCATCTTTCGAGTATCATCATGATGCCAGTCTTAAAGAACTTTTGGCTTTTCTCAGCAAAAAAATGAAAGCAAGTGCGATTTGACGCCATTGTCTGAATTGAATTGTTTAAAATTCAAAGAGTTTTGGAAGGAACGAAACAAATAGTAGTCGGACAGCGCAAGGTTTGATGAGTGTGGTGGATGGTCTATCAAATCCCATCCGAGCTCCAGCTACTTCTTGTGGCTCACTAAATTTATATATGACCTCACAACCCAACAACCTTACAATTCTGGCCTCTTTTCATTGATGATTTCTTAAAATTTATCCAATTGGAGCCAATACACAGCTGTATTAATGGTTTGGATCTGTGGTAGCAGCTCAAATTACACGACATCTTTGTAATCCCACCAAATTGAGAGTATAACCTTCGTTTGATGGATATTTGCTTTCGGAGTGCTTGCAGCCTGTTCACCATGATTATCATCACACGATGTTGTCGTAAACTATCAATTTCTCATCACCAGTGATGATACGTTTCAGAAATGGATAATTTTCTTTGTTTTTCAAGGCGTTTATGCGATTTGTTAGATGAATTTCGTTTAGTTCATTTGGAATCCAAATATTGAGTTTACTAACATATCCCATCATGTGCAAATATATTGTAGTTGACAGCTAGAAGTTAATATTTGATAACATTTAAAAGCTGACATTAATTATGGACTTACAGTCAATTTGGCAACAGCTGACAATTACCAATTGATATTTGATCTTTAATTGTTGACATTTGATAGCAATTAATAGTCAATAATTGATGGTTAATATTTGACATTTGGTATTCGACAAATGATAATTAATATATGACAGTTAACAAATTATAGTTGACTTAACAATTGACATTTGGGCTGACAGTTGACATTGAATTGTTAATATCATAAATGATAGTTAAAAGCTGTTAGTCGATAATTGATATTTGAAAGTTAACATTCATTATTGACAACTGACAGTCGACAATTGGCTACCAACAGTTGATAAATGTGATTTCATTGTTGATAGTTGACAGCTGAAAATTTACAATTCGCATTCAAACGTTGACTTAATATTTATAATTGATATAATTGAAATTTATTGTTAACAACTTCCAACTAATATTTAATAGTCGACATTTAATTGTTGACAATTGATAGCTAACAACTGAGAGTCGAATATTGTCTGTTAATATTTTATAGTGTTCATTTAATTATTTTAACATTTGATAGTTGATAGCTGACTGATTTGTTAATAATTAACAATTGAAAAATGGCATTTAATTGTTAACAATTGACAATTGGCAGCTAACAGTTGTATATTGGACGTTAAAATTTGACACTTGGCATTTTATTATTAACGTTTGATAGAGGATATCTAACAGTTGTTAATTGACAAGTAACATTTAAAAATTAGCATTTAATTGTTGAAATTTGATAATTAGCGCCTGATAATTTGCATTTAACAAATGTCATTTGACAGTTTGAATTTAATTATTGACAATTGACAGTTGATATTAGTTGTCTATTGAGAATTGACATTTATTTGTTAATAATCAATAGTTCTACATTTGACATTTGGTATTTAACAGTTGATTGATTTGTTATTAACATTTAGCATTTAATAATTACCATTTAGTGGTTGACAATTGAGAGTTAATAGCTGACAGTCGACCATTGACAATTAAAGCTGTTAATCGATAATTGAAGTTTAAAAATTGACATTAATAGTTAAAAATTGGCAGTTGACAATTAATACTCAACAATTGACATTTAATTGTTGACAGTTGACAGCTGGAAGTTAATATTGATAGTACGTATTTGAAACTTGATTTCTAATTGTTGACTTACAATCAATTTGACAGTTAAAATTTATTTGTTGATTACTGACAGTTGTGCTGACAATTGACAATTGGTATTTGATAATTGACTCTTATTTGTTGACAATTAATAGCAGTTAATAGTCAAAAATTGATTTTTAATATTTGATATAGTTTATTTAAGAATTGACAATTAAACTGACAATTGACATTTAATTGTTACCAATTGATATTTAAAAAAATAATAATTAGCGCATGATAATTGGCATTTGACAAATGTCATTTGACAGTTTTAATTATTTAATTATTAACAATTGACAGTTAATAACTGATAAGTGGTAATTGCTAGTTGGAAACTATTAGTTGTCTATTGAGAATTGACATTAATATTTGACATTTATTTGGTAATAATCAATAGTTTTACATTTGACATTTGGTATTTAACATTTGATAATTGATAACTGACTGACGACCATTTAGTGGTTGACAGTTGAGAGTTAATAACTGACAGTCAACAATTGACAATTAAAGCTGTTAATCAACAATTGAAGTTTAAAAAGTTAACATTAATAGTTGAAATTTGACAGTTAACAATTTGATATTAATACTCAACAATTGACATTTAATTGTTGACAGTTGACAGCTGGAAGTTAATATTGATAATACGTATTTGAAACTTGATTTCTAATTGTTGACTTACAATCAATTTGACAGTTAAAATTTATTTGTTGATTACTGACAGTTATGCTGACAATTGACAATTGACTTTTAATTGTTGACAGTTAATAGCAATTAATAGTCAATATTTGATATTAATTAACAAATTATAGTTTATTTAACAATTGACAATTAGACTGACAGTTGACATTTAATTGTTACCAATTGATATGAAACTTTATAACTGATAATTGACATTTATTTGTTAATAATCAATACATTTGGTATTTAACAGTTGATAATTGATATCTGACTGACTACCATTTAGTGGTTGATAGTTGTGAGTTAATAGCTGATAGTCGACAATTGACAATTAAAGCTGTTAATCGATAATTGAAGTTCAAAAGTTGACATTAATAGTTAAAAATTGACAGTTAACAATTTGATATTAATACTCAACAATTGACATTTAATTGTTGACAATTGACAGATGGAAGTTAATATTGATAGTACGTATTTGAAACTTGATTGACAATTGGTATTTAACAGTTGATAATTGATAACTGACTGATTTGTTATTGACATTTAGTTGTTGTCAGTTGAAAGTTCATAGCTGACAGTCGACATTTAACAATTAACAAGTGAGCATTGGCATTTGACAATTGACATGTAATTGTTGATAATTGCCGTCAGTCGCCAAGTGATGATTATTATTTAAGAATTTAAATTTTATTTGTTATAGTTGACAGCTGACAATTAACAATTTACAATTGACAATTGAGATTTCAAATTTGATAAGAATTGTAAATTGACAGTCGACAATTGGGTACTAAAAGTTAAGAATTGACAGTTAATTATTAACAGTTGACAGCAAGAAGCTAATAATAGATACATCAAATTTAAACTTTGACATTAATTAACTTATAATGAAAAAAAACACGATCGTTTTGAGTTTAGCTTTATTTTTTAGAGACTACTACAATTGTTTCACCACACAATGACTTCATCAGGCTGATAAATTTTTCACTGTGTGGTGAAACAATTGTAGCAGTATCTTCAAAATACAGTTAAACTCATTAATTGTCGACTAACAGTCAATTTGACAATTGACATTTATTTGTTGACAATTGACAGTTAACAGTTGACAATTGATATTTAAAAGTTGCCTACAATATTTGACAGTTGATAACAGCTAATAGTTAATAATTGACTGTTAATATTTGACATTTGGTATTTAATTTTTAACAGTTGATAGTCAATATCTAGTAGTCAACAAATTTGTGTTGATTGAATTGTCATTTGGGCTTACAGTTGACATTTAATTGTTGACAATTGAGAGTTGAAAGCTGTTAGTCGATAATTGAGAGTTAACAATCATTATTATCAACTGACAGTCGACAATTAGCTATAAACAGTTGATAA
Source organism: Ontholestes murinus (assembly GCA_963969525.1). Lineage (NCBI taxonomy): Eukaryota > Metazoa > Arthropoda > Insecta > Coleoptera > Staphylinidae > Ontholestes > Ontholestes murinus. The sequence goes on from OZ018393.1 coordinate 13,194,015, forward strand.
CTGACATTTTTGTTTATAATAATAATAATCTTTATTGTCCAACAGATATACCATAAAAGGACAAATAACAAAAATGTATAGAATTCTAAAACTAAAAATTGTCAAATTAATAAGTAAATACAATTTATAATACGCTTTGAAAACAAAAAACAAAGAAAATTATTCCCATTATAGTTTTATAGTTTATAGTTGACAGCTGGAAATTTAGAAAATTTAAAAATCACTTTTAAAAGTTTGATATATAATTGTTGATAGTTGATAGTCGATTATTGACTATGAATATTTGGTATATTAATACATTGATGTAATCGCCAAAATTGGATAATTGATAATAGTTGATATTTAGTTGTTGGCATTTGATTGCTAACAACTGACATATTTAATTGTTCACTGTTGATGATTAGTAACTGTTTGTAGATAAATGACAATTAAAATTTGACAATTTACATTTGACACTTAGCATTTAATTGTTGACAGTTGAGAGCTGTTAGTTAACCATTAACTTTTGACAGTTGACATTTAATTATTGATAATTAATAAATAAAAACTTTTGGTCAAAAATTGACAATGGAAATTTAATAGTGTACATTTATATTTTGACAATTGATAGTTAACAACTGATAGTTGAATATTGAACGTTAATATTTGACACTTTTCATGTCATTGATAACATTTGATAGTTGATAGCTGACAGTTGATAATTCACAATTAACATTTAATAATAATAAGCATTTAATTGTTGAAATTTGATAATTAACGCTTTTGAAAAAAAAATTGATAATTGACTTCTACTTCGTTATACTTATTGGAGTATAAAATGAAAACACTTGGTGACTTTGTATAACTACAAAGTGACCAAGTATTTCCAATTTTTCTTTAATCTGTTTCTAAACGAAGTCTATTCCCGAATTACTATTCTCAAATTTGACTTTTGACCTTTCGCACCACGTTACGAAATTCCACAACGTTAAGTACTAAATAAATGTTTTTTTTTTGATCGTAACATCAAATTTATTTGGAGAGACGCGCACGGTCCTAACTTATGCAAATCGGAAATTCATTCACCACGGCGAAGACAGCCTTGTAGTTGGAAAGTTTAATGACACACCGCCGTATATTATGGTATTTTGAAAGAATAATAATACAACGAATTTTTTTTTTGAACTTTCGTAACGGTTTCGTCAAAAACATAAATAAATAAATCTGGATGTACACCGATCCAGTTTGAATTAAAGACCGTGAATATTTTGTAATGTGTTTGTTTTCACATCGCTTAACACCTACGGTTTGTACACAGGTGTGTAAATAGATACATTTTGTAATATAGAGTAAATATGTTTAAGTAAATGAATTTTGTTTAAATATTAGATGTTTCACCACGGGTTAAGTGAAAATTTAATTCATCGTATTCGATGTTTGTTCCTCGGGTTGTATTGACGTCTATGGAACATGATTTTATCAATGAACGAAAAGGTGTAGTAAAAAGGGAACCATTATTTTTGCATGAAATTGAAGGCTTTAATTACCATAGTTAGAATGATCCGATTTAGGTCAAATGCGCGTCGTTTTGTTCGATAACTTGTTGCAATTTTGAAGGTAATTTCATTATGCCTCTGTCATAGAAGCCATCGTCCCTATTTGCAAAATATTGAGAGAGTCGATTTTCACAAGCCGGTCTTGAAGCGAATTTTTCACCAGCAAAATTGTACGTCATGGGTAGGAATAGATGGTAGATCACGACTATAAAGTGGGTATATAAGAACCTCCAAATCAAATTCCTGGAGCTTCTAGTAATAGAGTCACTATCGATGTGGGCGGCCACAAATCCTCTCCTAGTGGCCAAAGCTGAACGCATCTTCGTGATTGCTTTCTTCAGACGGTCAAATTGTAAACAGTACAGTTCCGAATTAAGAGTTTCGACGGTCGAAATGCAAAACTTCGCGCATTCGATTCAGGTTTTCGTCGAGAACCGGGTTCGTGGGCGATCTGCTCACGATCCTTAGTGAACGCCGTATGCCATCTCCCGGACTTTGACCTTGAAATGCAATCCTTAAAGGTCTTAAAGTATTTGGAATGTTTCGGTTGCATTCTTTTTTTTTTCCAAACCGCACACAAAACTTGATTGCTTATCGCTGTTCAAGGGGGCGTTCCATCTCGACGTGTTACAAAGTCGAAAAACACATTTCGCGCGAATACAAGACTTTCCACTCAGACTATCCGAAGCGAACAAGATATTTTATAGATTTTCGGAAGTTTAGGGTTTTTATTTTAAACATGTTTGCACTACTATAGAGTTTTCTAACGATTTTTAAGAGTCTTGGAATGTTCTAGTTTTTTAGGTCTTTAAATACATACTTTTTGTATTTTGAGTTTAAAACTTTAAAACTTTTTTAATCTTATGATTTTCTTAGAGGGAGAGAAAACATCTTTATTATTAGAAGTAAATATTTTTACAATTTTGTGTGAAGTGAAGTGTACAGACTTGATATTTCTTCTAATCAGCGGTCTTTCAGCCGATATTATTAGATTATGAAGATTTTCAGACATTTTTAAAAATGTCTAAAAGTTTTAAGAATTTGTGTGTTTTTTTTTAATTTGCAAAAATTTATTGAGTCATACAACTCTAAGATAATTAAAATATCTCTTTTTTAAAATTTTATAGTAGTTAGTGAAAATATTTTAATTTTTAAAAAATTGTAAACATTAGCAGATATTTTTAAAGATTCTAAAAATCTTTAAAAGCCTTTATTTATTTTTTAAGATTTTTAGTTCAATTGATTTTAAATAATAAATTTTTTTTATGATTGTAAAGATTTTTTAAAGTTTGAAAGGAATCCAAAACAGCTTTTCGACTTCTTTCGATTATTAAAAAAAAAACAAATTAAAGCCTTCAAGATTTTTAACGTTTTTTAACACATTGGCTGCCAACAAGTTTTTTTTTTGTAAAATGTAAAAAAAAAGTTTTATTTGTTTTTAAGTTTTATTTTATAAAATGGTCTGAAGAAAGCAATGTGCTTATTTAATTCATTTTGATGCGTTTTTTAGACGAAATTACAGGTTTTTTATGTGTCAGTCACATGTGACTGACTTGAAAGCTCCAATGGCAAAAAAATATGCGTTTCGCCCCGTCAGGCAATGTGTCAGTCACGTGTCTCACTTTTTCACAAACATTGTCTCCAACAAATAAACGATTGCTATATTTTTATGTATTGTATATATTACATTGCTACTTTTGAAGTTTCTTTTGTATTTGAGTTAACAAATATACCGATTTATTATTATTATGATTAAATATACGGGTTTTATTTCAATATAGTACATTTTTTGTAGGAATACTTCATTGTCAGTGCGGTCAACGTGTTAAAACCTTTTAAAGATGCAAACGATTTTTAGGATGATGAACATTTTTAAGATATTTAGAGTTTTTAAAATCATCCGCATTTAATCGCGCTAAAAGCTTGTGGATATTAGAATTTTAAAGACTTCAAGAATTTTTTTTAATGATTCAATGAAGATTGGACTAATTTTCTGTCTTTTATTTTTTTGCTCTTTCTCGAAATATTATGCAAATTTTGTTGTTGTAAAAGGAAATTTTGCCAAATAAATTATCATTAATAATAATGATTAAAATAGGATTCTTAAGAGAGAGACAAACAACTTTATTTATTATCTGATACATTAGGTGTTTACAATAATAATCGTAATTTATTTTCTCTACGGCTATAGACCCATGGTCTTTAATGACTTTTTAAAATTCCAGAGATTTTCAGGTTCGAATAATCTTATTGTAGGCTTTAAATTTTCCAGATTCATTGGATTTCTGATGAAAAAAAAAAAATAGATTTTCACAGTTTTGGCATTTGTTGTTTCTCATTTTATTGGATTTTTTTAATAAGTATTAAAAGATTTTATTTAAGATTTGCACTATAATATTGTACGAATTTAAGTCTTGGAATGTTCAAGATTTATAGGTTTTTAAATATTTTATGAATTTCGAACGACTTTGATGATTTTAAATAAATAATTCAAAATTTTGCGATTCTTAAGGTTTTTTCAGATTATATAGGTAAAGATGTTTAGCAATTTTTTATAGGCAATTTTGAAAATTGATTTTTTAAGATACTTGGAATATTTAAAATATGAACAAATTATCCTGATTATTTTAGTAGGTTCTTTTTTTTAAATATTTACAATATCAACAATTTATAATATTTTAAACATTTTCAAGAGTTTACATAAATGTAATATTAGTTGTTAAAGCTCCGAGTATAGATGCATGAAATTTTTTAATGCATTACCTAAATCACTGAAAGAGGAAAATGGTGTAAAAATATTTAAAAAATCAATGAAACTCTACTCTCTGTAGAACCGTATAATTTGGAAGAATTTTTTATGTTCAAAATTGAATGAATTGTACTTATTTGGATATATTTTTGTTCCTGTATGTATATATTTTAATTTGTCGCCACTTTCTATACTATGTATATTTATTTGTATTTATAGAAATAAAGATGATTATTTATTTATTTATTTTTAGATTTTTGAAGATTCGGACTTGAAATTTGAGTTTATTTCTAATTTTTAAAAAGTTTGAAAATTTAATGATTTCGACTTTCCATAATTTTAAAATTTGTTACATCTTCTGGTTTTTACGTTTGTAAATGCTTTGAAATAGCTTTTTAAAAGATATTCACAATTTTCAGGAATTTTTAAAAAAGAAGAAATTGTAAGGATTTATTTATTTATTTATTTCAACTGTTGACACCTTTTTTACAAAACATTACACAATACAATAATAAAGATAAAGATATAAACTAAATGACAATTAGTACAAGTAAAAAACAATATTATAAATACAAAAAACAATTAATTAAACTTACTAAATATACTACAAAAAAAATTAACCTCAATAAATTATCTACAATAAAATAATCAATGGAATTCTCCCTAATACATTTTTAAATGAATAATATGAATTAACAAATAAATAAAAATTTTCATTATAATTGAGTTTGTTAGCATACCTCATGCATCGCAATAAAGGACTATAATACATATAATTTGTAGAAACTACAATCTAAAAAGTGGTTTTTGTCTGGATAATCTATTACTTTGAGGAACATGAAAATGTATTGATTGAAGCAGATCAGTGGAGATATGCCCAGAAACAATTCTGTGTAACAAACAAAGATCCAATTTGATTCTACGGATCTCAAGCGAAACAAAATTCAGGTACTTGCAGACCATTTCATAATTATCAAATGGTAAATTCATTTTGAAAGAAATGTAAAAACAAATTTTTTTCTGGACAGATTCTATCTTAATTGCGTACTTTTTATAATGTTGTGACCAAATTTGTGAACAATATTCTAAATTAGATCTAATTAATCCGCAATAAATTGTCTTTAATGTATCACAGTTAAAATGTTTGCATGTTTCAATAAAAACCCCAATAATCGAAATGCTTTATTACACACTTGAAAAATATGAGATGAAAAAGATAAATTTGAATCCAATAAAATGCCCAAATCCCTTATAACCGATACACTTTCAAGGTTGATATCATTAATGTTATATGTGAAGTCAATAGTTATAGCCTTTTTACTAAAAGTTATAGATTTACATTTTTTAATATTTAAAAACAAATTATTCCTGACACACCAACTGAATAGATTATCTATATAAAATTGTAGATCGAAACAATTAGAAATATCATCAATACAATGATATACTTGCAAATCATCTGCAAAAAGTAAACAATTCGAATATATAAAGCAATTACAAATATCATCAATAAAAATAAGAAATAAAATAGGTCCGATATGGGAGCCTTGAGGTACACCTGACGTTACCTGAAATGGATTAGATGTAAAATTATTAATCTTAACAATTTGTCGACGTTCTTCTAAAAAACTGTTAATCCACCTCACAGTTAAATCGTGAAATCCATAGGAATATAACTATGAAATCAATATAGAGTGCTGAACCCTGTCAAACGCCTTCGCAAAATCGGTGTAAATGGCATCAACTTGTACATGTTTTTGGAAAGAATTATTAAGAAAATCTTGAAATTCCAATAAGTTGGTTGTAGTAGATTTACCCTTCACAAACTCATGTTGTTGAGTGTTGAATAAATGTTTGGACGTATGGATTATTTGTCTAGTTACCAAATCGTCAAACAAATTGGGGATTGTTGATTATATGGCAACCCCGCGATAGTTTTCAACACATTTTCTATCCCCAGTTTTAAAAATTGGCGAGATAAAACTCAACTTCCAAACACTTGGATCACAAGCTAATTTAAATTGTTAGTGTTTATGACATAATTGAAAACATGCAGAATTAAAAATTCCATAGGTTCTTCCACAGATTTATTTATTTATTCATTGGATTTAATTCTTCTTGAAAAACTTGCCGGATTCAAAATTTCAAGGGTTCTTTCACAGACTTCTTTATTTATTTATTGGTTTCAATTATGTGTCTACAAAAAAAACCTAATACATACAAAAATAGTATAAATAAAATTCTTACATAATTTAGACTGCACGATAATTGGGCAGAGATTTCAAAAAACTTTCAAAAAATATGATTTAAAGGTGAAAGAATCTTCAGGAATTTTTTGAAGAAGTGGTTTAGATTTTTCACATTCTCATATCTTTTAAGGTTCCGAAAATCTTCAACTTTTATTGATTTTCAAAGTTTCTTATTTTTTTTTTTTTCTAAAAATTTTTTATAATATAAATTTTTTAATTTTATCTGAATTTTCCAGATTTTTACACTTTTTTAGACAGGATTTAAAGATTTTTAATATTTTCAGTATTTTTCTAGGTTAGTATTTTAAATGTTAAAACAAATTAAAATTCAATTGATGATTTTCAACAGTATTCGGAAATTTTATAGCTTTTTAGGTTTCAACAATTATTTTATATTTATCTATTTAATTGTCACTTTACAATAAGTAATAAGTTTTGAATTTTTTCAAGGTTTAAAGCATTTTGAACGTTTTTAAAATCTGAAAAAATTACTCAGATTAGATTAATATTTTTAAGAATTTCAAAAGTTTGAAACATTTCACATTAAACTTCAACTCAATGCTGTATATATTTATTTATTTATTTATTTATCTTTGGTCTTCTTTCTTGAATAATACATATAAACAAATTAGTAATAATAAAATCATACATAAAATTTTGGGCAAATGAAGCACGGGCGGAATTCACAAATAAATTTGTGCTTCCACTTAAACCCTTTCTTTACCATGATGTTGAGGGAGCTGGTATACTCTTCGACATCCGGAATATTCTGTATTTACTTTTGTTTAGTATATTATTTATTTATTTCTGTACAATGAAATGCATTTTTGATAAAAGGGAATTCCGCAAATAAACTCAAGTTCAAATTATTGATGATATAATTTACTCTAATTTAACATTTTGGCATAACCTTAAAATACATAATGATAAAAAACAACAAATATTGATATGATTATGAGCAGAAACGACAATTTTTTTTTAAATTCAATCGTAATAAATTCTTAGCGCAAGATATTTTTTAACATTTGAGAAGTTTGGTTTTGGTTTCTTACAACCAAAACAAATGCCTAAACTAAAATATCCCCAAAAATTACATATCAAGGTTAAAAAATTATTCAAGCAAAAAATTCTGCCATAAACGTACCATTAAAATATAATTGGCTGTAGATTGGAATGAATTTTTTTCTGCAAATCATGCAAAAGTAATTATCAAATGAATCAAATTTAGCAAACAGAATTATAGCCTAAATACAAACCTGGCCAATTATTGTGAAAAAAAAAAATAAATTAACAGAATAAATGTAAAAAAATATCTCAAAATTACTGGATCTAATTAATTAAAGAAATATTTGAGTCGTTTATTTTGAGTTTCCTAAGTCCATTTATACTTAAATTGATTAAAAAATATACGTATAGGATACTAATGAGTCACATTACTTAAGTGTATCTAAAAGTATTAAATTTATAGTTCCTATGAAAAAAATGGCAATTATTAAGTAAATAATTTGTGTTTTCTTATCAAGAATTGAATTAGACCACTTTTAAAATTAACAGCCATATTCGTTATAAAAGTCCATAAAGTAACATAATTTAAGATGCTTCAAATTAGAAAAAAACATTACTCATTTTATTCTACCTACCTTTACAACACTTAACGTAGAAAATACAAACCTAAATCATAAAACCATTTATTACTCATCTACATTTTGTGTGTGTGAAAGGGATTTGAAGAAATCATGATGTTCCGGTGGTATATATCGTAATAGGTCAATTATGTTCTTGAATTTTGCAATATATTGTAATTTGTCTGATATTTTTGTACAGTGGTGCCAATATAACATTTTCAAACTTTCTTGGTATATCCCGACCTTATAATAAATTCAGGACTTTAAAATTTTCATTCCCATTCATTGATGTCTTCTTGTCTTATTTCATGTACAATAAAGTTATTACACTATTTGATAATATTGTTATAATCATAATAAAGCTACTTTATTGTTTCTATTTTGCCCTACACACATGTTACTGTAAGCTATATTGTGTCTTTCATTTCTTAAATTTTGAACATTTTTAGAATGCATGAAGCTATTTCTTGAGCACCTCTTGATGCAATAGTTTCGTCCCAAACGTACATGTGAACATTATCGTTATGAAAATTGTGAATACCCAAATTTAGAACGTATATATTACGTTTATAATATGCTACACAAGTAGTCAACTTTGGATAAAGTTTTTTGCAAGTCGAACGAAAAAGTGAAATAATAATCTGAATTGGGTGCTACTTCTTCCTGATCTTGTTTTAGTGACTTCCTAGCTGATTCTGCTAGTCTTAAATGGGCATCATGTTCTTTTGTAAGATTATTCTTTCCTTTATCATCATTTGATGTTTGATTGATTTGAATCGTATTTTTGAAATGTAAATCAAAACCTTTTTTAAATATTTCTTAAATATTTTTCTGTAACGAATTTTATTTAATTTTCCTTGCAATGAAGCTCGTATAAATTAAACCTTTTCATAAGAATTAGATCAGGATGTAGATATCTTCTATTCGGATTATGAAAACTGGTATAATGGGATTCAAATTTAAGAAAACTTTTAATATGGTTTTGAACTTGTTTTTTTTTCTTCCTTATATTTTTTTTTCATGATCCAAACATACGCCCACGTTCATTTCTACATCTGCAGAGTTTAATACTCGTTTTAAGCGTCCTTCACTTACTTTAAAGGTATCCAAATAGATTGTTTTACACACGGGAACTTTTCCGTTTTTAGAATTTAACAAATACCTAAAACTCCAATTTCTTGGCAAATATTTTCCGTTTTTTTTTGACGTCTTCATTTCACAGTTTTGCTCCCGATAGCTTCGTAAAGCAATATGTACCAAATACCAAAACTTTTCAAAAATATTCTTTCTTGCTTCTTCTTCGTAATTTTTATGCAAGCTTTTTCAACAACCGCAATCTTCGTTTTGGAAAACTATTGAATGTAAAAATATTTCCAGTTTGAGTTCAATATCTTTTTCCTAAATTTCGTTTATCTTTAACACTTTTTGGATGTATATTTCATCAATATTTTCTCCATTGTTATTTGTATCTTCATCCCCTGAAGACGAATTATAGAATATTCTCTTTCTTTTTTGATTTTTTTATTTTCTGTGAAATCATTAGTTACTAATTCTTCTTCACTATCTGAACTAAATGGTCTTATCGTTTTGTTCTTCCCCATGGGTGAAATAATTTTTAAAATTTAATATTAAATTTTTAAGTATTTAATTGTAAGTAAATCTTGTTTTCTTTTGAAGTTTTTAGAATTAGTCATTAAAACCTTTAGAAAGATCACCACATTACAATTTTTTATTTCTTATAGCAATTAATTGTTACCTTATCCATATTTTAACCGATGTTTTTCTTAATTCAACCTCCTTAAAACCATAACTTTAATTGGCATACAAAGAGATAAAAAAGGTGATTCCTGTTATAGCAATAATATTTACGTGACTATAAACAACTCCCCTTTTTATTGCATCTAATTAAACAAGTCGAGCAATTAATTCGTCAATTTCGATTCATGACATCTGTTTTTTTTTCTCAGAGACCTATTAATATCGGCCGAGAGTATAAAAACTGGTCGATAAATTATTCAATTACACCTAATATTTAATTACAAGCGAGGGCAACAACGTAGTCAATAATTAAGTGGCCGAAGTCAAGACGTCACGCAATTGCGCAAATTCCAGTGAGGTTCTTATTATTTCAAGAAACGCTGCATCATCTAATTGTTAATGTTTAAGATTATGTCACGGAGTATTTTCATTAATTGATGCAGATAATAATTGGTGTATTACGCAAATGTCATTACCAAAAATTCTTGTTTTGTCAATTAATGAAAGTGAACTTATCATGTTTGCTTAATAAAATTTGATGAATCGTTCTAGTAATATTATTAATCATGTTTTTATGTACAATAAATAAAACAGTTTTACAACCTCTAGCAATAAAGTCCTGTAACATTAATATATATGAAATATTAAAGAAAGTAACCTTACTGTCTTTCGAAATAGTCACCTCCTATAACTATGTACCGCTGAGATCTGCTATACTTATCTTGGAAACTTTTCAAGAAGGCTTTTTTTGAAATGGTGTTCCAAAGCCTCGTCACGTTTCGTTTGATGTCGGAAATATCGTCAAATCTCTTTCCTTTCAAAACAAGCTTGAGTAGTGGAAACAGGACGAAGTCTGGAGGTTTGAGAACTAGCGAGTATTGTGGATGTTCAATTTGCACCACCCCCTTTTTTACGAGGAACTGTGTGACCATATTAGCTGTGTGATGGACAAAAAACCATAAACCTTGTTCTGCGTACAGAGGTCGTACCCTGCGTAGAAGTTTCATGAAACGGTTTTAAATTTCAATTGCAGCATTAAAAGGAAATATCACTTAACATATAGTATATCTGAAAATTATAATCTGAATCTAATAAATTTTAGTCTGTTTAATATCATGACGCAATCATTATTAAAACACCAATATTTGCTTATAATTTCCAAAAAAAAAATACTCATCCTGTATGTCAATAATGTCAATAACCTAAATGAATGAATTTATTCCATTTGACTTTACCACAATGTATAATTTTCACGTCATCAACATTATTTCGAAAGAAAATCAATCCATTAAAAACCCATTACATTATTTATGCATAACTTATAAATCTAATTCGGTAAGTTCAATCGATTAAAAATTTATTGCAATCGATGACGATTAATAATTCAAGTAACACAGGTTAAAAGACGCCTTAAATCAACTGAAATGATAATTATGTTAATATCGTACTGATTACAGAGGTGATTACCGTACGACCGGTAATGTCAGCTAAATATTACAGTAATGACTGTAAACAATAGTTCTTAAACCACTGTAATAATGCGGCGACTTAATGACTAAATGAGTGGCATGAGCATTGGCCAATTAAAAATACGCATTTATAAAGTGCTCGTTTATGTTGCCCATTTAAAACACACACAAACATGATTATATGTATTATAGCCAAGGTAACATTAGAGGTGAGACGTGACAAATAAAATTGAATGAAAATTTATGATGTCTAATAGATGACTCTATTTATATCGTTACTTATTTTTCATATATGATGTATAGCAAAGGTATATTAGTTTATGTTTGATAATGAACAGTGAATGTTCGAAACTATAGTCACAGCAATAAATATTTTTTGTGGTAAAACAAAGTTAAAGTGTTTTAATTATCTTATTAAAATGTACCACCAAGTTAACGCCGACAACATTCAAGAAGTATATTAGTTGAATTATATATATAGGGTTGAGTCCTAAGTCATTTAAGTTTTTTTAGAAAGGAATTATTTTATTCAATTATGTATTGAACTTTGTTTTTTCGATTACTTTTTGCCATTTTTCGGGTAACATCATGATGCTACGCTCAAAGAACTTCTGGCCTTTCACAGCAAGAAAATATAGCATGTGAGGTTTGACGCTATTTTCTGAATTGAATTGTATGAACTTCAAAGAGTTCGAAACAAATAGTAGTCGAACGGCGCAAGGTCTGATGAGTATGGTGGATGATCCATCAAATCTACTTCTGGTGGGTCACTAAACTATTGTAAGGTCTCGCGTTATCATAATGGATACAACACCTTTACGATTTGCCAATTCTGGCCGCTTTTCGTTGATGGCTTCATTCAATTTATCCAAATTGTGTCTGTGGTAGCAGCTCAAATTAATCGACGCTTTTGTAATCTTACCAAATTAAGAGCATAACCTTCTTTTGAAGGATATTTGCTTTCGAAGTGGTTGTAGCCTGTTCACTGGGATTGCATCATTTTGTCGTAAACTATCCATTTCTCATCGCCAGTGACAATACGTTTAAGAAATGGAACATTTTCATTGTTTTTCAAGAGCTTGTCGCAAGTGTTTATGCGCTTGTTAAATGAATTTCTTTGAGTTCGTGCGTGGAAGTAAACCCAATATTTGGAATATTGGGTTTACTGACATACTCCAGCTTGTGCAAATGTCTATCCACGGTCATTTGAGAAATAATACAAAAATTTCCATTTCTATTTGTTTTTCTTACATTCTATGTCTTCTGTTTTCTGCAATCTTCCTTCCTATAGAGAATAATCTTTTAAATCTAATTTTATGGTTATTTCAATTTCTTATCTATAAACAAGATTATCCGATGTTTGTCTGCCTGTCTTCTGTCACCTTATATTTCCTATTTCATCTATTCTTTAATTTATCTTCTATCTTCCATCTTTACTCGGTGTCTTAAAATTTAATGTATTCTTCACCTTGTTTCTTGTCTTTTGTCTTCGGTCTTCTCTCTTCTATTTTCAAGCCCTTTTCAAATGGATTTTATTGCTTAATTTTTAATTGATTAAATCAGATTTTAAACTTGTTTGAAAGCATTGTATTCAATTTTGTTTCAATTGCGCAGCATCGTCCACACCTTCTGGCAATTGTACTCCAGCAGGTGGAACACGGGCAGCAGTATTAATGAAATGATTATCATTACAATCATGGCTCACAAGCGAATACTGAGCTTTTAAAGACTTTCTCGCCTGTAGTGGTGTTTTAATTTATTTTATAGTTCTTGGACTGAACTTCTTTTAGGAAACTTCACATTGTTTTCAGTAAAGTTCATGTAAAGTTTACTAAAATTACTTTGCAGCATTTTTTAAACCTATTTTGAATCAGAAGATTATATTCAGCCTCCTCTCGTCTATTCTTTCTTTTCTATCTTCTGTCTTCTGTATTCTGTTTATTGTCTTGTTATCTGTCTTCTGTCCTCTGCCTTTTTTTTTCTCTCTTCTTTCTTCTGTCTTCTATCTTATGTTTTCTTTCTGTTGTCTGCCTTCTGTCTTCTGCTTTCTGTCTTCTCTTTTCTGTCATATCTCTTCTACAGATATATGATTTGTTTCTGACTAAAGATAAATAATAGATCAATCAACTTATAGATAATACACACTTTTAAATCTAACCTTATGTTTTTTTTTTAAAATATTTGTCTCTTTGCTTACCGTAATCTGTAATCTTCTACCTTATATCTTTATCCGCCGACTTCTTTTTTCTCTTTTTCTTTTCTGTTGCCAGGTGTATGATTTATTTCTTCTGAAGCCTATCTTCTGAGTGAAATCTTCTGTTTATGCCTTCTATTTTTTTCATTGTATTATACTTATGTCTCCCATTTTGTATATAATGTGTTATGTAATATGGCTTTAAGAATTAAAAGAATTATGACTTTTATATTTTATATTTTGTTGTTTCTCTTGTTTTTCTTTTACCTTTTTGGCGTTTTCAGCAGTATATATTTTTTTAAATATTAATCTAAAGCCTTTTTTAAATTTAGGGATTAGATTTGGGTTTCTAGGAATACAGTTTAGGGATAATATGTGAAAGTTGAAAGGATTTTTGGAGAATTTTTCTGATAGGAATCGAAGGCGTTCTTGGATGGGAATAACTAAGGTAATATCATAAGGGAGCTGATTAGAAGGATTATATAAAGGAGTGAGAGGATGACGGAGTTTTGTTAGGGTACGAAGGGATGCTCGCTCGCTAACTTGAGTATTACGGGAGGTTGGATTGATGGGATTGGGATAGAAGACACAACCATAGTCCAGTAATGGGCGACAAATCATTTTATATATTCTTACTGCAGTTTTAGTAGTAATACCATTATTTTTGTACGTTAAGCATCTAAAATGTTTTGCCCTGGTGGTAATTTTGTTTTTCGTTGTAGCAGTGTGTTTTTTAAAATTGATTTTTGGATCTATGGTTATAGAAAGAATCTATTTTTAACGTTTTTTTTTTTTTGGTTTTAAGTTGTTTTATTTATTATTTCTTCAACAAATTTCAATTGGTGTTAAGTAAATTTTAACTGTTTTTAAACAAACTTAATTTATTCCAGTTTTAAAATACTTTTATATATGCATATTTTTAATTTTTCAGTGTTTTCATGAAAAAGTTTTCTTAAAGTAATCGACTGATTTTTTCCTTAAATTTTGTTTACTTTCAGCCTTTACTTTTTTAGATTCACTGTTTTTAAGAAAAAGTTTTCACCCTATTCTATTATTTTTGAAAGAAATTTTTAGAAAGTTTTCAACTTTTTTCTTCAATCGGTGTTTTCATTTTCAAATGTTCCTTAATGAATAAATCTGAAATGTTTTCTTTAATTTTCAGCAGTATTAGACAGTTTTCAAAAAAAAATTCTTGATTTTCTTTAATTGTTTTTGTTAGGTTGTTAAAATAAAAACACTTGTCTAAAAAAAGCAATAATAAAGTGTTTTGAAAATTTAAGTGTTTTTACTTTAACAACCTAACAAGTGAATATGAATTTTCAACATATAACAGCCTCATCAGTTAATATATTAAAACAATTGTTTTTGAGTAATATTTTACTCTTTAATTAAAAATAAAATATACTAACTATTTTTCTTGTTTTTATAATCTCAACTGTCTTTAGGCAAATTTAAAAACTGTTTTTTTGTAGTTTTTAAATATTTTGGTATACTAAAATTTCCACTGTTTCAAAAAAATGTTTTCTTAAAGATATGTCTTTCTTTTATGAAAAATGTTACTATTTTTAAAGAAATATTTAAGTATATTATTTTGAAGTTTTCATTTTTTTACATAATTTACATGTTTATTTAATAAACAAGTTTTAACTGTATTATAAGTAATCTGAAATACTTTATTGATAAAATTTTTCATTTGTTTTTTTATAATTTTTAAAATTTGAAAGAAATTTCGAAACAAAAAATGTTTTCAACTATTTTGTATGTATGTAAGTAAATATTAAGGAAACTCATTAAACAATGTTTAACGAAAATTACTTGGTAAATATCCAACAGTAACTGTTTTCTTTTAATCATTTCTTCTTTCCTAAGAAATTTAATACTGTTTTTTGTAGTACAATTATTGATGGTTTGAGTTTAAGTGATTTAAAAATGAAAATGAAAATAAATAAATAATATTCACCTTGTGGGAGAAATGTACATTTAACGCTTAATAAACAAGTGAAGTAAGGAATGAACTGAGTGTTATTTTCATGTAGTACACATATAAACTACTTTCAAAGCATTTATAAACTGCCTTCTTTATATTTTTAATTATTGTGCTTTTAGCAAATTATTGTTAGCAAAATTTTGAACTACATTTTTTTTGTTAGCTTGTTTTAAATATTCCTTGAAATTCTAATTTTTAGTCTGTTGCTAAAAAATATTATAGTTGATAACAACTGATTTTCTTCTTTATCAATTTTAATTGCTATTCTGGAAGTATTTATGCTGTCTTCAGTGTCTTTAACTTTTTTTAACAAAATTGAATTGTTTCTTTACAATTTTCAAATATTCATTTAAAAACTTTTAAAAGAGATACTTAATAACAGAATTTCTTTTAATTTCCATTGTTTTAAAAATTTTATTATTACTGTTTTTAAATAGATTTTAAAGTATATTTTTTGCTTTTTCAATTTTCATTTTTGTTTTGTTTTTGAACTATTTATACCGTCTACGCATCTTTTAAGTGTAGTTTCAAAAAGTTTTCATTTTTTTAACAAAACTAAATTGTTTTTTTTAGTCTTTAAATATTGTTAAAAATGTCACTTGTTTTTGATTTGGGCTGTTAAAAAATTCTCATTAACTGATATCTACTGTTTTTAAACAAATTTTAAAATGTATTTTTAGTTTAGTCAATTTTTATTAATAATATACAATTGATTTTTTAGTAAAACTCATATATGAATTTTTAACTTTTATTTTTAATTCATTTCTTCGTTCAAATTTCAATCCAAACTAGGAAAGGCAAAATATTTTAGCATTCAATTTCATAACCATCTATAGTCAAAATCAGCGTAAATTCATAAAATTTCATAAGTTTTTAAGCATTTTTATTATTTTTAAAAGGGTGTTTCAGTAAATATCATTTATTCTGCATTCAAACAAATTTTAAACAGCTTTCGACAATTATTTCTTGGTTTGTTGTTGGCTTATCATTTGCTTCTTCAAAAGGTTTTCTACTGTTTTAAAACAAATTTCAAAGTTTTCAATTCTTTTTATCGAAATTCAATTGATATTTTATCAAACCTAAATTATTTTTGTTTATAATTTTTGAAACTGTTTTTAATAGATTTTTTGTAAAAGTTTAATCATTTTAAAACAAATTTAATACCTTCAAAGATTTGCTTTAGTAATAGTAAATATCAATTGTTTTTTCACAATTTTTAATAAACATTTCTGGGTTTATTGTTTTTTTTTTTAATTAATTGTTTCTTCTTTTAGAAATTTTCTTTTTTCTTTAAAAACTCATCTTTTTTTAATTATTACATTAAAGAAATTTCAAAGAATTTTGTTATCAAGGTTTTCAATTGTTTTTCCTCTAAAAAATATAAAGTGTGTTTAGATTTCACATTTTTTTTTTACAAGTATTCTGCAAATATTTTTGGAAAAATTCTACTGCTTTAAAACAAATTTTAAAGTTTTAAATTCTTTTTAACGAAATTCAATTGATATTTTATCAAATTAAAATTATTTTTGTTTATAATTTTTAAAACTGTTTTTAACAGATTTTTTTGTAAAATTTCAATATTTTTTAAGTAAATTTAATACTTTAAAATCTTTTTTAGTAAAGATCAATTGGTTTTTTAACAATTTTTAATAAGTATTTTGTAGGTTTATTGTTTTTTTAATAAATTGTTTCTTCTTGAGAAATTTTCTTCTTTCTTTAAAAATTCATATATTTTTTTAAATTACTATTTTAAAGAAATATTTCTTGAATGACTTTCTCTTCACTTGGTGAAACATTTTAAACTATTACTGATTTTTAAACCTTCATTAATAAAAATTAAAAACATTTCAAACCATTTTGTTATCAAGGGTTTCAATTGTTTTTAGAAAGAAAGAAAGAAAAATTCTTACAGATTTTCTTACCAATTTTCATTTTGTTTTTCGAAAAATTCTACTGTTTTTAAGAAAATTGTTATTTTTTTACTATTTTTAAAGAAATAAACTGTTTTTCTTTGAATCAGTTTTTGTAGTATATCTCAATCGTCTTTAATATAAAATTTTTAAACTGTTTTTTTCTAGTTTCAAGAAGATTTTATTTAGTTTAATCCAAAGTTTTTTAAGAAAAAAAATTCTACTCTTCCTATTAAAAAAATAAACCTTTAAAATGTTTCAAGGTTTTTGTCATTAACACGTTGAATAATTTCTGTCTCAAACTTCATCTGTTTTTAATGGTATTTATAATTCACCCATTTCTTTATTTGTTCTGTTTTTAATTAAATTATATAATTTAATATAATAATTTAATTGTGTCTGTTTATAAAACATTATTTATTTTTACTTCAATGCCAAGTATACTTGTTTTATATTTTAAAGTATTCTGTTTAAAATGTTTAAGTTATTAGCGAGTTCAATTATTTTATATTTATAGTATCAAATGGTTTTCAATTATGTTATCGATTAATTAACCACTTTTAAAATTCATTATTTAACATTAAATTATTATTAACATTCATTTTCAACTGTGCAGATTTAAAAATGTCATTTGATTAATTTATTTTTGAAAATCTTGAATTTTTGTAAAAAAAACTCTGTTACACGGAATTGAAAAATTATTAATTATGGATTACCACGTAGTAACGGTCGCAAACATTTTCTTTATTAAATTTTTTTGTTGTTGCGCAATTTTTTCTTGAAAATCCGACACGTATGTTATAATAATTGCAGGGTGGGATAGTGGCCACCCTTAAGCTGTTACATTTATTTATTTAAACTGTTAACGGTGAAGGCTTCTACTTCGTTATACATTATTCCTCACAAATAAAAAACTTTTTAACTTTGTTTGTATACACTTTATTAAGTGACTATAATTTCGACAATTACTAGAAATTTGATAATGACAAGTTAGAATTGTCGAAATTATAGTCACTTAATAAAGTCAGTGTTATACAAACAAAGTTAAAAAGATTTTTATTTGTGATTTATTTATTTACTTACATCTTTGGTGTTTTTTCCTAGAAAAACACATTTATAAATGAACTACAAAAATATAAAATTTTGACCATGGTTTCTTTATATCTCTAAAATTATCGCTGCATTTGTTTTCTTGGATACGAAAATGTAAATGTGAATATATGTTTTTGTAGGGTGGCCGGGTGGCTTCTAACCCACCTTCCTAGCCATGCAAGAAAAACATAATCTTCAATTTTCAAATAAATATTCTGTTTTGGGGAATTATTTCTTGAAAATCCGAATCATTTGCTATAAAAAAACCACTGGAGTGTGGGATAGTGGACACCCACCCACCCTACATATACATTTATGCACATTTACATTTTTATATCCAAGAAAATCAACGAAAACCACAGCTGTTACAATGTTGATCCAAATTCCGTTCCGTTAATTTCAATTATTTCGATCTTTTCAAATCTCCTTGGATGATAAACAATTCAATTTAGATATTTCTGTCAAACAGCACTTGCTTCATTTTTTTTTTGCTGAGAAAGGTCAGAAGTTCTTTGAGCGTGACATCATGATTGTACCAAAAAGATGGCAAAAGGGCATCTAAAAAAATGGCCAATACATAACTGAATCAAACTATTTCTTTCTTTAAAAAAAACCTATGATAATTATAGTAAAAAAACTAAATTATTAAAAACTCAACCCAGTATTTGTTGGGTGGCCTCTAAACCCAAATTGTGAAATTCCTGGTGAAATAATAAATTATACCAAAAATATTTGTTTGAAACACAAATATTTCTTGAAACTTATTCAGGGTCTCCTGTTATTGTGTGGAAATGGCTGAACTTTAGAATCCTGGAATCAAAATATGATGATTTAACACAAAAATTTACAGTTAAGCCGTAATTAATCTTCAAAGTTTATTATTAATTTTATTTATTCCAGTTGGAAGTATTTATTATTATTAATTAATCTTTAAGATTAGTAGTTGCACCTTCAAGAGTTTTCAATGTTTTTGAAACCCACTAAACGACTTGATTGATTCTTTAAAGCCCATTGAATTCAAAACATTTTCCGTTTCATCGAATTAAAATTTTAAAAACATCCCGACAAATATAAATACTAATCAATAAAAAAGCTTAATCTGGTTATGGTTTTGTTTGATGAGACATAAGGATATCGGAACCGGATTGTTGTTATCCTTGAATAGGCAACAAAAAATGATTATTTATCAGGAGTATATTATTTTGAAACACAAATTATTAATCGCATCGTATTAATTACAGCTGTACCTATAATTAATATTGCAATTACTTCGAATCATTAATTTCGTTAATACACAACAGCAATGGCATTATTGAAATTTAGGAAACCAAGCGACTTTCTCGTTCCGAATGTAAGTATTTCAAGTTTAGACTTTACTGCCGCATATTTTTGGTTATTAGCATTTCACGTAATTAAACAAGATTCAAGGCCGAAACGCCATTCAGGTCAATGTTACGTGTAACGAATTTGGGCGATTAGAAGACTAGTTATAAGGATTTGCTTTTTTGTGCAAGGTAAACACGATGGCTTTTATTCATTTTGTAATTTGTTCGTGATGTGTAGGTAGTTACTGAATTAAAAAAAAAAGTAATTATCGTTTAATTATTTTTTAGCACTAAATATATACATAATAATGATTACGTTGCCTTAGTTTTACTTTTTTTATTTAACTAATAATTATTGCGAAATAGTTAATTGATTAATTGATTAATTCGTAAGCAAGATGTATTATAAAATAATGGATATAAGAATTAAACATACTAATAAATATTATCCTTGCTCATAATATATATAATTACAATCCGAAATATTTTTATCCCAATACGCGGATTGTTTATAATTTGGGGATGATGCAGCAATTATAGCTTTTGGTAACACTCTTTCAAAAGCACTTAAAACACTCAGTCCCTGCACTCTTCAAAACTGGTTTGCCAAGTAGAGAATATTCATTAGCACGATTAAATCCTGTCTTTTCATCCCTTTTCACCGTGCATTCACCTCTCCATTTGGCATCGCCATTTATAACACACTATCCAAAACGTGTAAGCATCTTAAAAGTGCCTTTGATCCTAAACTTTCCTTCAAACCTCATTCCCAAATCCAAAATGTGTAACTACGCAATGTTTTATAACACCCATTGTAAACTGTAAATATATATAAATAAAAGCTAATAAGCTAATAAAACAAATAAATAAAGCTTTTGTCTCTCTAAAATTCATCGTATGATTATAAAGAATCTAAGAGATAAATATTATGAAGATCTCGTAATAATAAAGTTTAAAAAGACATTAAAGTTTGTGTAAAAATTCAATTGAAATTAAATTATTTGTAAGATATCAAAGTTAGAAAAATACCAAGGATTTTAAGCAAAAAGTCTAATCATTTGTAAAGTTGTATAGACTGTAACAACTTCCTTTTCTCTTAATATTCACGATTGTTAAGATTCTAAAATGTTTAAATACTCTATCAAATTTTAAATTTTATACAAATTCTAATTCTAAAGATTCCTAGTATTCTATTTAAAGTTGTTAGTATTCTAAAGATTGTAAATATTTCAAAATAACACATGCAATCTGTTCCATAAGAAAAAACTTCTTTGCTGAATCGAAATAATCCAAAATTTTAATTCTAAAGATTTTTAGTATTCTATCAAAAAAATGTAAAAATTCTAAAAGTTGCAAAGATTCTAAAGATTATAAATATTTCAAAATAAAAGATACATTCTGTGCCTTAAGAAAAAAACTCTTTTGCTGAATCCAAATAATCCAAAATTTTAATTCTAAAGATTCTTAGTATTCTATTTAAAATTGTTAAGATTCTAATGATTGTATATATTTCAAAATAACACATGCATTCTGTGCCTTAAGAAAAAACTCTTTTGCTGAATCCAAATAATCCAAAGATTTTTAGTATTCTATCAAAAATTGTAAAAATTCTAAAATTTGCAAAGATTATAAATATTTCAAAACAACACATGCATTCTGTGCCTTGAGAAAAAAACTCATTTGCTGAATCCAAATAATCCAAAATTTTAAATCTAAAGATTTTTAGTATTCTATCAAAAATTGAAATTGTAAAAATTCTAAAAGTTGCAAAGATTCTAAAGACTATAAATATTTTAAAATAAAAGATGCATTCTATTCAGATCAAGTTGTGAAGAAAATTCTCACATTTAGAAGAATATTTTTTTGAAGATTTCATTAAAACAAATCAAGAAATCATGAAAAAAAATTAAAAATCAGGATAATACATTGCTTGAAAATACATTGCAGGCAGAAAAAGAATTGAATAAAAATTGTTTTGAGAATGTTTTATTATTACTTACTGTATCTTATTAGAACCTTCCAAAAAGTTTTTCTTACAAATAGCAAGAATATTTTTTGAGTGCTTAGAATTCTCCAGCTACTTCTCTTTCAGGTTTTCCCTAGGCTCTAGAAATTGTACAGAAAATTTTCAAAAAAATTGTCTTTTAGGTTTAAAGAATTTTCTACCATTTCCTTCCTCCTTTTATTAGAATTGTCTACAAAAATTAGAATTTTCCAACAATCAACGTATAACAAGAATTTTCCTTCAAGGGTTTAGAATTTTGGTTTTAGTAAGAAATTTCTGTTACTTGTTCTTATATTATGTTACATTTTCTAAATTCTTTTCCACTGAAGTTTACAAAAATGTTTTTAGTTTTGTTTAAAGAGTAAGAATGTTCTTTCGCGTTTCTAGAATATTCTAGCAATTTATAGAAAGAAAAAAATTGAAATTTCTTCTTGGGTTCTTGAAATTTTCCAGCAAGGTTACCAAAAAATTTGTTCTAGTTGTCTTATAAAATATTGTTGCATTTCTCTCCTCCTGTTGTTGGATATCTCTTATATAATTCATATTTTTGAGAATTTTCTATTAATACTTGCTCATTTTACCGAAATTTTTGAACAATTTATTAAGATTTTTTTTCCTAAATTTATAGAAATTTCTTCGTAGCTTTTAGAATTGTTCTATAATTAGTTTCTTTATATTTTCCAACAAGTTTTTCTTACAAATAAGAGAATATTCTTTGAATGCTTAAAATTTTCTATCTATTTCTCTTGTAGGTTTTTACTGAGCTGTAAAAGTTTTCTAGTAAGTTTTCCAAAAATGTATCTTCTAGGTTTAAAAACTTTCTAACATTTTTTTTTGTTCTTTTGTTTTATTATTTGTTCATTTTTTGGAAACTACAGTGGAAAAATATTTAGAAAATGTAACATAATATAAGAACAAGTAACAGAAATAACTTTCTAGAACCTTGTAAGATAGTTCTATAAACCAGAAAAAGAAATTGCTATAAAATTCTAAACCCTTTAAAGAAAGATCTCTTCGAAAATCCATATCTTTGAGAATGTTATATTGTTACTCACATAATTATATTGGAATTTTACACCAATTTTTTTTACAAATAGCAAAAATTTTCTTTAATGGCTTTAGAAATTTACAGTAATTCGTTTTTCAGGTTTATAGAAAATTCTTACTGGGTTCTAGAAGTATTCCAAGTTTTCCAAAAATAAATTTTTTAAGCATTTCTTGTGTTCTTTTGTTGGACTATTTAAAAATTCATTTTCTGAAAATTACTTGCTTGCTTTTTGTAATCAGAATTCTCTAGAAGTTTCTAGAAGTATACATTTTTAGGGGTTAAATACTTTCCTGTAATTTCTTCCGCAGGTTTATAGAATTTTCTTCGTAGGTTCTAGTAATTTTCCAGAGTTTTTTTCTTAAATTCATCTTTTAGCCAGAATATAGAAAGGGAGAAAAAGTTGGTAGAAGATTTTTGTTATTTCTTATAAGATTTTACTTTACTATATCGGATTATTCTAAATACATGCCCACTCAATTTTTCCAAAAAAAAATATCTTCTAGATTTTCTGCACTTTTTTTCAGGAATTCAGTTGTTCTATTATTACTCAATTTATCCTATCTGAACTTTTCAACATTTTTAATGAAATAGCAAGAATTTCTTTCGGGTATTTCTAGCTATTTCTTCTCTAGGTTTTTAGAAATGTCTTTTTGGGTTCTTGAAAGTTACCAGCAAGTTTACCAAAAGTTTGTCTTCTAGGTTTATAAAATATTGTAGCATTTTTGTTCTTCCTATTATTGGACATCTCTTAAAGCATTTTTGAGAATATTCTATTGTTGCTTTCTTCATCTTACCGGAATTTTTGAACAATTTTTCTTACAAATAGTAAGAATTTTCTTTAAAGGTTTTGCTAAAAAATTTTTCTATGTTCAGTTTTCTTCTTAATTTCTAGATTTTTAGGGCATTTTTCTTTAATATTTTGAAAGCTTTCTTTGAGGCTTTTAGAATTTTCTAGCAAATTCTGTTCCAATTTTACAGAAATATCTTCTTGGGTTCTTGAAATTGTATAAAAAGTTTACCAAAAATTTGTCTTCTATTTTTATAAAATATTCTAGCCTTTTTTCCTACTGTAGTGGGACTTTTATTTTAAATCATATTTTTGAAAATTTTCTAAATATTAATTATTTTATACTGAAAACTTGAATGCAGAAAGAAAAATAGTAGCTTATTGATTATGATTTATTATTTATAATGATTTTTTAGCAAATTAAAAAGTTATTAAGCTAAATTAAAGAAAACAGTTTATAAACTATAAAAAATTTAATGTTTTCAACGCTTGAAATATTTTGAAAATTTCTTAGATACATTTTTGTAATATTCGTGAAAAAGCACTATAATACTGAAGATTCTTATTATCCCATCTACTCTAAAGATACGTGGGTTATCCAAATTCTAAAAGCTGCAAAGATTCTAAAGATTGTAAATATTTCAAAATAACAGATGCATTCTGTTCATATGGTGTCTGCTTTAAGAAACAACTCTTTTGCTGTATCCAAATCTAGAGAAGAGTTAATTTAAGGATTCTAAAATTCCGGAGGTGGTGTGAAGAAAATTCTCACATTTAGAAGAATATTTTTTTGAAAATTTAAAACAAATCAAGAAATCGTGAGAAAAAATTAAAAATCAGGATGATTAATTGCTTGAAAACTTCGATGGGTTAATACAGAAAAAAAAACTTGAATAATAATTGTTGAAGAATATTAATTATTTTATACTCAAACCTGCAGAAAGAAAAAAATGATTATTTATTATGATTTTTTATTTATGGCGTTCAAGAGAAGACTTCACTTAAAGTGCTAAATGTTCAACTTTATAAATAAATGTTTTTAAACCTTCTTTTGCTTTAAGGTTAAACAAATGTTGAATATTTTAATATATTATTAAAAAACTATAACATGTATTTATTTATTTATTTCAATGTTTATTAATCTTATTAATCTTTTTTATTTTATTTTATTATTTATTTAATCTTTATCTATGGATTGCATTTACGTGAAATATGTTAATTTTTTTTTAAATTTGGCATAAAACCTTGATGAATTAATTTCTTCAGTTTTGAAGAGATCAATATTAAAAAAAAAGTAATTAATTCTATATTATTTAAATCGAAATCAATTAATGTTCTAAAATATGCATTTGAATTTTAAAAAAAAAGCAGATTGCATTTTGAAGCGTAAAAAAGTCGATTAAGAATTTCCATCTTAATTAAACTATCGTGTCAGTTTTTTTGTTTGTTTGTTTAAAAGCAGATGCATTAATTATTCAACAAGCGGTTTGTTTATATATTAGCCTTTTGGTATAGTGGCTCTATAAAATCAGCAAAAAACATATGCAAAAAATAATCTGTTTTGATGTTTTTTTAAATCAGTTTTACAATAATTAAAAATTAATAAATATGACAGAGAAGTTATTTGATTTGTTTTGGATTATTAAAACCTCTCCATAATCTTTTATTAAAATAATGTGTACAAAAATATTGAAGAAGAAAATAATTAAACAGTTGAAATTGTATAAATATTATTTTTCATGTGTTTCCATTTATTTTGGATTTCATGAGCAGAAACGGAACTTTACTGTGGAATTTTAAACCTCCAGGTAAAAACAGATATACTATTTATAGTACAACGCTTTGAAAATTATACGTTACCTTAATGGTATACAGGGTTCATTATAAAAGTAATGCGCATTTCCTGCGGAAATATTGTATTGTATTGTTAATTGCTTAATATTCTTTAAAATACTCGCATCTATACACTTGCGGAAACGTGTCTACCATGCCTAAAAGGCACCCTGAAACTCTTCGACGAAAGTGTCTCTTAGGAACGTTGTAACATCCTCTTAGATGTTTTCAACGTACTTTAAATGTTTTCCGTTCAGCTCTCTCTTGTGTCAGGGATATCAGACCTCACCTGCAAGTAAAAGGCGAACGCTCCATCGCCCCGTTTTACAATGTCGAAAAACACAATTCTCAAGCGTAGGCACGTGTTTTCACTCAGGCTACTCTGAAAACACTGGCGACCGGCTGCATTGGAATGGCAGACACATTTCCCGACCCGTTCTACCATTGTTTAGTCGTTCGTATTACTTTCATAATTGACCCTGTATATATATTTCTATAAATACTAATAAAAATTCAACGTAGTAATAAAACAAAAATCTAATTTGACGAATAAAGCACTAATAACCTTTCTTCACAATTTTATTTGATCTAATCAAATTGTAAAGAAAGGTTATTAGTACTTTATTCGTCAAATTAATTTGATCTTTACATAACTCAATCAACCAATTTAAAACAAAAATCAATATCCAAAAATTAATGTTGCATTCATTAGTCATTTATTGGTCTTCGCATATATATCTATTGATTCACATTTATACACCGGAGTATGAAGGATAGGCACAATTTGAATGTTGCACAATGAGGCCGACAGATGGACGCGGTGAAAGATGTTTAGCGTACAAGATTGCGCACTTCTTGGGAAACACTATTACGGGTAAAGTTCATTGTGTCACAACTCTGCTCTAACTCCTAATATTATAAACACGATAAGTCAATTTGTTTTCGTTACCGTTCACCTTAATCCAGCCAAGTTAAAGTTTAGTTGCAAATGGAACATCAATGAAAATGTCAAAAAATAACCAATTTATTAATAACGCAGCCAACTATGACTTACATTTAAAAATATATAACTTAGTGCTGAATCTCTTTTATTAATGAAGATAGAAACAATCTGTAAATTGCATTCGATTTTCCTCGAAAATGTACCTGAAGAATTTGAAATTCTTATCTCGATAAAATAATAAATGACTGAGATATTAATAAAAATCGAAAATGGAAAATATTGAATTTTTGGCTATAACTTGAAAACAAAAGACAATAGCTAATTTCTGTTTTCGGTATTAAGTTTGTCTCGAAAAAGGAGCTCGAGTACGCACCATTGATTTTTTTATATCTCTTCTAATAACCGAAATAAGAAATTTGTGTCAACGTCGTTGTTTCTCTAGATTTTTCATTAAAGAATCCAAAAACATACATTTTTTTATACTAAAATCTATGGATAATAAGTAACTGAACATATATTTGAATCAAAATTTAATACATATTTTTTTTTTAATAGGATAAAAGTTTGATATTTTTACAAAAACTATTATAATTTATTTTCAACTGTTGCCTAACAGATTCTACTTGTTTTTTTTTGTAATTTGTTTGAATAAATTGTTTATTGATCTTAAAAAAATCCTGAAGTTCTAAATTGCAATGTATTCATTGTTTTTTAGAAAATAATGTACAGTTTTCTTAAAGATAAAAATGCATTTAAAAAAGTTTCAAATGGCTTTTTGAAATTTGAACTGTTTCTCTAACTAAATTACTTTTAATTAGAAAGTTTTTTCTAATTATTAGTTAATTTTCTACAACGTAAAGGAATTTTATATTTTTATTATTAAATTACTTTTGTTTATTTGAAAATTTCAACTAATTTTTGGTAAAGATATTTCTAAGAAATTTTAAAATGTTTCTATAAACAAAATATCAGCTAATTTTTCTTTTGAAAAAGGTAGGTACTTAATTTTTGTTTATTTTTTAATTTTCAACTGTTTTCTAACACATTTTGTAGATTTTTTTCTCAAATGTTTCTTTCTATTTTAAAAAACGTATTTTTTAAAGTTATTCCAGCAATATTTGAAAAATATTTTTAACAATTTTTTATTTTTGAGAGACTAAACTGTAAAAAAATTCTGAAGGTTGTTGAATTGTATTTTCTTAGATACTTTACTTAAAGAAATCATTTTTTTTTAATTTTTAACTGTTTCCTAAAAACATCGATTTTTTGTTGTGTATTTAGAAATTTCTTGAACTAAAGCTGATAAAGTTTCTATGTTGCTAATGTTATTAAAGTTACTAAAGTGCTTAGAGTTATAAGAGTTACTAGAGTTCTTGAAGCAAGTCTACAGACAAGTAAAGGCACTAGAGTTTTTAATATTGTTAAAGTTACTGGAGTTATTGGGATGTTTAAGATTACTGAAATAACAAGAATTTACTAAATACAAATGGTAGCCTTTAATCGTAGCAACTTAGCCTTTATTAATAATTGCTATTGTAATTTTATATACTACAACTTAAATATATTGTTTAATATTTGATATTAAATTAAAATTACCAAAGTTACTAAAGTTACTATGGATTTTTGAGTTACTAAAGTGACTAAAGTTACAATATTTTTAAAGTTACCTGAATACTAAAGTTAATAAAATTATTGAATCTAATAAAATCTCTGTGTTGCTAAAGTTACTACAATTACTAAAGTGTTTAGAGTTTGTAGAGTTACTAGAGTTCATGAAAAAAAAATTACATTTATGTAAAAGTACTCAAACTTTCAATATTGTTAAAGTTACTAGAATTACTGGGATGTTTAAAGTTACTGAAATAACAAGAATTTAGTAAATGCAAATGGTAGCCGTTAATCGTACCAATTTAGTCTTTATGTATAACTACTATTGTAATTTTATTTACTACAGCAAAAATATAATTCTTGCATCTTCAGTATTTTATATTAAATTAAAGTTACCAAAGTTTCTAAAGTTAATATTGTTTTGTAAGTTTTTAAAGTTACTATATTTGCTAAGGTTACTAAAGTTAATAAAATTATAGAAATTACTAATGCTAAAAAAGTGTTTATGTTGCTAAAGTTACTACAGTTACTGAGTGCTTAGAATTTTTAGTTACTAGATTTCTTAAAAAGAAAAACTTACAGCCAAGTTAAGGTAGTAGAGCTTTTAGTATTGTTATACTTACTGGAGTTACTAGGATATTTGAGGTTATTAAAATAACTAGAATTTAGTAAATACAATTAGTAGTCGTTAATTGAAACAACTCAGCCTTTATATATATAAAATTACTATTATTGTAATTTTATTTACTACAGCTAAAATATTTATATATTGGATATTGAATTAAAGTTACGAAAGTTAATAATGTTACTATTATTTATTAAGCTGCAAAAGTTACTATATTACAAAAATTATTAAAGTTTCAGTTTTTGATATTAAATTAAAGTTACTTAAGTTCCTATTATTTTTCAAGCTATAAAAATTACTAAAGTTACTAAAGTTATTAAAGTTACCAAAATTAATAAAGCTTCTTTGTTTATGCGTAGAATTGATAGAGTTACTAAAGTTCTTAATAAAATTCTAAAGTAAACTTACCAGAGCGTTAAGTGTGGTTAAAGTTCCTGAAGTTACTAGGATATTTAAGGTTTCTGAAACAACTAGAATAGTAAATAAATTTTCAATGCAATCGTAATTCGCATTTCTTCAATATATTACAATTACATGGTAGTCCTTAATTGTAGTAATTCACCCTTTATATATAACTGCTATTCTACAGTCATAGTTTTTGTTTCTCTAAATATCACGACAAACATTTTAATTTTAAATGAAGCACCATTTAAAAATTCGTATATGCAATTCAACACCTACTACAACTAAAAACTTATTTTTAATGGTATTAAATTAATCAATTAAATTTACTAAAATTCCTATAATACTGAAGTTACTATATTACTAAAGTTACTAAACTTAGTAAACCCATCAAAGCTCTTAAGTTGCTAAAGTTCTTATAGTTATTCGAGTCAGTAAAGTTACTAGTTATTGAAAATATTCACTTAAAAAAGGGTACTAGAGCTTTAAGTATTGCTATAGTTACTAAAGTTTCTAGGATGATTAAAGATACTAAAATAACTAGAATTAAGTAAATACTATTTAAAAGCAATCGGAATTCCTAATTGTAACCACTCAGTCTCATATATAACTGCTATTATAAAGAGAGTTACAGACGTAGTTTCTGTTTTTCTAAATATCAAGACAATCATTCTAATTTTAATTAAAGTAAGAGTTTTTTTGTGTTTTTGCTCACTCAGAAGGCCATGAAGTAAATGTGTCTACAACATTTTCAACTATTTATAAACAAAATATCAGTAATCTAATTTGTATTTTGATATAGTGTCTAGGTTTTCTAACATCAATTGTTTCTTTTTATATAAAAATAATATTTTTTAAAGGTATTGTAAATCGAAAAATACTTTATTATTAAAAATGATTGAATAAAAAAATCTGTAAAAGATACACGTGGACAACCTAATCTAAGGTAATTAAATAATGCATTTGATGGATTAAAAAAAAATTGGTAGTAAAAAAAACAAGTTACAAATTGAAATTTTGTAAATTGGCGTAGTAATTTTTTGTTAGCACAAAAAATATTTAGCTTTGACCGTCCAGCCTTTGTTCTAATTTTACGTATATAACATTGCGGTCACCGCCTTCTAAGTTTTATGACAACTGCGATATTCAATTTTTATTGGACGTCTATTTTTTGTTAATTAAAATGATGAATTGCGGCTAAAAGAATTATTTTAGATACTATGTATGATACATAAAGTCACAGCAGAATTGACCCATGAATTCAAACAAATATGCAATAATATACAGATGGCTTAAATTATTAAATTTAAAAAAAATGCAACTTTGATATAAATCAAACAATTGCAACTCAGTCGAAAATATTTTTAGTTAGCCTTAAGGGTCCTCCAGCGTAAATTATGAAAATGCACGTCAACAAACCCACAGTCTTCCATCCATACATAATAGCTCACCCTGTATATACAATAATAGCTCACCCTGTATATACAGGGTATTTCTGTCACTCGGGGAATAAAAGTAACCACATATATTAGAGGGCAAATGATGACGATTCGTACAAAAAAATTATTATAAAAGTCTTCGAATGACCAAGATACAGGGCATTAAAGTTAAGAAATATTAACACATTTTTCTAAATATTTTAATCAAAGTTCGTGGCAGAGTGCTGAAATTTGGAATAGCCTAAACTAACATCAATTTAATTACTTAAGCAATTTGTCACTTCGACCGGACCGCGGAAACCATGCTATACAAGGTGTTCCTAAAATTTGTTTGCCTTTGACTTTATAAATATAAATCAAAATCCATAAAGTAGTAAACAGAATCATATAAATAATTTCGTCAGCAAGCTGAAAGGTGAAGTTCGCTCTTGAAGAATGTACTTCCACTGTAACCTGTAGGTTAGAAACAAAAAGTTGAAATTAAAATATATAAATAAAATATACAAAAATTTCATGTTAAAAATTAGCATTTTACAGATAAAATAAAAATAATTAAGGAGAATGGTTGCGACCGTTATTACTTGAAAAATTTAGTTTAATTATGGATTTTAAACTGAATTTTTCATTTCAATTTAGCAAAATAAGTTTTTGGGGCGATCCTTTCAAGTAACAAGCTTATTTACACACACACACACAAATACTCAAATAACACGGCAGAAGGACTACGTGGTCCTTTGATAGTGAGATAAACGGTAATACTACTACCACTAACTTTTTTGAAAGAGAAAATTATGAATTTTAGAAAATGTGGATTTTTGTTTTAGTGGAAAAAATTATCTGTTTTAACAGTAGAAATTACAATTTTTGTTTGTAGCAACCCCAAATTGTAGCTAAAGCCTGATAAATATGAATAATTTTATTTTTAAATGGTAGATTTGAACTGTAATAATCATTGGTCACAGCTTAGACAAAGAAACTTTTGCCTTTTTTATAAGTGAACGTTTTTGACCATCTGACAAGTCGATTGAAAATTATTCCTAGATATTTTATCTCGTCGCCAATCGTAATGAATTCCTCTCAAAAGGTATTAGGTATTATTTATTTTATCCAACATACTAACAAAAATATTCTAATATTCTTACATCATAATTTATCACAGAAATTTTGATCGCATTTAGAAAAGGAGTACATTCATTTTTTAGTGTGTTACGGCATAGGAGATGCATGAAGAAACTGAGCAACATTGATATTAAGTTTTTAAGTTCTTGAGAGTGGCTCGGAAAACATCCTTTAAATAAACTGTGGTGCATCTAGAAGTGCAATATCATCAGCGTATTTTTCGATTACTTGAGCCAAATTCAGAAAGTCCCTGGTTTAATTGTGCAGTGTCGTAGATTGTAAAATCTTGTGAAATTCCTGTATAAAGCGTGTTGTTAATTTTGCAACAAAACTTCCTATCATGAAAAATTTCATCTGTGGCTCTAATAAGATATTCGCTAAATTTACATAATTCTTTTTTATATAAGGCCACACTCTATCGAAAACTTTTAAAATATTGAGGAAAACTTTTGAAATATTAAGAAAAACTATTATTGGAAAGAGTCAGTCAATTTTGACATTTAATGAAGATTGAATTGATGTTATAAGCTGATTCATTACAATTCTATATCTAACTATAATATTGAGTTATGAACAAATTATAATTAATGAAATCCCAGATGTAATTAATTATTAGAACAAAGCAATAGATTTTAATAGCATTTATTGCAAGTGACCGTACTGTAATACTAATGTAAATAAAGCAATATAAACACATCATTATTGACAGTAAAAAATCAATAGCATCAATATTTTATTATTAATAAAGATATTATTTTCCATGCCTTGTACCTAATGACATTTTTACGATGACATTATAATAGGTTTATGAATAATATATCTATTTATTAAAAATAAAATAATGTATAAAACAGAAAAGCGCGCGTGCATTGTCGTCTATTTCGTAACGAAAGGAAAATCTTGATATCTTGTTATTACATTATCGAAACAACAATGCGTGACTATTCACTCCATTTAATTTATAGTTCACACGAAGTGCAACGTTTCGTACTGTGTAACTCATTAGAACCCGTGTAAATGTTAATTGTACACTTCATTATCGGAATTATGTAATAATGTTATTGTTTTCGTTTAAGAAATTGTTGTAAAGTACTCACCGGCAAACGGCTTTATGTATTGATGCGCGGATAAGAGAAGTTAAATCTGTTCGTCTTGATGAAACATTATTGTTTCGTTTTTATTTATACACTTAAAAAAGGGTGGTTGGAAATTAATTTCATTCTACTCGAGTAATTACAGCATTAGAATAATTAAGATAACGATGGAAATACGTAATCGTTACAAAGGCGTTCAAAAAAAATTGTATATATTTTAATTATTTAACATTAAATTAAATCGCTTGCGTCACGAGTAAATAAAAACATTTTAAAATAGAAATAGATTATTTTTACTTGCAACGCCACTCTTGACGAAAGGTCATATGAAAACGCGTTTATTTATAACATCAATTGCATCCATTATTTATAATACGTTGTGCGTTTCTCTGGTATATATGATATAAATGTAATTAAGCCGGTGTGGAAAATTTTATCGAGACGGTCGATTGTTGCCGAATTTCGCAATTCCGTTCGTTAAAAGTGCTTATTTAGCAAGTGACCACACATGTATGTCTGCAACGTGTAAAATTGCAATATGCACCGGGAATTGCGTAATTTGTAGAAACAGATCTGTAATAATTACGGAATTGTGATTTCTTAATAATTTCATTCGAAAGGGTTCATTAAAAAAAAACTGGATCTTCCACAACTAAAACACTATCTACAATCTGTATTAATATATCCATGTTTTGTCAATAAGACATTTGATTTACACGAAATATAAATAATTAATTAATTACTGAAAATATATTAAAACGTACTGTAATAATAAAAACTGTATTATTATGAGATTTCTAAATGTCAATACTACACTAGTAGATAGATAGATAGAGTAGTGTATTATCAGTTCTACATTAATTTAAAACAATATTTATAATAGTACTGTGGTAATTAAAATAGTAATGTATTGCAAAAATTACTATTGTACTAGTAAAAATTATTATATATCTAAAAACGTGCAATACAGGGTCTATTATGAAAGTAATGCGCATGATTTTATTGTGACGCGATTATGTGTGTATTTATGTTAATGTTTTCTTGACTTGTGTAAAGCTTTATGTTCCTTGCACGAAACAAACATTATTATTACTATTATTATTATTATTATCCATCGCAGCGAGGTAAAATGGGTCGGGAAATGTGGCGACCATAATTTGCTCTGAGCCGTGTGAGTGGAAATACGTTCCTTCTTTTTTTTGATGCAAGGAGAGGAAATCCGTCATGGACGCCCTTTTAGTAGGGCAGTGTCGAACTCTTACCGACTAAAACCTCTCCTCCGTGGATCTATCTGTGAGGGACTGGTTCAATGCCATTGGATTTTCCCAGTCAGGGACATAAGCGAAGAAATCGCTTACGTTCCTTCGTAGTGTGTTCTTCACGGCGCGATGAAACAGCAATACACAATCAAGTTTTATGTGCTAGTACGACCCAAAATGGAAAATAAAAAATGTACTTTCATAATAAACGCAGTACTCTACTGGTAAGCTCAAACTGAACCATTCAAAAATAGTACTATACTGGTAAAAAAATACTACGCTGGTGAACTAAATAATAGTACTATACTGCTAAAAAGTACAGCACTGATAAAATATTAATTTATTCAAAAATTAAACACAATAATTACTTTGTTTTGTATAATAGTTATTTATTTATATGGTGACCAATGGTTTTAATAACTGTTATACAAAACAAAGTAATTATTGTGTTTAATTTGTGATTAAATATGTTTAACGAAGTAGAAGCCTCCATAGATAATGTATTAATTTATTGTTATGGATAAAAAAAGTACTATTCTTCTAGAGATAGAATAACAAAGACAAACAATTAGTAGTACTCTACATGTAAAAGTAGGACTGTATTACCTAAAAATAGTTCTACACTGGTAACAAACAATATCAACAAAAACAAGTACTATGGTGGTCAAAACAGTACTGTTAGAAACTTCCTTTAAAAACACTTTCAATTTTGTTTAAAAGCGGTTGTAAATCTAAAAAACAATATTAATAATATGTTTAAAAAAATCCACTGGTAACAAACAATATAAACATAAAAAGTACTATGGTCTTCAAAACAGTAATGTTAGAAACTTTCGTTAAACACACTTTCGATTTTGTTTAAAAGCAGTTGAAAATCTTTAAAGAAAACAATATTAATAAAATGCTTTAAAAAATCGTTGAAATCTTAAACAACAATTTAAAATTTAAGTAAAAAAAAAGGAGACATAATTTACAAAAAAAAAACAATAAATCAATTCAAAACATAGGAAGGACAAATAATTGTTAAAATTTTTAATTAAACAGTTTCAAAAAAATATAGCTTTCCCAAAACTTTTATTCGTAATTTGCATTAAACAAAAATAGTTAAAAAAGTCCCATATTTACTTATTTAAAGAAGCAGCTGAATTGGAAAAAAAAACAGTTGAAATTAAATTAAAAAAAACAATTAAAAAAGCAGATGAAAATTTAAAAAAAGCATTTTGAACAAAAATGATGAACTGTACAAGAAATACTATTCTAAATTCTCTAGAAAAAGTCTACAAAACATTCAAATCAAAAACATTTGATATTATCAAAAAAATATTATAAAAATAAGTTGAAATTCTATAAAGACAATTAATAATTGTATAATAAGACAATTAAACATTTGCAATAATAAAAACAATTTTAAATTTAAAGTAAAAAACAGACGTTTTACAAAAAACGCATTTAAAAAATTACAAAAAAACAGTGAAAAAAAATGACTGATTAAAGTTTTAATTTAAAAGTTTAAAATAAAAAATTAAGTTAATAATGTTTTTTTTTTAATTTTTAATACAATTATTTTTTGTAAAATTTCAAATGTTAAAAAAAATAATAATTATCTAGAAAAACAGTTGAAAACTTTGTAAAAATTTTAAATTAAAAGATCAGATAATATTTTAGACGAGAAACTATAAAAAAATTACAAAAATCAAACAAATGAAAACTTAAAAATGAACAAACAAATGATTAAAATTATAGTTAAACAGTTTAAAATAAACAAACAAAGATAAACATGTTTTTAAAATGTGTTTACTAGCGTTTTTAACACAATTTTTGTCAAATATTTTTTAAAAAAGTAATCTCTTAGAAAAACAGTTGAAAATTAAACAAATATTGTTGAAAAATTTCAAAATGATTGAAATAAACAGTTTGAAATAAACAAACTAAGGTAAGGATGTTTTTAAAAAGTGTTTACAAGTGATTTTTAACACAATTTTTGTCAAATATTTTTTAAAAAAGTAGTCATTTACAAAAATAGTTGAAAATATAAAAAAAAATATTTAAAAAGTACAAAATGAATGAAATTTTAATTACAGTTTAAAATTTAAAAAAAAAACAGTGTCAAAAGTGTTTTATTTTTAATTTTTCAAGACATTTATTTTTGTAATATATCAAACGTTTCTAAAAAATAAACATATATACCTTTTGATTAAAAACGCAGTCGAAAATGTACAAACAAATAAAATTGAAAAATACTTAATATTTTTCTTTAAAATACTTTTCAACTTAAAAAAATTGTAAAAACTTTTTTTTAAACACTTAATTTTGTTTAAAAACTCTAAAAAAAAAATCTAAAATGTCAATTGATAATTTGCTAGAAGAACAGTTGAAAATTTTGTATTTTAAATTCTTACAAAAACTAATTTTGTTACAAAACAAACAAAATAATTTTTAAAAATCACTTTTAACTATATTTAAAACCGGTTATAATTCTAAAACCACAATTAATAATTGCATTACTAGAAAAACTTTGCAAAAAACAATTTAAATTTTAAATTAAAAAACAAATGATATTTTACAAAAAAGTAAAACTTTATTAAAAAAAGACAGTTAAATATTACAAAACATAAACAGATGAAACTTGAAAATGAACAAATAATTGATTAAAATTAAAAAAAGAAAGTTTGGTTTTAATTTTTCAAGTGTTTTTAAAGACATTTATTTTTGTAAAATATCAAACGTTTTTAAAAAATACATCTTTTGAATAAAAACTTAGTTGAAAATGTACAAACAAATAAAATTGAAAAATACTTAATATTTTTCTTTAAAATACTTTTCAACTCTTACAAAAAAAATAATTTTATTAAAAAACTTGTAAAAACTTTTTTAAAAACACTTTTGATTTTGTTTAAAAACTCTAAAAAAATTACAAAAAACAATTTAAAACTAAAATTAAAAAACAAATGATATTTTACAAAAAAGTAAAAAAAGTAAAAAGTGACTTTTAAAACTAATTTTGTTACAAAACAAACAAAATTATTTTTAAAACTCACTTTTAACTGTGTTTAAAAACGACTAGAATTCTAAAAACGCAATTCATAATTACATAGCTCGAAAAACAGTTAAAGAAATTACAAAAAAAAACAATTTAAATTAAAAAACAAATCATATTTAATAAAAAAGTAAACCTTTATTAAAAAATACAGTTAAAAATTACAAAACTTAAAAAGATGAAACTTAAAAATGAACAAATAATTGATTAAAATTAAAAAAAGAAAGTTTGGTTTTAATTTCTCAACTGCTTTTAACACATTTATTTTTCAAATTTCAAATTTCAAATGTTTAAAAAAATCTGTATCTTTTAATTAATGTATGAAAAAAGCAATGCTTTGTAAAGTTAAAAGAATTAAATTAGAAACTAAAAAAAAATAATTGAAAAAATAGTGAAAAGTTTATATTTTTCTTAAAAAAATTTTAAATTCTTTTAAGAAATAATTTTATTAAAAATCACACAAAAACTTGTTCAAAAAACACATTTAAACATGTTTAAAAACAGTTGAAATTTTCAAAACACAATAAATAATTATATTGCTTGAAAAACAGTTTAAAAAATTGTAAAAAACAATTTAAATTTTAACCTAAAAATCATACAATATTTTACAAAAAAACGTAAAAACTTAATTAAAAAAACATTTGAAAAAAGGACAGTTGAAAACCTAAAATTGAATTAATTAAAGTGTTTAATTAAAATGTTAATGAATTATTTTAACATTTTAATTAAACAGTTTAAAATAAAATTGAAAGCAAAGTTAAAATGTCTTATCGAATAAAGTTTTCTTCAATTGTTTCACTTAAAAAAATTATAAGCTCAAAAACAGTAAACTGTACACATTTAAAAATTCTGGAAAAGTAAAGAAAAAAATATATTAATAAAAAACAATTGAAAATATAAAAATATTAAAAAAATGCTGTTAAAATTCTAACAATTGGTAATTAGATTGTTTGAAGAACATTTAAAAACTTTATTTTAAAATTTAAATTAAAAAACAAATGATATTTGACAAGAAACAGTATAAATTGATTCAAAAAACTGTCAAAAAAATTAAAAACAAACAGTTGACGACTTAAAAATTAACAAATAAATGATTACATTTTTATTATTTAACAGTTTAAAATAAAACAGCAAAGTTAAAAATATGTTTTATTAAGTTTTTAAACTATTTCTTAACGCATTTTTTTAAATTTAAAATGTTTGACAGTTTAATCAAAAATAGTAAACTGTAAAAACAGCAGTATAATTTTTTTTGTAAAAATAATACAAAAATAAATTAGAAACAGTTAAAAATATTTTCAAAACAAAATAATTGACACAATTGAATTGAAAATTTGAATTAAATTGAATTTAATTTAATTGAAATATTATTTTAACACGATTATCTTTTGTAAATTTCAAATCTTTAAAAAATATTTGCATTTTTTAACTAAAAAAAACAGTAAACAAAAAAAATCAAATAAAAATTATAAAAATACCTAAAAGAATAGTTGATATTTTTTCTAAAAAAAAACTTTTAAACTTTTGCCAAAAATAATTTTGTTCAAAAGCAGTTGAGAACTTTTTTTTTAAACAATTGAAATTCTAGAAAGACAATTGATCAAATTACTAATAAACCCGTTGAAAATTTTGTGAAAAAAACAATTTAACATTTAAATTCAAATGCAGTAGAAATTTATTTAAAAAATTATAAAAATTTACAAAATAAACAGACAAAAAAAAAGGAGAACAAGTAATTTTTATTTCAACAATTTAAAATATAACAAAAACGAAGATAAGAGTTTTTTAACATTTTTTTTTTGTAAAATTTCAAATGTTTAATTATTAAAGCAGTTTGATCAAAAATAATTAACTACAAAGCAATAAAAATTTTCTGTATAAAAAAGAACAGTTGAGAATATCAATTAAAACTGCTAAATTCGTAAAAATTAAAAAAAATATATTTTCTTAAAAACTACTTTAAAAAACATTTTTAACCTTGTTTAAAAACAGTTGGAATTCTAAAATCACGATAATTAAATTGGTAGAAAAACAGTTGACAAAGTGTAAAAAAAAGGTTAATTTAAAAATTTGAAAAAACTCAATTCAAAACACTAACTAAAAAACATTTAAAACACTAAAAAACAATTGATAATTAGTTTTTTAACACTATTATTTCCTTAAAAATACATTTTTTTTAAATAATAAAATACGTAAAAAAGCAGATTTCTTTTTGTAAAAATAAAAAAAAATTAATAATCAAAAAGACAATTTATGATTTGCTAAAAAACCTCAGTTTGTAAAAAGAAATGATTTGAAATTTTATTTGAAAAACCGAATAATTGATTCAAATTTTAATTAAAGTGTCTAAAATAAATTAAAAGTTTTTTTTTAAGTTTTTAACTGTGTTTTTTTACACAATTGTATTTTGTAGTGTCTAAAACAAATTAAAAGTTTTGTTTTAAGTTTTTAACTGTATTTTTTACACAATCGTATTTTGTAAAATTTCAAATATTATTAAAAAATATTTTTTTCTTTAAAGTAAAAAAGACAGTTCGATCAAAAATGGTAAATTGTATTTAAAAAAAAAAGCAGTTAAACTTGTCTGTAAAGATTTAAAAAAAAACAAAGGTGGGACTTTAAATATTCAAAATAATAATTGAAAAACTGCCTAAAAGAAGAGTTGATATTTTTCCTAAAAATACGTTTGAACTTTTAAATAAAATGTTTTTGTTAAAAAGCAGTTTAAAACAATTTTAATCTTATTTTAAAACAGCTAAATTTCTGAAAAAAAGCATTTGATAATTTTCTATAAAAACAATTAAAAATCTTGTTAAAAAAATAATTATAGATAGAAAAAGCAAAATCAAAAACTGAAAAAGTACAAAAAATAGTTATTGCCAAAAAACTGGAAAGTATGGTTGTATTTTTTTTTATTTTTACAAAAACATAGTAGTATTTAAAAAAACAGTTTGAAACTATGTACTTTTAACTTTATTTAAAAACAATTGAAATTCTAAACAAACAATTGATAATTTTATAGAAAAAAAGTAGAAAATGCATAAAACAATTTAAAATTTAGGTTCAAGGTAGATATTTTATAAAAGAAACGGTAAAAATTTACAAAAAATATTTTTGTAACAGAAAAAACAATTCAATATTTACAGGAAAACAGTTGAAAACTTAACAAATGAAGAAATAATTCTTTAAAATTTTAGTTAATCAGTTTAAAAATCATCTGTTGTTTTGATTATAAACAACAGATGATTTTGAAAAAGCAGTTTGATGAAATAGTACAAAAAATTTAAAAAAATAACAAATATTGGTTTCATTTTATAATTTAACCTTACAAAAAATCAATTTGCTAATAAAGTTAAGTAAAAAATAGTTTAATATAGAAAAAATGTTATATATTGACACAAATACAAAAATGGCGGAAAGACCACGTGTTTGATAGTCGAATACTACTACTACTACTATTATATATTGATTCCAATTTTCCACTTCTAGATTTTGTCTTAAGGTTTCTAAACGTTAATATTGTATTGTAGTTGAGAAACTAGTAAACTATCTCTGTTTAAAAATAATAAAGATGATAACAACTTCTAATTTTGTATTTTTTGTTTCTTTTTTATAGAAATGACAGAAACGCCGGATATATCCATCGAAATGCGGCGTAAGCAGCTGCAGCACCGCCAGATGTCGACGGTGGCGAGCAGACGTCAGCATGCGGTTTGTGTGCGTCGCGCCCATAAGCACTACGGCAGCGCCAAGAACCCCTACGTCATCCTCGACGGCCTCAACATGACCGTCCCGAAAGGCTGCATCTACGGTCTTCTGGGAGCTTCTGGATGCGGCAAGACGACCCTCCTCAGCTGCATCGTAGGCCGCAAACGACTGCAATCCGGAGAAATTTGGGTGCTGGGCGGTAAGCCAGGCTCTAAAGGTAGCGGAGTGCCTGGACCAAGAATTGGTTACATGCCCCAGGAAATCGCCTTGTACGGAGAATTCACCATCAGGGAAACGATGTTGTACTTCGGCTGGATCAGCGATATGTCGACGAAGGAAATCGATGCGAGATTGGCGTTCCTGTTGCAGTTTTTAATGCTGCCAGGACCTGATAGGCAGGTGAAGACTTTGAGCGGTGGTCAGCAGAGGAGGGTCTCGTTAGCTTCGGCACTTTTACACGAACCGGAACTGTTGATTCTGGACGAACCGACAGTGGGTGTTGATCCGATGCTGAGGAAGAATATTTGGGACCATTTGTTGGAGATTACGAGAGGAGGAAGGACTACTGTTATCATAACAACACATTATATTGATGAGACTAGACAAGCTCATACGGTAAGATGATTTTAAATAATAATTTTCAAATCTTCAAAACACTTCACGTAAACTCAAACCAACAATAGTGATTTCAAATCTTATATCATATATCCAATATAGGTATTAACTTTACAATACCTATATTGCATATATGTTATGTTAATCAAAGGATTATTTTTTGTATATTTATTTTTTCAAACCTAAGTTTTTGATTGTTAAGATTTGAAATCACTATTGTTGGTTGGACTATAAAAGAAATGGGTTTCCTTTGAAATATATTAAAATTTGCTGCACATTTTGATATAGTGTATTTAATGGTTACAGCTATGTAATAAGATGGTCAACAGGACCTAGTAACCAAGGTCATTAAATACACTTAAAGAAAACGAAAGAAGAAGGTTACATCTATAAATAAATAATAAATTACATCCAATATGTATACATTCGTGATATACATATTTAAAATCCATGGGAAAATCTTTCGAAAAACATTTGCGAACCTCTTAAAATCGCGTGTAAAGCGTATTTGTTATCCCCAACGGCAATTTCCTTTAAGTTTATTGTCATGTATTTGCGTTCGATCAACAGGCGTTTAAATAACCGTTGCGTGCGCGTGTTAATAAAAGTTTTCCAGGCAATTTTCGTCACCCATCTCTCGATATGAGTAACTGGCGTCCCGGTGAAAACCGACCTTTGTCAACCGGTCAACCTTCGAAACGCACATTTGCTTAATGGCTTTTCAAGAAAATCTGTATTCACGTTGCGCAACATCTTTTTCAATTTGATTGTGCCGTTGTTTGCAAAACTTCGCACCGGATGATATCCTTGTGCTTGTTAAACAACAACATGGTTGTGGTCAGAGGAAACGTTTTTGATTTAATATTACTTGTAATTATATTAAAAAATTATAAAAAGTTAAAAAGTTAACAATGAATCATCGAATTAAATTTTTACGTGCAATCAACGTTTCGTCTAGACGGGACAGCAAGTGAAAGTCATTGGCCGACAATAAATCTGTCGGAGAGAATTTACACATCTCCGAATTTTTTACGAAATGCATTATGCAAGGCGACCTTGAACGAGTGTCTGACCCACATTTCCATATGAAGAGATAATTACTTATTATTTCACATCGATTATATAAATTTATAAATTTACAGATTGGTCTTATGCGCGGCGGTTACCTCCTAGCGGAAGAAACCCCGGATCGTCTTGTTCAACAATACCACGCCGAATCACTGGAGGACGTTTTCTTGAAACTATCAGTCATTCAAAATATGGGCAAACGCCGGCGAAGTTCCATCGCTGCTGAGGTGACCACCAACATTGCGGTACCTACTGGAGTGGTCAACGTCGCAGTCGTCGTCGATGAAGACCGCGGTGAAATCTCCGGAGAATTCGGTGATAACGTATCCATTTCGAGTCGCGGAGGTCGCGTGTCCATCGCACCGGACAGTAGCGATAACCCTCCGCCGGAAATCCCACCCCCTGATGAAAGCGACAAGATGACGTGCTCGGATTACTTTTCGTTCGCCAATTCCGCTCACATGAAGACGCTAATATGGAAGAACTTCTTATGGATGTGGAGGAATTATCCGGTCATGCTCTTCATCATCGTATTACCAATGGCTCAGACTATACTCTTCTGCTTGTCAATTGGACACGACCCTTTCAATTTACCCATATCGGTTGTTAATTTAGAGTTGGACGCTAATGAACGCTGCAAATTGGACATGAAGTGTAATAGTACTCGATTGAGTTGTAATTATTTGGATTATTTAGAGAAGAGGACGTTAGATGTGGTTAGTAATATATTCTATTTGTAACTAATAAATAAAATACACAAAAAATAAAATTGTTATTTTCAGACTTACTACCCAACTGAAGAGGACGCCAGAAATCAAGTAATATTAGGTCAATCTTGGG
Organism: Ontholestes murinus; assembly: GCA_963969525.1. Taxonomy (NCBI): domain Eukaryota; kingdom Metazoa; phylum Arthropoda; class Insecta; order Coleoptera; family Staphylinidae; genus Ontholestes; species Ontholestes murinus. Next base: position 13,237,338 of record OZ018393.1, read on the forward strand.
CTGTCTTAGTGTTCCAACACAATTATTCCGACGCGTTAAGATCTAGAATCAACGATGGAAGATACGTGGAAGACATAGACATCGACAATTCCGAAGTGTCAGTTTACCAGGATATATCCAGTAAGTTATTTAATACCTTATTTTTAAAAATAATTACATTATTTAATTAAATTACAGATGAAAACATAGGATCCTTCCTAAAACGCGACATGTACTTCAGCTTCATGGATTTCCTACAGGACTACCTCACCACATGCGACATGAACCGAAAAATTGGCACGATTCCAGTCCGTTTCAACGATCCGATCTACGGTTATAAAAACCCGAACTTCACCGATTTCGCAGCACCCGGTGTCATCCTCACCATCATCTTCTTTTTGGCCGTCGCTTTAACTTCAGGCGCCATGCTGATTGAGCGTAACGAGGGTATCCTTGAGAGGTCACTGGTCAATGGCATCACCAGCGTGGAACTCCTTCTCTCTCACGTAGTCACGCAATTTACCGTAATGGCGGGCCAAACCATAATGGTATTAATCTTTACATTTGGTGTTTTCGACATCACCAACAAAGGCCCTTTGGTATTAACTGTCGTCCTCACACTTCTAACCGGATTAAACGGAATGTGCTTCGGGTTTGTGGTAGCTTGCGTTTGCGATACTGAAAGAACGGCCACGTATTTAGCTTTAGGCAGTTTCCTTCCCATCGTGATGTTATGCGGTATCATTTGGCCCATCCAGGGAATGCACAGGATACTCCAAATCATCGCCTACGTCCTACCCCTGACGAAAAGCACGGAAAGTCTGCGCTACGTATTGCAAAAAGGTTGGGGCTTCGATGAACCAGATGTTTACGAAGGATTCATCATGACCATCGGCTGGATTTTATTTTTCATGACCCTGAGCATTCTTCTGCTCAAATTCAAAAAGGGTTGATTACACCAACAATCCTTTATTTTTGTGAGTTTACTGTAAACGTAGTTTAGTTTTTAGTATTTATATTCGATTTAATATTTCGGGTTGATTGCGAATGGCCATAAATCGTGTTTACCAAAGATTTGTAATTCTCAACTCACGAAAGTGCGGATGTTGAAAGAAAGTGAATACTTAAATTGCGAAGACTCGAATAGTTACAAAGTTTAATTTAGGTTTAACCCGTGGGCATTTCTAGTTAATGCGGCTGTGGAATTTTGGATGTTTTTTTAAAATAAATTATATAAAAATTTTATCTTTTATGTATTCACAACTTTACCTTAAATATTACTTACTTTCACTTAATAATAAATTTATCTATATGTATTTTCAGTTCGGGATAATATAAAATATGTTGAGGTAGGTCAGGAGCACGCTCGGTCAATGCATCCAATTTATTGAGGTAGGAGACGAATACGCTGGTTCAATATATTATTGGTTAAGGTAGGTCAAGCAAACGCCAGACAAATGTATGATTAGTGGTTGAAGGTTGGAAATTGAAAACTAATTTGTTAAATTTTCTAAAAAAATTGTTTAAATATTACTAGAAGAATTATTTATAATAAAACATGCTTTAGATTAGATAAAAAGTTATTATAAAAAAAATAACAATTGCTCAAATAAGTAACCATTGGCAACTATCAAACAATTCAAAAAAATTAAAGTATATTTTTTGGTCGAAACCATCAAAAATTTGCTTAAAAACAATTTGTAAATTAAAAAAAAACAGTTAATTAAAAAATAACCATAACAAAAATCAGTTGAATATATAAATAAACTGTTAAATTTTCACTAAAAATAATTGTTATCTTAGTAAATGACAGTAGAAAATCACCAATTGTTTTATTAAAGAAATAAACATTTTTAGAAAGGCTTTAAATTTCTTTTCGTAAATAAAATCAAAAATTGCTTAAAAAAACAATTTGAACTATCTAAATTACAATTCTTGGATCTCGACGGCGTTCACTACGTGGTGCATTTCAATATTAAGAATAAAGAAAACACTTTTACTTTTTTTTACAACTTTAAACTTTATTTGCAGTGACTAAGTTTAAAGTGGTATAAAAAAGTAAAAGTGTTTTCTTTATTCTATAATTACAATTGTTAAATACCGATTGTCTTTTTATTAAAAAAAAAACAATTGAATAATGCTTCCAAAATAAGAAAAGAAAATTTTGCAAAATAGCTAATAAGAATGTGTGTGTAAAATTAATTTTTAGCGTTTGAAAAGTTTTTTACCTTAGGCAACCAAGTATGCAATCTTGGCCGAGGTAAATTTGAAATGTAGAAAACGATTCCAAATAAATTGTTTTTATTCTTTGTTTAAAAATATTTTCCATTAAATGAATAAACACAAGTGAGTTTTTATTAAAAATAAATTATTAGGTTTTATAGTTGATTGAAATATTTCAAATCAACGGTTTTATTTTATAATAACGTATCTTTAGTAGTAGTAGTGTTTGTCTATCGACCACTTAGTCCTTCTGCCGTGTGATTTGTGTATTAGTATGTGTGTAAATGAGCTTGTTACTTTAAAGGATACGTATTTTTATTTTCTTCATATAACACAGAATTTTTGTTATATCATATTGAAAATATATTGAAGATATTAACAATTAAAATCAGCGTTGAAAATCTTATTTGTAAAACATAATACTCCTTATTTTTACAATTATCTCAAACACAATAAGTCATTGATAATCTTTAGCTGATAGTGTTGTTAATTCAGGCCACCAAATATACATGCTTTGTGAACCACTGTAAAATTCAAATAATTCCAAATAATTTATTCTTCGTTATCAATTACGTTAGCGGATTTTTTTTATTAACATTCACATTGAAAGCACAATTTTATAAACGCGAAAACAACAAAACCATAGAAAGACTATCAATAATAAAGTGTTAGAAAAGGATACAGCAATGTTATTTATATTTATAATATGTATGTTATTTAGGGGCCTCCTAAAAATAACCGTAAAAAACAGAATGTAATAATTGTGTTCATTTTATCTTCTTATAAGAAATGTATCGATAAAAAGATGCAATAGGTAAGTGTCTAAAACCATAGAATATATTTATTTAATTTAAATAACTCAAATATACAAATAACATCGATTTTAAACGTGTGATAAAAGCCTATAAAATGTTAAGCTACAAACTTTTTGTTGATCGATCACTTGGTAAAGCATGTTATAATTAAAAGATATATTGACTTTATTTTACTTGTTTAGCAAATTGTGAAACCATGTGATTTTCATTGTTAATTTACCTTATTTATAAAACACTAAATTTAATAATTAATGGATTATTTGTAATTAAAACATGGTAAATTCTTCAATAAACTGTAAATATTGATTACTAGGTATTAATTATTCAATTCATTATCTATTTTTAAAAAAATACTTAGGCAACCAAATATACCTCTTGAGAATTTTCGAATTTTATAGAAATTTTCTGAAATATTTACCGCGGCCAAATAAAGTTTTTATTCAGACCAATTATGCACATTTTGACCATTAAAATTACCATTGTCTTCAAATTATCCTTAACTGGGGGAATTTGTAATAGAACCTAAAAGTTTTAATATCCATAATTAGTTTGGTTGATTGAGTTACTTGAAATTAATAATAACTTTGATTAAACCACTTGGAACCTTTCTTCAATATTTTATTTTTATCCAGATGCACATTTCGAACACAAAGTGTCCATTATCAAAACGAAATCATTGATATTGGACACATTGTGTCCGAAATGTGCATCTGCATAAAAATAAAATATTGAAGAAAGGTTCCAAGTGTTTTAATCAAACCCATAATTAGATTTTAAAATTTAATAGTTTAATTTTAAAAGCACTCGCATCACAACAAATTGTGTTTTATTAATTAATTTTCATATTGTTCATTGGGTAAATATTTTCTATTTTTAATTTTAGTTTGTTTATTATAATTAAATGGAATGTCGCCAATAGATTTATACATTTTAAATAGTATGTAATCATTTTAACTACGAGTATTTACCCTTTTAAGATACTGGCAACAATTTCTAAAGAATTCGAATACTAATGAGGAAGTTATAATAATCGATTCTTATTAAAAGCATTAAATTACCTTAAATATTTATTCTAATCCTTTCAAAGCAATATTGATTCTATTTAAAACAACTGTAATACATCTACAGGCTTAAAACTAAAGTGAATTTTAGAAAAGAACATCTCTGAAGCATCTTGAAGAAGTAATGAAAATGTTTAGTTCTCTGTATGCATCTGTATGTTTAATTAGAACAAACAAGTTTGCAGATTGTATAAAATATGTTCTTAACTTTTTCTTAACTGTTTATATCTTGTTATGTACCAACGCGCGTTAAAAAAGTTTTTCTTACAACACTGACAAGCTAATCCTCCGCTAGGTGAAAACGTTACTTTGGTATTCCCCAACTAATTCAGAAAATTGTATTATTAAAGTAGAGTTGGTTTTTATCAAGCACACAAACAAAAATAGGGTTTTAATTTAAAAATAACAAACGTAAGAGGTTAATTAACATCCAATAACATTATTGTGGGTTTATAATTAATGTCATTTGTTCAATCATACATAAATGTGGTAATGCCAAAACTATGAGGTATTATTTAAATTTTAATTGCTGCAAAAAAATAATTTCCTTTGTAACAGCAATTAGTTCAATATTTACATAATAATCTAATAAATTCACGAATTTATTTCACCATCGCCTAGGTAACCAGGGACAAATGTTAAACCAAATGTTCGACAATAAAAATCACTTATACTATGCAAAAACAATGTTTCATTTGTTATAAACAATGTACGCCCGTATTGCAAATACTTCAGTCAACGCGAAATATAATCTTATACTTTGGAATGTAATAAGGTGAGTCAAAACTATAATATTTAAGTAATAACCATTTAAAATATCTAATTGGTTTCCGAGAATAAGGGATGCATAGCCCGGAGCCAAAACGTACGGTACCCACCGCCACGGGTGGTCGCCGGTAATGGCAATTGCAACAATTGTAATGTGACCTTCTCGGTGGAAACCTATATTTTGAGGTCCCTGCTCTCGCCATTCACTGCGGACGTGTCACAATCACCATTGACGAAACGCTCAAATTCAAAATCAAATTCCCGACCTTATGAAACACCGCACCCCCGCATAATTCACACAAATTAAGCCCACATGCACGCGTCTGACGTTCAAGGGAGGAAATCCACCCGAAAGAATGTAATTCATTGAAAGTAATTAGTGCCAGCATGGAAAGTCCGCATTCGTGTACCATCATGCCGGCGTATTTTAAAACGACCCTATATTCTATTAATCCCCTCAATCTTTCCGTATTATATTAAAAATTGCACCCCTTATCAATTCAGCAATCAATTCCTGTGAGTTATCCGTTCGCAATCATCACACGCGTCCGATTTTCCGCAATTTTTGAGCGCGAGTTTCGAATCTGGCGCCAAAAACGACGCCAGCTCGGTCGATAACGCCGTGTAGTTGACTGCATGCAGTGAGTGCTGGCTACTCACATGTTATTTTTTAGCTTAAATTTAGTTGTATTTATTGAGATAAGTAATTTATTGAGGTGGTGTTCCCGGGAAAGTGCATGCCTGAATAGTATTCACCAGTAAGTAAACAATTTCCCGCGTATTATAGCGTAGTTTCTGTGGAATCTCGCAAAATATGTGACATGCTTCGGAATAACCTCACTTTCACTAACAGTACCATACTTTACGACGCCGAAACCGTAGGAAAAACGCCAGGAAAGACCTGTCGGACGGCATTCGCGGCCGCGAATGAATGTTTAATTCATTCAAGGGGTGTACCGTTAGTGGATGTGAATATTCTGCAGGATGTAGCCGGACAGATGTGACCATTGATGAGGCAGTACGGTTTGGTCCAGATTAAACATAGGCATCCCACGACTAGTTAGTCATCACGAAACGTAAACAAACTCTATTTGTAAATAGTGGTGTTGCTTTCAATTATCAGCATGCTTTAATTTATACGATCACAGCAGGCCTAATCTTTCTAGGTTAATAAAAAATAAACAAGTGAATTTGCAAATAACTTCATAAACAAAACATACTGTCAGTTATAAGCTTTAATTCTCACAAAGGCTTAATAATGTAAGTAATATTTAATTTTATCATTCATTGTTGACATTAGTTTGACAAAACTTCAGTTATAAAAATAATAAGATTAAATCGCAAATGAAATTCAATCACATTACCTGTAAGAATCAACTACAGTTTATTATAATTTTAACTTGTTATTTATTTACAAAAACATCAATTCATTAAATTAATTTATATATATATATATATATATATATATATTTATAATTATAACGTAAATGGTAAAAATATGTTTTCTTTTAAATTAATGTATGTATATATAATCATAACGTAAATGGTAAAAATATGTTTTTCATTTAAAACAAACCATATTTATTCACGGGTTTTTAGACTTGTTTTTATCATTTCAGAATAATTCAAACTAGAAATTTTTAAATTCCATATGTATAACTATTTGAAAACGGGTATTAGGAGTAATTCGTGCTAAATGGATGCCGGTTACTTGAATTTCCACAAGGAAGAAGACTTCTCATCGTATTTCCTGGTGCGTATTTTCGTGCATGTGCTTGTGCGGTTTAGAGAGGTTTAACCCGACAATTTTCAGGAATCATTTAACGATGATTCGCACAGCTTCGACGGTACAAACAGCAACTCCTACAAGTGGGATTGCGAAGAGGAAAGAGAGTAAGTAGCTGCAGCACTTTTTAATAATCGTGATGTAATATAAGAAAAAAATTCATTAACGTGGGTGAAAGTGATTAGTCGAGCGGTGCAGAACTGTCAAAGACAATTAATTACTCACTCGTGTTCGAGGTGTTAATGCCTTAAATGATAAGTGCATTCTTTGTTGATATTACACTTTATTTGATTTTGTTTTATATTCGAAAATGATCAATTAATGATTGAATAACCACTCGCACAATTATTTTTTAAAGTAATGTGCTCGTGCCCGTGATATCTCTAAATTTAACACGTTAACCGCCACATGTACCGCCGGCAGTCATATAGTTGCCTAAATTCAATATACAATCAGTTCGCTTGGCGGTGAACGTGTTAATGAACATACACTGAATTAAAAGCATTACTATGTATTAATCATTGGTACTACTATTGCTGTTAATCACATAAGATATTACTTGTGGTTAACAGTATTCAGTGTAAGTATGGATTACCAATGTATGAATGGTTGCAACTATTTTGTTCATTAAATTAAGTGTATGTAATGTCAAAAGTAAATGTCACTCACCTAAATGTTTACTTCTTTGAAAATAAGAATCAAGATTATTGCCGGTACTACTTAATTTATGTAATCTGAAAATTGTATCACTACTCATTTGTTTTTAAGTACTGATTATTATTATTATCATCATTAACAACATCAGTACTACTAGTATTTGGATTAATTGAGTTACGTGAAGTTGATAATAACTTGATTAAAATGAAGAAAGATTTCTAATTGTTGAAATAAAACAACACAGTTGGGAGGGTTTATTGTTGAACACTGCAACATGTTTCACCACACAATGGCTTCATCAACTGAATACTGTTTCTAATTGTTTTAATCAATTAGTACCTAAACTTTTGCTTAAGCAGAGTTTTAAAGTGGATTTACATTTAACCACTTGCGCTATAAAGACGTGTCACACACGTCAATGTAAATGTATGTTATATTATTAATCGTAGCGCAAGTGGTTAAGTACTCGTATAATATAATAAGATGACATTGAAAAGAAATATTAATTTTAAGACTGAGTATCAATATACTCAATAGTACTACCAGTGCCTTAGTGAATGAAATAATTTAATAAAACAGTTCTTAATGGAAAAAAAACGTGAGATTCATTTTTGCTATACTGATATGGTACTACCAACAGAATCTTGCCACTAGTACTAGTACCTTTATTCTTTTGCTGTAACAAAATCCTGCCATCTTTAGAACAGCACTAAAATTCACTTCCATAAAAGATAGTACTGAAGTTAGTACTTAATTTACAGAATGAAACTTTGTAATTCTTAAAATTATATTACCAATCATTTGTTTTTAATTTAAACTTATTTTTTTTTATCCTTGACGAAGATTGGTATTGGTACTCTTTGGTAGTGTTTGCATCAGCAAACATTTTAATTTTGTAATGCCTCAATTTTGCGGTAGTACTTAAAAGTAGTACTACTTAAAAGTGCTCCCACTTTTTTTTACTTAAAATGTTTACAATTTCTAAATGCTACTGTTGGTGTGTATTTTTTTTTACAAGACAATAATTTAATAATAATATTGTTATATAATGACCATAGTACCGCTGAGAAGTACTCCCTTCTGTTTTAATTTACAATATTGTTTTAAATCTAGTAAATGTTACCAGTACTATAGTGCTAAAATATTTTCGAAGTGTTAAAATATTTTCAGCGAAATATAGCTGCTCTGAATGCTTTTTGACTATAATGGTATTATTATTTGATGTATCTGATGCTTCGACTTTCTCATAACGTGTACAGTGTTTAAATACATACATATTTATTTTTAATTTTGGAAGAATTTTCTCTATTCAAAATGGTACTATTAGAATTTTTTCTCTTTCTTCAGAATGCAATTTTACTGATTTATAATTGGTACAATAAGTACCTAAAAGGTTCAAATAGCCGACTTAATTCTAGTCGTACTAAAATATACCAATTTGATACTGGTACTACCAATTATATTTATACTTTAATGACTTATTTATAAAAAAAAGATTAATAATATATAACGAAGTAGAAGAGTTGCTGATTAAACATTTTTTTCTGTAGACTCAATGGAGATGTTGGTCTCATTCCCATATCAAGCCAGACGGATGATTTTTGCCCATTATCAAGCTCCCCGCCCTCCAGGGAAGATTTCAATAAGATAATGACCGATTGGAATCACCTAGTTAATTTTGAGGTAAGTAAACATAATTAAAAGTAATATTATCGAACATACACAACTTCTTTATAATTAAATAAGACTTTCACTTCCTAATATGTATTAATAATTCAAAATAAAACAAATAACTTATTTATAATTATAACTCTTCTAAAACTTGATTAGCATATAAATTTCATGCAAAGATAAAATTGAATAATAAAAATGTCTTATCAATAGAAAATGTTGAATTGCGGCGTTCTTATCATTCGACAGGAATGATTTGCAGTTAGAACCGACTGGCTGATTCATCAGTATGTTATTTGTAACACGTGCTTATTTTCAATTACTTATCTAAATGTGTGGGAACAATTAACAATTATAAATTTTCACATTGATTATAAATAAACTATAAAAAATATTTGTGTATTCTTTTTTTTTCATATAGGGCCACGATGATTTAATAGTAGACATAGATATAAGCACAGCTCCGCCAGACGATTTAATAACGCCAGACGGTTTCGATATCACGAAATACGTGACGGAACCCGTCGAAGATGAGAAGCCGCGCACCCATGGCAAACGCATCGACATGGCCAGGAGGAGGTACGTGGTGGACGATGATGACAATGACGGTGAAATGGAGAGCAGCGACGACGAGGATGACGACAGCGAGGCCGAAGCGGAGCCGGAGATGCCGGCGGCGGAAGTCGTACCCGCGGTAGGCGGCACTGTAGTAGCGAAAATCGAGAGCGAGGACGAGGATGAAGATTGTACCATCGACGTAGAAACAGTGACCGACAGCACAAGTCATCCAGTTCTCCAGGCCGGAGACTTGAAATCACTTTTAGAGCAATTCGAAGCTACAGAATGCACAAATTTAGAGTTGCAGCAGTCACAGCCGTTAATCGAGCCGGGAATCATTTTTGAAGAGCGTAAGTGATTAAAAATAAAAATTCAGACAAAAATATGGTATCGATCAAATAATCTAATATGATTTCGACAAGTACAAATGATTTACAAACGTACAATTTAACTTATTGGAGTTGAAAACATCAAAATCAGAGAAAAACCGTTAACCTAACGTTACACTCAATACACCCTCTATTAGCGAGGCATGAAAACATTTTCCAGATCAATTTTTATTTCTTTCAGCGCTGAGGGGGACTTTTTGAGTATAATGTTCGAAGCTTGTTTCGTAGAGGGTCAAAATTTAGTGATTTAGTCGAAACTGTTCGAACATTTATCATTCCATAAAGTTTGTCTGTACTCATCAACTGCATAATTGTGCATATTTTTGCTAATAAAATTTAAATTACAGCTAGCATAACCACACCCCAAAAAATTCTCGACACTTCTATAAGCAGCATCGATTCCGATTCTATCGAGGAAGCCCTGCTGAGTCCGCGAATAACGAAACTCGTCTCCCCGATAAAATCCCCGATCAGAAAGAGCGAAATCGCCACCAAGAGCAAGGCCGCTAAAGAATTGCAATTACTACCTCCGCCGCCACCTCAGAAAGAAACAGTTCCTGCAGCAGAAGATGTGCCTAGAAAACCCAAAGATCAGATGAAGAGCAAACAGATATTAGAATCGTTGCCTGTCGAACTGATAGACAGGATCCGGCAGACGAGTAAGCGCAAGCCGGTTCCCGTCATACCGCCCATTGTTCCGACGAAGAAGCGCAATAGCAGTAATAGTGGTAGCAATATCATCAATCCCCCCGCACCTTTGCCGATTGTAAAGATAGAGGTCGAGGAGAAGAAAGTTATTCATTTGGATCATGATTACTGTTCGAATACACCACATAAGGACTCGGGTTTCTCATCTTGTGAAGAAGATGATCGTTCAATACTACGTAGCCAGCCCACTGTCAAAAATGCCGATGGGAAACTCATGGTCTCACTTTTGAAGAGTAATACGATTAAGAAAAAGCTGAACTTGGAGGAGTATAAGAAGCGCTTGCAAAATAGGAGTCAGAATAATAGCGGGAACAGCTCACCTGCTCCCATACCATCAGATATCGATGAGAATGCTAGAAGATTAAAACACCAAGAAAAGCTGATGAAGATGGCCGAGGAGATAATTCATCAGCAGAAGATAAAGGTTGAAAATCCAGTCGAACTGATTGATGTTAAGACAGAGATTAAGGTCGAGGATGTAAAACCAGAGATACCTTCAAATATGGTAATGAAGACTTTGGTAAGTGTAGGAACAAATACTGAGGAAAGTTGGGGTCATTTAGAGCAGATACTGCAGAACGCGAAATTTAAAATAAGCCCAAATTCCTTAATAAGTTCCATAGTCGAACATTTACCGAAAATTAAACCTGTGATAGAGAAGCAAGTAGAACACGGTGAGGACAAAACGATCGTGTATCTAGATAAGGAAGGAACGAGGCCTAAAATGTGTTCCGTGCATGTGCAAACTATACATTGTAGCATGAGAAGAAGAAGAACGTCGTCATCCAGCTCCAGTTCTTCGGATTCGTCGAGCAGTGTTTCTAGTAGAGGGTCGAGTCGTAGCCGTACACCATCTCCGGTACAACGAAGAAACCGCGAACAAATTAAGGAGGTCGAAGAGCGACGTGTTATATACGTAGGAAAAATTTCTGATAATACGGTTAGTGAAGATTTACGAAGGCGCTTCTGTAGATTCGGCCCGATCACCAACATCAGCGTCCATTATCGGAGAAAGGCCGATAACTACGGGTTCGTCACTTTCCAACACAAAGAGGACGCTTACGAGGCCGTCGAACACGGCAACGACGACCCCAGCGAGCCCCAATACGTCCTCAGTTTCGGCGGCCGCCGCCTATTCTGTCAAACGACGTATTCCGACTTGGATAATGTCAGCGATGATGCAGGGTACTGGTCACCGATCAGCGGAAACGTTCTACCAAACCAAAACAACTCCTTCGACATGTTACTAAAGGAAGCACAAGCAAAATTGAAGAAGCGTCAACTTTGACGTACATTAATAAGCCTAGGTTACAATTTCATGACATGTTTAGTGGAATTCTTCAACCCACTCGGGCTGTGTTGTTGTATTTTTTTGTATTATCTACTACTTGTTTGCTAATAAAATGTAAATAATCATATATTTGTTATTATTATAGAAAGAGAAACAGAAAACTCGTGAACAGTATCTACCTGCATCATTTCTTTTCATTAACTAATTCTTTTTTTTACATTGTTTGGGTCATTATGTACGGAAGTGCTATTATTAATTTTAGATAATAATTTTGTACGTAATGCCATCATCACTTGTAATTGTGCTAGAAATTGTTCAACATAATAAAGAAGTATGATGAGAATAATTATTCAACTACTTTTTTTCTTACATTTCCTAAAAAAATTATTTCAAATTGATAAAAAAACAAAAAAAATAGTTAAATTATTTTATCCGAATATATATACAATAGCATTTTAACTTTGAAATGGCCGAAATGACTTATTATAACCTCTAAAAGAGGCGTTTGTATTTCATTTAAAATCCTTATAAAAAGCCTATTTCTTTTTTGTGATGTGTAAACCGTTGATTGAAATAGTTCAACAGTTACTAGTTGACTTTTTAAGTTTTATTATTATTACAAATAACTTAGTAATAACATGTTTAATGCTTGAAGCCATCACTTTGTGATACATCTTGAGTATTTTCATTTAATGTCCCTAAGTAATAACAGTCATGATTAGTTAGTAATTAATCATTTAGGAGTTTTATTCTCTAATCGTATGATTATTTTTCATTAATCCAAGGATAAGAAATGCGAAAATTTAATTAATTTATTTACAAACACTAAATACGTACAACTAATCTTAATATTTATGTGGTCGAATGGGACGCTCGGGGTCGAACAATTTGGGATCTTTCAAAAAGCACGGCTCCTTCAAGTACGTCCCCATGAGACCAGCACTCTGTGCTTTCACAATTTCCGCCTGCACGTGTTCCTGTTTGCTCTTACACAGACCCGTGATGTGCCTTCCGTAAATCCGGCCGGTATACGGCGATTGGAACTGCGACAGGAGTTTCACGTTCTTGTAATCGGGTGTGATGTTGTGCTTGCAGAGGATGCACTGAGGCCGTTCTTTTTCAAAGGGATTTTGCATACCAAAAACGGGCGCGTCCGGATCAGCCGTGGTTACGCTTCGAATTGGATTTTTCACAACAAGGGTTCTCGTTAAGACTAAAACAATCATTCAATTATAATTACAATTAAATGGTACATTTAATATATTAACGTATTGTATTGATATTTACTAACCTTTTAAGCTAATCATTTTATTCAATAATTGAGACATTGTGGTTTATTTATTGAAATGTTTCTATTTCGAATATTTAAGGTTATGTTGGAATCATTGAAATAAATGCTAAAGATTTACTATTTAGACAATCACAAATTTATTTACTAGATGTATTATGTGATAATTTTCAGTATTAATAATCTTATTATTTTAGTCCAAGTCTCAATAATAATTATTTAAAGATTTATATATTTAAATCAAACATAATTAAGAAATCGTATAGACAACACAATATACGCATTCAATAGATAGTAGTTGTGATTGGTTATCGACCACGTGGTCTTTCCGCCGTGTGATTTGTGTGTATAAACGAGCTTGTTACCTTAAAGGATCGCCCCCGTCACTCTAAAGCACCCAATGATGAATGGTATCGGTTACCCATCCAACTACTAACCCGAACCAACGTTGCTGCACGTCAGTTCGGAGATGAATCCGGCGTATTTCATTAGATATTATTCCACATTAAAACGAAAACTAAATTTTAAGATATCGTTTTATAAATTTTCAGCAAAAGATCGTTGAAATAATTAAAAACTTAACATTATCAAAAATAATTTAAATCTAAAAATAAAAAAAAACAATTGAAATTGTCAAAAATATAATTCAATACTATAAAAACAATTTATTCTTACAATTACACTATTTTCTCTATAATTTGTGAGGAATCCATATTGAAAAATATAACGAAATAATTTTATCTTAAGAAAGAAAAAAAATTGTATCATAAACATAGGTTATTTAGAATTATCTATTTCACAATATGAAAATGCAACCTAAAATATATTTTATAAAAAAAAAAATTATTCAAAATAATCATCAACACCACGATAATATTTGGTAATAACTATTTTTTTATAAATCCACCGACAGATTCTTCATCTCCACTTTGCACTCATCATAGGCCTCCTTGTAATCTTCGTGCTCCCTTATCAAAACCATGACGCATCCCCTTTTCACGCCCAGGGCGGCACCCAAATCTTCCCGGCTCGGCGTGTAACAGTAAGGAATATCTTTCTCCTCGCACACGGCAGGTAAGTGGCACATGATGTCAATGGGTGTTACATCGCCTGCGAAGACAACTATTCCTGTTTCCCCTTTACGGAGTCGCTTTTGTACATCTTTCAATCCGTTTCTTACATAGGTTTTATGTTTCGTAGCTAAAAAATAAAACATACAATAAAGAAATTTATATTGTAGATAAATTATAAGTTAGAAAAAAAATTATAAAGGAAATATATAAAGTATAATTCTTGGATCTTAACGGCGTTCACTTGGTGGTACATTTCAATATTAAGAATAAAGAAAACACTTTTTTCTTTATTCTTATAAAGTAAAACTTCCTAAATATGTAGTTAAACTCACTTTACAATAGTGTAAATCTAAACGTGTGATGCAAAACAATTTAAGAAATCATTTAAAAAAAAAATAGTTTTACCACAGTATATTTTAACTGATGTACAAAACTATGGTGACAATTTTTCTAATCCTAAATCTAATTAAATATGTATTTTTAATTATTAATTTCTTAGTTTTACATTTCAAATTTCTAAATTTATTAAATTCATTTTGACTATATCTTCATAATTTTAAGTTTTAACGTTGATTGAAATATTGTACAATATCTCAATCAACGGTTTTAATAATGATAGGTCAAGTTGGCATGACTGTAATCCAACAAAATAAACAAAGTTGAGAAATGTAAAGTATTCAGAAAAAACAATGAAATATAACAATAAATTAAAACTGAGTTTATTCTTTACTTCATTTATGGAGGATAAATGAAATAAGGAATTAGCTCACTTTTAATATACTGATACAAAACACTTCAACTAAATTCAAACCAGTTATTGTGAAATACACATTAACCTTTTAGTTTAAAGCCTTCACTACTCGTTTATGTTTGGTCTACATTTTTACTATAATTTATTAACCACTTCCCGCATACGCCCGAGATATCTTTATTACTTTCAAAAATAATTGTGCGGGAAGGGGTTGATGCAGTTAATTGAAAAACAAATGGAATTTTATCGGATTGATTAAACTTAAATTAATTGTTTTCTTTTGCTTCATTGTTTCAAAACAATCATACCATTTATAATAAAATATTTGTTACACTAATTAGATTGTTAACTAAAACGTTTCGTTTTGTTTCACTTGTTAAATGAGAAATTAATTAATCGTAATTGTTACACTTTTGTTTATTGAGCTTCACTACTCGTTTATGTTTCGTCTGGATTTTTACTACATTTATGATAGATTTCTGTTTAAACGTAATTAATTAATAATAAACGTAACTTTCTCAATTAGATTAATGTTTACCTTTTTTGATTAATTTGTAGCACTTTTTCGTTAATTTCTTAGACGCCATGGGCTTCGCAATGATGCTAACATTTTGCAGCTTCTGTTCGTACGTTAATTCCTCCACTTTTACGGTATCTCCGGCACCTTCTTCAATAGGTTCGGTCTTTATTTTGCCCATCTTCTAGTTTCTACTGTGCTTATTAGAATCTTAAGTTATTCACGTGTTTCTTACAGGTTATGTTGTGGTACACAAGAGCATCAAGCTTTGTTAACAATGTTGCCAACGTTAGTTTTAAAATGTGTGAAATGTAGAATTTTGTGTGGCTTTGATTTGTTTAAAAATTAAATTTAGGGCGAATAATGAATAAAGGTCGGCTTTAAATTATAATAATAAACTGCTAATTAATATAACGTCAGAATGTTTAAATTCTAATAAAGAATTATCTACGGTTTAGATAATCGAAAATATATTTTTTGAATAAGTATGACATAATCCTTCCAGTATCAATACTTATTAATTTAGGCTCAAGTTACTCTAAAGTTCTTAAAAATAATTATTTCAATTCAATTTAAGTATATAAATAAATCAATAGTTAAAAAATCGTATAGACAACATAATATACACACTCAATTGATATAATCCAAATTATTTATTAATATTAATTTTTTGATTAAGATTTAAAATGTTTTAAATAATTTACAAGAATTTCTTGGAAATTATTATTTGATAGTACATTTTTATTAAACATTCTTAATATGTATAAATTATTTGTAAGTATTAAATAAATTTTGTCACTAAATAATTTCAATTGGTTTAAAAATAACAAAATAGCAAATTATAAATCTAAATAAATAATAAATCTCCAGTGTAATAATCGTATTAATATCCAACAAATGTGTTAACCGCCAACAAACTTGTTGCACTAATTATAATCAGGTACACTTCTTGAGATCACAATCACGTATTATCAGTCCGCCACTCTACCAATTGAATTTATTCGCCTCGTTCGACCACTTGTAAACGCCGCCGCGTTTTTTGAACATCGCCTCGTCGAAACCGGAAAATTTCAGGGCGTTCACCACCCCGACGTCCAATATGGACTTTGAGGGGACTTTACCGCCGCCGGTGCAATCCAAAAAACGCATCTGCAAGTAGAAATTAACAATCTATTAATATACTAAGTTTTTAAAGGTTTGATTTTGGCTATAAGCGAATGATGATTGTTTAACGATTATATTTGTTGAAGAGCGTTAAAAAAGTGTGAATATTTTGAACTGCTGTTCTGTTTTCCTCAAAGCAGACGGTAACACCACTAAGTAGATCTGATGATGAAAGAAACAAGGCTCACGCTTTTATAAGTGAAGAAAGTTTATTATTAAAACTGGTAAAACGCATAACTAACAATTTTTGAATTCTAAATGAGACTGATTGTTTGAAACTATAACTATATAACGAATCATTGGGATTTTACTTATTGGAAATTGGGTTAAGTTTGTTTCATTTGTAAAAAAAAAATTAATATTTGAAAACTGAGGGGTTTTTAAAAAAAGCATAGCATTAAATACTCTTAATACTTAAATGTAATGAATTCTAATTAATAATTGATAACGTTAGGTCGTAAAAGAAAATTTAATAGTGTGAGGAGTATAAGGGGTACATATGTAATTAATTAAATGTATGAAAGATACTAACTAATCAAATCTTAAATTAAAACCTCTGATTAAACCACAAAACCTGACATAAAATATAATCCACCTCAAAATCTAAATAACTATGAATTAAAAAAAATAAGTACAAAATTACGTATTAAAATAATCTGATAATTAAATAATCCTGGGACTAAATAACTCCATAATTTAGCAATCCTTCAATTGATCAATCTAATAGATTTATTGTAGGGCAGAGGCAGGCACCGCAACTGTTCGAAATATGACTTTAATGTAATAAATGGTTATTAATACTTGATAAGGAAGATCAAGTGTCAGCTGTTGATAAAGAGTGCATGATACTCGAATTGTACACCAAGTAAATAAAATTAACCATTTGTAAATTACGTGAATAAATTAGGTAACTAAGAAAATAAATAAATATATTTTTAAGTTAAGAGTAAAGTTAAAATGTTTGTTTGTATTTAAGTTTCAGCATAATGAACAGTTGAATTGTTTTTATACATAAATCACAATTAGTTAATAATTCTGTTGTTATTACTTACATATTCATCCAAGATTAGATAACTGTTTTGCATTTGGACATTCGATTCGGGCACCAGGCATTTAACAGACTTGTGATTGTCGATAAATTGTTTGAACAACCCATCATCGATGTAGAATCTTTCAGCATTTCGGAGAGCATCAGGTCCTGCATTTTCTCCTTCTAAGAGAAGACACTGGAAAACTTTCCATCTAAAAGTACAAGTTTACAATTTACTGTATTAACCAATTATTACAAATTACAGCTGTTAAATATTATAAAGTTCTATGTTGAATATTATTTTTAAAAAAGTGCAGAAATATTCCAATGTTCTTTGTTAAATATTATTAAATGTTGGAAAACAAAAAAAAACTATTTATTCATTATTAACCTTTCTCAAAGTTTAATTTTATAAGTCTATGATTATAATTTGTGTTCAACGTATTAAACTCTATTTTCTGTAAATTTATAATGTTACCTGATTGGAGCTAACTTTTCTATTTCCTCGATCATGATTTCATCGTAATTGTAGGTATTCACGACTGTGTTTATCTTAAACAGTACGTTGTATTCATCGCACCATTTCTTCACCAAATGCAACTGTTTAATGTGACTTTTTCTACCCTGGCCTCGTCCTATTGCCTGTAAGTTTAAAATGAAAAATAAAATTTAAATGTAAACATAAAATGTTAATTATATTTAATGTTAGAATGTCTTGGCATAACTGAATGTTTGCTTAGAGGAGTCATTTATCAAATGCTAATTAAATGTGTGCTTAGAAGAACCTTTTAGAAAATGCCTTGCCTAATGGAACAGTTCAGGAAGGAACTTTTTTTAGATTAGATATTCTCATCTAAATCCAAAATATGAGGTGTTGCAGTGAGAATATTTTCAGAGCTCTCCAAACACAACTAAAGTCACTTTGTAGTTTAAGTCAGATTCTAAAGACCTCAAGGAATGGGATAAAGAAGGAGAAGGAAGTCTAGGCAAGGAGTCAAGCCAGGAATAAAATATGCCAGGATCAAGAACTTAATGAGAAGATCGATGTCTTTTTGGTTTTCGTGAAGTGTGCATATATAATAAGATTTGCTATTAATGATGAGTAGCAATTCAAATGTATATCTAAGCATAGAAAATAGTGTCAAGAAAAGGTATAACAATGTTATTTATATTAAAGAGAAGAAACAATAGAAGTTGCATGTAGGAAAGCAGAAATGATTGGACTGGAAAGTAGTTTATCATTTCCCTTAAGTCTCAAATACTACTTTGGGTTGGTTGGTTTTACCTTGTTGGTGTCTTCATTGAACGAATCACATGAAACGGCAAGAATATCCAAATATTTCCCATACTCAACGAACCACTTCTCGCGAATTAACGAGCCATTCGACACAATGCTGACGGATGGCAACTTCAAAGTTTCTTTGCAGTAACGCACCATTTCTCCCAGGTGTTTGCCCCTGTCAATCATGAACGGTTCTCCTCCGCTGAAGTTGATTTTCTCCATACCTTAAATTAATAATGATTCGAAAATAAGATCTTTACCAATATTTACATTTAATACAAGAAACCTACATTATTGTGTAACATTTATAATTAACTGATCACTTAATTTAGGTTTAGTTACAAACCACTTAGTTAAATTAAATAAAAATCAGTGGAACTAAGGAAGTAATTTTTGATTATATACGAGATATTAAGTATCAAATGATATACAAGTTTAAAGTTATAATATTCTTCACCACAAATCAACAAATGAACTTTTCTTTACCGTTCCTTTAAACAGAGGAAAAGTAGAACGTATAAAAGTATTTAACTTTAAATATTAAGTAAAGATGAAACACACTTATAATTTTGTTTGTATAACACGTAATTTATTTTTGTGACTTAAGTTTCGGTAACTGCATGTACCATTTTCAAACAGAACAGAACAGAAGTGGCTGCATTTAACTTGATGATACACAGAGCTTTTAATCTCCCAATATCAGAACTTCATGTAAACAACGAATTAAACATCATCAGATATATTACAACATGGTAAGTGGAGTTACCAAAACTTGAGCCACAAAAATAAATTACGTGTTATACAAACAAAGTTATAAGTGTGTTTCATTTCTATTAAACATGTATAACGAAGTAGAAACTTTTAACATTAACAATATTTAATAAAAAGTGTTCTTTTCACGAACATTCTAATTAAGAAAAATTATAAACGTATTGTATGTTTCTTAATAATATTATTAATTGCAGTCAATTATTTTACTTCGTTATATAGACTTAAGACTATTATCGTAATCAATACAAATTTATATATTTAAAGAAATTAAATACTTACATTTATTTAGACAAATTAATTGATCAGCAGTCTTATAATCTACTTAATTACATTTATAATTTGTATATATGTAAGTTACATGGCTAAAGAACTGATTTTATTCATTATTATTATCATTAGAAATTAATTTGTCCATATATTTAATTAGCAAGGCCCCAGAAAATTTATAAAATTTCATAATTATCATTAGAAATAAAAAATATTCAGTTTAATCAATTAATTTTAGCATTTTTTTAAGTTTGATAGGTCTGGAATTTTAATTACTCTTAAAATTAATGCATTAGCCATTAATAAACGAAATATTTATTATTAACTAATTATTCTATAAATCTCGTAAATATTCTATAATTTAGAGAATTGATAAATGGCTTGAATGTAATAATGTAGGAAGGAAGCAGTTTTAATCTGTTTTGATAAAAAAAATATCAACGAACTATTGATTAACAATAATTTGTATCACAGTTTGTTTCGTTAAATTACAAATTTTAAAATATATAATTACACGCATATTAAACAAAGGAATTAAAAATATCAAAGGAATTTATTATTAGAACATTCCTTAAAACGCTGTGTGTATTGTGTTGCCTATCGTGAAAAAAAGTTTAATAAATTGTGCAATTACAACTATTACCGTTCATATGGACTCGCATACCAAAAAAAAAATATTACCGTTGTTTGAAATATTGTAACAATAATAATAATTAATCATTTTGTAATCATTTGAAAAATAAAAATAGTTATTACGCATATAGTGTTGCATATCTACGAGTAAAAATATTACACAATAAATTTATAAAATTTCTAGTCATACTATTTCATCTACATAAATCAATATTTTAACAGTATTTTTTTAAATAGATTATTATATTAAACGGATTATAAAAATAAGGAAACAATTTGTTAATTTACATCAATAAAAAACGATATTTTATTTTCTATCATAAAGGAAAACATTGCACAATAGATATATAACATTTCAAATCATATTTGCGCAACATTCCGTTAAAAAATTAAGTACATTTTTTTTATAACGAATGAAAGAAAATATTTTGTACTTGATTGTACTAAATATTGATTCTTACCAGCGTCTTGTAGCATTTTCATTCCCGTTTTAGCGACCTCCAAATCCAGCAAAAACGAATTCTTCGCCGTGTGAAAACAGAAGCCGCATTCGTAATTGCAAACCCTGGTGAAGTGATAATTGACGCTTTTAGGATTCGGCGTGGACGGTTTATTTTCCTTGGGTGAACCGATGCTTATTATTTTCGCGGGTTTATATTTCGTGAACAGCTTTTTAAAGATCACGATCGTGAAAATAGCGTACCATACCGCGAAAATTATATACATTTTTACGGCGTTAGTATTTGATCACAGCGCGGACGACGAAATTGTAATAGAACGGTCGCGATTTGGCGGTGTATTTATATACGCGAGCGGAGTGATTCCCCGTTGTGTGCGGGCATGAAGGTGATCAATAACATGTTTGCGAATGCACAAAGGTATTTTACGCTTGTATGTAGGTTGGTTCTGTTATTTTTAAGTGATTTTGCATTAGTGAATGCCAAATATTCCACTCTACGAAGTAAATAATACATTTTAATTAAATTTCAACAGATTATAATCTATAAAATAACTATCTTCACAGTTTATTACAAGTTATTTTATATTGCATCATCTTCATGTAACTCATCAATAAAGATTATAATCTAGTTAGCGATGGATATGGTCTGAGTCATAGAAAATATACATATCTATATGGTCTGAGTGAAGGTAGGATGTAGTGCATAGAAAATATACATATACTAGATGTAGTGTATGCATCAGTAAAAAATATATTGGGTTACTTTTGCTGCCTAAAAATCTGCTACAAAAATTGTCAATGAAAAATAACAATCAGAATTTAAAAAAACACATTTATCTAAGCGACTAAGTGTAATGTTTCTTTTTCACTTGTGTTTTACATATGTATTTAAACAAATAATTTGTCGCCCTATGCCCCCACTTTCCAATTGAGTATGTAGTGTTTAATCTATATCTATAATAGAGATAGACTATGTGTTTAGTTCAGCAATTACATTTTAACATAGTTGATAAAAATACCTTTTTTACCAATAGTCTACACGTATTGACTAATTCTTGTTATACAACGCCCTATATATGTAAAGCTAAGAAAACTTTTTTTTAACCATTTTAATATAATTTTCATTTCAATAAAAACTAATAATACATATTGAGGAACATTCATGATTTCATGAGAATGCTAAACAAATCAACTATTTTTTTTCCATTATCTATTAATGTGTACATTAATACAGCTAAACAATCAAATAAATAATGTAATCTACAATAGATTAC
Organism: Ontholestes murinus; assembly: GCA_963969525.1. Lineage (NCBI taxonomy): Eukaryota > Metazoa > Arthropoda > Insecta > Coleoptera > Staphylinidae > Ontholestes > Ontholestes murinus. The sequence goes on from OZ018393.1 coordinate 13,259,754, forward strand.
ATTATTCGATGATTAAATGATCTAGTTCAGGAAGAGCAATAGATACACATTTATTTCAATCAATTATTTATTATCAATACATCAATCACGAAACTGATAATTAAATTATGATGTACTTAAGGTGCGAAGTAATTCTGGAAATAAAATTTGATAAAATCAGGTGTTTGTCGTATTGTGTATTTCAAAAATTAAAAATAAACTTACGTCTGGATTATCGAAATAGACACATTTGAGAAAGTTGTAGGCCGCTTCGCATTTATCCTTTCCCTCATCTAAAAAGGTACAAAAAAATATGTGTAGGTAAATTGGTATTAATATTGTTTTATTTTTATTTTATTCATCGATCAATACCATGTACTTATCAGATAATTTCTTGATTTCAAAATGTGCAGCTGGATTTAGGTTATGTAATTATTATTATTTAAGTTTTTCAGTGCACAGAAAGGTCTTTATACATTTATTCTAGTGAATAGTATTTGAATTAATCAACTTGTAATTTTTAATTAATGCTAATAGCCATTAATTTTAAGTTAACTGAAATAAATTGGACCTTATTCAACAAGGCCAACGTATTAAGACTAATACGATTGCATTATTTTCAGATAGTGTGAGTTAAATTAAGAAACCCTTATGCTGGAAAGGAATTTCAGTAAGTGTGACATTATGCAGGGCTTTGTGCTAGTGGTGGAAATTTGTGGATTGAATTAATCAATATTTGGATAGAAAGCATTCATCCTAATCCACGGTTTATTAAATTCTTCCTTATAAAAATAGATATAATCCTGAAAGCATATTATTAGCATGAATTACTAACTGATCTGCTAACTCGTTTCTTACTATGTATTTGCATAGCACAACTATGAGTTGATTCTGAAAATTAAACGGTAAGTTTAATACCTTTAGATTATTTATTGATAATTATGTCATATGCTCATGTTGAGGAAAACTGCTTTCATTTACTCTCCTATTGCAAACGAGCACAATTTTTTTACTGAAGAGAATTGCCAAAATGCATTCAGTGCATTTCCTGGATTCACAATAAATTTTTTTCTTTTTCAACACTATGAATTAAATATTTATTTTAGTATTTATTACCACATAATAACGGTCGTAACCATTTCCTTTATTGAATATTGGATTTAATAAGGCATTCCGAGGAGTTTATAAGGTAAGAGGTCAATACCAACAGTTTTAGTGAACCAGAATTATGCTTAGGAATAGGATACATACTGAATTGTAAAATATGACGCAATTAACACATCAAAGAAATGTTAATATAACTGTATTAACAATGTTGATAGATTAGGTTAAGTTAAAGTTAGGTATTATATAGTATCTAATATAAACAAAGAACGAGAGAAATATTTTTCTTCTTCTAGAATAAAAGCCTGTTCGTACAATTTGATGGTATTCTAAACGTCTACAAATAGATATTTTGCAAAATGCCTTACAATAATTCATTCCCTTGCTTTAAAATGCTCTTTTGGCCTGCACATTTCTTTTAATTTAATGAATGAATGAAGGAATTAATTGGTACTCGTTTGTGAATACATTACCTTTCCCCTTGCAATTTTTCGTAGTCTCCAATATGGGAGCTTGCCTAGGTTTCGGTAAATTGTTGAGTTGGTTCAGGGCAACTTCTTCATTATAGTGGCCTTCTTTGTCAACCTAGAAATATGGTTCAAGTTTAGTGTATTTTTATTATTTGAATGACGGTATACGAGTATGTGAAGAGTATTAATTAATAGTAGTTAAATGCTTCGAGTGTTATAAGTTTTACTTAATCAAATTTAAGAAGTATTTTTTCAAGTTGATTATAAATTGACAATTTTCTAATGCTTACCAACTTATACATGTCCAAGATGCAGTAAGCGTAGCACTGAAAATTAAAAATTCTTTAATAAATTTATTGTTTTTATTTGCTATGTTTAACTCACCTGGGCTTCCGGTTCGTCGTTCCATATGCCTTTGTGCATATTATCGATTACCTCTAAAATATTTAAACCATTATTAATGTAATCAATAATTTATATAAAGGTAATTAAATAAAATACATTTCTTTTAGTAGTCGAAATAGGTAGTATTGGGTTCTTTCTCCGTATTATTTGTGTATCTGCATGGATATAGCAGAACTTGTTACTTTAAACGGTACATATGACATGAGTTAAATCAAAACGGTGCTTTCTTTAATAGAAAACAGCAAAGAGTACGGACCAAGAAACAAGCAGTTACCAACAAACCGAAGAAATAAATAAAAGAAATACAATGTTTTAAATGTTAACAATATGGACAGCAGAAAAAAAAAATGAAAACAAAGGTACTGAGCAGGACAGAAGCGCATTTAATATAGTATTTCTACGTTTAACAACGATGACTAGTATGTCGATTCAGGTGCAAGTATTTACTTAACCTGTAGGAGTAATTGAATACATGAAAGCCGGCAATTAACAGCATTAAATTTGAAGTTAAATGCAGTGGTAAAATATATATGTCAACAGCGTATAAAAATGGTTTGTCCAATGAAGTATACGATTCAAGATGTACAATTTGTTCCGGGTTTGGCAAAGAAAAGATTTTTCTGGTCGTGCACAAAAACGAATTACAAATGAAACACTTTATTGAGAATACAATATCAAATAATTATAATAATGCAAAAACAAAAAACAATCAACATAAACAAAAATGAAAAACAGTTGAAATTATACAAAATTTTTGAAACAAAAATCCTTTTTGAAAGAGAGAAATTTAAAAAAAAGACGGTGAATTCCTATTTTTTCAGATCATTTACAGAAACAAACGAATATTAGAATAAAACAACCTATTAAATTTTTTTTAATAAAAATGAAAAAATCTAATAATTACGAAACTGAAAATTTACAATACACAACCTAAAATTGCCGAAAACAAAATGGTTAGAATAAAACAAGTAATTACTACTAAAAAGTAGTTGAAGATCTTAAATATATCCGTAAACAATAAGATAATTTTAGAGAAATAGCAAAAAAAATTAAGATATTCAGAATTTCACCATAAATTGTCAAAAAGAAATTAAAGATATATGAAAACGGTGAAATATTTCAAATGATGAGAAACCAATGGTTTGGATAATTGCAAAAGAGTCGAAGATTTTCCAAAATTCTGCAATCAACAAAAAATTAGGAAATAATTTCTAAAATGTTTCATTAAAAACTGTTAAAAAAATTCAACATTTATGAAAACAGGTCAAATATTTCAGACTGGAGAAATTAGATACAATAAGAAAATATGAAAATTAACATTTATAATATTAAACAAAATTGCAACTGAAATATTTTAATTGAGAAAAAGAAGAATGCAGAAATGAAATTTTTTTGTAATGCAAAAAAAAGAAAATATCAAAAGAAAAGTCAAATTTACATTAGCAACAAAAGGAAAATGCACACTCAAAAATAATACACATAAATAAAAAAAATGAAAAATTATACAATCATTTTCAAAATAAAAAAAACATAAAAGAAGAAATATTGAAAGCATTTATTGTCTTTAAAATATTGTAATAAGTTTTTTTGTGTTTGCGGTATTATTATTATTTTAATATAGTAAATTTTTGTTTTGTGATAATTTTCAATGTTTTTGTACACGACAAATAATTTCTCCAATTTATCTTATAAAAAAGTAGTATATGTATACCCCAAAAAGTAGTACGAATTTTTAGTTTGATTTTTGTGAGTTACGTGAAGATAAATTTGATTAAATTAATAAATAGTGCTTATTAATTTAATAAGTACGAATTTTAATTACAATTTCAACAATAAAATAAGAACAATTTAAAAAAATATTATAATAATTGCATTAAAATTTAATTTACGTGGAAAAGTTTTGAGTCAGTTTGTTGTAAATTAGATGAACATATATAATTAATTAGTAATTAATGAAATAATATTGATTACATCATTTAATCATACTAAGATTAACCATTCAAGAAAATAATTATTGAAGGCCAGTTATATCCAGAGCCCAACAACGACAGTAACTATAATACAGTGTTTAATTCTACTCACCATTAGACACTTTTGTTTTTGGTTGGCAATTCTTCCTCAGCAGTTTCGCGGCCGATTTCAGCTGAGCCTCGTTTACCTATCACAACACACAAAAGCAAAACGAATAATGTATAGTATATATTAACTATAGAAAAATAAGAGCTGAAAATCTCACGATTAAAAAATAAAATTTAAAAAAATCTTATAATATAATTTAAAATATCTAGGAAATCTTATAATCAGCATAGAACAAACTAAACTATTCCAACTGCTTTGTTTAATAATGTTATGAATAACTCTGTGATTTTAAAAAATATATGTTTATTTTCACAACAATTGTTTCGTAAATTTATTGCTTCTTCAGATCAATGAAATTAAAAAACTTAGAACTTTTCAACATCTTAACGCCTTATCAATAAACGTATTTTAGATCTGTCTGCTTTAACTTTAATATCAAAATTCAGCAGAAAAAATGTCTTATTAGAAAATTTAACATTAAATTGTTTATACAATAATGATGAAGTTTTAAACTTATATTATTTCACAACTTTTTTATATGTACATTTTTTGTCAAAAATTGATAATATATTGTAAACCCTTGTTTGTGTATATTATACAATAAATCATGGCATAAAAACGTTAAAATTACTTTTATTTACCCTTTTTTATGTATACTTTTAGAAATTACAATTGAAACATTATGTTTTTTTTACTAAAACCATTTTAAATTATATTAATATTTTACTATATTATTTTAGATTGTATTTACCGCTGAAACGAAGGTGTTTACACTGAAGAAGACCATAACGATGGTGCACAGTTGCTGAATCGGCCGCATTTTCTCGTTTGCCGCCAGAAAGAAAATGTCTCAGCCGGCCGTCTGCGATCATATATAACATCTCCCAATTATTTTAAATGCGGCTCTCCAATGTTTGATTACATGCTTCGACATCGGTTCACTTCCTATGTTGGAGACTCCTCGTTCGCTCACTTAATTTAGTCGTGTCGGATTAAATTCACGCTGCACTCGCTGAGATATATCAATTATGGGTGGCACGAGATTTTCTAAGAAATTGACACTTTTCAGGCAATTAATTAGGTACAATTAATTAAATTAATTGTCGGTAATGACAGGTAATAATTGACAAGCAACATGTACCAGGTGATAAAAAAAAGACTTTTGTTTTTTTTCTAAAATTCGTATAATTACGTTAAAACAAAAGTAAAATAAATGATAGTTAAACAAATATAAATAGTTGACAAGCTAGTAAAACACTTTATAGATTATATACACCATCTGACATCCAACGAAACGTGACGAGACTTTTGAATTCCATCTCAAAAGAAGCTTTCTTGAAAAGTTTCTAGGATATGTATGACAGATCTCAGCGGTGCATAGTTATGGGAGGTGACTATTTCGAAGGACAGTAAGGTAATTTTCATTAATATTTCATCTACGTTAATGTTATAGGACTATTCACCGAACTTTATTGTCAGACGATGTAAAACCTGTTCTTTATTATACATAAAAGCATTATTCATATTTCTAGATTTCAATTTTTTAGGATTTTTTATTTGTGTATATTTTTTAAGACCATCTATGGCAGTAAACAAATGTCAGATGTTAGATGATAGGTGTCAGATGAATTTTGTATAAATGATACATTTTTGAGGATATTGGAAAATAAAACATCTTTGTTTCGACCGCAGATGAACTAAACATGTTGAAATAGTTTTAAAATTATCGAATAACTATAATGCGTTTGCATTATTGCAGAATTTAATTAAGATAGTTGACATAATGTAATAATAACAACATAATTATCTGTCGTATGTCAATTAACATTTGCTACCTATCATTTGTTGTCTGTTATGATTCACCTTCTATCCGGTTTTTGGTATTTTTTGTAAGTTTTAAACTACTTAAAACTTAATTACTTAATTTTTATTAACTGATGTAAGTTCTATTTTTAAAATACCTTCTAATTAAAATGTTTCACCACTGGTTAAATGAGAATTTAATTAATTGTATGGTTTTCTGTTATTATTTATCATCTGAAAATTGTCATTTGCAATAATTAAAATTATCTTCCAAAATTTGACAGACGAAGACATTACAACCGAATATTTACGTTAACTTGCTGTCATATGTCATCTATCAATTTTCCTCTATCATCTTTCGCCTGACATATATTTACCTAAATGCCAGGAGTAATCTGTCTTTTGTTTTTTTTATAAAAACAAATGACAGATTGATGAACTACAAAACAATCATATATATGTTATCTGAAATTGTCATCTATCATCTGCCATCGGTAGAAAATTGGGTTTCTGTCATATGTCAACTGGCATCTGTCATTAGATATGTACAAAATAGTACTTTATTCATTTATTGTCATTCACTCATTAATTTATTAACTTCTAGTTATCTGTCATACATCAATAACCATTCGTGTTCTCTCATCTGTCATCTATCACCACTAATTTGTTATCTATCATCTCTAATATTTTTTCAAGGTTAGACTTTCATGTATCATCTGCAGTCAGACATCTATTAAAATATTCATCTATCAGTTGTCATCTTTCATCCATCATCTGTTACATAATTGGCGTCTGTCGTATATTATTAGTGATCTCTTATCTGCCTCCCTTATACATCTTCTGTCGTTATTCATCACATGTCAATTGTTACCTGCCACCTATTATCATCATTAATCTGTCATCGTCTTTTTAAGATTCAACTGTCATGCGTCATCGATCATCAGGCATCTAAATAACTACTGCTTATTTTTTGTTTACTGACTTTTGCTGTTATATGTCAATTTATTGTCTATCATCTGCGGTCTATTAGCATATTTTTTTTTAAATCAACTGTTATATGTTATCTGTCATTAGATATTTACAAAAAAATAACTGAATTCAATCACTAACCTCCACGTTTATGTTTTAGTAACAAAATAATCGAATATGAAAGTCATTAAAAATTATAGATCATCATCTCTCATCTATCATGTAGTATCTCTCATTTGTCAATCGGCATCTGTTATTTTTCTTCGGTTATGTGGCTGCTGTCATCAGACATCTACACAACTACTACTGATATTTTTAAAAATTTATTGAGAATTAGTTGTATGTCATCTGTCACCTGTTATCTGTCATTTTTTAGAGTTCAACTGTGATAAGTTATTTATCGTCAAATATCAAAAAAAAACTAATAAGTGCTTATTGTATTTACGGACGGCCAATCTAATGTATTTTAAAAATAAGTTATGTCATAAGTTATAAACCATCTGCCATCCATCATCTGTCGTCTGTTATGTGTTAACAGCTATCTACAAAACTACTACTTATTTATTAACTGATGCATATTATTCCAAAAAAGTTGAAAATTAATCATAAGTCAATTGGCATCTGTCATCTTTTTCATTTGATATTTCTCTGTTATCGTTTTTTTAGAATCAAACTGTCAGGTGTCATCTGTTGTTGGACATCTAAAACACTACTACTTATTTTATTTACTAACTTTCACACAAAAATATATTGAAAATAATTCTTACATATCATCTGTTATTCACATACTAGTTGTCATCTGTCATATTTCAATAATAATCTTTATTTAGCAATGTTGCATAATAGATGAGAAATAACAGGTGACATGGAACAGATATTAGATGATAGGTGAAAGACTCATCACAGCTACTGCATAGGAGTTAACAGTGCAAACGACATACCGAATTAGAATTGTTATAGCTTTCTATTCTCAGTAGATTTATGTAAAAAAACTATTGAGGCATTTCAAAATTTTGACAAATGGAAAAAGATGGTAAACGATAGTTGACAGTTGATAGATGACAAATGGCCGATGACATATGATATACAGATTGCATTTAAATTAGACAGTTTTAGATTTAAAAGAGACTAACTTTCAAGCATTTTGCATATTACTAAAAATTTCGAAATTTTAACAAACAACATATCTACAGGGAAAGTTTTTTTCGATACTCTCTATGGGGATTTCGGAAACTATAAGAGATAGAAAAACGTTTAAATGGGATAAGATATGTAGTTTTAAGACATGAATCAAATTGCACTTTCAAGGTTTTCAAAAAAACTCAAGTGAATAGATATATTGAAAAATGTAAAGTGTCAATTTTTTTCAAATCAATATACCTGGGTTATTATGGCAGATAGAAAAAAAGCAGTAAAAGATAAAGTTGTAGATAATTTTATACAGATTAATAAAATTTATTCATCGCCATTATTTTCTGAGATATGACGCAAACTTACATTTTTTAAATTATTCGATTGACCAATATCACATATGACATAGTTATTACTAAAAATAAGTCAGTTATAGCAATTTTAAGTTTTATTATAAATAAAAATATAGGTAGCCAAGAAAAAGATAAACGTAAAACAATTGCAGAATGATTGTAAATTCTGTAATGATCAAATGACGTTCTGTATGTGGTACAAACATATTTTTCAAGAGGATAATACATTTCCTACAAAAGGGTTCCAGAATTTTCCAACAATATCCCTTCGATTTTCTTTAAGTTATACAGAAAATTCTTCATAAAATTCTTTCATTTTCTCTTATAATCCTTGTTTTAGCAATTTATCTATTAGATTTTTACTATTTTCTTTGAGGATTCAAAAATTTTCTCTTTCACATTTCTAACGATTTCGAAAAATTCGAAGTATATTTTTGGGGATAAAACAATCCAAAAATCAGGGCAGCAAGACTACCCAGACAGACTAACACCATATATTTGTTTCATATTGATTGTTATTATTGTTATGTATTATGTTTGTCCAAATAAAGATGTATATATATATATATATATATATATATATATATATATAAAATAATTAATTTTAGAATTTTCTATATATATATATATATATATAATCCAAAAATTTATCTAGAAAATTCTAAAATTAATTAATTTTTCCAAATTTCAACATTTGTCTCAGACATTTTCCCAAAATTAAGATTAAGATTCTTTAAAATTTTCCAGAAAATTATCATTCACATTTATAGAAATTTCATCGACTAGATTTTTATATTTTAATTAAACACTTTCTCCTCCAAATTTGAAGAATTTCACACGTATTTTTTTAGATTACTTGATTTGTTTTAAAATTTCCAGATTTACACGTTTTCTTCCAAATTTTTTAAATTTCAACGAATATTTTCTTGTAGATTCTTTGATCTTCTTTGAAAATTTATACATTTCTTTTTAGGATTTATCATCTTTTCAGATTCCCAGAATTTCAAGCCATTTCTCTTCTAGGTTGTAAAATTTTTATTGAGGCTAAAACATCCAAAAATTTATTTTTGTAATTCCTAGAGTTGGAAATTTCATCAGATTTTGACCCTAGATATCTGTGGTCCAGCAATTTCCCCACATTAACGGGACACCCTGTATATAAGAATTGCACGAAGGTAGAAGACAAGTAGATGACAGACGCAGTTGACTGACATCAGATGATAGACGAAATATAATAAATTATTCTCGATGGCGACAAATTATTTCGTAAAGAATTTAGCTTCTAAAATTCTAGAGTTCTTTTGTTCGTTGAAATTTTCGAGAATTTTCTTGGAAGGTTCTAGAATTTTCTTTCAATATTTTGAGGATTTTACAAGCACGTGACCTTTTTAAAATTGTTTTATATATATATATATATATATATATATATATATATATATATATTATATTGTTTTCTTGACTTGTGTAAAGCTTTATGTTCCTTGCACGAAATAAACATTATTATTATTATTATAATTATTATTATTATCTTTATTGACAAACATGTACATTATTTAAATAATAGATAAATGATGAATGAGGTGTTATTATGTTAATCTGTCAAAAGGCTATCGACCAGAGGTCTTTCTGCCTTGTTTTGTCTAGTCATATGGCGTCAGTCTTTAGTGAGTATTGTTTTATATTTTACTGTATTTTTAATAATAATACACATTTTTATTGACAAACTTTTACATGTTAACATTTATATAATAAATAATAAATAATGAATGATGTTTTAGTGTGTTTGTTTGTCAAAAGGCTATCGACCAGAGGTCTTGATATTAGATGACAGATAATAAGTGACAAATCACATATGCCACAAAACTTTGCACAAAAACATATTGTAGGTGATACAACGTTTTTGAAAGTGTTACAGATTTTATTAGAGATTTTATTATTTTAAGAATTGGATGATTAAACAGCGCAGTATTGAATAATTCGACTTTTGTTAGCAAATATTTGCACCAAGGCAGATGACAGATGATAGACGTCAGATGGTAGATGACATATAACAGATTACTCTTGATAATTAATAGATGATGTGAGATGAACTAAATTGTTTGAAATAGATAGCAAGTGACTTATATCAGGTATTACATGAAAGTATATAATTTGTAAACGACATACTCTATAATCTAATACTTCTATCTAGACTTAAGTATAGATAATATAACGTCATATGATAATTAAAAGTTTACAGATGTTATAGCGTATTTTAAATTATTCTAGATTTCTATCTTCTTTTAACTTGCATTTAATTTAAAACAAACTTGGAATAAAACATTAACACTTTCTTTACTAAGTGACTATTATCAATAGCAAACTTAATTGATGATGATTTATATTTTACTTCTAGAAATTCACTTTCTGAGATTTGTAAGTTTTTAAATTAAAGTCTTTTTAAATTTTCAATACTTTAAAGATTTTAATATTTTTTCAAGGATTAAATAACAGACTTTTGAATATTTGTTTTTTTTTGTTATATAAGAATTGCAAGAAGACGGATGACAGGTGAGGGGAATTAAAAGAGTTACTCTTTTAATCGATTGAGTAGCATTAGATAGATTGCTAAAAAGCTATATTTAATGAAACAAAAATCAATTTATAAAATATTGGACAATAAATCAATACATTCAGCGATAGTCCTTATATCATGGAAAGAAGTAATTCTGAAATAAAATTAAAATAAGTTAGGTAAAATTACTTCAAGCTTCGTTCGTTTTTTTTGTTAACTTACTTCTGTATTGTCAAAGTACACACACTTCAGCAAATTATAAGCTGCTTCACATTTGTTACTTCCTTGATCTAAAATATAATAACATTAATTAAACCATTTATATTATATACAGTGTGAGTTTTTTTAGATGTTCTCTATGGGGATAAAAAAAACTTTGAAAGTGGTATTTTATTCGATTTATAATTTAACTTTTTCTATCTTATAGTTTCCAAGATCCCCATAGAGAACATCTAAAAAAACTCGTACAAAATATGAATTTATTTGTCTGTATAAATGAATTTATTACTTTATAAGATCGTTATAGTATCGAAATATTGCTATTTTACCTTTTCCTTTGCAATTTTGAGCCGTTGCCAAAATCGGCTCCTGTCTAGGTTTCGGTAGCATATCTACTTGTCTTAAAGCTGATTCTTCATCATACTGTCCTTCCTTATTGACCTATGTGAAAAATGGTACATTAATATTTAATTTCTTAAAATTTCAACATGAACATCTTACCAGTTTGTACATGGATAAGATGCAGAAAGCATAACACTGAAAAAGTTTAAAAAAAACGTAAGATTTAAAAAGAAAATGAAGAGAAAATAAAGCTAAAAAACAATACGTGATTATAGAGGCTTTCACTTTGTGATACATACTTTATAACTTCAAATAACACAAATTAAACTGTGTTTATATCACACACTTTATTATTATCTGTGATTATAGTTTCGACACAATTTAGCTGCTTATTTATCTAGTTTGATACTAGTTTGAAACTATAGTCACTAAGATAATAATAAAGTGTGTGATATAAACAATGTTTAATTTGTGTGTTTTAAAGATAAGAATAATATTATGCATTGTATCTTATTTATATACTAAGATTTTTTTAGAAACAGTATTTTACACTTATAATATATATAATCATAATTAAATATAATAAAAAAACGTAGCTTTTAAATCCACTTATGAATTAGAAAATTTAATTTTAAAAAGCTTTGAAAAATTGATACAGTTACAAATTTGGCAACAGCTGTTGAAAAGAAGCCAAAATAAAATTAATTCGGGTAATTATTATTTTATTTATATATTTATATATATTTATTACTTACTTGCGCCTCTGGTGAATTATCCCATATACCCTTTTGCATGTTTTCAAGTGTTTCTGAAAAAAAAGAGTCAATAAAATAAATACCTACAAGAATTTTAATATTGTTGATTCTTGAGGCTTCGTCGAATATAAATGAAAACACTTTTTTAACTTTGTTTATCAACGTTAAATGAAAAGTGTTAATAAATAAATAAATAAATACTCTTTATTACGGCAATCGCCAAACATATTATTATATGTACAAAATAATATTAGTTAAAGAAATACAATAAAATTAAATAATGTGTTAACATTATATAACAAATATATTCTGGTTAGCGCATATACTATAAATAATACTGTTAAGAAAATGACATTAAAATTTAAGAGTAACTAAAACGATAAAAAAAGAATTAATAAATACGAGAGATATTTAAAGTCTTGCAAGAAGCTAAGGAATTATACACAGTTAAACAAGTGTTTTAATTTTTCTAAGAATTTAAATTGTTAAAAAATGCGCATTATGATTATTGTGAATAATTTTTATTAAAAAGCCAATTTTAAGACACCGTAGTTTATAATACAGATAATAATAAAATTAAAAAATCTGGGGAAAAAACAAAAGCTGCTTCCGGCGAACCATAAAAAAATGGAACTGCTAAAAAATTAGTTCAATATTCTAAAAAAAAAATGTTTGTGTGTACTTTTCAATTATTTTTATTTATTTGGGTCGTTCATAATCAGGACCAAGATAAGACGTGTTGGAGTAGGTCAGGAGTACGCTAAATGAAATCATGTTTTATTTCGGTTAAAATTTAATGGGTTGAGGTAGGTCAAAAGTACGTTGGTCCCATGTATTAATAATTGGAGTAAATCAAGAGCCCAAAGTATTATCAATTAAGGTAAGGTAAGGTTAATATTTTATTTATTATAAAGGGTGAAAATACATCAAAATGATATAATAGCATTTTTTTAAATTATTATTTAATTTTCTACAACGAACTAAAGGATTTTAATACATTTTGTAATAGCATTTATTATTATATAAACGAGAATTTTATTGAGGTAGGTCAAGATTACACTAAGTTAATAAATATTGTGTTGTGATAGGTTAAGACCAAATTAAGTACATATAGTTATTCCTTTATTTTTTTAGTTTATAGAGAAAAAAATAACAATTATTCGTATTTTTTCATTATTATTACTTAATCATTAATTTTTCTAATTTTACAGAATCGCTAGATTTTTTTTCTTATTTCTTCACTTTTGTCATGATTTTGATTATTTATTTTTTAAATTAATTTCTAAATTATGTTTTTCATTATTATATATTTCTCTTCATTCCAAAAATTGTCGTAATTTGGTTTTTTACAATCAATTTATAAGCTAAAAAGAACAGTTAATATTAAAAAAAAAACAGTTGAAGTTTTACTTGAAAAGTCATTTAAAATTTGGTAAAAACCAATTTAAAAACTAAAGAAACAATTGAATATTTTATAGAAACAGTTTATAATTTATTTTGAAAACGTGTTGAAAATAATTGAAATCTAAAACATATAAAAAATAATTTTTTTAACATTTAAGAGAAGAAATTGAAACTATTATGGATTTATTTAAAAAAATCTCAATTTTACCATTGAAAAGAAGTAATATTAATAAAAATTATTTTAAAACATGTGTTAAAAATAACTCAATTGTAATTAAAAGTTTTGTACAAAATTAAGCTATTAAAAATGACAAGAAGTAAAGACTAACAAAATAATTCAAATGTTATCCAAACAAAAAAAAACAATTGTAAAATTACTTTGAAAAAATACAAACGAACGTTTATTAAAAACGAATAAACGTTTTCTAACCAGAGTTTAAAATTTTCTTAAGAAAACTGAAAAACTTTTACTAAATAAACAATCCAAAAATTACTTAAAACGCTAAAAAATTTCTCTAAGAAGAAACAGTTGATGGTTTTAATAATTAAGAAAAGCAAGAAAAAGAAACCATTGAATGTTGCGATTGGGTAAATATGTAATTAATTTCACTTGGTTTTATTTGTTTCACAATTTTTATTTATATCACTTCCCTAACTAGTTTCGATCAAACGATCATTCTCAAAGAGTTCAGTAATCTCTAAAGACAATAAAAACATTGTTTAAACTATAGAAAACATATGCTCAAAAATTATATATCATTATATACTATTAAAATGCTTAATTTTACAAAAAAACAGTTTAAAATTAGTTTTTAATCGAATTTCATTAAAAAGCTATTGAAAAATTCCTATAAATTTAGTGACACTTTTGAAACATTAAAAAAAAAAACAATTGAAAATGTGCTTAAAAAACAAATGTATATTATTTTAAAAAACAGAAAATTAATTGTATGATATAAAAAAAATTTAAAAAAATAAACAATTACAATAATAATGTGCTCAAAAATTATATCTGATTATAAACAATAAAAAATGCTTAATTTTACCATAAATAAATATATTTTTTTAATAAAAATAAGTCAAAAATCCCTCAAAGAAATAATTGTGTTTAAAATTATTGTATATACTCGTAGGAAACAAAAATTGTAAAAAGAACAGTTTAAATTTTACAGAATAAAGAATTGAAAATTTTCTGAGAACAAACAGTAAAAGTATGAATTTAAAATTTACCTTAATATAATTCAAAAATTATCCAAAAATAATGTTTTTTCTAAATAACCCACAATATTTATTCTGACTCCTGGCAGTCTTAATCTGTTTTTATATATCAGCTAAAATGGGTTTTTAAAATTATTTAAAATTTTACCAAAAAAAACAATAGAAAAACCTAAATTTTTTTGTAATTTTAGTAAAAACTCATTTAAAAATTTGTCCAAAATTGAACTTCTTCAGGCGACGAAATGAAAATCCAGAGAATTAGTATAAAAAAGAAAAAAATGTAGCGAATAATTCAATAAAATCATTTTAAAGTGTCATCGTGAATTATTTATGAATATAAAAGTAATCAAGCATCAACAATTCAATTATCATAACTGTCATCACACTTCGTATAATAACAATATCAATATTATATAATTGACTCAAGGCTTAGGTATCAACCTCATATTTAATTATACATAACTATAAATTTACCTGTCGTGACCTTGGTTTTCGGTTGGCAATTTTTCTTCAAAAGCTTCGCCGCCGATTTCAACTGCGCCTCCGTTATCTGCACAAAACATGGCACCGAAAATTAAAAACCGAATCACGTAAATTTAATAGTACTCACCGCCGACGCATAATGGTTAACTTGTAGCATCAAGAAAACCGTCAACAGCGGATACACGTGCATTTTCAAAAGTCGCAAAATGCATAAGCGATTTATTCATCTGCACGCTCGCTTATATACATTACAATTTTAATTATCCGTAAATTGCACGCATTGTTTGCTATTTGAATGCAGAACGTGTTGGTTTTTAATTATAATGCAGTCATCGTTCGTTTGCTTAGATTTTTTTTTGTAAAGATTAAAAAATCGGATGTAAATTATATGAAAATGATAATATCGGGTAATCAAATAAGATTAAATGATTTTTTATGGTGATGTCTAAACCATTATTAAGTTATAATGAGGGATAATTAATCGAAGTTAATTATTACAACAATTAATGACTTTTAATTATTTACACTATTCCCTCGTTTATGATGGAGGCTTCTTCTTTGTTATACATTATTAATCACAAATTAAACACTATTTTTGTGTTTAATTTGTAGTTTAATTTGTACTATTCTTTATTTATTATTAAAATTATTTTGATACTATATTTTTATAATTGATTTGTTTATTTCAGTTTTCTTTTATTCTTGTTTTCTACTTGGGGATGTTGTGATTCTTTTTTATAACTTTTGACGTGGATTATCTCAACAACAGTATTCAACTTGTGGCTATGAAGCACCATCAAAAACCATTATATATCGATTGTATGTGGAACTCAATCGTCGTTGTAGTTTGCTTAGTGATGAATTTAATGAAGGTCGTACAAAATTGGTTGTTGTTCAAGAAAACATTGATGCTATGCTTGAACCGATACTTTTAAGATCGTCATGTGACTTATCGTGAGATGCATTAATTGAACCTGCATACATTAAATATTGCTTGAATATTTGGCTGTCAAAAAAATTGTTCGCGTTGGATCACATATAATTTAACAAGACTCGTTTCGATTGTTCGAAAGAAATGCTTAAGAAATTGAATTGCTTTAAAACACATCTATGATATCGTAATAGATGACGAATCATGTATATGTCGTATGAGCCTGAAAGTAAACAGCAGTTTTTCAACATAAGAAAAATCCAACAAAAGTTGTTTGGGAATGAAGGAAATAGTCACTGTTTTTTTTTTCGGAAACAACGAACGCTGCCACAATCTCGTTCTCACTAAATTCCACGTCCTCGCTCACCCCGAAGGGGGGTCAACAGCGAAAATCGTGTGGTCTGTCAACGGGGAATAGCACCGTGAGGACCTCGCCATCCCTCCTGGGATAAGTAGGAAGGAGTTTGTTCGAACGAACTCCAGCTTCCTAGTCACAATTTTGTAGGGTTTCCTACAAGCAAACGTTTTCAGGCCTCAATCTTGCTCCGCTGTATGGTGGCTTTTAGACTGTCTTTTACAGCAATCAAACCTTAATGTCGACTCTCCTCCGCGTTTACATCTTTAAATGTAACACCGCGAACCGTTTGCCCTTCTCCTTGCATCAGCCACCTTGTTCGACCCTCCACCTGAACGGAACCCGCCGTCGTGATATACCTCAAGCCACACTGGGTAACTGTACGTGGGTCTTTATCCTGAAAAACATGGTCCAGTAAGTACAAATCAGTTTCTATGACGGCCCCGAACGTGTAGGAAAAGTTAAAGCGACTCGGTAATGGAGAAGGTGATGTACCGATGGTCACTCAGAAACTCTGATTCGTTGTCCACACGCCACTCGCTAATTCTGCTCAAAAGTCCACGAACGTGCCGTCAATTATCGAAGCCGCGTTTCTTCGCAACAGCGTGGGAATGCACCCTTCTTTGGCCACTCTAGGTCCAAGGATAATACTGTGTATAGAAGTAGTTCCCCACGCTGGTCCAGCTTGGTATCACCCCATTGCGGGATCTTGGCATTAAAGTCGTTCCCCATCCGTCTTATCTCGATCCTCCCCTTCTAAGGTAACCAGGACATCGTGTGGACAGCGTTGCAGCGGTTCAAGTTGACTTGAAGGAAAGTCACTGGGGGTGCACCCACTACAGACATTTTACTTGTGTCCTAGGGGGTTCTTGGCGCCACGCAACTCTTTGTTCTCTTCTCTACTGCTCAGGGGCTGCCGATTGCCCCGGTTTAATGATTCCCTTCTATACCTTTTCACCTTTTCCCGAGTCGTCCCTCGTGTGGCCTGGTTTCCCATATCCTCTACAATGGCTTGATACGTCAGGTCCGGCGCAGACTTTTTTATTTCGTAGCCCAGCACCTCTAGCATTGCGGGCCTGGTCTGTCTTTCAGCGACAGCACAATTAACCAGCCTAACTTTAGCATTTTTTGCTTTCAGAAGCTACACAATTTGATCTTTCTGTTCCTCAAGGAAAGCTACTCTGAGTGTAACCGTATAATCCCTGAACTAGATTATCTCGCATTGTCCGCCCAGCTTCACCTTCATGGCCAATAAGATCTCCACAATCGTGGAGTCCGGGTGGAGGAATTTAAGTTCAAGGCAGACCTTCTCCGAGTTGAATGCCCGCACTTTTCTAGAATTAAATACGGGTTGGCATCCTCCGCGAACTTGAGGATCAGCCTTCCCTTCCTGCTCCTACTGTGGTACTCGCCTCTGCTCTAACCTATACCTAACAATCAATCCAGTGGACACCTGCATACTTGTTACTATATAATCTGTCGAGACTATATAAAATACACTAAATAAGTAACTACTTACTTTTGCTGCTTCGTCTCAGGTCATCTCTCTATTGAATGGCATCTTGGTATCATTGGTTTGGCGCCGATAACGTTAATTAAGTATGTTGGGATTGGATGACAACAAACAATTAAACTAAAATGACGACATCAACGGATTTAATATATTAATGAAATCATAATTTAGCAATCGTTGCATGACAAAAGAATAAATATAACAGAATAAGTGAAAAGAAGTAGACTTTACCATTCACTACAAGCTTAGTCGACGAGACATATTAATGAAATAATGATTCAACAAACATTACAAGTCAAAAGGATAAATGCAAAAATATAACTGAACAAAAATAAACTCTACATTTTATACAATGGTTTAGCCATCCTTGTCATTGTCAATTACCAAATATCTCATAAAGGAGCATCTGTACTGTTCGCGAACGCGGTATAACTAGTCCGTATTAAAACTGCTAAAAAGATACTACTACGTTGAAGTTAGAAGTAATACTGCCCTAAGACTGAAGTAAAACTGAACTGAATGAGGTGAAAAGTAGTACTTAACTGCTTAATTGTTTTACAACCCCTCATCAGCACTATTGTCCGAGAGCCCACCTACTAATTAGTTATCCACTGCTCGCATTGAGTATCATAATTGTTTTTCACCGCGGTACGATTGTTTGATTCGCGCACTGTTTACTCTTTCAGGTACTACCACGCGCCCTTTGTTTCCTCGTACGGACACTAACCACGCACTGTCCCTTGAATCCCTAACCTAAACCTAATTACCAAACACACATAATTCAATTTCTATTCAAATATTACACAATTTCGAAACAGTTACAATTACAACTCAATAATATTTACTAAATCTAACAAACAATTCAGAATTTCATTACAAGTTTACATTAAATTTAAAATTGATTACAAGTTTATACAACAATTAGTTTTACGTTACGATAATGCCTTTCTCTTTGGCATTGCGTCGGCGTTAATACTTCCCCGTCGTCGTTGCAATGGAAACTTTGATTTCCGCTTTAATTTTCGATTAAGAATCCTTCTATCATTGGGGAAATAATCAAAATACACTTTATCGCCACTTGGTGATAATAACCCACTTCGCACTAGGCTTCGTTCTCTGGGCGAATCACGTTCCTCAACTCTCTCATCTACAGTTTCACTCGTAACGGATACACGCCAAATCCAACGCATGTGGGAACGGGCCTGTCAAGACCGCTGCCTTGATTGAGGGCAGAATGCCCAATATTCCTCGTTGGTGGTCTACTAGTGTACATTGTTCTTAGGCTCTTAGGCCGTTCACCTAAGCCGAGGCCGACGCGGAGGAGTCGGCAGAGGGGACACTTATCGCTGCTGCGTATGAAGCAGAAGGTACCGCCTACGATGGGCCTCACTGGGAACTCCAGAGAGACGGATGTTTCGTGAGATGCATCGCTTCCTCCCCTTCGCCTGACCCTTTTGCCCTATCAGGGTAGAAGGGGGATGTGCAGGAACCAAGGAAAAAGAAAACTCGGAATCTATCCTTGATGGGCTTGATTGATTTACATATTTCCGGGAGCCTGTTCTCCTCTGCCTCCCCAATTTGGGTAGCAATGGTGCAGACTGGTGCCTTCCTGTCAATCGGCAATAGGTTTCAAATTGGCACGTCCCGTATCTGCATTATCGTATGCTTCCCACATCACAGCAGTATCTTTAGGTCCTTACTCGTGTTTTTCATCTCCATCACCAATGTGAACGCATTGGTTGAATGCCCGTTCTGGGCTCTTATGGAAATTGTACCAGTGTTCTGGATGGATTCTGGTATGTACTCCCCCTGTAAGAACTCTCACAAGACAGCCTCGCTCGTGACCGATTACATAGCTTGCTATGATCCCCTGATTTCTCTGGAGCTAGTGGAGAGAAGACCACCACTTTGTCCCCACGCTACAAGCCCTTTACGAAGTCACTCACTTGGTTCATGGGGGTGCTGCAGTGCGGTAACGAGGGCGGCGCAATGCCCGGAGTCTTCGTGATTCATGCTGATCATCGTTCACACCACGGGCAGCTGCTTCAGCGTCGGTCAGCACGTACACAAGTAGCACGTTCTGTGGAGTCTACCTCTGGTCCTATGTTTCCCACGTTTCTCGATATAAGCGAAATTCTGTCGCGGGCCCTATGAGGGCGAAAATTTGGTCTTAGGTACCCGGTAGCCGGACGTGTAAAGTCCCTGTCGAGAGTTCGCGGCAATCGAACTGGCTATAAACAGTCCTTTCGACCTGATAGCCGGAAAAATATCGGCGGTTTCGAATGTGCTACGGATGAGGAAGCTCCCTACCGAGTTACACGCAGGTCGGTCGGCGGAAGACCGCCATATATGGTTTCCTACCGCGAACCAACCGATTCTAGGCGCTAAGTAGGCGAAGAATATAGGCAGCGCTGCGTATATCGTGAGAAAGGGAAGATCTGTTCGAATTTTCAAGTCAATCGGTCGGCAGATGGCCGGGATGATCGCATATTACCAAAATTGCCGGAAAGCCATGTGGCAACATGGTCTGTCCAAAATTAACCAGATGTCGACAAAATTCGAATGGCATACTTCCAGAACACAAATTCCTCTAGCCGTGCTACTGGGTAGTGCATGATCCAGAACACCTATGACCAAAATGGGGTTACTAGTAAAGGATCCCTGGAAATTTTCGTGGATTTACACTCAAAACTTGATTCGTGGCACAAGCAAACGTCAGTAGCAATAGTCGAAACATCTGCACTCGATCCGTGGAGAGCACGAATGATATACATCCATTTATTTGTCAGAAGTCTTCGGAAAAATTAAATAAAAACCAACCAGCAGGCCACCAGAATAATGCAAATCGTCTCAAAAAAGACTGATAGAGACGAATTGATGGATCATCCACACAGTCTTGATTTGGCATCCAATGACTTCTTTTTATGCCCACAAATCGAAAATAAATTACGATGTTTTTTCGTCGCCCAAAGAAGCTGTTGATGAGTTCAGTGCATATTTTGGAATGGAAAAAGTGTTTCGATAATAGGTTTAATGCGGTGTCCTCCTGTGGGAGTTGACCATACTCGCCCAACCGCCGTACGTGGAGATCTATCCGTTCGAGACGGCAGCCTACCTTAAGGACGGATACTGATTAGCGCAGCCAATTAATTGTCCAGATGCATTATTTGCCGTAATGGCCTACTGTTGGGCGATGAGTACTGAAGAACGCCCGACATTCTTGCAGTTTCAGGCCTACTTGCAGGACTTCTATGCGTATCTAACGCGGTACGTGTGAGAAATGAAACAAATGAAAATATTCCTTTTCGCTTAAATGTGCCATGATGATTTACTCCGATGAATTCGTAGTTTAGGTTCCACACTTTCGTACGTATTACTTCCGAAAGTAACATTGCCCCAGGCTCTACCGTTGTCACATGTTCCCACATTAAAATTAAAATAATGATGGTCGTTGACAACTTCTTTTTTGGAGACGATTTCATGGCGACGGTTTTTGGAGCGGCTATCGTCCTCTTTGGCTTGGGTGCTTTTTTTGATAGCTTTCTCTCGGAAGCAGATTTTTTTCCCTTTCCGGTCGAGTTTTCTTGGCTCCGCCTCGGGCACCACTTAAAACTCATGATTTTTTTTTTGATAAGAGGGGAGAAAATCCTGCATGAACACCCTTATAGCAATCACTGATTATTAGACTAGTCCAGGACCTAAAAACCTTTTCTAGTCGAGACACAAAGCGTTGGATCGCTAAAACTTTGGGAATTTTGTTTTATTTTGTCAAACTTAGGCTTAAGAAATGTTAAACCGGTTGTATTTACATATGTATCTTTATATATTTAAATAAACCATAATAATAAACCCATTTGCGATGATTAATTTAGAGACCTATTGTCTAATCGTTGCACTAGATTCTTGTTTGAGTGGATAACCACCGACAAATAATAGAGAACTGTCAACAGCGACAATTATAACAATAGTAAAATAAATAATTATAATTACCTGTCAACAACAGTTATCGAAACTGGTCCGTGTCTGTTGTTAAAAACGATTAATAATTTCTTTTTTTTGTTTTCTATGCCAGAAATAAAAATCCTATTCTCTATTCTCCATCACTCCAGAGATCTGTTTTTAATTATTTAGAAACTTTGGAATACATCGTTCGTTTTCTATTTTCGTACTCATTTATCCTTTTTAAGCGTCTTACTTTTGCACTAAATTTTGAATGCAAGGGGTACAAATATAAATAAGTTAATAGTTAAAGTTTATTTATTTATAAACAGTAAGCACATAATTAAAAAAAAATAACTTTTGGCTGTCAGCTGAAGGATGTCATCTCAAGGAGCGAAGTAATTCTGAAAATTAAATGTGTTTCAATTACTTTGATTCGAGATTGCTGTGTTATGTATAAATAATGTAATGTAATTATAATTACATCTGGGTTGTCGAAGTACACGCACTTCAGTAAGTTGTAGGCTCGTTCGCACTTGTCGTCTCCCACATCTGAAATGAAAATAAAAAAGGAACATTAAAAACAACAATAAATAATAATTGAAATTACTATTATTTCATTTATTTAACATAACTTTTATAATGTTTTCAATTACTTTTAGAGCATTTTTAATTACTTTTAAGGGAATTTAAGTATTTCTAATCAATTTAAGAATCAAATAACAGACTGAGATCTTAGCAGCAGTTGTTATTTCAGATTCTAACCACATAATGTTAAAATACATTATCCGACTTTACCTGTGATATGAATAAATATATTTATCTACGATCGTACAGAAAGTAGAGGCTTTTTGCATCATTTTTCATTGTAAAAGTGGCTTTTTAAAGCACTAGTGCTTTTTTACGTTTTTATTGCACGGTAATGTCAAACTGTTTTTATTGCACAGAAATGTCAAATTTGACAGATGAATATAATATAGCACAAATTTCCGACGAAAAACTTATTTTTTTATTAATTGATACAAATAACTAATAAACTATAAATAAAATATATAATACATACGAAATGGCAGATTTAAGAACTCTGAAGATTTCATTTAATGCAAGTCGAAGCGATTACAATAAAGCGAACTTTTTTTCCATAAATCATAATGGCCGCCGACATTTGTGCAACTTGTTTACTGGTTGCTAAGTAACGCTTTCATTAGTGCACTGCGGGTAAAATATGTTTTCATTAATTGAATTATTGAAATGATATTAAAATATTACTCATAAGAATATATTCTTTGAAATCCTTTACGATCGAAGATAAAATTTTGTAAGGCACACGTGTAAAAAGTTTCTTTATTGCACTCCTGGCTTTAAAAAAACTCGCTCGTTCCTCGCTCGTGTTTTTAAACGCCAGTTCGTACAATAAAGCATCACTTTTTACACTTGTACCTTAAATAACTATTATTAATGTCTATTTATATTAATGTATGTATAAATAAAATCGTACCTGAGCCTTTACAATTTTCAGCAGTTACCAAAATTGGCGCCTGTCTAGGTTTCGGTAACATGTCTACTTGCTGAAGGGAAGATACTTCATCATAACGTCCTTCTTTATCAACCTAGAAACATAATGGAAATTAAGAATTATAATAATAATAATAATATAATAATATCTCTTTATTTTCAAGGTGTCATATACATGTACAAAATGAAAATTGCGTCAAAATTTACGAACTAAGTTAATCTAAAACATATATACACTACAATACATCTTACATCTACTTATATCTACATGCATAATGTGTCAACATAGATAATCAACTTACCAATTTGTACATGCTCAAGAGACAATATGCATAACACTGAAACAAAAGAAATATATTAGCGATTTCTTACTTATTTACATATTTTTATATTTATAACAAAAAATAGAATTCATAGTACTCTAGAGATAATTAAGAAACCTACTTACGTAATTACTGATTTTTGCAAAATTGCAATTGAATATCCTCGTTTCTGATGGAGGCTTCTACTCAGTTATACATAATCAATCACAAATTAAACAAAATGTTTACTTTGTTTGTTTAATTTGTGAATTGAATTTGTTTGTTTGTTTTTTATTCAACTTAAAATTAATAAACTGAAAAGACTTACCTGTGTTTCAGGTTTATCATCCCAAATTCCTTTGTGCATATTATCGATCGATTCTGAAAAATTAAAAACAAATTTAAAATAAATATCGGTTTAAGAAATTACTTTTTATGTTACTTTTACGTGAATAGATTTTATTACACTGTAATCATAACAATAGACGAGGAGCCTTAAGCTTGGTATGTATAATAAGTTTAAGAATGTGACGCTGATAACAGCGTCCTCTCTGAAATATGATGTGAACTTACCATAACGTACCCTATCTAAATATTTTTCAGATTTATTAATGAAGACGTAATATACGAAACAGTTACCTTGGCTAATATCATTTTTGTTTGTTTTTTTTTACAAATTTTGTATTACTTATTAACTTTTTTTTTGGTGGTTTCTGTTTCTAAATAAATTCGTTGCAATTTCAATTGTTTTACTTTGCACTTAAAAATAATGTCATTTTTATTTGATTCTTTATTTATACTAGATCATCTTTAAGATAGGTCATCATTTGTTTCTTTGAGTGATTCTTCTGTTACTTAAATATGTGTCAAATATGTTTTTCTTCATTATGTTATGTAAATTCTTTTTATAAAGAATAATGGCAAAAATAATAATTCCCCTATATTTTTGCCATTGTTCAAGTTTCAAATTATTTTCATTTATTTTATTTCCTTTAAAAAATAATACTGTAATTTTAATTATCAATTGACAACCATTTTAAAACGATTTATCTAATCAAATTTCAGTGAATTATTTTGTATTTTCTTTTTAGATTTTCAGATTTAGTTCAACATTTCTTAATTAATATTCAACTGTTTTTTGACAGTTTTGTTTTTCCTAATAATTTAAATTACAATTTATATTTTTCCTGATTTATAATTTCTATAATAAGTTCATCGTATTTTTTGATTAACCAAAATTTTAATTATTTTTAGCAATATTTAAGTTTTAAATTATTTTAATTAAAAACAATAATGTAATTTTAATTCTAATTCGATACCTATCAACTGTTTTAAAACAATTTATCTAATAAAATTTCATCTAATTCTTTTGTTTTTTTTACAATTTTCAGATTTTCCTATTATTGTTAATCAATTATCAACTATTTTCTACTGTAGATATATTTAATAAACGAATAAACTACTCTAATACAAATTAAAAAATTACCATTTGTCACCTTAGTCTTCGGCTGGCAGCTCTTCCTAAGCAGCTTAGCACCCGATTTCAACTGTGCTTCAGTCACCTGCACACAAGAAAACAAGTCAGTCGCATCAAACAATCGAAAGACACCAGCTTTTAAAACATTACCGCCCATACGTGACCGTTTAAACTGAGCACTGCGAACAAGGTGCACACTGCTGCATTCGACCACATTTTTCCCAACACGAAACAACCGCTCGAACATTATTCCCTTTATATAAGCCTAATTACCCTAAAACCAGGTGCACTAATTCGAAAAAAATTGCAGCTGTGATAATAACACTGCTTCGGTGTCCATTGTGTACCACTGCGTGTTATTATTACAGTACTAATGTGTTCTGCGAAAAACTGCACCTGTGTAATTAATAGACAAATTAGAAGAAATTGGAGTAATAATTACAACAAGTACACATGGAGTTAATGAATTGATGGTGATTATTCCAGTCTTTAACTACAATAGGGTAATAAATAAATTATACTTACGTGTGTGAAATATGAATTACAAAATTATCTTTATTCTTAATAACATTAATTAACTAATTAAATAAAACACTGTTTTTATTATATTTTTTGTTGGTTTATTTACTTTTGAAATAATTTTAATGTAATTAATAGTAATTAATTATTAAACCCACTGATGGTAATAAATATAAGTGTATGATTCTAACCTCAAAATCATTGTGATTAAAAAGATGTTGCTAGAAGAAAACGTTTATTAAAAATTAAAGTTGGATTGTTATAATAATTGCACCAGTGAGAAGATAATTACAATTGGATAGTTGAGCCATACAGAAAAATTAGTCGGTGATAATGGAGCCCATTTATGGAAGGAAATAATTCTGAAAAATAAATCGAAAGGTATCATTAATTTTCAATGTTATTTTGTTGTAATTAATTGTGAAATTAGTTACAGTTGTCTAGTTAAATTATAAAGGATAAATAATCTGTTGTGTAAGAGAGATATATAAGAGAACTGATTAATGTAAATTTATTAATAGTTTTTAATAACTTATTTGAAAAGGTTCGGTTGATGGAAACTATTTAGGAACATGTAAAAATAAATTGTGAACAAAGTTAAACCAAGTGATTAAGAAAGGATGATGATGGAATTCGTTAATTAGTAATCATTTCATTTCAACTAAGAAGTCTAATTACTATATGAATGATTTATTCCACATGAAAATTAATTACACGATTGTAATCTTTTTTAACTCATTATAAAAATTACTTTTGATTACTGTATTTGTCTAATCCATTAAACTATTTATCTTAGTGTTTTAGATATCAATTCAACATACAGTACAAATGCTTTTCAATTTCCTTCAAATTAATAAAGACTCCGTAAACAAATTAAATAGGCTACTTACACCAGGGTTTTCCATATACAGACACCTCGCTAATTGCCAGGAGTTGTCGCATTTTTCATCACCAGGAGTTACTGCAAAAAATTTAAAACCTTTACAATTAAAATTATAGCAAAATGTAAGAAAGCATGTCATAACAATTGTATTTCTGTCTGTAAATAGATCTCATATTTTAAGACCGTCAACAACACAATTTTATCTAAGAAAAAAAGATAATGATCAATTTATTAATAATAACGATAAAATGTATGTAAATGCAGAATTAGATTAGATTAGACAGTCATTTGGCTATAGATAGACTTACAGCACTGCGACCTGATTAGATCCTTTGTACTACTAATGTACTAATGCGAAATAAGAATTGATGATATATTGTTGGAATTAATACAAAGAAGTAAAATAACGGTAGCAATATTTAATCTGTAACAATAGCTACATTTCGTTTCAATCGAATAAGGTAACATGAAATTCACATCATTCTTTACAAAGAATCCTGGGGTTCCCCAAAAGTCAAACCGTGCAATGTAAAAACTTGTAATAAAACACTAATACTTTCATTTTACTTTATGAAGAAAGTTTATTATTAAAATCTGTAAATATCATATAAAATAATATATAATTATTTTTAATTAATAATAAAAGTTTCTTGAAAACAAACTTTTCATGGTTGTAATCTTCGATTTTCTATAGTTATAAAATTAGGTTATGTAGTTACTTCTTTACCTCAAGATAAATAACGTGTATAGGTTGGATCAATTAGAAATTTTTACATTTCAACATTTACTCACCCTTTTCCGAACAAGCAAGCATGGCACTCTTGGCCATTTCCTGCCTAGGCTCCGGCATAGTGGGCACTTGTTTCATCGCCGCCTCAAGGTCAAGTTCGCCTGTCTTCTTAGCCTGTAGTCAACATAGTACGTCAATAAGTATCATTAAAGCACAGTATAAAATCCCTTCTACACTGCCTCCGTTATTTCAATTGTAATACTTACAACTTTAAACATGCTCAACACACAATTCATGTAGCACTGGAAAATAAAAAAAAAACAAATTATTTTTTTGAAGAACAAAAGAAATGCGCGTGCTGTTATTACCTTGATTGCTTGATCCTCGTCCCAAACGCCTTTGTGCATGTTTTCAATTTGTTCTGAAATAATTAACAGTATTGTTATTAAGTACTAACAAAAATTTGAGGTTATGTTGTTTAATTTTGTATATTTTACAAATAATATTTCACTAAAACATTGTTTCTTCTAAATGTTGCTTATTACGATATATTTAATAAATATCCTTATTAAGGACTAATCAAGGTAATATAAAAATTTCAAAATATAAGTAGGTGCTACAATTTAAATTGGTTTTTTTATTGAAACAAAGCAATGACAAGTTTTCGATGAAATTTAAAATTAGTACTTTAAGTACTACAAGTACTATTATTAATTTTCCACTTTTTAAAGTGTCACTACTTTGTTACAAAACAAACAGATAAAATTTCCATTAATAAAGAATCAATCAATCATTATTATCTTCAAGTAACTCAATCAACCAAATCAATCATTTGTTTTGAAACAAAGTTATATCACTGATAAATATTTCTATTGAAAATTATAGATCGTATCATAAAAACTACAAGTACTACAATTAATATTTACCTTTTTATCAAAGTTTCATTATTTTATTTTGAAAAAAAAAAGGTAATAACATGAAGAATTAAAGATCGTACCAGAAGCACTACGACCTTTAATTTTCCATTGCAAACGTATAAACAATTGAAATTGTAGTACCTATTTAACAACTTTAAAATGAGTGAAAATTGATTGGAGACAATCTAGAATAATGGTACTACCATATTTATTTATTGTCAGAATGCTGTACCTATTTTGTTGTAAATATATAATGAATCCGAGTCAATGCCAATATATCAGCAGTACGAACTTATTTTCGAGTTAGTGAAACATTGCCCGAAAAATATTAAATTTTAGTAGTACCATATGTAACTTACAATTTACAATTACATATATAATTAAATTTCAAGAAAAAGATTAAAATTATGGTAGATAGATTAAATCCTTTTCAGTTATTTAAAAAATAGTAATAACGATTTAGAGAATTCTTAGGACAATAAAATAGAAAATTTTATAAGTTTGACGCCAAGGAAAAATAATAATATAAAAATTGGTACTACTCTTTTCAACAGAACAATGAATAAGTAAGTAAAATACTGTCATTGTTATTTTTGAATTGATAAAAAATAAAATACTAAAATTCTAGTATTACAATAGTGGACTGCAATTTTATGTCAATAAAAAAGGGCACTGGTAGTACCAGTTTTTAAGCTAATAGAAGATTTTAAAAATTAGATAAACTTCAAAAAATAACAAAGTAGCATTCTAGCATTGAAATAGTTTACTGCTTTTTTATGTCAATACAAAAATGAGGGTACTAGTAGTACCAGCTTTTAAGCCAATAGAAAATTGAAAAAAAATGATAAGGACTTAAAAATGTAATAATTATAAAAATTAGTAACAATTTTGGAAGTTTTTTATTGGCAATGCCCACTTTGAATTCAGTACTACCTAAAAATAAATAAAATATTGAAGATTTGGATGACCTACAGTAACATAAACAATATTTAATGTAAATCTTGACAAAAAGAAAATGTATTAGTACCACCCTTTTCAGCACAATAACCACAAATTAAAATATATATTGGTAGTACTAATTTTCAAGTAAAATTAAATTTAGAAAAAAAATAATTTTTTAGTACTAAAATAGTAGGCTGCAATGTTTCTTTCAATAAAGAAAGAGTATAGTACTAGTACTACTAATTTTCAAACCAACAATTCACAGAAAATTAAAAGTATGACGATGAAAGTCTAATTTAAAAAAAATAATTGATATAAGTTTTTCAAGAAAAAATTAAACACTAATAGTACTACCTTTCGCATAGGTGAAATATTATATGAAAATAAGGTACTATTATTTTTTAATATAGTAATTTTATGAATATATTATTACAATAAAAACATAATAACTTAAATAGTGGTACTGCATTTTTATGAGATTTTTATCAGCAGTACCTTTGAAATAGCATAATTTTATTTTATTCCGAGTAAATTATTAGTACCATAAGCTATAAAATTTTATAACCTAAAAAATTTTTAAATGTAAATCTGACAAAAAATGAGAACCAAAGTATTGGTACTACCATTTGATTACAATAGTAAAATAATAAAGAGAATAATTTATTTTTTGGTACTAAAGTAGTGGACGCAAATAGTTTGTCAATTAATAAAATAAAAACTACTAGTAGGTACTACTAATTTTCAAATCAATAACAAAAACAGAAGAAAAAAAATGGTATTATAGTGCAAGATTACAAAAATCTATTAAAAAATAATAATTGAAACATTAAATTTTACAAGAACAATATAGGAGCAGTACTACCTTCAAATCAAGTGAAATATTGTATACAAATTTGATACTACAATTTTAAACTGTGGTTATTTTATCGTGAATCTATTATTAGGATCGTAAGCTATAAAATTTTGTAACCTAAATATTGTGTAAAGGCATATATGAAGAAAATATTGGTACTACCTTTTTTATCACAATAGTGAAACGCGATAATTAGGAGAATAATTTAAGTTTTTGGTGCTAAAATAGTGAATGCAGATATTTTGTAAATTAACAAAAAACAACTGCAAGTACTACTATTTTTCAAACAAATTACAAAATTAGAAAAATTAAAATTATAGTGCAAGTACACAAAATTCAGTAAAAATAATAATTGAAACACCAGTACCACATTTTTTAAGTTCTACACGAAAAATATAGCAGCAGTACTACCTTTAAAGAATGTAAAATATTATATACAAATTTGGTACTGCCATTTTAAACTGCAGTTATGTTGTTTTCAGTATATTGTTAGTACTGTAAGCTATAAAATTTTGTAGCCTAAACATTTAAGAAAAAATGTAAATCTGAAGAAAAATATTGGTACTACCTTTTTATCACAATAACAAAATCAGAAAAATTAGAAGTATAGCGCAAGCAACAAAATTCAATAAAAATAATAATTGAAACACACTTTTTATGTTTTACAAGAAAAAATATAACAGCATTACTACCTTTAAAGTAAGTGAAATATTATATACAGACTTGGTACTACCATTTTAAACTGCGGTTATTTTATTGTGAGTATATTATTAGTACCCCAAGCTATAAAATTTTGTAACTTAAACATTTTCTTTAATGTAAATCTGAAGAAAAATATTGGTACTACCATTTTTCAAAAGTTCACAAAATTCAAACAACAATAATTAAAACACTACTACAACACTTTCTTAAAGTTTTACAAGAAAATATAGCAGCGGTACTACCTTTAAAGTAAGTGAAATATTTTATACAAATTCAGTACTACGGTTTTAAAGTGGAGTTATTTTATCGTGAATATATTATTAGTACTGAAAGCTATAAAATTTTGTAACAAACACATTTTCTTTAAAGTAAATCTGAAGAGAAATATTGGTACTACCTTTTTATAACAATAGTGAAATGAGATAATTTAGAAAATAAGTAAAGTTTTTGGTAGTAAATTAGTGGATGCAGATAAAAAGTAACTAGTACTACCTATTTTCAAAGCAACAACAAAATCAGAAATATTGGAAAAATAGCGTAAGTTGACAAAATTCAATAAAAATAATAATTGAAATACTAGTACTACAATTTTTTTTAAGTTTTACAAGAAAAATATAGCAGCAGTACTACCTTTTAAGTATCTAAAATATTATATACAAACTTGGTACCACCATTTTAAACTGCAGTTATGTTGTTTTCAATATATTGTTAGTACCGTAAGCTATAAAATTTTGTAACCTAAACATTTTTTAAATGCAAATCTGAAAAAATAGTGGTACTACTATTTTATCACAATAGTGAAATGAGATAATTAAGTGAATAATTTAATTTTTTGTTATTAAAATAGTCAATTAATGGTACTTCTAATTTTCAAACCAATAACAAAATCAGAAAAAAATGCGAGTATAGAGGAAGTTAACAAAATTCAATAAAAAAATAATAATTGAAACATTAGTACTACACTTCTATAATTTTACAAGAAAAATATAGCGGCGGTACTACGTTTAAAGCAAGTGAAGTATTATATAAAAACTCGGTACTACCGTTTTAAACTGCGGTTTTTATCGTGAATATATTATTAGTACCGTAAGCTAGAATTTTTTTAACCTAAACATTTTTTAAAATTTAATCTGATGAAAATTATTGGTACTACCATTTTATTACGATGGTGAAATAAAATAATCTAGAGAATAATTAAATTTTTAGTACTAAAATAGTACTAGTAATAGACTACTGGTACTAAATTTCAAACTAATAACAAAATCAGAAAAATTGAAAGTATATTCAATACATTTTTACTATATTTTTTTAGTTTACAAGAAAAAATATAGATGCAGTACTGCCTTTAAAGTACTATAATTTTAAACTGCAGTTATTTTATTATACGTATACAATTACTACCATAAGATATAACATTTTGTAACTTAAATATTTTTGTAAATATAAAACTGAAGAAAATATGTCTTTATTTTCACATTGTGGTACTTTCCTTATTGGGTCAATAATGAAGAGTTAAAAGAATTAGTAGGACTACTAATTTTCAAGGGACATAATATTTAGGGAAATAATAATTTAATATAATTTATTTTTTTGGTACTAAAATAGTAGACTGCAATGTTTCGTTAATAAATAAAGAGAAGACAATAAGTACTGATAATTTTTAAACCAATAAACTCAGATAATTCGAAGTAATTTAAAACAAAATGCAAAACCAATAATTTAAATACTGGTACTACTTCTTTTTATCAAAGCAAGTTTTTGAAGGATATTTATAATGATATTAGTACCTTTAAAATAAGAAAAGTATTATATAAAATTTGGTATTATTACTTGAAACTGCTGTTATTTTATTAGTACCATAAGATATAAAACTATACATACATTTTTTAATAAAAATAAAAGACTTAAGTATTGGTAGTAAAAGAGAGAGAAATATCTTTATACAATAATACTGCATAACTTCTACGTCCTCCTCGTCCTGGTAGGTCTTTCAGCCTGGTAGTACCATGTAAACACAATAATGAAAAATTAAAAGAAATACCGGTAGTACGAATTTTCACGTGAAATAATATTTAAAATGAGAATTTTTTGTGCTGAAATAGTGGACTACTAGTAGTACTAAGTTTCAAACCCACAAAAAAACATAGTATAATAGTAATTAAAAGGCGAAAGATTTATTCGCTC
This sequence comes from Ontholestes murinus, assembly GCA_963969525.1. Classification (NCBI taxonomy): domain Eukaryota; kingdom Metazoa; phylum Arthropoda; class Insecta; order Coleoptera; family Staphylinidae; genus Ontholestes; species Ontholestes murinus. The sequence continues at coordinate 13,292,784 of OZ018393.1, forward strand.
TGAAGAGAGACCTCTGGTCGATAGCCTTTTGACAAATTAATACATTAACACCTCATTCATTATTCCAATGTAAATATGTACAAATATTTGTCAATAAATATATGTTACTACTACTACTAGTAATTAAAATACTGGTACTACTCTTTTTTCCAGCTTTTCAAGGAAAACATTTAAAACAGCCGGTACTACTTTTGAACTATTATAAAATATTTTATTGTCAAATCAACAAAGAACATAAATAATTGAAAGTATTAAGCGAGTTTATGAAAATATTATAACAATTGAAATACTGGTACTACTCTTTTTTAAATTTTAAATAATTAAAAAAAGGGGCTGCATTTAAAGTAAGTGAAATATTATATAAAATTTAACATTGCTTTAATTTTTATTATTATTATGAATACATTTTAAGTACCTTGATTGAGCTATACAATTTTATAACTGAGATGAAGAAAAATAATAACCTTTAATGATGATACACTTTCAAATACCGCAAAAATAAAGATATGAGTAATATCAATTTTTAAACAAAAGTACTACCATTCTGGTACGTAGTACTATTTTATTATTTTTACATTTAATATATAAGAATATTTAAAATAATGTCGAAAAAATTAAAATAAAGTTTTTTTCTTTTTTATTACTTTGTAAAAACGGTACTATCGATAAAATAAATTATTATTTAATGAAGACAAGCAAGTTTCTTTGACAATAATATTAAAACAGCATTATTAGTAGTAGAAGTAATGAAAAATAAATGGTAGTACTGTAGTACTACTTAAATTTTACCCTATTTTATCTTGAGGTGTTCGAGTTAAACATTAATAATACTAAAAGATAATTCATACCATCGGTAACTTTTGTTTTCGGCTGACATCCGTTCCTAACCAATTTCGTGGCGGCTTTCATCTGTTTTTCCGTCATCTTGAAAATAAATTTAATACATTAACAAACTCAAATCGCCAAAAACCGGGCCTCTATTACCCCATGGCAAATATAAACGGCCGCCGTGGCGACCAGGACGAACAACAACGTCTTCATCGTGGAAATAAACCGATAAACGACAGTTTCCATCCATTTATAGTTAATTGGAATATAAAATTTCCTCATTTTTCTCATATTTTTAAGACCAATACCGTAAACGTGTGATTAAACGAATTGCATGCCATCTACACAAGGTCAATGTTAATTCAATGGAATTGTCAATGTAAATATGAAATTAGACTGCAATTGAAGCAGCGCCGCATGCATTCATCAATGGTTCGAAGATTATGATTGTTTGGGAGGTGGAATGGAGAGGTAATTGGTACGTTGAATGCGGTTGATGTGTGTGATTAACCGTTGTTTAAGTTCGGGCTGTAATCAAGTTGTTGAAAGTGCACCTCCGAAGCGATACATTATAATCTTGGTTTTGTTTTTCATATATAATAAATAATCTTTTTGCATTTTGTTATTAATAATTTGGCAATCATAAAAATAAATTTTTTATTTTATCCAATGCAGTTTTATTATGTTGTTATTAGAATTTATAATTTTAAGTATTTTTATTTTGCAAGAGTAATAAAAATATCTTTATGAATGGTTTCATTCATCACAATATATGTGTAATACTCAATAATTACCCTCATTATCGAAAAAATAGGTATTATAGGTTGATCTTGGATATAATATGAGTTAGTTTTTTTATAATAAGTCAGTCATATACAATTTATCTACTTACAAATAAAATAAATATTACACGAAGTTACTTTTATACAATAAACCATGTTTGAAGCTCATATACAATTTATCTACTTAATACTCAGCTTTATTAAATTAGAATTAATATAGAGCAACAATTTACATACATACATCTTCAACAGTTAAAAAAAAAATTAATAAATACAGAATTATTTAAAGTAATTCTTCCATCCGGTGTTGTGCATATGATGGTATTTGGCCATGTTGATCTTGATGGAGCTCGCCACCTCTGAAGCATTCCTATTTTGCCCGTAATAATCAACGAATTCACCTTGCGGATTCACCAAATACATAATAATCGTGTGATCTACTATATAATCACTGTCCTTATCTTTTGGCCCAGAACTGAAGTACACCCTGTAGGCTTTACACGCTTGACCTATCTGCTGTTCAGTTCCTGTCAATCCGAGCAGTTTCGGATGGAATTCTTTGCAGTATTTACCCACTATTTCAGGAGAATCCCTCAACGGGTCTACGGTTATGAATAGTGGTTGGATTTCTGGAATTTCTTTGTCTCCACCTATAAAAAAGTAAATAAAGTATTGATTTTATCAAAATTATATGAATACCTCAATAGGTAAAAGACATATCGAAAATAATAATCAAAATAATTGAAAATAAAGACAAATTTTACGTATACAAAATCTATCTAATGTCAAAGGTTTGTCACAAATTACAAATTGTGTTTAATTTGTAATTAATGATGTATAACGAAGTAGAAGCCTCAATTGTAAACAAGTCAAATGTTTGTTATTATTAAGCAATGATTTAAGACTATAAATATACAAATAGTACTGTACATGCATGCGCAAAATACCCTTCTTTTGCTTACTCTAAATAAAGCCCTTTCACCAAATTAAAGTACACCTAGTTACTTCAATTAGAAAGAAAATTTCAAGTATTGTTTCTCAAACCAATTCTATCAAATTTACCTAATTTATCAATTACAGCGGCCATCTTCTCCAATTCATCGGGACAGATGTCCGGACAGTGTGTGAATCCGAAGTAAATGAGCAGCCACTTGCCCAAGAAGTCCTCGCTCTTCCTGACGTTCTTCTCGCTGTCGATTAGCTCGAAATAGCCCCCGATGGCGGCCTTTCCGAGCATACGTTTACGCTCCCGCATCTGGGCCGCTTCCTTTTCGCTCTTCACGTAGAGCATGAACGCCAGGAAGCCTCCGCCTATCGCGCTGGTGATGGCGAAGCTCTTCCACGTAATCGGCCCTTTTCCTTTGCCCGGGGGCTTCGAGGAAGGCGGTGGGTTTGTTGTCCCGGTGCTGCATAATCTACGTTGGAAAAACCCCTGAAACTTAATTTCTTAGTCTTGTGGGAAAAAAACAATCGTAAAATTTGTTCTAAGCAGTTTTCATTTGTTTCTTCAGCGATGTATCGTTTAAAATTTTGAAATACGAGGTATATTTAAAAAATAAAGAGTTGTGTTTTAATAACAATAACTTTTTAAAACGGTATGTATAAAAGATTTTATTTTAAAATTACGGCCGTGTTTTAAAAATTCACATGTAATCAATCAATTCGTAGTACATCTTACGTTGTTAATAGATCAAAAACTAATTACTTTTAATACTACTGACGCCCTCTTTTGATTACTAGTATAACTATAGTGACAACGCTGTTCAAGATCTATACAATAAAATGGTAAGACAAGAGATGTTAAATAAGTGTCGATTAATTTCCCCTGTACAAAGTCAGTGATCTTTGATACTATTGTCACCTTTCCTTACAAAATCCTATCATCTGCAACCAACTATACACCACTGTAGATCACTCATACAGAAATATCGATTAAAAAATAATCACCACAATTTACTAAAGATGACAAAATATGACGTAGAATTTAACAGATTACAGAATGACAAACAAATGACAGATTTGACATATGACATGTCACAATCATATATTAAAACTTTGACAGATGACAGATTACAAATGAGAAATGTCATATTTCATTGTCATCATTTTTGACAAATGACATATTTGACAGAAAACTGAATTATCATTTATAGATTGACAGCAAATGACATGAGTTTACACATTTGACAAGTGGCAATTTGAAAGGCGTAGAATTTGACAAATTACAAAATGACAAATGCCATATGTAACATATGAAATGATAATTAATTGAATCTTTGGCAGATGGCAGAATAAAAAATGACAAATGTCATATTTGATAAATTATCGAATAACAGAAGACAGAGTTTACAAATAGCAGATTTGACCGTTTTCAAAATGGTTAATGACAGCTAACAAGTTTGAAATGCCACATTATTTGGTAGAAGATATAATTTCATTTCTTCACAAATAATTTGTGAAGAAAGTGTTAGTGTTTTAATCAAGTTTTAATCATATCTTCACGTAAGTCAACAACAAATTTCTATATTAAATAATGACAAATTATTTCGGAATGAGAAATAACAGATTTGATATCAGTAAATAACAGAATGACAAATGAGATCAATATATAAAATGACAGATTTGACAGAAGGCAAAATGACGAAAAATTGTTTATAAATATTGGCAAACAACATTTTGGACAACACACATAATTTTCATTGACATATTTAATGGATGAATTGAAAATGGCATAAGTTGACAGATGGCAGATTTGATAAATGACAAAATAACACATGACAATTTGAAAGGTGTAAAATTTGACAAATTACAAAATGGTAAATTAAACGAATTTAACATATGACATATGAAATAATGATAAATTAAAGCTTTGACAGGTGATAGAACTGTCATATTTAAACAATTGACATACAAGAGATGACAAACTATAGCTTTGGAAGAAGCTATAATTACAAATATTTTATGATCAAATTATTGAATGACAAATGGCATATTTAAGGGCTGAAAGTGTGGAAAATAACAGAATGACAAGTAACAAATCTGGCAGGTTTGATAGTTTTGATAAAAGAAAAATTGACATATGACAATTTATTATAATATTGACAAATGACATATTTGACAGAAAACAGAATTCAAATTGATATATTTGATAAATGAATAGCAAATAACATGAGCTGACAAATGACAGATTTGATAAATGACCAAATAACACATGACAATTTTAAATATGTATTACTTGACAAATTACAATATGCGAAATGGCAAATGACAAATATGACATATGTCATTTTAAATAATAATAAATTAAAGCTTTGGTATATGACATAACTGATAAATGGCAATAATTAATGACAGCTGACCAATTTGATATACCAAACATAAATTTAACAAAGCTTTGGCAGAAGCTACAATTACAAATATTTTGTAGATGATCGAATAATAGAAGAGTTGGCAAAGGACAGATTTGATAAATGACAAAATAGCAGATGTCAATTTTAAAGATGTAGTATTTGACAAATTACATATTGCCTAATGTCAAATGGCAGATTTAACATATGATATTAGATAATGATAAGTTAAAGCTTTGACAGATGACATAACTGACAAATGGCAATAGTTAATGACAGCTGACAAATTTGACATACAAGAGATAAGAAATTATAGCTTTGGCTGAAGCTACAATTACAAACATTTCGTATATGATCGAATAATAGAAGACTGTGTTGAAAAATGACAAATATCAGACAGGTAAATGACAGATTTGACGACTGAAATCGTGGTAAATAACAGAATGAAAAATGACCGATTTGATAGTTTTGATGGCAGGCAAAATGACACATAACAGAAAAATTTATTACAAATATTGACAAATGACATATTGAATAGAATTCTCATTCATGGTTGAATATCAAATGACAGGAGTTGACAAAAGACCGATTTGATAAATGGCAAAACAACAGATAACAATTTGAAAACCGTAGAATTTAAAAAAGTGGCAAATGCCAGATTTGACATATGAAATATGAAATAACGATAAATTAAAGATTTGACAGATGACAAATGTCATATTTGATAAATGGCAGATATGACAAATTTCAGAAAGGTTAATGAAAACTGAACGATTTGACTTATCAAGAGATGACAAATTATAACTTTGGCACAAGATATAATGACAAATAATTGATAGATAATCGAATAATAGAATAGATAATTAACAAATAACAGATCTGACAGATATCGGAATAAAAAATGGCATATTTGACAGCTAACAGCGTGATAAATAACAGAATGATAAATGACAGATCTAACAACATTTGATAGTTTTGACAGATGACAGAATCAATCGCCTAATAATAATAATAATGATAATATAAAATGACAGATGTCAGATAAAATGACTACAAATGTTGATAAATGACACATTTGGCAGAAAACAGAATTTATAGATAAATAGCAAATGGTATGAATTGACAAGTCATAGATTTGATAAATGATAAAATAACAGCTAACAATTTGAAAAACGTAGAATTTGACAAATTAAAAGATGGCAAATGACAGATTTGACTTATTACTTATAAAATGATGATAAATGATTTGACAAATGACAGATGTCATATTTGATACCATGATCGAATAACAGAAGACAGAGTTGTTAATTGACAGATTTGAAAATGGTTTATGACAGCTGACAGATATGACAGATTACAAATTTGACAGCTGACAGCGTGATAAATAACGCAATAACAGATGACATAATGACCTACAACAAATTTGATAAAAAAACATATTGACTTAATCAATCAGAATAAATATTTATAAGAAAAAAAGTAATAATATAAAATGACAGGGTCGGAATTAGAAATAAATAATAAATAACATAATGAGAAATGACAGATTTTATGGATTTCTCAGAGGACCAAATAACAAATTACAAAAAAAAAAATGATTAGAAATGTTAATAGAAAACTGAAATTACATTCACAAATTTGTTAAATGAGTTAAAAAATGGCAGATTTGATAAATGACAAAATAACAGATGACAATTTGAAAAACGTAAAATTTCACAATAATTACCAATGACAGATTCGACGTATGATATATGGAATAATGATAAATTAAAGCTTTGGCAGACAACAGAATTATAAATAACAAATGTCAAATTGGTACATAATTGAAAAACAGAAGAGAGAGTTAACAAAGAGCAGTTTTAACATAATTCAGAATTTCAGTTAATGACAGCTGACAAATTTTAGTATACAAGAGATGACAAATTATATCTTTGGCAGAAAATATCATTGCAAATATTTCATACATGATCGAATTATAAATTACGGAATTGGCAAATGACAGTTTTGACAAATATGATGGCAACAGTTTTGTTCGATTTTATTTTTAGGGCTGTGAATTCCAGAAATTATATTTCAGCATGTGATATGAATTTGATCAATTTGACAGGTGACTGAATTACAGGTAGCAAATGACATAAAGTAACAATTTGACAGATTACAAGAATGACAAATTTGATTATTTATTTAGCTTAATATTCAAATAAATATAATTCAATATAAATGTCAAAACATTTAAACTGACGCATTTATATATATTCAAATGTGTTATTAAATTTTGTAGACAAATTATTTGTCACAGTGTGAACCTGCCTTTTATTTACTACATTCTTAGGTAACAAGAGTAAAAATCAATGTTTGTGCACTAAATAAATATAAACGTCTATCAGTGTTTATTGTATTGATTAATTAATCTTTTTATGGGCATTAGAATTAATTATTTATAATTTATACCTTATTCATACGTTAAAAACTGTGAACTACAAACTGATGCATATTTGGTTGCATATTAATTATCAGTCATATAATGTATATTACACATTTTACACTTTTCAGAATCCTTTCGGCAATTATTGTTAGAATAAATTGCAATTTCTTTGTTTGTGAAGAAGAGGACCAGCCGGTTCAAGTGGAAGATCACTCATAAGAAAGAACTCTGCCCTTCTACATGCAATTTTTTGTATATATTATAATCTTACATTGTTAGTATAAATATATTTTCTTTTATGTAATGCATGATAGATGAAGATTAAATAAATTAAATAAATAAAAAGTTTCCCGGTCAACAGTTTTTAACACTTAGATTTTTATCCTCAATTCCCTCTGTGCACAAGTGTGATTTAAGTCCCTTTATACTATATGGCATATACAGTATTTTTGTGACTATAAGACGCACCTCAAATTTAGAGATGATTCATTGAAAAAAATGTTTAAAGTTACCTTCGGACCATAAGACGCACCTAAAATGTGTGGTCCGAAACATACAGTATTTAAAATTCTGAATAGATTCTAGTACCGATAAGAGTATATCAATAAAATAACACTGTTGTATCCTTTCTTCACATTTTATTTTCTATGCTCGAAATATATACCTAAGCATAGAAAAGAAAATATGAAGAAAGGATTCAACAACGTTATTTAGATTCTAGTATTTTTACAGTCAAAATCTGATTAATTTTAATATTTCATCTCATAAAACAATAATAATAAAACGGGTATTAAACTTCAATTACTAATATAGCGTATACATATTTTATTAAAGCAATTAAATGAGAAATTTAAGCCTACTACATAACCTCAATTTCTACACCTCTTGAAACACCGATAATGAGCAGAGTACGAATGCAAGAACCGAATGGTACTTACTTTAGGTGATAATGTGATAATTCCTTGTGTTGGAGGGGACTTCCAAATGGTAAATCGTGCTAGGGTTCTAAGGACCGACATTATGAAGTCACAACATTTAAACTAACCTCAAATTGTCGATCCATCGAAACCGGTGTGTAAAAGTCTGTTTTACGCTGTAATATTTTAGTGCCATTCTGTAAACGAAATGTTAAATTTAACGTACACGTTATAATGCTGTTTTAAAATGTAGAAAATTATTTTAATAGCTTTCAAATACAAAATAAAATATATAAATTGTCCAGCAGATTTTGAAGGGTATTACTTATAATATTAAACAGTCTATAAAGTATTTTTTAATTCTTCTTGTAATAAATGATAATTTAGTAAATGTAAGGCAAATTACTAAATTAAAATTTAATATGAGTGTCATAAGTAAGTATAATAAATAAATAGCTAAATCAGTAACTAACTGAATTTTATCTAAAAGGAGGATAAAGATATGTAAATAAACAAGCAATACATTAATTTATATAACCATTTTTATTAGACAAAAATTTATAAATCTGCATTCAACTCATAAACGCACCGCAGAAACGAAACGAAACCCGAAGAAACGATAACCATTTGGAAACAAACTACTGGAATATCAGTAAAAAAATACAGTCTTAACTTTGAACTTTACATACCAACGAGACACTAGTGCATTTATGGGTGTTGTGATATGGAGAACAGGAATAAATGTTAATTGACCAGAAAAATTATGGCAGTGACAATTGCAACAAGTAATTTTTTCTTATGAGAATATAAACAGGTTATTTTAACAAATAATGTTTGATATTCGTGCTAAATAGATGTAAATGTTAGCAAATGATATAGTTTAATGTAATTTGTTTGTAAATATTTTAGCATTTAAAGTGCCATTAACAAGAATATTAAATTTGAGAGAAATTCTATGTTAAACACTGTGATAATTGTTTCTCCACACTTGTCACCTGTCATTAAGGACTGTGTGGTGAAGCAATTGTTGCAGTGTTTTGACAATAACAGTCTTGTCAACGGTAGTATTATTTACCACATACAAGATTTCACAGATTTACATGATATTTTTTAGTCATCCTTGTTTGTTGTGACTAAAAAATAGGTATATGGTTTACATCTGAAAATACTAAGTTTTTGTTAGCAATATTTCAAAGAGATTAAAGATATAATCTAATGTATATTTTTTTAAATTAAATATTATCATTACTTATTATTACAAACAAGCATTAGAAATTTAATGTCACTGCATAATCCTTCTAGTCAATTGAAGCAAAACATGTAAAACATGGCAGCAACAGAGTAAAATGAGAGATCACAATCATTCATGCAAAAGTTACCTAACTAAATAAGTCTCAGGACGTAGGAAGAAAACATATCACTACAAAAACGAAACCAAATTAGTTAAGAGCGATAGTTATTGAAAGGTATCAGCCTGTAATGCGGTTTGAAACCAGCAGTTATTTACAATATAATCTGGAATACTAACAGCCTTAATATTTAATAACGTTTTTATCACATTCGAAAATAATAATAATAATAATACAGGCACGAGCCAGTTTTTCAGTCGCGCACCCTGAGGTTCCATATGGAGGAGCGCTTGAGGCCGACCGTCGGCCTGGCCACCGAGCTGAATTTGAACTTGTTGATGTGCACCATCGGGCCTAGGGTGTCCTGTATTATTTTTAACTCCGGAAGGTCTATGTACCCGCCGTGGACGTCTAAATAAACGAGCGATTTAATTTTCTTGAGGAATACTAACGATTTGTACGGGATTAGGTAGCAGCGCGACAGGGCCAAAAAGTTGAGCTCTTTGAGCATTAGTATGTGCTGGATGGAGTTACCCGTTAGGCCGGTGCAGTCTGAAAGGTCGAGCTCCCGGAGGCCTGGACAGCAATTGACCAAGTCGAATACATCTACAAAAAAGATAGGAAATTAATATTTCTTGAATGACTTCCTTGTTTAATAATTTTAAAACAAGTGTAATTTAACCCCTTCCCGCACACTTATTTTAGAACGTAATGTGCTTGTATGCTGGAAGTGGTTAATTTAAATCTTCATCAGTAATAATAGGAAATTAATATAAGATTTTACTAAAACGATGTTGTGTTTTAATTACTATTAGATCGTAAGTAATATTAATGTGTATATAGTATTTTATGTAATTGCAATTTATACTTACTAGTATCTGTTAATAATTTTCTACAACCAGATATATTCAGTCGATCCAGAGTTCTTGGAAAATGCGAACACACATATTTAATAGAGGAAGAGTTTAGGAATGTCCAGGATAAATTCAATTCTCTCAACCTTAAAAAAAATCATAATTAAACATGAATAAAACCACCCCGTCATCACGCTTACTTCACACACTTTGATATGAGGGATTTCAATCCCTCCAACTGTATCCCCTCGGCCATCGCCATATTCAAAATCTCTAATTCTCTGTTATTACTCAAAGCGTGCAGCACATCGTTGTTCAGCACCACGTGTTCCAGGCTCAACTTTTTCAGCCGGCGGCACTTCGAGAACAGGTGCACGAGGCTGGGTAAAGGGATGTGCACCATGCTCAGGTCGAGATACAGCAGCCGGGACTGAAAGTCTTCGTTGGCTGCCCTGCAGTCGTGCGTAATCGCAGGATGGGCGATTTCGCTTTGCGCCAGCCTCAGGATGACCACCTGCCTACTCAGAATCTGACCCAGTGCGCCCGAGTTTAAGACCCTGTTCGATATGTCCATTCTGGTCCAGAGGCTTTCGTCTTTGGTTAGTCGGTGGAATCTGTTGCAGACGCACGCCACGTGTATGAGGTGTTTTTTGGGGAGGAAATGGAAGATGTGGAGTATTACTTCGTCGGAGAGTAATGAAAAATATTCTGTAAAAATAATATTAAATAATTGTAATAATAATGTTCCTAATTAATATTTATTACTGAATAAAACCCTCGCGTATTATTAAAGATTGAAAGATGGGTTATAAAAATATATTTTAATATGTATAAGGAATGCTATATCATCCAAGAATCAATAAAATGTAGAAGATAATTTTTAAATGCCAAATAAAGACTTTAATTTAATGAAAAATACATAATTAAACTTATTGTAGTAACTATTCAATTATTCAGTGAATCATATGTTAATGTTTTACTAATTGGAGGGTAGGATAGAGGCCACCCACCCACCCTACATATTTATTTTAACTTTAAAGTGAGACAATGTTTATACTTTCATTTCCCCGAACACTAAAAGAGACTGAAGTACAAATGTATATCTACGTTTGATGGGTTGTATACCTTTCATTTTTAAAATTTAAATTTATCTCATTTTTATCCAAAAATTGTTTAGTTTTAATCAAAACCCACCTATATTTGACTCAGTTGGTATATCAGCCTTTTTTACTACAAAGTTGTCCCACTCGTCTCTGCTAATATTTTGGTTAGATTCCTGAGGTGTCCTTTTCTCATTCTGAAATTTAAAAAAGATGTTTATAACAAAATGTTTCACTGATGTACATATTCATATTGTTTTACTTACGTATACCTCCCTGCTCCTTTTACAAGACGTAGCACTGTTATATACCGGCTCTTCCTTAACTTCATCGTCCGTTTGTGTGTCACTATCACTATCGAGCACTCCAAGGCCATAGTCAAAAACTTCATCCAACTTGACGTTGTTGTTTTTCAAGCTCCAACGTTCCTTCATTGGGGATTCATACCTGGCCCTCTTGCTAAAAAAATGCTTTAATCAATAATAACCAAAAAGTTCAAATAAGTGTGAAAAAGTTTATGACTGAAAGACTGTGGGGAAATATGTCTTATAGTCGGGATGTCGATAGCTGTCTGTGACTCATGCATTTTCGCACTAAGATATGTAAGCAATTTATATCTGTCTCATTCTATCTAAGATGGCTGGGATAGAATGAAATGAACGAACGTGTGTCAGATTCTTCCAATATAAAGCGATAAATCACAGTCAGCTTTCGGCGGCTTGACTATATCTATTATCTATTACATATTCTAATATAATTAACTGCTGTTTAACCACCTCCCGCATACACCCGAGATATTTCAGGCAATGTGTAACTACGTTCAAAAATAATTGTGCAGGAAGGGGTTAATGAGATAACTCAACCACCCACCTTAGATATTCATTTCAATTTAAAATAAAAATTCTAATGTGGCCATTGCATTACTCTTTATAGCATATTCATTTTACTATTCTCCACAATTATATCTTTCTTATTTCATGTAACTGTAATCGTTTTTAAATAAAATTTCATAATACTCTTTCCATTGATATAAAAGTTTTATTACTTGAGTGAAACAGGTTCTTACTCAGGCATGAAAAAAACTCGATTTTTTCATTATGGAAATTAAAGCAAACTGGTTTCAACCCTTCATTGTTGTACTTCACTGATTATGTGGGGAATATTTAATGAAATATGTCTGATAGTTAAATTTATGAGCATTAATACTTCAAATTGAAAATTACAAAAAAATAGATAGGTTATACTAACAGTTTGACGAAATAATGATAAAATTGTTCTCAACCATTTTGTTTTTGTCATTTAAACGTTCTACTACACTTCATATTTAATACAGCGATTATTTAACACCCGCTATTGTTTATATTTGTTAAATTATAGTAAAAATATTTTATAATTAGTCCAATCACGTTTAAAACTTTTAACGTTAATTAAATTAAATATTCTAAGCAATAAAAACATTACTTTTGTAAAGAACAGCCGTCACTTTTTATACCTGGCAAAAATATTAGAATTTTTTTAATAAGTGAGATTACAATAAGAAACATTTGTGAATGATAAAAAAACCGATAATCATTAGATATATTTTTTTACAGCACTTTAATTATATCTATGTTATCAATTTTTTATATATTTAATTGCAATAATAATAATTCTCGATGAACAAATTTTTAATAATTTTAATCAATCAATTTTGTTTAATCTGTCTGAATAAATAATCTAGTGTGCCTTGTTTTTATCAACACAATACTTTTGTTTATTTATTTACACAACCAACAAACAGTTTTCAGTTTCAGTTGAAATTCATTATTATAAATTGTGAAATGGCTGTGGGTTGAAATGGTGGTGAGTAAAATACAACGTAATTAATTCAGAAAATCAATTTTGGAAAAAAACTAACCTAAACACGCGCCACAAACGGCGTGAACGTCGACGGTAGCAAACGGCACACCGTTGGGTTACTCACCGGGCCGGAGACCTGTCCATTTTCGAGGTGTTCACGTCCAGGGGTTGCAGTATATTTTTCGTGGACATTATTTTCTCGCTGAATCGGCACGAACTTTTCAACTACACATGATTCCCTCCAATGACGGTCGCACCGCGCACAATTCCCGACACTCCAAAACCGTTCGCGTAGCGCCCAATCATAAAGGCGTAAAAAACAAACGCAGTTTTTGTTTCACAACAATTGTCCACTTGCACCCCTTTCATTAATTATTTAATTGCCCCCGCACTTTGCACTGTTTTAGGCGATTTTTCGAGTTGTTTGCGCCGTTGAAGATGGAACACGCCAGAGTGGACGCACCAAATTTGGCAAACTAATGACCCGTGTTTTCGGACAAGTTTGGAGGACTTTCGGACGTTGCCAAATTGCCACGTAAAAATTTCCAGGATTTTTATGTACTAAACTAATCGTATAACTAGGTAAAAATACAGTTAACTAATTTATTCAATACACAAGATTTTTGCCTAAAAAACACGTTTAGAATATTATATTCCCAACCAAAATACTTTCTATAAGAAAAACCATGGTCACTGTGTTAAAACAATTGATTCAATCGTATTACGATTTGAAATTTACAGTATTTATTAATTTTTGTGATTATTAACTAAATAAGGTACTTTTAATATTTGTGATATTTTCTCAATTGAATACTTTTTGTAGACATGCATTAAATACTATACAATAACATAAAATAATTGTGATGTGGCCATCTTAATATTTTCCCTGTTTTTTTTTATGTTACTCCTTTTATTATTCTATAAAATTATTAATTATATAAATTTCATCTAATTTCTCAACCTATTTATTACATAATTATTTAATTAAAAATCATGAAAATTTTAGTGTTTTTTTTCCAATTATTAGTTAATTTTCTACAACGTAAAGAACTTTAATACATTTTTACTATTTGTTAAAAGTATTAAAGGTATAATAGATCAATTATTTATTACTTGGGGTAGATCAGAAGTACATATACTACGCTAGGCTAAGATAAAATGTGTTGTGGTATGTCGAAATTAATTAGATAAATTCATGTCCCATTTAGGTTAATTCATAATTTATTAAGGTAGGTCAAGAGTGCATTGGTCCGACACGTTATTAATTAAAGTAGGTCAAGAATGCATTGTGTTAATGTATGATTTATGGCGCAGGACAAACCAAAATAATAAAAACAATAATATTTATATATAAAGTCGTTTGAAAACTTTGCTAAAAACAAACAAAAATAATGAAAACAATAATATTTATTTAGAATATTTTCATTCTATAATTTTTACAGCATTTTAAGCATATTTTAATATCTTCATAAGTTTGTTTTTGTTTATAGCAAAGTTTTCAAACGACTTTAGAAAACTTTGCTGAAAACAAAAACAAACTTATGAAGATATTAAAATATGCTCTAAATGATATAAAAAATATAGAATGAAAAGATTCTAAAAGTAACAATTGTCTAAAATAAAGTTTTAAGTTTTTAAGCAGTTATTTAAATAGATTTTAATAGTTAAAATTTTTGTAAACATATTTAAGAAAACTAGTTCAAAACCTAAATAGGATGGAAAATGCTTCAAAGAATACAGTTATATAATTGCCCAAAACAATTGGAAATTAAAAATTGCCTTTACTTTACTTAGTTTAATTTTTTTTAAATTAAAGAAAAACAGTTAAAATTTTGATGGAAAAACAATTGAACATTTTATCAAGTGGTTAAAAACTCAAAAAAATATTAAGATGAAAAAAATGCTTTCAAAATAACAGATATAAATTTGCCTAAAACTGTTGGAAATTAAAAAATAAAAATTTGCTTAAAGAAAAAACAATTTTTTACAAAAGTTTACAATTTACAATTAAAATGTTCTATAAAAAAACAATTGAGTATTTGCTTTAAATAAACGGTTAAGAACTTGAAAGAAATAAATTATTATGATGAAAAACTTAAAAAATATAAAAATTTGTTTAAAATGTTTTAAAATTATTTTTAATTTAATTTTATCTAAAACACAATTGATATACAGGGTGAGTTTTTTTCGATGTTCTCTATGGGGATCTCGGAAACTATAAGAGATAGAGAAACGGTTAAATAGGGAAAGAAGTGTAGATTTAAGAGACGAATAAAATTCCACTTTCAAAGTTTTCAAAAAAGTCAAGGGTAACTAGATATTTTGTCAATTTTTTCAAATCAATATATTTCGGTTATTATAACAGAAAAAAACTGTAAAGGACAAAGTTTTAGATAATTTTATGCAGATTAATAAAAAATAATCAGAATTTTTTTATCGCCATTATGTTCCGAAATATGACGCAAACTTTCATTTTTTTAAATGGAAACCATAGTTGGCTGTGACCTCATTCAAAAGGTAATTTTTTTCTCTTTAATCCAATATGGCATACGACATAGTTATTTCTAAAAATGAGTGAGTTATAGGTAGTCATTTTAAATTTTATTATAAATAAAAAATGGGTAGCCATGAAAAAGATGAAAGTAAAACAATTGCAGTTGTTTATAATTCTAAAAAAGCAATTGATTAGTTGTCTAGAAACAATTGGCTTCTAAAAAAATTGAATATTTTTTGGGAAAAAAGTCAACAAACTGTTAGAAACTTGAAAGAAAACTATGAAAAGCTTTATTAAAATGGAAAAACATACTTAAAAAATAGTTATAAATTCGCCTAAAACTGTTGGAAATTAAAAAATAAAAATTTGCTTGAAGAAAAAACAATTATTTACAAAAGTTTTCAATTTACAATTAAAATGTTCTATAAATAAAAACAATTAAATATTTGCTTATAAAAAGTAGAGCTTTAAAAAAAAACAATTGAATATTTGTCTATAAATAGTTAAAACTAAAAAAAATTGAATATTTTCTGGAAAAAAAAAACAAGATTTTATTTTAACTTGTTTAGTTGTTAAAGTAAAAACATCACTTAAATTTTCAAATTACGTTTTATTGCTTTAAATAAGCAGTTAATAACTTTAAAGAAAAAAAATATTAAGATGAAAAAAAAAATGCTTTCAATAATGACAGATATAAATTTGTCTAAAACTTTTGGAACTTAAAAAACTAAAAATTTGCTTAAAATGTATTTAATTACTTATATTTTTTCTAAAAAAAACCATTAAATACTTGCTTAGAAGCAGTTGAACTTGTAAAAAGACAGTTTCATACATTTTCAGAAAAATAATTTTTAAAAATATTTAAAAACTAAAAAAAAATAAATTGCGTTTATTTATTTTACAAGATTAAAATTTATTTAAATTTTATATATAAAAAAGAATTGAATATTTCCTTAAAAGCAGTTAAACTACAAAAAAAACAATTGATTATTTGCCTAGAAACAATTGAACTTCTAAAAAAATAAAATTCTGAAAAAAACTAGTTAGAAACTTAAAAGAAAGCTAAGATTTATTAAAATGGAAAAAATGCTTTCCAAAAAACAATTATAAATGTGCTTAAAACTGCCTGAAATAAAAAAATAAAGATTTGTTTGAAGAAAAAACAACTTTCTACAATTTATTTTATTTTTTTATATGAAAAAACAATTGAATATTTGCTTGTAAACAGTAGAACTTCTAAAAAATAATTGAATATTTCTCTAGAAACAGTTATACTTCTAAAAAAATTGATCTGGAAAAATAAAAACAAATAAGAGTTTATTTTAACGTTTTTAATTATTAAAGTAAAAGTAACACTTAAATTTTCAAATCACTTTTTATTGCTTTAAATGCGCAACAATTGTTTCGCCTGCAATTAAACAAGTGAATATGAATATAACAGTCTCATCAATTAATATATAGTTTATTTTATTTTAATTTATTTTAATACATTTTAGTTTATTATAATTTTTAACAATTGAATATTTTCTTAAAAACCCAATGAAATATTTGCTTAAAAATAGTTGAACTTCTAAAAATAATAGTTTATTTTAATTTAATTTAATACAATTCAGTTTATTTTAATTTGATCTAAAAAGCAATTGAATATTTTCTTAACAACCCAATTAAATATTTTTTTAAAATAGTTTAACTTCTAAAAAGACAATTGAATATTTTCTTAGAAACAGTTGAACTTCTAAAAATTAACAATTGAATATTTTCAAAAAAATAATTGAGAAAGAAAAAATACATTTAAATTGCTAGTAACAAGTGAAATTTTAATAAAAAAACAATTGGAATTTTACTAAGAACAAACACTTAAAAACTAGAAGAAATGATAAGATTGATTAAGATTTACATTTAATATAATAATATAATTTAATAAATCTACATTTGCTAAAAAAAACACATTCAAAATGGTTCTAACTGGATAAAATTATGATGATTAAACAATTCTAAATTAACTAAGAACAAACAGAAAAATTATTAAAGATTGTTAACGTGAAAATGATTTCCAAACAAAAAAATAGTTTTAAATTTGCATAAAACTTAATTAAGAATTAAAAAAAAATTGTTTTTGTTTTAAAAACAATTTTTAAAAAGGGTTAAAAAATTTTTAACAATAAAAACAATTGAATATTTGCTTAGAAACCGTCGATTTTCTAAATATAACAATTGAATAGTAGTACTAGTGTTTAGCTATGGTCGACGTGGTTCTTTCGCCGTGTTATTTGTGTATTTAACAATTGAATATTTTCAGAAAAATAATTGAAAGAAAACACATTTAAATTGGTTAAAATATTTTTAAAAAAACAATTGAAATTTTTCTAAGAACAAACAGTTAATAATTTGGATTTGGATTTTTCTGCCAAAAAGTCTACATTTAGTAAAAAAAAAACAAATGAAAAACTTCTAAAAACCCACATTCAAAATGGTTCTAACTGTATAAAATTTTGATGATAAAGCAATTGTAAATTTACTAAGAACAAACAGAAAAATGATTAAAGATTGTTAAGATGGGAAATGATTTTGAAACAAAAAAAAAAGCAGTTATATAAATTTGAATAAAACTTTGGAATTAAAAAAATAAATTTTGTTTTAGAACATTTTTAAAATGAGTTTAAAATTTATTAACAATAAAAACAATTCAATATTTGCTTAGAAACAGTTGAACTTCTAAAAAAACAATTGAGTATTTCAGTAAAATAAGTGAAAAAAGGCGACTTGATTTGATTTTATTACCAACAAATCGAAATTTGATGTAAAACAATAGAAAAAATTATAAAACCACATTCAAATTGTTTCTACTAGTTAAAATTATGATGAAAAAAATCTATCAAAATTCATTAAGCACTGTTAAAAATATTGATTTAAATGAAGAAATGCTTATTAAACAAAAATCAGTTCAAATTTTACAAACAGTTTAAAAAAATTTATAAAAACGACTTGTCGATAATCTAAATGTAGTTTACAAAGCCATTGGGAAAACTAAGTCTGTTTGATAATGAGTTAATTAAACAGTATATTTAATTTGCTTTTTATAGTATATTTTAAATTTATTCTTTATGGAAATACAAAAAAAACAATTGAATATTTGCTTAGAAACAGTTGAACTGTTTCTGAACAATTGAGTATTTCAGAAAAATAAGTGAAAGCTGATTTGGTTTCATTTTATTACCATAAGTTCTAAATTTGCAAAAATAGAAATTTGCTATAAAACAATAGAAAAACTTGCAAAACCATGTTCAGATTGTTTCTAACTAGTTGAAATTATAATGAAAAAAAAAAAACAATTAAAATTCAATAAGAACAGTTAAAAAGATTGAATTAGGTGAAGAAATGCTTTTCAAACAAAAAACAATTGTAATTTTACAAACAGTTAAAATTTAAAAAAAAAGTTTTTTGTCAATAATCAAATTGTAATTTACAATTAAAAATTTTAAACAATATATTTAATTAACAATTAAAATTTATTAAGAACAGTTAAAAACATTGATTAAGATGATTTAATTTCATTCTATTACCAAAAACTTCTTAATTTGCTAAAAATAGAAATTTGCAATAAGACAATAGAAAAACTAGTAAAACCACATACAAATTGTTTCGAACCAGTTGAAATTATAATGGAAAAAACAATTAAAATTCATTAAGAACAGTTAAAATGAAATGCGTTTCAAACAAAAAAAACAGTTGAAATTAAAAAAAAACACGACTTTTGTCGATAATCAAAATGTAATTTACAAACCTATTGGGAAAACTAAGTCTGTTTAATAATGTTGATCAAACAATATATTTAATTTGCTTTTTGTAGAATATATTTAATTTAAACTTTAATAAAAAAAACAATTGTATTTCTATATTATTACCATTTTTAGTTTTAGGACATTTTTGGTTAGTTCGTATATTTATATTTCTGAATTTTTGTTCTTTTCTAAAAATAACACCGAATTGTTATTATTATTTTAATAAAAACCATTGATGAGAAGAAATTGCTTATCTCTTCTCTCATTTTTGGCCTTTAATAAGCTTGTTGCTAGTTTGTAAAAAAACCTATTGCGCTTATTTAATTGTTCCGTTTAAAACCAATTAGTAATATCGATGCACAAACACATGTTCAAATTAAAATAGGAAAATGTTTATTGTTTGACAGAAGTCGCATGCAGGGAGAATAATAGATGTTTTCCATACTAATAAAGTTATATTGTTGATTGAAATATTGTAATTATATTTCAATCAACTGTTATATAAAGCTTTTTCATTTCCTATATTTCCCCAGCTGAGACATTATCAAAACACTAGTACTTTTCATTAGGCATATTTTGTGTTCTAGTATTTTTCTCCTTTTTTGTAATAAACTGTCATAATTGTTTTTGAGTAAGACTTTTTTCACTTATTTTATTTATAATAAATTTAATAAAATAAGTGAAAAAAGTGCCAAACTGTGTTTTACTCATATCAAAATTTTCACGTTATCAATTAATAATTGTTTTTATTTAATAATGTAGCATGACATCTTTCATTTGGTTACAAATCCATATTTAGAATTATTAAAGATCTAATAATTATTTATGTATTTATTTAATCATTTGCCCTTCTACCTTTCGGTGTAGGGCGATAATAATAATAATACCTTTACTAAAGGGATTCACCCTGTATATTAAATTATAACATTTTGACAACTTTGAGATTAAAAATAAAAATTAAATAACTGCAATCATATAAGATATATTTTTAAAAACCTGATAAACAATTAAACCACTTATTAATTTATTGACTTAACTATCTAAATCGAATAAGTATTTTTAATTCATATATTCCTAAATTTCGAAACAACTACATTGTACTTTCTTTAGTGATAATGCGACATCTTTTGTCTAGTAGTTGAATTACAATTATAATTTTCCTTAACTGAAATAATATACATTTAAAGCATGTGCAAAATTCAAGCATAAACTAAATACTTAGCTAACTTATCAGTCAATATTGTTTAAGTTATAAATAAACCATTAATTGCGATAATTGTATTATTTTTTCACAATAATGCATCGCGACCTCTATTATTCAATAGGACAACTAAATCACTTTAAGAATATCGTTTTAAATATTAGATGTTTACCTAACAGAATTAAATAATCTATTTTACCTATTGATAATTATATATATATATATATATATATATATTATTAATAATATTTAATAATATATCGTTGACCAAAGGACCACGTGGTCGATTGCCAAACATTACTACTATCACGACCTCTTTAGTGAAGTAGAGGAACTAATATTCTCCTGGTCTGTGTTTTTGAAATCATTTCTTGGATTTTATAAATAAATTAAATGCTATAAATACTTATCAATCTCTATTAAAATGTTCTTAAACAAAATTATACATTAAATAAATTTATAAACTTATTTAAATTACGAGTTGATAGATATTTATTCTATGGTTATATAATGACGCAACACGACCTCTTTCATCGAATAGCGGAATTATATCTAGCAACATGTAGAAATCTGTTTAAGCGACTTCTGGTGGTACTTGGAGAACATCGGTGCCATAACCTCCTCGACTTCCTGTGATCCTGATACAAAATGTGAAATTTTCGCTACATTCTTCGCGCTCACTCGTTACGTCACAACAAAATGTGTCGAATCGGTTGCCTAGTTTTTATACAATTTGAATGTGTCAAATATGTTTTCGTTAAAACTTGTTTAATGAAGGAAATATATAAATTATGATCATTTTAATTTATCTATAACTGTCTAAAGGGTTTTACATTTTATTTTTAATATAATAAAGTTGTTTTATAATCGTTTTGCATTGTGTATACATTTAAATTAAATATAACACGACGTATGGTTATTTATTCATGAGGCAGTTTTTTTTGTTTTAAATAACTCTAGTAAATACTATCCTCGACGATGTGTATAAACAAGTTTTTAAGTTATACAAACAAAGTTATCGTGTTTTATTCAATTTGAAATCATTTCGTAAATCTACAATTATTTTATTAAGATTAAAACACAAATTAATTATTGAAACAACTAATTTTATACAACCACCTTAGGTCCTTAGGATTCTAATACATTTTATTATGTGATAGGATGTCCGTCGTGGTTCAGGTAAAACCCTCTTCACGGAGATGGCCAATCTGTAGCTCCGTTTCGAGTGGTCAGTAGCGCATAACCGGGATTACTATCTTGAAATTTAGAGATTACATTGCGATTATGTAATTTTATTTGCAATTATGTAATTTTACTTTTGCCTCTGAACTTCTTGGCTTTCCTAAAATGACAGTAAAGTTGCCGTTGATAATGTTAAAAACAAAGTGTCAAATCTCAACCTATATCTAAAGTGGGCGGTAGATACTATCCCACCCCCCAGTTGTTATAAACATAAATTATGGTTTCTTTAAATTAAATTTAACTGGCTGCTTTGTTATAATAGTTTATTCCTATTCACATCGGTTCTTTGCCGTAATTGTTTAAGATATAATGGATACTTTAATTATATCTTGAATTTTGAAGGCGTTCACTTCGTAGTACATTTTTAATGAATAACAGAAAAACGTTTAACTTTTTAATAAAAAGTAGTATAAAAAAGTTAAACGTTTTTCTGTTATTGATACTTTAATTATAAGCTTTTGTAATATTAATTTGATATTCCTCTG
This sequence comes from Ontholestes murinus, assembly GCA_963969525.1. Taxonomy (NCBI): domain Eukaryota; kingdom Metazoa; phylum Arthropoda; class Insecta; order Coleoptera; family Staphylinidae; genus Ontholestes; species Ontholestes murinus. The sequence goes on from OZ018393.1 coordinate 13,315,429, forward strand.
TTCTTGGGGCATGACCTGTAGGGAAATAAATATTTTCAATTAAAACATTACTCAACTAAAGCGAATACAAAATTGTTTTGCGTACTCTTATAAGTATATTTCTGTGCTCAGAATATTATCTATTATACTAGAATACAGGTTGGCATTTAATAAACAAGAAATATCACACATGAATACACAAATATTACATTTTTTTTTTCGGGATATTTTAGTAATAAAAAGTTCCATATAAAAAATTATTATAATTTATTGAATTTTTTTCATCCATATTACAAGTTTTTTTTTTTGTAGTTTAAGACATATTCTTTAAGATTAAGTATTCTTACAATATCCAACATAATATTAACATCGCTAATTATTACTTTGTAGCATCGTATTGCGATCTCGAAAAATGCCGAAAAACTTCAATCATCGAAAAAAACAAAATAACGATGAGAAAAGAAAAAAAAAACGTAACAACAACCGAGGATTATTTGGACTTGAGTCGGGTGAGACATAATGACGACAAATTTTCAGAATGAATTGGTATATATTATTTATTAAACTTTTTTTTATATAAAAAATCGGTCTTTATTTATAAGAAATAAAGCACACTCGGTACATAATGTTGATCTCTAACGCATCAATATAAAACAATGTCAAATAAAGTGGATATTCCAACATGTCGAGTCCGTAACTAGGACCCAATATATAAACAATATAATTACAGATGGCACTCACAGCTCTGGCGCTATGATATACTCGTGATTGGAAAATACAACAGAGTCTGTGTTTGTACTGCTTAGGTTACAGTAGTAAATGCTAACACACGCACATTCATCCAAATTTTTATATATGTATATAAATCAAGAGGGGACCCAGTTTCCAACAAGTTTTAATCATATATTTTTTTTCCATTTTCTTTCGTATTATATATTTGTCCCCGTGCACCCTTGAGCATTACAAAATCTTAAAAAAATATCCAAACGTATATAGGACTCTTGATGGACTGTCAGTTCTAGCCGGTATCGGCTATATATATCTCAACTAAAGCAGGTACGTTCTATCCTAGCTCTTAGTAATAGTTTATCACATTGTAGGCTCGCTACACATACAAAAGTATTAAAATACAAGCAATCTCTAGGCCTCTGCCATTTCGGCGCACGTGTTTATACCAAAGTATTTCCTAAGGAATACAACAAACATACTTGCAATGTTTTTTTAAAAAAATAAATAAATGGGATAATAATTAGATATTTGGCACGATCTCAATTAATCACTCGACCCGAAATTATTTGACTAGATGGTCGTCATACATATATATCAATCGTTTATCATTAAAAAAATTGCTTTATTTATAAATTATTTTAAAAAACCTGCCTAATATTCTAGCATTCCTAAAATTATTAATATTAATTAAGATGACTGATTTTTTTACTTAAACTATTAACGTTTTAATTATGATTATTAGATGAGTACACATGTGTGCCACGTAAGCATAGGTAACTATTTTTTTTTTTACTACTTGTTAAATAAAATAAAGCAATTTTGTTTTATTACTTAAAACAAAAATAATAACACTGACCTTGGTTTATTTCAAATGTTCTTACAGGGGGCTTTGATGTGCAATTTTTAAATCAAAGTTTTTGTAAGAAATTTGCTGTCTAATAAACCAACTAAACGTGTTTGTTCACTTTGGTTTATTAAACTTGTAGGGGATGGTTGCTAATGATAAACAACTGTATGTTTATGTTTTAGCAAAATTCCAGGGCCAGTGGTTAATCGATTATTACAGACCTAATTCGGTTTTTGTGGTGAATGTGGCCAGGGGGAGTTTATTTAGGAAATATGTTTGTTGTTTTCGTTTTCAGTTCAAACTCGTGCGCCCCAATACAATGAAAGAAAAGTACAAAAAAGTGTTAAATTCATCTTGATTGGAGTGCGAGAATTAATCGCGTCAAGAAGGGGTAACTGAAATTTATAATTCTAGTAGTACAAATGAATTGAAATTCTTTTGAAGGAAGTGTTTTTGATATCAAATAAACCTCTCTATCAACCACTTGGGCTGGGAATCGCTGGCGACGACGTGGGCGGAACCAGGGACCTGCACTTAAGCCTCCGCTGCATCAATAGGCTCTCGGTCGGGGGGCTCAAACCGTGCGGGGGCGCCTGGTACACGTTCGGCCTCTCCAGATAATCCAGCTGCATGCTGAAGTGTTGCTGCACGACCCTGTGCACGTTGTTGGCGCTCTCTGCGAACTGCGACAACTCTCTGGCCGAATTATTCTTCCTTATAATTTCGGGAGTCGGAAGTGAGGACGAGTCGTTCGCACACTGCAACCATGGGTGCCTTAAAACATCGGCGGCACTCAGCCTAGACCTGGCCCTCTTCACCAGAAGGGACTGAATCAGATTCTTCGCCTCGTTAGAAATGTGGCCCCATTCCGGTTCGGGGAAGTCGTACTTCCCTTCTTGAATACTCTGGAACAGCAGCTGCTGGCACGCCGGACAATTATCCCCCCTCTCCCATCCGCAATCGCCGCCGCACTTCCCATAAAACGGGGGATACCCGCACAACAATATATACATAATCACGCCCAGTGACCACAAGTCGCATCTCTTGTCGTAGCCCACTGTGTCGTTGTCGCCGACGAACGCCTCCACCACCTCCGGCGCCATGAATTCCGCGCTGCCGACCGGCGTGAGGAGCTGAGGCGTCGCCAGCGGACTAGATACGCTCGACTGGAAGCGTATTCCCGAACCTAGGTCCAGGTCGCAAATCTTGATCGGGCACAGCCTGTCTTTGGAGACGCAGAGGATGTTCTCCGGCTTGAGGTCGCGGTGCGCTATGCCCTTGGCGTGCATGAAACTCAATGCAGACGCCACCTCTCTCACTATCTCCGCCGCCGCCGCTTCTGTGAAGTATTTGTATTCCTGAATTCTACGAAGTAATTGGCCACCGTTTATCTGTAACAAAATTACAACCACATTTAATACTACTACCTTTAAATATTTATATACAAAAATATTTACTATTAAGTAGCGTTTTATTTACCTTTTCAAAAACTAAATAAAATTTGTCTTCATCTTCGAAGAATTCCGTCAGCTGAATGATATTGGGGTGTCCCTGGCAATGGTGGAAAGTTTCGACTTCACGGAAGACACGGGCCCTAGCGTGCCCGGGTACCTTGTCAATCATCTTCACGGCGAATTCCTGGTCCGTGTAAATGTTAACGCACGTCTGCACGCTAGCGTAAGCACCTTCACCCAAGATCTCGCCGGTCAATTTATACAGATCTGCAACAATAAATTACACATTGTAAATATAACAGTTTAAGTGAAGGTTGTCATTTTATCTTCAATTCTTGAAGTTAAACATTAAAAAACTTGTCTATATTTGTCTATAATATTTGAACATCCTTTAAATACAACGAAGTTGTATATGATTACGTATATGTGAAGATTTGGTTGCATATCCATGCAGTAAACCAAAACTACATTTTCTTTTTACTCTACTCTCACCTATTATTTTTCTTTTTTTGTCGTTCAGATCATATTTTTTATACATTTTAAATTCAACGAACTTGTATTTGGTTGTATAACTATGTGAATGTTTGGTTGCATACTATGTGAATGTTTGGTTGTATCTTTATGTGAATATTTGGTTGCATAGTCACTTGAAAAATCAAAACTACAAATTTCTTTTTTGTACTAAAGCTCTTACAATAATAAATGTAGGGAGGAAGGTTGCATTACAGGCAGTTGAAAATAAAAAAGGGAAGAACAAGGAATAATTAACAATTATCAATCGAAAATAAAAAAGAATAACAAGAAATAATTAATAATAATCAACTGAAGAAAATAGTTTAGATTACTTTAAATTTATTTAATCAAATCACACTTAAATGCAAAAAGCATAATACCTTTATTTTAACTTTGCTACCTTTAAACTCTATTATTAAATTATTTTTGGTGTTAAGTAATAAATAAGGTTGTAGACCGTACAAGGTATACTCTAAATTTTTCCCAACTTCTCTATCCGTGTATATTTATTTACAGTGTTTGCTTTTGCTATCTTGCCAGATGTTTTGACTCATGGACGCGATAAGAACGGTTATATTTGCGCACGATTTTTTTTTCGCGGTCTGCGAATGTTTGATTTGATAACAGAGACGTACATGTTTCCAAATAAATACTCGATGCAGAGAGAAACTGGATTGCCATTATAAAAATAAACAAATAAATACGATAAAAACAATGTTTACTTTAAAACTTATATAATTAAAAACAACAAATTCTTCAGTAAAACCAGTACTAACTAAACTATAGCCGTGTCAAAAGAAAAGAGAAAGTGACAAAAGAGGACAGTTAAAAAAATACAGATGACAGTTGAAAAATCAGAAATGACATTTGACAAATCACAAATGACTTTTGACAAGTCACAAATAACATTTGACAAATCACAAATAACAATTGACAAATCACAAATAACAATTGACAAATCACAAATGACAGTTGAAAAATCACAATTGACAGTTAACAAATGACAGAACAATTTTTATATGAATTCGTTAGGTTTATCTAACTAAAAGTGGTTTAGGTAGAATAATAAATTATTTTAAATACAAAAAATGGCTATTGTAACCATTACATACTGCAAATCGTTACAATAGCATTTTTTTGTATTTGGAAGCATTTATTATTCCACCTAAAATGTTTTTAATTAGACAAACCTAACAAATTCATAAAAAAAAATTGTAAATTTTCAAGGCAAAACATTAAATGTTTCACTGAAATCTAAATGAACGTATTCATTTTAATTACAAGTAAACAAAGAAAATGTCTGGTTAGTTGTGATATATAAATTTAAGTTGTCAATTTAAAGATTTTTAGTTTTTGGTAAAATTAAAAAATTAAATACAAACATTGGTTATTATAACCATTTGTAAGTAACTTTCAAGGCTAAATATTATTTAAATTTTTGGTGAACTCTAAATGATCGCTTTAATAATAATAATAATACTCTTTTTTTCCAATTAACTACCAATGTTTGATTAGTTACAATATTTAAATTTCAGTTGTAAATTTATACGTTTTTTTAATGAATTAACAAAAAAAGAATAATCAACGTATCTTATATGTGCCAAAAAACCAGTTTGACGCTGACGAATGTCGCAATGTAGATGTGAAAACGTGTGGTTTTCGTTCAATTTCGAAATTTGCAAAGGTGGTATAAAAAAACTCGATTCATTTTGACCGCACGTATATCAATATTTGGGCAGTGTACTACCTCCGTCCTTGAAGGATTTTCGAAATGTTTCTCACACGTCGTCATAAATTATCCAATTATATACAGAAACTAACGTCATTATATAATAATTCCTTTTGCAATACATTGTTGTTCAGTTTCGTGTGAATTATCATAAAAATTTAATTTGCTTATTTTTATGGCCTCTTGTTAGATAGTTTTCTCGGAAAGTTGGAAAACTTCAGGAAGAAATATTTAAAAAATGGAAAATATCTTTTAATATTAATTTAAAAAAATGGAAATTATGTTAAAATCATTATAAAAATCATTTTTATATTTTTGCATAAAAACAGTTAAATATTGGTGAAAATTAAAAAGTTTTATTGCTTAGGCAAGACTCGCAACAATTGTTTCGTCGTACTGTAGCTTTTTTGGCGATGAAATTGTTTGCGAATTAAAAAAAAAATATAATGAAGCAAATCGAAGCATTAAGAATTTTTCTGTAACGTTTAAAAGGTGAAGATGTATTTTCAAAAATAAAACCAGCCGATTATATTAATAATAATATTGTAATTAAAAATTATCACTAAGTAATTGTTTCCAGTATTAAATATATGGTAAAATTAAATCGTTATATTATTGAATAATACAATATTAATATATTTCTTGAGGTATAAATCGTATGCATATTTATTTTGCGGACGGAAATTGAACCCGTTAACTTGCGATTGTCGGACGGATGCTGTGTACCACTGAGCTATATTGACTTTTAGCTTGAAATTAATTGGATGATTAGAGTTGTAGATTAAAATATTATATAGATGCCCAACCTTATAAGGAAATGCGATGCCGAGAAACAGATGGCACATGCGTGGTGAGTCTACGTACTGCAGATTTCTGTAGCTTTTGGCAACTAATTAGTCTTCCGATTAGGTTTTCTTGACAAATGTTTCATATTTTTTTATTAGACTCTTCTTTTTCGATAAATTTTCTTTTCTTATAAAATTACAAATAATTTTAAGCAAATTTTAAACTGTTTGTAAGTTATCAACTTCGATACGTTTTTCAAATTCTTAAATTTTTAAAAAAAAAATTTTAAAATAACTAAATGAATGATTTAAAAAAAATTTCAATTGGATTTCCGTCAATTTTCGAGTATTTTAGTATTTTTGAATGTTTTACTTAGCAAATTGTTTAATTATAATAGTTTTTAAGAAAACTCCACATATTATAGCCAAAAAAAATGATTTTTTTAGGATTTTGTTTTTACTCTTTAATTTAAATTGTTTTTTAGCAAACTTTCAACTGTTTTTCTTTATCGATATTCCTTGAGATATTTGTTACTGATCGTTTCTCAAGACATTTAAAATTATTAGCAAATAATAATAATGGTCCTTTTCGTAAAATAATACGTTATTTTGTTTTTAGAAAATTATTGAGCAAATTTATTTTTCTCTGTTAATTTTCTGTCATTTAAAATAATAATAATCCGTTTCTTTTTTTTCAATTTTTTTTTTTAAACATATGTTTTGAAATATTTTAATTATAATAACAAAATTTCAGTTGTTTTTGGTCATAAATTTTTTATAGCAGTTCATAAATAAAGTTTTTTTGCACGTTTTTAGGTTGTTAACTTTATTTTCTATTGATTTTTTTAGTAAAATATTTCACAATTTTTATTTCATTCCGTTATTTATCTGACTTTAAAAAATAAACTGTTTTTTTTTAAACTAAAAAATAACTGTTAAGTTTCAACTTATTTAAAAAGATTTTGAGTAGTTTTTTTAAAATTTATTTATTAATTATAAAGTTTTCTGTTATTTTAAATATTTTTTAATAAAAAAAAAGAAATCAGTTGTATTTTAGTACATTTTCAACTGTTTTTTTATCGATATTCCTTGAGAAATTTGCTACTTTAATTTTTGTAAAATTTTAACATTAAAAATAATTTTAGAATTAAAAAGTTCTTAACTATATTTTCTTAGCAAATTGCATTTCTTTCAAATTTTAAACTATTTAAAAAAAAATGTATGTAGTCCTTCAGTTCGTTGTACAAAATTATCTAATATATTAAAAATACGAAAACATTTCGTAAATCTACAACAATGAGTCTTACTAAGACTACAAAGTAGTTGTTTCAATAAATTATTTGTTTTGTAGTCTTAGTAAGACTCATTGTTGTAGATTTACGAAAGGTTTTCGTATTTTTAAATTATTACTTTTTTTATTTTAACTGTTTTCATTGATAAAATTTTCAATTATTTTTTCATAAAAATTCCAGTTTTTTTTTTTTTACAAATTGTTACGTTGAGAAATTTATCACTATTTATTTTTAAGAAAGTTTCTTTTCTTTGTAAATTTCTAAGTATTTTAAAGCATTTTTTAAAATTCCAACTGTCTAAATTGTGTTGGAATTTAAAATTTTTAAAATAAATGGAATTTTTTTTAAATTACTTTTTAGTGTTTTTTATTTTTATTTTGAGTCGTTAAATCTTACTTAGCCAATTGTTTTTTTTTGTAAAATTCTAACGGTTTCAAGTAAATTTCTTGTTTCATTCAAGTATTTAGTTTAATTTAATGTGATTAGCATAACTTAATTTCTGTAATGGAATTATTTCTGTTGGGATAAATAAATAAACTATTTTTTTATGATGCATTCGATTGTTTTTTTCTTCATAATGTTTTAGTTTTTTTAATAGTTTGAGCAATTTTTGAGAAATGCTTTTTTTCTTATTGTTTTGGCATTGTTTCCAAATTTGAAACTATTTTCGTTTTTTCAACTGTTCTTAAAAAAAAATACAACTGATTTTTACAGTTCCTGTATTTAGGCGTAGCGTAGCGTTTAAAACTATTTTCTATCAATATTTGTTAAGAATTTGTCAGTGTTTCTTAAGACATTTTGAATTATTTGTGGTTTGTAAAATTTCAATTTTATTCAACATATTTGAAGCTGTATTAAACTTTTTCTTGAACCAATTTCAGTCAACTTTATTCCTAAATAACTCTTACTTTTTTATTTTTAAACTTTTTTTAACTGTTTATTTTTCAACATTTTCTAAAATTAATTTTTCAATTGTTTTTTTTTAAATGAATTTCCAATTGGATCTAATTTCAGGTCGACTTTATTCCTATATAACTCTTATTTTTTTATTTTTAAACTTTTTTTAACTGTTTATTTTTTCAACATTTTTTAAAATTAATTTTTCAATTGTTTAAAAAAAATGAATTTTCAACTATTTTAGGGTTGTTAAATCTTATTTAGCTAATTGTTTTTTTTGTAAAATTTTAACGGTTTTAAACAAATTTACATTTCCTAGTGTTTTTTTTTTTTAATACAAGTTCAATTGTTTTTTTTTCGTACCGTTTCAATTATTTTTCATAGTTTAGGCATATTTATTTTTATTTTTTTATAAACTTCATATAAACGACTTGTCTTTTCTTGGTTATTTTTCTGGCATTGTTTTCAAATCTTAAACTTTTTTCGTTTTCAACTGTTTCTGTTTCTTAAAAAAATACAACTGTTTTTAAATGGTTTTTACGGTTCCTGTTCGGCAAGCGTTCAACGGTTTTCTGTTGATATTACTTGAAAAATTTGTCATTGTTTTTTTTGTCATCTAGAATTTTTTTTGTAAAATTTCAACTTTATTAGTCGATTTTTCAATTTTTTGTGCTCTTTCCACGAATTTTTTTCCTTGCATTTTTATGTGTTTTTTGCACGAGTTTTTTTTTTAATTTTTCTTAAACATTTTTTTTTTTAAAAAGTTCATAATAAAGTTTTTCTTCCTTAAATATTTTTAAATAAGTAACTGTTTCTGCCGATTGTTTTTATTTTTAAAATTTTCATATAATATACCATAATATGTATTATTTATCAGGGTTCATTTTTAAGTTTTTTTTTGTAAATTTCCAACTATTTTCAACTGTCTAAGTAGCGTAAAAATTTCACTTGTCACAAAATATTTCAAATCCTTTTTTAATAATTGGAAATTTTATTTTAACTCTTTTTAAATTATTTTATCTACGATCGTACAGAAAGTAGACGATATTTGCATCATTTTTCATTGTAAAAGTGGCTTTTTAAAGCACTAGTGCTTTTTTACGTTTTTATTGCACGGTAATGTCAAACTGTTTTTATTGCACAGAATTGTCAAATTTGACAGATGAATATATTTCGACGAAACACTTAATTTTTTATTAATTGATACAAATAACTAATAAACTATAAATAAAATATATAATACAAACGAAATGGCAGATTTAGGAACTTCGAAGATTTCATTTAATGCAAGTCGAAGCGATTACAATAAAGCGAACATTTTTTCCATAAATAATAATGGCGGCCGACATTTGTGCAACTTGTTTACTGGTTGCTAAGTAACGCTTTCATTAGTGCACTGCGGGTAAAATATGTTTTCATTAATTGAATTATTGAAATGACATTAAAATATTACTTATATGAATATATTCTTTGAAATCCTTTACGATCGAAGATAAAATTTTGTAAGGCACACGTGTAAAAAGTTTCTTTATTGCACTCCTGGCTTTAAAAAAACTCGCTCGTTCCTCGCTCGTGTTTTTAAACGGCAGTTCGTGCAATAAAGCATCACTTTTTACACTTGTACCTTAAATAACTATTTTAATAATTGGAAATTTTATTTCAACTCTTTTTCAATTATTTTAGCCAATTAGCCAAATGCAAACGTTAGAATTGTAAAAATATTACAATTCTAACGTTTGCATTTGTTTTTCTAACACATCTTCAATTGTTTTTTTATTCTTGTAAAGTTTCATTTATTTTAAATAATAGTTTAAACGATTGTTTTCTTTTCTTTTTTTATTAAAACAGTGCCATTTTGAAAGCTTAGTTTTTGCGTTTTCAACTTTCTTTTTCAAAAAGTACAATTCTTTTTTTTTTCTCATTACGTCTAAAGAATTTTTAATAGTTTATTTTCTTTTTAGAAAGGTCATATATATTGTTTTCTTTATTACTTCTGTATCATTGTTTTCAAATCTGTTTTTAACGGTTTATTAAAACAAAAAATACAACTATCATACAAATACAATCATTGTCTCCCTGCAACAACAATCACGGACTGGTTTCAATTTATTTTGAATATCATCATCAGTGTAGGACAGTAAATGTCGGTGGTTATCCACTCAATTAGGGAATTCTAGTGCAATGCTTTCGGCGATAGATGTCGCCTTTATAGTTTATTTATATATGTGTGTATAAGATTATTATTTTTTAATTACCTTGAAAGCATGAAGACACGAGGGATGATCCAGTGCGCTTCTTCTTGCGGCGGCGCCTCTTGGCCTCCTCCTTGCGACGGGCCAGCTCTCGAGCTCTGCAGTCGGCGTCCATCTGGTCGCCGCTATCACCGCCACTGCCTTCCCCCATATCATGGTGATGACCGCTGTCACCACTAGATACTGAAATAGAACGATAAAGAAACACATAAAAAATCTGTAATTCTGGGTTAAGCAAATTTAATAATATTAATAATAATAATTGTATAACAAGCTCATTTACACACAAACACAAATGACACATGGCGGAAGGACCACGTGGTCGATAGCCAATTAATAATTGTATTTATATACCGTATTAAATTGATTACCAACGATCACAATCGACGCTAATCAAATCATGAAGAAAAACTCACTTCAGTTATTGAGGTTATGTTTTTCTCCTCTTTGAAATAGAGGTCAATTGGAATAAAATATTCAAATAATAAGGTGATATTAATATACAAAGATGGGATTAAATAATTTTAATACAATTTTATATAATTAATTATAAATAATTTTCTACAAGCGACATCTGTGGGAAGATTCGGAAACGCGTCAACAACACATAACCTATAAATTTCGGTACAACGGAAAACTAATTTTCAATGTCAATAAAACGAAAGTAATCAAAAGGACGTAAAAAATGCAAGATAATCACACACACTATCGCCAGTTTAATGATTACACACGCCGCTGCCCGCTACTAACAAGGACTAAAGTGAAACCTCGTTAAAATTTGCATCACGCATCCGTGCCGAAGAGTGAGTCATAACGCGCACGAAAATAATAATAATCATCATAATAATAAGCGAACAATTCGTAAAATCTTACCGTACAACATCATCGTGGCGAAACCGGGACGATGTGTGAGTGTGTTTGTGTGTTCGCGCACAATGGGACGACCGGAACGAAATGTGTGCGTGCGTGGGCCGGCCCGAACCGACCAGGCGAGGCCGCGAAAATATGTAGCTCGCAAAAATCAAAATTAACCGAAGCCAGGAATAAAGTCCCGTAAATCTAGCAGGAAGCGGAAATATTGTGCCGGCGAGAATGAAAATATATATGTATATAAAAACCAATTCTAAAAACGCACCAAGGACGCGAGAACAAGAAGCCAGCGCTCTCGCGAGATTCTTTCCACCCACCCTTTACAGTTTATTTTCGATCTAAAATAAACTGATAATTTAAAAATACGAAAACAGTTCGTAAATCTAGAACAATGAGTCTTATTATGACTACAAAACTATTCATAACCTATCTTTATAATTATCGTTGTTGACAGTTCCCTTGATTTATCGGTGGTTATCCACTTAAACAGGGATCTAGTGCAACGTTTAGGCAATAGATGGCGCCTTTATTGTAACATTTTGCTTAACACTTTAAATTTTTATTTCGTATAAGTTACGTTTTGGACAATTGAGTTTTTTTGATAAATTTTTCCAGGTATTTAGCCTCGTTAAAAAATATGAAACAATTGAACAAACAGGGATCTAGTGCAACGCTTAGACAATAGATGGCACCTTTATGGTAATAACTTGAACAGCACTTTAAATTTTTATTTACTATAAGGTACGTTTTTGTCAATTGAGATTTTTGATCAATTGTTTCAGGTATTTGGCCTCGTTAAAAAATATGGAACAATTGATAAAAAAAAACTTCGAACAAAAAACACATACTAAATAAACATTCTAAAAGATCATAATTCTATTTAATATTAATAATACATTCTACTACAAAAGAACAATTTGGATTGAAGAGTTTGTTTTAAATGATGAATTTTTACCACTTCAAAATTAGTTAGGATATTTTTGATCAGTTGTTCCTTGTCAAAAAATTTGGAACAATTTATCAAAAAACTCGATTGACCAAATCGAACAAAAAAAAAACACATACCTTATACCAAATAAAAATTCTAAACGTTCATAATTGTATTTAATAATACATACAACTACAAAAGAACAATTTGGATTGAGAGTTTGTTTTAAATGATGAATTTTTACAACTTTAAAAAAATTGGTTCTAAAAATTAGGTTAGGATTGTTAAATTATAGGCCACGCTAATTTTTTGATTTGCATTTACAACATAACCAATTTAACTTATAGAATCATAAGTATAATATTGAAAAAAAACAAAACAACAAAAATTTTGAACCAAATCCAAGGATTCCATTAAAACAAAAACAAAAAATTAATAAGTTTTGATATCATTGTTCAGCTTTTTGGCATCAACAAAAAGTAGCTGTTTTGGCAATCAAACGTACAAAAGGAAATACCCATAACGTACTATAGTAATACATTTTAGAGTCTGATAAAAATCCATTAGAAGATTCGAAACTACATCATCATCATCATGTTGTTACGTCTGCAACATTTGCATTTGCATTTCCATCCATCACCTCTCCTCAACACAACGACCTGGACGGCCATCATCGCGGGTTGAACGAACCCGGTGAGTACGAACGACGACAATTGGGCGTTGCACAAAATTTCACCCAATTAAACCATTTCGTAACCAACGGGCGGCTTTTGTGGCGTTCTTTTCTGGCCAGCGCGCCATTGTGTATATTCCAACACGCCCAAGGTTGTTATACTCCGCTCTTTTTTCCTGTTCGGGCCGTTGCGAATTTTCATAATTAGCCGTGAATCATAAAACTGCGTTGCGCAATTGAAACGTTTTATTTCATTTGTTTTTTTTTTTGGCGTGGGGGTCTTGAATAATAATGGTATTAAAAGACTGGTGTGTATAATGGGATGTCTTGTTTTTTTTTTAAGAGTTGATGTAATGTAGATGTTGTCAATGTTAAATATAAATAATCCAACTTCTATCTTGAATAATCTCTTATCTAACGGGTGTCCAACAATTATTGCAGTCCCGGGTGGCGTTGGAATCAAAAACGTAGGTCAATTCTTTCATGTGCCAAATAAATGAACTGACATGTTAATTGTCAAACATAACCTAAATGTGCATTAAAAATGTCAGTTCATGTATTTGCAACATGTAAGAATCGACCTACGTTTTTTATTCCAACGCCACCCGGGACTGCAATAATTGTTGGACACCCGTTATATATCTGTCATTCGTTATCTATTATTTATTGATATCTGTCATCTATATATCTATATTTGTTGCATGTATAACTTTAGTTAATGTCAAAAAGTCAATTCGTGAACTTTCTGACTTGTCCTAAAAATATATTATTACTATTTTCTTTGGATCATTAATTATCTATCCATCTATCATTCGTCATCTGTTATCTATCATCCTTCATTTATTATCTGCTATTTTTCATCTATCATTTGTCACCTGTAATTGTTATAATAATTTTATTTAAAAAAAACCAAACATTATTTGGTTTTTAATTCAACAAATAATAATAAACGTCAGAAAAGTATTTGTAATTTTGAGGTTAAAAATCATTCAAATACAAGTGAACAATTTTGTTCTAATGTTAAAACGTAGACCGTTTTGGTGACTGACACCGAAGTGTTCCAATGGGATGACGTCAGTCACCGATGACTGACAGTGAGTATCTTCTTTAAACTTACTATTTAGCGCTGTCAGTCACGAGTTACGTGTTAATTGTTACTAAGATTGCCTGAAGGTCGTCCCTTCTGTACGTTACTACAACTTGGCCACCTAATATTCCTTCAAACTTCTGTAGGTGTATAATCTCGGCAAAAATGTACTATATTGAAATAAAATCAGTATATTTAATAAATAAAAATTAGCGATGGTTCTTATTAAAACATTCTATACAATTGTGCGGCTGGTTTGAACATACAGGACAATAAGTTGTAACTTATTCATGTGTACATACAGAGCGAACGTGTGTTTCTTGTGTTTCTCCAAGTATTTAGTGAATTAGAGTGGTAAAAAATCGCTAATTAATTATTAAAATTGGTGTGGTCATTACATAGGTGTTTAACTACGTGGTGAGTTAATTTGAAATGTTATTGTCAAATATTTCATAGTTTATTTGATAAATTAACTCTGTAAATTTCCACGAGTGCCCGATATTTGCAAGGCCGCGGCCGGAGCGCGAGGAAAAAAAAATCACTTGATACGCCGAATTTACATTTATTTGATGGTTAATAACCTGTATACATCCGTCAGCTGATTTTTATTTATATTTACTACTATTTTAATTCACCCTGCTACATTCCTTGCATTACTCACCCATCCAATCATCTTAAATTGCTTCCGTGGTCTACCGAGTTTGTTTTTAAAGTCCTCATAATCGACCCTTTGAGGTGAAGAGTGTGTCCATTGTATTTTGTGTTTTCCACCTTTCCTTTGTTTTATTTAAATTGTAAATAACTCACAATTTAATAATTACATTATTAAAATGGCTATTACTTGCAATAGTTGCAAATTAAAAATTAGCCCACGCTCGGATTCACTAAAATGTCACGGCAAATGCAATAAATGGTTTCACGCGGACTGTTTAAACTGTTCAATTGATGTAATTGATTATTACATTAGCGAATCGAAAAATCGTGAGGGTGATCATTGGATTTGTCGTAATTGCCTACCCAGTGATCCATCAGTAAGAACGCGACAAAACAGTTCATCATCATGTATTACCGAAACAATAAAATGCGTTCTGAAAAAGGAACTAGCTTCGTTATTTAAGGCAGAATTTCAATCAGCTATGCAAGGTTTTTTGGCTGAGATTAGTGATTTAAAGAACCGTTTAACTGTTCTTGAAAATAAAACTACTACTGAACCTCATAATAAATTTATTGAAGCCGATATGGTGGCGGAAATTGAAGATCGTCAAAGGCGGTCCCTAAATGTTATAGTTTTTAATATTCCTGAATCTTCTGGATCAACTGAACAAAAGGAGGAAAATGATGTTGCTGCAATCAAATCTATTGTTGGTACGAGGATTAATAACTTTTACCCTCGTAAGGCTGTTCGCATTGGTAAACCTTCATCAAAGCCCCGACCAATAAAATTGGTTTTTGAAAATCGAGAGTCGGCTATTCATCTTTTGAAGGTGACTAAAGGAGTGGATTTAGGAAATGTAAGATTCGCTAACGATAGGACTAAATTGCAGAGGGATCATCTTCAATCATTAAGGCAACAACTTCATGAACGGAAAGAAAATGGTGAACAGGATATAACCATAAAATACACGAATGGACATCCATCAATTATTACACATTCAGTTAACTCAAATGTAAAAAACTAAAAATGTTTTATCAAAATGTTGGTGGCATGCGATCAAAACTACCAAATCTAAAACTGAATGTTAATTTATCTCACTACGATATATTAGTTATTGTCGAAACCTGGTTAGATTCCTCCATAAATGATAGCGAACTAGGTTTACATAATTTTACTATTTATAGATGTGATCGATGTAGCAACAATAGTATTAAAAGCCGAGGAGGAGGTGTAATGATTGCGGTTCGATCCCATCTCAAAAGTAGCAAGATCAATATAGAGTCTAGTATTGAAGAAATTTATGTAAAAATTCATGATGACTTAATAATTTCGTCAGTCTACATACCTCCCGGTTCACCATCTATGCTATTTAATAACTACTGTTCTTCTATTGACTACATTTGTAACTTATACCCAAATTTTAGGTTCGTTTTTTGCGGAGATTTTAATATGCCCAATGCGTGTTGGAATTTTAATTTTAATGAAAATAATGTGTTGTTAACAGAAAATAATTGTCCCAACGCACAAATATTAGCTGAGTCACTCGAATTCAATAACTTGCGTCAAATTAATCAAACGCCTAATAATCGTCGAGTGTTATTAGATTTATGTTTTTCAAATATTGACCAGATTAGTATCTCAAAATCAGATGATCCTCTTTTTATTAATAGTATGCATCATATATCTTACACCATAGCGGTTAATGTTAATAATGTCAATGACTGTCTTAACTGCGTTAATTATGTATATAATTTTAAAGGTGCTAATTATAATGATATTAACTTATTTTTGTCCAGTATATCCTGGAAAGAGTATTTTGGCAATTCCAGTCTTGATGAGATTCTTGTTCAATTTTATGATGTCTGTAACTATGTTATTCAGAAATTTGTACCCATAAAACTTATTAAATCATCTTCATACCCAAAATGGTTTAATTCAACTATGATTAAATTAGTTAAAAATAAAAAAGAAGCTCATATTCTATTTAAAAAAAGTGGCTCAATTAACGACTATGAACAATTTAAATTTTATCGTTCCCAATGTAAAATGCTTGGTGAGCAATTATATAGAAATTACATTAATAAAATGGAATTAAACATCTCTTCCAACCCTAGATCATTTTGGGGCTATATAAATGAATCCAGAAAAATTGAAGGTTTTCCTAAATGTATGTTTTTTAAAGATAAATCCAGCACTTCTGGCGAAGAATGTGTTAATTTATTTGCCAAATATTTTTCTGGCGTTTATACTTCAAATGATTATGATTTACCTCAAACAGCGGCAACTCACTATTCCTCCACATATAATAGTTGCATTAACATTTGCAAATTAACTATAAATATTAGTGACATATTTAATACAATAAATTTGCTACCAAATTCATGTAGTCCGGGCCCTGATGGAATACCAGCATTTTTTATAAAGCAGTGCATTTACTCATTGTGTTCACCTCTGCATATAATATTCAATGCTTCTCTGCAAATGAGCGAATTTCCATCTATCTGGAAAAGTAGTTATGTGACGCCTATCTTTAAAAGCGGTAATAGAGAAAACATGGAAAACTATAGAGCAGTATCCATTCAGTCTGCGATTCCTAAAGTTTTTGATAAATTAGTTGCAGATCAACTAATGTTTCAATGCAAAACTATTATCTGTGATGAGCAACATGGGTTTTGTTTTGGTAGGTCGACCCTTACAAATTTGTTGGTTTATGAATCATATATTTTAAATGCCTTAGACAGTAATTACCAAGTAGATGCAATATACACGGACTTCGCCAAAGCTTTTGATCGTGTTTCACATAATATTTTAATAAATAAATTAGAACGTTTGGGCTTTGGTGAACAAATTACAAAATGGTTACGCAGTTATTTATGTAATAGATTTCAGTATGTAAAAATCAATAATTTTGTTTCTAATGTAATCAACGTGACATCTGGAGTTCCTCAAGGATCGCACTGTGGACCCATTTTGTTCTTATTGTTTATAAATGACCTTAATGTTTATGTTAAAAATTGTAAATTTCTTTTGTTCGCAGATGATCTTAAGATTTTTAGAACAATAAAAAATAGTACTGATAGTAATTACTTGCAACAAGATTTGAACAATATTTATAAATGGTGTTGTGACAACCAGCTTTACTTTAACTATGATAAATGTGTATCTATCTCTTTTGGTCGAGGTCAGATCTTAGAAAATACTTATGTAATTAATAATATTCAACTATTATCAGTTCCACATGTTAAAGATTTAGGCGTAATATTTGATCGAAAATTATCGTTCTCCAAGCACATTGATACGATATGTTGTAAAGCAATGCAAACACTTGGTTTCATTACTCGATTTGGGAAACATTTTTCAATCAACACTCAAAAATATTTGTATATATCGTTAGTGAGATCACAATTAGAATATGTATCTTGTATTTGGGCACCGTATTATAATAATAAAATTGATCAAATTGAAAACTAAATTTCTTTTATATATATCACGGATAACTGGAGTTAGAAGAATTAATTATAGTCGTAGTCTCATGTTATCATTTTTAAATCTGACTGCTTTGAAGGAGAGACGTCACTTTACTGACTTGTGTATTCTTTATAAAATTGTAAATGCTACTATAAATTGTAATGAATTACTTGCCTATCTAAATTTCTTAATTCCTACGAAAACACGATCTCAAATAATTTTCCGTGAAAACATTAATAGAAATAATTATTCTAAAAACAATGCGTTAAATCGTATGACAAAATTAGCTAATTTAGTTTGTGTCTCCCCTAATTTTAAACTTTTCGGTGTCCCGTATCATTTGTTTGTAAAGAAACTAAAATTGATTAATCCTTCATTATACATTAATTTCTGATTCATTATTGTATTAAAAGTGTTAGTTTAAGTATTATTACCTTTTTCTGTTTATGTATTTTTGTATATTACTTGGTTTAATTTACTATATATTATTATTGATTTGTACACATGAATTATATATATAATTGTTTAATTGATGTAAATAGGTTAACCCGTATAAATAAATAAATAAATAAATAAAAATAAATAAACTTGTGTAGTTGTCCAGACTGTCGATAAAACGATGTTTAACACTCCGGCTGACGCCAAATGACTGTTTGATTGCCGTTGAATTTGTTAGAAAGAATGACGGGGCTAAACGCATAATTTTTTGCCATTGGAGCTTTGTCAGTCACACATAAAATACCCGTAATTTCGTCTAAAAATTAATCCAAATAAATTAAACATGCATATTCTTGCTCATTTTATAAAATTAAACTTAAAAACAAAGAAAACTTTTTAGACATTTTACGAATAAACTTTTTGGCAGCCAATGAAAATTGCAAAAAAAGTTAATTCTTTTGTGTCGAGGTTAAATCTAATTTGAAGAGAAAATCTCATGTTTCGAGAGGTTTTCTTTTAATTTCATATTCAATAGATGATACTTCAAATGAATTACTAAATAGTCTAAGGTGAAAGTTTAAAGCAGATCAACAAAAAAGAAAAACCAGAAAACCAAAGCCGGAAAAGAAGCTTTTTAAAGGACGTGTAACATCAAAAGAAAATAATTTTAGGAACCTTAGCGAAATTACACATTACACATATCAATCATATTTTTTAAATGACTTTTAACCTAAAAAAACAACTTTTTTTTTCACTAAAAAACAAAATGACAGAGAACTTAAAATTAAGGACATTTAACACTCAAAGAAGAAAGTATTCTTTAAACAAATCCTAACCTCAAATCCAAACAATATTCCGTTCTTTAAATGACGTTTAACCTTAAAACAAAACAATTTTTTTTACACGTTTAAATTGAAGAACAAAAGGATATTCTTTTTTTTTTCAAATGCATTAGGTCAGTAGCAACAAGCGATTACCTTCTAACGTCTTCTGGAATTTATTTTCTTAACAGCATTAGAAGCTGGAGAAACCAACAACGTTCTTTACTTTTAAACAACATCTAAACAAAAGAACTATGTTCTACATAACCTCAAAACAAAAGGATTTTTCCTTGGCGTGTAACTTTAAAACTTTCTTCCTTTTTTTCTCCCTTTCCTTTTGCCCTTTCGAGCGTCGGAGTAACCTTAAAACAAAAGAATTAGAGAGAGAGACTTAGAAAGAGAGAAAGAGAGAGAGAGAGAAAGAGAGAGAGAGAGAAAGAGAGAGAGAGAGAAAGGGAGAGAGAGAGACTTAGAGAGAGAGAGAGAGAGACTTAGAGAGAGAGAAAGAGAGACTTAGAGAGACAGAAAGAGAGACTTAGAAAGAGAGTAAGAGAGAGAGAGAGACTTAGAGAGAGAGAAAGAGAGACTTAGAAAGAGAGTAAGAGAGAGAGAGAGACTTAGAAAGAGAGAGACTTAGAAAGAGATAGAGAGAGAAACATCTTTATTGAATATAGTATACAATTATAACAATAATTTTTATGATTCTTCGTCATCTCCCTCTTCTTCTTCATGGCTATCGACCATAGGGTCTTTCAGCCCCAAAAGAATTATTTCTTCTTCAAATAATATTTAACCTCAAATTTTTGCACGTTTAATAATTAGAACGAAATAATTCACTCCGATTTATGTTTAATATTAAAACAAAAGAATTCACAGTTTGACGTTTATTATTAAAAGAAAATAATTTTCTTTTTCGTATTGTGTTTAACTTCAAAGCAAAGTAATTTATTTTTCCGACGTTTAATATATGAACAAAATAATTGCCTATTCTTTTCGAAATAACATTTATCATGGAAAGAAAAAAAACACAGTTTTTATTGATAAGAAAACTATTTTTTTAACATAAGATGCTAAGAAAGTAAAGAGAAAACAGAATCTACAAGAAACCAAAGACTAAAAACAAAATAATTTTAAGGAAAAGAATACAATAAATAAGATAATAAGATGAATGATAAGTAGACACAAGAAAGTAAAGTGAGACGAATATAAAAGATGCTGGCTTTCTTTCTTTTAGACAAACAAATAAAAAATTCTTGGAATGACGTTCAAAACAAAAGATTTTACTGTTTTGATTTGCACCTTAGAAAATAATTATCTTTTTTTATTATAACAAAAAATAGATTTTTTTTATTATAACAAAAATAGAAACAAATGAATTTTTTGTATCTTCTGGAAATCAATTTTTAATGATGTTCGAAAATGATTTTTTTTTTTCGTATTACGTTCGAAACAAAAATTTACTTTTTTCACGTTTATAAATCTCGTAATAAAAAAATCCTATTTCCCTTAAATGAAGCTTAACCTACAAACAAAATAATTTATATATATTTTTTCAGTGACTGCATTTTTGTATTTTTTTAAAACAAAAGATAAAATAAATACAAAAATCGACAGAAAGCAAGAATGTATTCGTGTTAACAACATTCAATCCCAAAAAACAAATTAAATGTTTAACCTCAAAAAATAAACATTTTTGTTGTAGTAAAAGACGTTTAACTTCAATCATTTTTTGATGAACTATTCTAAACATGCACAAAAAAAAAACAAAAGCACTTCCTTCTCTTTAAATGAGAAACTTAAAATAAAATAATTTCTTATCGAAACGAAAAATGACTTCTTCCCTTTAATGAAGTTTAACTCAGAAACAAAAGAATTTATTTTCAAACAAAAAGCCAGAATTTATTATTTATTAATTATTCACGTTTCGGACGTTTAATATTTGAACAAAATAATTCTCTTTTCTTTTCGAGTAACATTTACTTTATTTTGCATTTATTAGGAAAACTATTTTTTTAACAAAAAATGCTAAGAAATCAAAGAACTTTTTAAACAACAAACCAAACATTCTTCGAATGACGTTCAAAACAAAAGAATTGACTTTTTTGATTTTCGCCTTAGAACAAAATAATTATCTTTGGTGTCTATTTTTTGTTATAATAAAAAAATATTATAACAAAAAAAATAGACACCAAATAATTTTTTTTAAATCTTCTAGAAATCAATTTTTAATGAGGTTCAAACGTCATGGATTTTTTTCAATACAAAAGATAAAATAAATACAAAACCCGACAGAATGCAATAATTTATTCGTATTAACGACATTAAATCTTTTTTGTTTAGATAACAAAAAAGAAAACAGAAACAAGAAGATTTTTTTTCAATGACTTAGGAAAGTATTTTTTTAACGCAAAAGATAAAATAATAAAATACAAAAAATCAAAGCCATTTTTCTTCAAACGACATAACGCAAGAATTTTTTCTCATTAACGATATTAAATCCCAAAAAACAAAAGAAATGTTTATGTTTAACCTTGAAAAATAAACATTTTTGTTTTAGGAAAAGACGTTTAACTTCAATCATTTTTTTGGTGAACTATTCTAAACATGCACAAAAACAAAAGCGCATTATTTCTTGTCTTTAAATGAAAAATTTAAAACAAACGAATTTCTTATCGAAACAAAAAATTACTTTTTCCCTTAAATGAAGTTTAACCAACAAACAGAATAGAATTTATATTTTTTTTTCAATGACTTTTAGGAAAGAATTTTTTTCAACACAAAAGATAAAATACAAAAAATCAAACCCATTTTTCTTCTAACAACAAAACGCAAGAATTTATTCGTATTAACGACGTTAAACTTTAAAATAAAAGAAATCTTAACCTCGAAAAATAATCATTTTTACATTAAACCTACAAACAAAAGTATTTATATATTTTTTTCAGTGACTTTTAGGAAAGTATTTTTTCATATTAACGACATTAAATCCCAAAAATCAAAAGAAATGTTTATGGTTAACCTCGAAAAATAAAAATTTTGTTTTAGAAAAAGACGTTTAACTTAAATTATGATTATTTGATTAACTATTCTAAACATGCACACAAAAAAACAAAAGCACTTTCTTGTCTTTAAATGGAAAATTTAAAACAAAAGAATTTCTTATCGAGACAAAAAATGACTTCTTCCCTTGAATGAAGTTTAATCTATAAACAAAAGAATTTATATATTTTTTTCAATGACTTTTAGAAAAGTATATTTTTTCAAGACAAAAAATAAAATAAATACAAAAAATAAACATTTTTGTTTTAGAAAAAGACGTTTAACTTTAATCATTTTTCGATTTACTATTCTAAACATGCCCAAACAGAACAAAAAAAACTCTTTTTTCAAATGAGAAAATTTAAAACAAAATAATTTCTTATTGAAACAAAAAATGACTCTTTCAATAAAGGTTTAAACCTCAAAACAAAGCGACAATTTTTTGTTAACATGCACAAAAAAAAAACAAAAACACTTTCTTGCCTTTAAATGAAAAACCTAAAACAAAACAATTTCTTATCGAAACAAAAAATTACTTCTTCAAATGAGGTTTTTAACCTCAAAACAAAGCAACCACTTTTTTCAACAATATTTACCCTTGGAATAAAATAATTTTTGAATAAGATTTAACTTAGATACAAAAGAAGTTATATTTTACATTTCATATGCTCAAAAAGAAACAAACGACCTTGAAAACAGAAGAATTTTCTTTTCTTCGCCGAATGAAGTCCGAAGCAAATGAATTTACTTTGAAACAAAATCTAACCCAGAAAGTAAAGAATGTACTGTTTTTTAATGTCTTTTAACAAATAATTGTCGTTTTTTAAAGGCGTTTAATCTCGAAAAGAAGAATAGTTAAATAAGAAATATCTCTCATTTTTAACTGGTTACATTTAATTATAGCATTTAACCTAGATACAAAAGAAATTACTTTACATTTAGATTCTATTTCTAAAGACATCAAAAGCTTAAACAAGAAACAAAGGCCTTCTAAAAGACGTTTAACCTCAAAACCAGAACAGAATTTTCTTTCCTTCGATCAAATGATGTTCGAAACAAATGAATTTACTTTGAAACAAAATCTAACCTAGAAAGTAAAGAATGTATTGGTTTTTCAATGTGTTTAAAAAAATAATTGTTGGTTTTTAAAAGCGTTTAATCTCGAAAAAAGTAGATAAATAAGAAGTAACTCTTATCTTTAACTTGTTACATTTAATTATAACGTTTGACCTAGATTCAAACGAAATCAGAAGCTCGAAAAAGAAATAAAAGATTTCTAAGAGACGCGTAACCTCAAAAAGAGAAGAAAATTTTTCTTTTCTTCGATTAAATGATGTTCGAAACAAATGAATTTACTTTGAAACCAAATCTAACCTAGAAAGTAAAGAATGTATTGGTTTTTCAATGTCTTTTAAAAAATAATTGTTGTTTTTTAAAGGCGTTTAATCTCGAAAAAAGTAGATAAATAAGAAGTAACTCTCATCTTTAACTTGTTACATTTAATTATATTTTTGATCTAGATTCAAAAGAAATTACTTTATATTAGAGAACCTATTTCTAACGACATTAGAAGGTCATAAAGAAACAAAGAAGAAGACGTTTAACCTCAAAAACAGAAGATGGATTTTCTTTCCTTCGACGAATGAAGTCTGAAGCAAATGAATTTAATTTGAAACAAAATCTAACCTAGAAAGTAAATAATGTACTGGTTTTTCAATGTCTTAACAAATAATCAACAATATTTTAAAGGCGTTTAACCTTGAATCATCTGTCATTTGGCAATTGTTAGCTGTTATGTGTAATTTGTCGTCAGTCAATTTTAATGACTTTGGATTCTATAAATTGGCGTTTCTTCTTCTTTCATGTGACTTTTTCGGCCCCCTTGATGTTGGCGATCATCATAGAATGTGTATCCCTGTCTTGTGCTATGTGCATTAATTCACCTGCAGATCTTATGACAGTTAAATCACTAAAGTTCCTCCGTTGATGTTAAATCAAAGAAAATAATTTATTAGCTCCAACCAGAACCAATTTTCTTCAAGTTCAACCTTTAAAAATCGTTTTCTTTAAACGATTATTGGATTCAAACAAATTGATTCTTTTGTGTTTAAAGACGTCTAAAACTAAAACACTTTCGTTACATAATTGACGTTTGATATTAAAACAAAAGAAAGGCGTTCACTTCGTAGTACATTTGCAATGAATAACAGAAAAACGTTTAACTTTTTTATAATACTTTTTATTTTTACAAAATACTTAAATACATAAAAAGTAGTATAAAAAAGTCAAACGTTTTTCTGATAAAACAAAAGGATTTACATTTTTTAATGACATCAAATCTCAAAACAAAAGAAATACTTTTCTAATGACTTAAAAAAAATACTTTTAACGTTTCTCTTCACAAGAGAGTTATCTTTTAGATATTTAACATAAAACCAAAACAATTTTGGTTAAATATGTAATTATGGACGCTTTCATTCACTTCGTGGTGAATTTTGATAATTCAAAATAAAAACAAACAACTTTTTTCATAGAAGTGATACCAAAAAAAGTTATTTGTTATATTTTAACTTTTATTGAACCTTAAAACAAAAGAACTTTTTTAACAGCCTCCTCAAATCAATATTTAAATAAACTTTAATTTTTGTTATGCAAATTAAATATTAAAATTTGTAGTGCAGTTATTAATAATGAAAATTAATAACATTTTACTTTTATTGTAAAAGATAAGTGCAGCATTATTAATTTTCATTTTTAATTTTTGAATTTTCGTATAACCTCAAAACAAAACTTTTGAATATTAACGTCTTTCAATAAACAAAAGTTATTATCTTTTGAGGTTAAATTGTTAAAAACAAAAGAATCTACTATCGCTACAATATGTTTCACCAAGTGATAGATGAATCAAAAGTTCGTAGTTTAAAAGAATCTTCGTTATTCTTTTCATGAATTCGCCTTTATAACCTCAAAACACCGTTTATTTTTTTCTCGTTTCAAATAAAACCGAACGCCAGTCGTGCAAGTCATTTCATTCAATTCAAGCGGCGGAGGTTAGTAGCTAGGCTCAAGTCGTCGCCATGTATAATGCATCTTTCTAATGTAACGAGGTCGATGAACCGTAATCAGCAACAATATTGTAATGTAATTACAGTGTGTACATGTAATTGTGTGCCAACATTATCAAGGTTCAAAGGACCACACTCATTCCGGCACATGTTGGCGGATAAAGGTACTTCTAAAAATACACTCGGCGGGAGGAAGGACCAACTTTCACAAGTCGTCGTCGTTGTCGACGTCGACGTGGGCGTTGTGTAAAAACGTCTCGAATCGAACGAACAGATGGATTATTATTACAGCGCTGAACAAATTTTAAATACGACGAGGCTAAATTAATTTGACATTGTTTTATAAAACAAGAAGGGAATTTATAATTGAGGAATAATTAATTAGAATCTTTTGTTCCATTAAATTATTGTATTAAACAAATGACTTCTGTTACAGTAATAATAGCAACAACATTAATGATTTTTGTTTGTTTTAGTATTTTATTGCAGTTTTGAACAATTTTGGGAAGCTTGGTATTAATGGATCTAATGATTTTCGAATATTTTTGGACAATTGGGGGTTACCTTTGGTATTAATGGATCCTATGGTTTTAGATTTATTTTGAATACTAGTTCCATCCAGAGTGTAGCCTAGGAAGTATTCTTTTAACAATGGTTACCTTTGGAATGAATTTATCCAATGCTTCTAGAATTTTTTTGGACAATGGTTACCTTTGGAATAAATTGACTGAATGCTTTTAGAATTTTTTTGGACAATGTTTACCTTTTCGAACTTAATGAAATTTATAAATGCAATTGTATTATCGTTTCAGAAATAGTGGTATTGTTGGTATTGAAGATTCGATAAGAAAGAGGATGGTGTTATTATTAGTACTCCCTCATGAGTTCAAACAATAATCGTATAACATTAGAATCTAAATACTTTAAAAAAATGCTTCGTATAATATTCCTGACTAAAAACATGAGTTATTCCTTGTAAACCTTTTATTATGATAATTTAATCTATTAGTATTTACCATGTTGGCCTTGGTATTTTCTTGGAAGCAACCACTCTTTTTTTTCGCCGGTGTTGTTTAGATTTTTTTGGCCAGAAGGGCACACACAC
This sequence comes from Ontholestes murinus, assembly GCA_963969525.1. Classification (NCBI taxonomy): domain Eukaryota; kingdom Metazoa; phylum Arthropoda; class Insecta; order Coleoptera; family Staphylinidae; genus Ontholestes; species Ontholestes murinus. The sequence continues at coordinate 13,342,055 of OZ018393.1, forward strand.
ACACACCAACAACAACACACACATGGAGATGTCGTCGCCGGGCGCGAAATACATTGTCTCACCACTTTGCCAATAATTAGTACGCGACAAAGGAGCGTATTTTTAACAGCTGTTTACCATTCGAAATCGGCCCGTGTCGTTCGCATTTAAATTAGATTTGTGCGCATAATGGAATTCCGAAAACCTTGAATTTGTTCATTATGCGCATACATTATCCACTTGTTTATGTAAGCGGTGCGACGCAGAAATAGAGGTGAATGCAGATACGGCTAACGTGGGCATAGGGTTACCACCAGGTGTCGCTATAGTGCAATTGGACAACGAATGCACTCTCACCTCAAGAAAAATAAAAATGGTCACAGTTCGGATCTTTATTTAACCCAATTCGAAATCAAATTTAATACCAGTTTTATTATAATAAACCCTGGGACTTGTTAATTAAGCGCAGTTATATTCCTTACATCACCCTTCCAAAAAGTTTCAATTCGATACCAACATTAATACGAGTATTCTTATAATAAGCCTTGGGGTTTGATAATTAAGCAGTTATATTCCTTACATCACTCTTTAAAGTACTTAAGTAAGTAAGGAATATAACCGTGCTTAATTATTTAGTTACTCAATAATCGAAATTCTGAAATTTTTGATAGAGAAGTCAAATCTACTTGCAGTTCAGAAGCTTACTTTTTAAAGATTCTTTCCTGGTGCGATTTATCTTCTTTATTTCTTTAATTTGAACTTAATTTATTCCATTAGGTAATTTTAAACTAGAACACTTGTTAAGTTTCATGTTATTGTATTTATTTTCTTGACATATGCTTCGATCAGCAGTGAACAAAGTATCTACCGTATTAATTTATTCCTTTATTGAAACAATAGAGTTTTATTTATTTTTTTACTGGAATGTTCTAATAGTTTTTGTGCACGTAACTCAAATTTATTTTTGTAGTTTTCACGCTTGGAATTTAGGTTAGACCATCTAATAATACACCTAGTATTTCTTTTCACGTAAAAATCTGTCATGTATTTCGGAAATAATGCGCATTTCGGGTAATCAATATTGTCACGGATGACATGCCTTCCTTTTTTTCTGGCAGGTCTTCAAAATGTTTAGCCGAGGGTATTCAGTTGCTTAAGCACTTAAAATCTGGATCGGTTAGGTAGATAAGTTTCCAAAGAAGAAACTGCAAAAAGGCGATTCCCAAGATTTCGTTCTGATAACTTGGAACTCGGAAATAATGTTCATTTCGGGTAATCAATATTGTCACGCATGACATGGCTTCCGTCTTTTTTTCCTGGCAAGACTTCAAATTGTTCACTCTTAGGGTTTTTAGTTGCTAAAAACACTTAAAATCTGGATCGGTTCAGTAGAAATGTTTTGCAAAAAAGCAACAGCAAAACGGTGATTCCAAAGATTTTGTGGACGTCATAAAAAAAAAATGTCGATAATATCTTAGAAATTGTCGGCTCGTAAATACCTATTCCATTGTCCAAGAACTGAAGATTAGCCAGAAACAGTTTAGAAACATTTGTGTAGGGCTGGTTTTAATAACAAGCTCGATGTATAAAAAACAAACTTTTTGGGCCGAATCGAAGCTTGTGATTCTTGTCGAAACGTAACGAAATTAATCCAATTTTGAAGCAGGTGATGAAAAATGGGTAACATACGAGAACAACAGTCGATTAAGATTATGTACTAAGCTTGTCCAAACGTACTCCAAGTACGGATTGCCGTCAAGAAAGTTTTCCTATGTATTTGGTGTGATTGGAAGGGAATTATCCACTGCTTTCATCAAGTCATCAAGCTAAACACACAATTAGCACCTCTCCACTTTGATCGACCAGAAGTAGCCAAAATTTACGAGAAGCTCCGAGAGCTTGGAAACCCGACGTACCTATAGTTCACCAAACGATTATCACTTTTTCAAGCGATTTTTGATGATAATGATGTATATCTAAGTCTACACCTTTTAAACAATGATTTGGAAAAATTCCTTTATCATACAAAACAACAAATTTGTCATATTTTTTTTATCAATAGAGAGATGACTTCTTCAAACAAAAATTTCTTGATGGTACAAAACTAGCTTAAAAAGAGGCGAATGAAAACAAATTTATCATGTTTTTTTTTAATCAATGGGGAGAAGACTTTTTCAATTGGAATTATGAAATCGTCCTAATTTTATTGTCGTTCAGAACTGTTTTACTTCAATCCAATAGATATTTACTTTCACGCCTCGTGATGATAAACCAGTTTCGAGTCGATGAGGGACTCGACCTTGAAAGGGATTAAGTAGGGAGAGGACCGAATAACTAATTCAGAAGGCACACGAGAGTACGTAACCTGCGCGACTCGTGCGTGCCACGCACGAACAGGACGCCATCAACAATCCCAACAAAAAGCCAACGGCAGCGGCGACCAGTTGCGACTTGTAGTACGTGTCATGCACCTGGAAGACCCGCCGGTGCATACTGATTCTCGCCGTCTCGGAGGATACTGAACCGGGAAACATGATAAGTCTAACGAAGAAATAAATTCGCGTCGGGTATCGATCGGAAGGATACAAAAAAAAACAATGGCCGTTGTAAGTGGAGCAGCAGTCGCGGCCATTGCATTATCATGCAGAATCGCCGGCGTTCCGCCATATTGCTTTTTTTGTTATTATTATTATCATTATTATTATCGCGGCCACCGTAATACACCTACGTCTATTGTGTCGGGAGAAATTTATTGTGCATTGTGGCCGTTATATCTCTGCGGCGCATCGCAATTGTGATTTGCCGTTATTTTTATCCGCGCCATGCTGATCTACATACGAGGGGAATGATAACGGCCCGAATGGTGACATCAGCGAGAAATCATTATTTGTCAAGTCGTGCGGTATGCTTTTGTTTACACACATAACCCAAATAAATGTTTATTTGTTTAATTAAAACAAATGAAAAAAGAGATATGATGACTTTGTTTTACCACTTGAAGATGTACCACACAAAGTAAACGCCTTCAGAATTAAACATTTAAAACAAATGAATTATTCTAGGCTCTAAAACACATACAAGAAAATTTTGATCATTGATCAGATAAAAGGTCTTACACATAGACTAGAAAGTGTAAACATTTTACATCTAAAGGTGACTTGTTTGGTTGTTGCCTGAAGAAGCCACAGTGTGGCGAAACAATTGTTGCGTTTTTATAAGAAAAGCAATAATAAAGTGTTTTACTTCAACAACCAAACAAGTGAATATGACAGCCTCATCATTTAATCTAAAGGTGATGTGAAAAATAACAAGGTCTGCAATTAGGGATGAATATTTTGCAAGAAAATCAAACAGAAATGGCAGAAAGACCATGGGTCGAAAGCTGTAAAGAAAATTAATTACGATTATTATTGTAAATACCTAATGTATCAAATAATAAATAAAGATATTTATGTCTCTCAAACAGAATAATTTTGTTCTAATCATAAGATTAGTTGCTACTGTCACTACGTGGTAATTCATGATAAACTACTGGTGGAAACATAGTGTTTTAGTTTAGCGTTTAATTCTGTTTTTCATTCTTAGCTTCCTTGATAATATTTTTTTCCTTCCTTTGACTGACTACTTTCTTATCTTCAAGGTCCTAATAAACTCTTCCATCTCTTGTTGGTCCTGAAAATCAATTGTAGTTTTAGAATGTTTATAAGTAAATATCTTCAAGATTCCTCAACTAGAATTTTGAGTCCACAAAAGTACAACTCCAAAACAAATCTATCATCTCTTGATTACAAAAGTACTTACATTCGTAATTTAATAAAAAATGTTCAGATAAAAAAAATTCGCAGTGAATTATCATACGAAATAAATATAAATCGTACTTTTATCAACTTTTTTCTTTCTTTCTAAGCCCTCCAGATAAAAGATATCCTATCGTTTGTTTTTTTTTTCTTTCCTACCTCCTCGTCCATCTTCTTGAGGATTTATGGGCCCGTTCGCGTTAAAAACAAAAACCGTTCCCGAAGGCATTACGTATGCGTGGATACTTTCTTTTCACGGATAAGCGTTTGGAAGAACGCTCACCAACTTTCCACATTACCGCCGGTTCGTTTATTGCGCACGGAAGGCGTAAAACAAGAGCGTCCTTCGGTGGAAAGAAATGGCGGAGGAGGAGGAGGAGGAAGAGTAGTGTGAATCGATTGCGGAGGCGGTGCACGTTTTGGAAATTGAAATACATATCCATGTAGGGATTGATGATGGATTATGAATGCAGATCACGTAATTGGTTACCTTTTTTTGGTTTGTCATCAACTCGGTACGTTTCTCCGAAGTGAAGAATTTATTACATTTACGTTTAAAGTCAAGTACAATTAATAGATGTCATCTTAATGTTAATGTAGAGACTTTGTAGCAATATCCTTTTCCCTGTTCTTGAGCTTTCGTACCAAAAATTTTAGGGAGAATTTCGCTAGAGTTCCCTATGGTCTAGAACTCTGGTCATACCAATGATCTTGAAGAAGTTGGTAGGATGATTCCGACTATAAGCGATAATTTCGCTTACTACTAGAAAAGACCTATGGTATAGAACCAGTCGTATCAGTAATCTTGGAGAAGATGTTATAGTTGATAGGATGATTTCGACTAAAAGGGTGTTGTTTTAAAACATACCAAATAAAATAAATAATAATGAGAAAAACCCTATACTCTTAATGGGTATAAGGGTATGGGATTATATTTATTTATTATTTATCTATCTTTGGTCTTCTTTTTAAAATAATACATATTAACAAATTAACATAAATTTATATATAAAATCTATGTATATATAAATATATATATATATAACAAGAAAAAATCTAAAAATATGTTTAATGTTGCAGCTGGAGCCTTTTTTGCGATTCTAAATTAGCATCGTCCATCATTACTACCAACGTCAGCGCACGAATTGGACAAAGACTTAGTAAATGTCAATGATTCTAAACAAATGAAAGTCTGGCAATGGTAGATGGAGTTTTGACGCGGAATCCACGTCGCCTTTGGCAAACTGCAACGTTTATTTATAGTACGAACGTATATTGGATTTCGGCAAGTGGCCGAAATTTAGATAACGCGCAGTTTACAAATTGGTCCAATTTATACTTTATACTATATACAAAAGATCCTATAAACAGTATTATGTACTAAGTAAAAGAAATTTGAATAGGTTTAAAAATTAATATCATTTGTTACTGCGCAGTTTACAAATTCATACTTATAGTATAATAATTATATTTATAATAAATACATAGTAACTCGTTTTATCATAAATTTAGTTATATTGAATTTGAATAAGTGCCTGAAATTACGTTTAATATTCAAAATGAATACTTTTTTTGGTGAATTATATTCCTACTCCAATTGGCTGTATTCTTGTAGTATTTGAAATTAGCAAATTAATCAAATTTGAACATTTTTTTACAATGCAAGTAAATTTTTCCAATTTAAAGCAAAAAGGTGTCTTTATAATAGAGAAGCTATTGCTGAACCATAACTTTCTGAAACTTTGTGGAAGCCATTGACTGACTTTCTTTGTTTCCAGAAAAGAGCTGTCACTGTCAACATATTTTGAATAGTTTTTATTTATGTAGATTGCTCACAGTTTGAAGATGTTAAAGCTTTTTAAAAGAATTGTCTATTTTGGGGTCCTTAGATACATACCAATTTAACAACTTTAAAAATTGTGCGCCTTTTCCCCTTACTTTGTATATTTTTAATAACATTTTTTAACGATTCATTTGTTTTAGTCTAAAATTTCAATTATGTTTTATAATAATTTAAACTGTTATAGATTCTTAAAATTTTCAATTTTTAAGCTTCAGTGCAAAATCATTAGCAGTTTTTGGGGTTACAGGAAAACAATACAACCAGATCTAAATTTTGTAAAATTATAAAAATTAATGACTATTTTTATTTTTTCCAGTTTTCTTGTAAAATGCCAATTTTAAGTGGATTTTCGAAGTTTTTTTTTTATAGATAATTCACAATTATTTTAATCGTTTGTTTTAGATTTTGTCCAATTTTATTGGCTTTTTAGAAAATTTATAGATTTTGTGCATATTGTTAATTGTTTTTAGTAAGTTTTTAATGATTCTCAAGTCATTTTTTTTAGTTTTTTCTTAATTATTAACTGTTTTCTTTCTAATCAACTTTATCTTCAACAAATCTTCTAGTAGTAGTAGTAGAAGTGTTTGGCTATCGACCGCGTGGTCCTTCTGCCGTGTGATTTGTGTGTGTGTCTACACGAGCTTGTTACTTTAAAGGATCGCCCCCCAAATTTTCTATTTTTCTTCATTTCTGTAAAATTTTAATTAAGCAAACTGTAAACTTGATTATTTTTTCTTTATTTTTTAAAACAAAATTTCAATGCTTTGATAATTGTTTCAATTTTTAAAAATTTAAACTGTTTTAGGAATATTTTAAAATCATTAAGATACTTATAGTTTTCTGGTAAAAATTCAATCGATTTAAGTAGATTTCAATTGTTTCAATTAACAATTGTTTTATTACAGATATTTAATTGTTCTTTAGTTTTGTTTGTAAGGTTTCTTTCATTTTTTTTTACAGATTTTCAGTTTTTTGCTATTTTCAAGGCATTTTTTTAAATTGTTTTTTTAATTATCAGCGGTCCATTTTTTTCTTTCTTTTTGCAAAAATTCTATCGCGTTTTAAGTTTCAGTTTTTTTTTCGTGTACATTTTTTGTTTTAAGCAAAATATCAAATGTTTTTTCTCAATGATTTATTTTCCTGTAAAATTTCAACTGTTTTATATAAACTTTTAAACGATTTATTTTAGAATATTTACAATTGTTTTATTACAATTTTCAATTGTTTTTTTAAATAGTTTCTTTATTAAAATTTCAATTCTTTAATGTAGATTTTCAATTGTTTTTTTTTTAGTTGATTTAGTGAAATATAAAATTAAATTTTGAAATATATTTTTAGAAAATGAATAAGTGTTTTACTACAGATTTCCAGTTTTTCAGTTTATTCCTTTTTAAAATTTCAATTGTTTTATGTTTTATTACAGATTTCAATTGTTATTTTCAATTGTTTCAAGTCAATTAAAATACATTTTTTTAGAAAATTTACACTGTCCAAATAGGATTTCAATTTTTTATGTTTTTCAATTGCTTTTTCTTGAATTTTGTTGTAAAATTTTAGTTTTAAGCAAAATATCAATTTTTTAATTACAATTTTCAATTAATTAATTAACGTTATCAATTGTTTTTTTGGTCGATTTATTGAAAAATCAATTGAATTTTAAAATATATTCTTTTTAGATAAGTATAAATATTTTATTACGGACTTTTTTGTCAATTTTTCATTTTTAAAATTTTAGTTGTTTTATGTTCTATTACAGATTTCAATTGTTTTTTAAGATTCTTTTTCCATTAAATTTCAATTGTTTCATTTTTTTTTTAGAAAATTTACACCTCTGTCTAAATAGGCTTACATAGTTTTTTCTTCAATTTTATTGTAAAATTTTAGTTTTAAACAAAATATCAATTTTTTTTAATTACAATTTTCAATTGTTTTTTTAGGTTTTTCATTAAAATTTCAATTCTTTAACGTTATCAATTGTTGGAGCAGATCATAATTATATAATTTCCACAAGTCAATTACACAGATATAATAGGATTATAATAAAACTTAAGATTAATAATATTTCACAAATGTACAAAATACATACATAAATATAAAATATTACAGTCAGGCAAATAAATTTTATAAGTATAAATGTTTTATTATAGATTTCAAGAGTTTTGTCAATTATTCATTTTTAAAATTTCAATTGTTTTATGTTTTATTACAGATTTCAATTGATTTTAAAATCCTTTATCCATAAAATTGCTATTGTTTCATTTGTTTTTAGAAAATTTACAACTCTGTCTAAACAGGCTTTCAATTATTTTCTTTTTTCAATTGTTTTTTCTTCAATGTTGTATATTATATTACAGATTTCAATTGTTTTTTAAAATTCTTTTTCCATAAAATTTCTATTGTTTCAAGTAATTTAAAAAACATTTTATTTAGAAAATGTACAACTCTGTTTAACTAGGTTTCAATTGTTTTTTTTTTGTAAAATTTTAGTTATCAAATTTTTTCTTTTTTCTGTTTTTTCTTTCAACTGTTTTATCTAAAATTTCAAGTGATTTACTTTCGAATATTCAGAATTGTTTTATTACAATTTTCAATTGGTTTTTATCTCAGTTTTTTCATTAAAATTTCAATTCTAATAACGTAAATTTTTAAATGTTGTTTATAGAAAATTATATACAAATGTTTTATTTCAGATTTCAATTGTTTTCAACAGTTACTGTTACGGATGTTTCTTTTATGAAAATTTACAATTTTTTTATTACAGATTTCGTTTGTTTTCTTTCTTCATAAAATTGTTTCGAGTAAATTTTGATTTTATTTTCTAAATTTCAGAACAGTTTGTTTAACCAGATTTCAATTGTTTTTAGTTTTTTTAAATAAAATTTTAATTATTTTCAGATAAAATATTGTTTTTTTTTTTATTTTTTTCTTGGAAAGTTTCAATTATATTATTACAGTTTCCAATTGTTTATCAGTTTTCTTTCCGAAAAGTTTCTATTGTTAAAGTATTTTCATATATTGTTTTGTTTAGAAAATTTATTACAGATTTCAATTGTCTTTTCTTCAGTTGTTTCTCTTTTTATAAAATTTCAACTGTTTTGATTTAAAGTTTTTGTTTTTATTTTAGACAATTTACGACTCTTTTATTATATGTAAATTGTTCTTCAATTTTCTTTTTGAAAAATTTAAATTGTTTCAAATAAAGAAAATATATATAAATGTTTTAAATAAATGATTTCAATCGTTAATTTTTAATTAGTAAAACTTAAATTGTTCCAACTGTTTTATTACACATGCGCCTTTTATGAAAGTTTAGAATTGTTTTATTACGCATTTCAATTGATTTTTTTTCCATAAAATTTCAATTGTTTGAAGCCAATTTTGAAATTATAATTTTAGAAAAATTACAACTTTAATTATTCAGTTGTACATTTTAGTTATTTTTTATTCAGCTTTTTATATAAAATTTCAATTGTTTTAAGTAATATTTTCAAATTACTTATTTTAGAAATTTTATAATCGTTTCATTACAGTTTTAAATTGTTTTTCACAGTCTGTTTCCCTAAATTTCAATTGTTTCTAGTAAGTTTGTTTCTTATAGAACATTTCATTAAAGGTTTTCAGTTCTTTCAATATTTCTTCCTAAAATTTCAATTGTAATTGTTTCAAGTATTATCAAATGTTTTTTTTAGAAAATTTGTTAAAGATTTTGTTTATTTTTGTAAAATTTCAATTGTTTCATTTTTATATAAAATATCAACTGTTTGTTTAAATTTCATTTTTCGTTGTTTTTTTGTAAAATTTCAAATGTTTCAGTATAAGAAAATGTACAACTTTTCATTAGTTTCTTTTATTTATTTCTAGACAAATTTAGTTTAGAAAGATTTTTGTTCAATTTCTTTTGGAAAGATGTTTTTATTCAATTTTTCTTAAATCTTTGTTTTGAAAACAACCAATGGTTCTGTTTAACAAATTATTCATTTTTGAAGAATTTTCTACTTTTTTTTGTATAACGTACAATTATTTCTTTGGTTTTGATTAATTGCAATTGTTTTAAGTGAACTTTCAAATGTTTTAGTTAAGAAAATGTACAGCTGTTTGTAGATTTTCATTTGTTAAACGGCTAAACCAATTCAGTACATTCTTATAAATACTTAAAAACTTGTCTAAAAAATAGTTGAATCTTTAAAAAAAAACCTAACAATAAGCTCACCAATAAACAAATAAACCCCTAGAATCTTTTTTTTTTAAAGGTAAATTGACTTAGACCTTATCAATTAAAAATGTGCCTGGCGTACTCTTGACCTACCTCAATAGAACGTGCGTTAACGTAGATCAAGAGTACGCTAGGTAATTTTCCTAACGTACTCTTGACCTACCTCAATAGATCGTGCATTGGTGCAGGTCAGGAGTACGCTAGGTCAAGATACAGTTTATTGTGGTAGGTCAAGGGTACGCTAGTTAAAGCAATGGTTTCATTCAAGCGGAACACTTGTGAAATGATTGTAGTTGAAAAATAGGTTATAATACGTTTAATAAAACAATAGAAAATCGTTACACTTTAATATTATTAACTATTGTGAATCTGTTATTAAAAAATGTAATTGAAATTAGGTTAAGAATAATTAAAATTGTTAAAAATTAAATAAAATACTTTTTCACATACAGTTTGAACAAAGCAAAATAAAATTGATTCCGGATGTAGATGATGCCAGCTTCTTACATGACGGTGGTGTAAGATGGATTTGAGTGGAAGAACGTATGTTTTTTGTGATTTATTTGGTGAATAAATAAACATAAACATAAAAACAATAAATAAATTGATACAAAAACTTTCAAAAAAAAGAATCGAATAAGTAACTTGCAAAAGGTCAAGCTTTTTTAAAATCGAAATTGCATAAACTTGTTACTGTACTTTATGCACAATGCAGTTTTCATCAAAAACAAGTTTCGCTTTCCTGCGTTGTTGTTAGGTTGATGACTTTTAGCGTTATACACACTCACAAGCACTGTAATAAAGACATCATATTCAGCGCAAGCGCGGCTTATTCCATAAACCGAACGCACGCTAATTAAATACAAGACGTCGGATATTTCGTAATCAAACAAGACCAATAATTACTAGCTTTACGTAGTTTATCTAACTGGCCATCGATCACGGGATCCTTCGGCCGTGTTAATTGCAAATTGTTTTGCATTAACTTAATTGCAGGCCAGAATTTAAATTGGGAGAAGTAAAACTCTTTCCATTTCTTTATTTCCAGATAACTACTTCTCGAAATTTGAAAATTTGGATCCATTAAATTCGATTTTATTTTGTAATTTAGAATATATGGTACATATGAATACTTACATAAGGGACGTTAAATTTAAACTTAGGACAAGTTTAGAATGTCGCCCGTGGACTCGTCTATTTTTAACGAAATGGAAATACTCTTTTTTTAAAGCAAATATAATTCTTTTATCCAAAAGTTTATTTCTGAAATTTCAAGAAATGAATGCAACACATACAAGGACTTTTAGGTCATTATAATTGAATGTGATTTAAATCGTTAATAAAGTTATTACCTCATTTCCAAAGTTATTCGATAAATACTTCGTAATTGTATATTCATTACTGTTAATAGAATTATGAATGTTTTTCTAATCAATTTCGACTACTGTTTGATAAAATCTGTCTATGGTAAACAGTGTATAAACAAACAAAAATTTAAATCATTCCATGACCCTGCAAACAATTTGAGCGCACATAGAGGTTGTTTCCGTCTAGAAAATCGATTATTATTATTATTGGAAATATCGAGGTCATCAGTAGCTCAAGATTGAAGGTTTGGGCGGGTTAAATGTCAATGTTCAAAATAAGATAAAAGTGTAAACTAATACAATGTCACGTGCTTATCTCGAGAATAACATTGTCGAAAAAATTGTAAACATAAACATACAAGATTCGTTGGTCAAAATAATTAATGAATGAGAGATTTGATCCAAGAAATAGTTTGGGAGAGATAGAATGGTTAAAAAACCCAAGATATCCATTGGCCAAAAAAATATATAAGGAGATTCGCTGGACAAAAAATATTAAGGATATCTACTAGAATAAAATTGTTTAGGATTAATTAATCTTAGCGATTCATGTCTTGAGACTCGACTAGAAAAGACCTTTTGGTCCTGGACAAGTCACAACAACAGTGATCGCAGAGGAGTGGGTTTAGACGCTGTCGACACTACCATGGTGGATTTCCTATCTTATCAAACAAAAAAAAGATTTATTGGTAAAAAAGTATTTAGGAAATCGACTACCCCACAATAAATTTATCAAAAAATATTCTTGGGTAGTCAGAAAGACTACTACTACTATTGGTCATTAGGATAGGCAATTGACAAGTGTACTCTAAATTTGTAATTGTGTTACATATCATCAATTGAATTTATTTCTCAATCAAGACGTTTGTATATTAAATTTTGGGCAAAAAATAATCAAAAGATCCTTTGACTTAAAATATTAACCCATGGACAAAAAATCTTCCTACAACTGATTATGAATATCTTCACCTTTTTTTATATATTTAGTTTCCAATTGTGTGCTTTCTTCATGTTTTTTATTTCAAAGTGCAAAACCTTGTAAACCACAAAACAGTTTCAGATAAAACCCGACGGATTTACCTTTTTATTTTAAATTCCCGTCGATCGTTTATGGTTGCGTTAGCGCATTACTCAAACAAACCTGTATATTGACACTTATAAGGAGAGGCGAACCGGTTCTAATGTGTTTCGATCATATCATCGAATCCCACACGAGTTCGCCGAAGAGACTTTCTATAGCTGGACTCGAAACCGTTTCGCGAGATCTCCTTGTCTGAATGTATGAGTGTGTGTGTGTGTGTGACAATTTATTTAGTGACGCTCCAAATTAAACAATTGCCGCACATGGCCGTCGCCACTTCCAAAATACGTATGATCTAATTGACAATTACCAGTCCCCGCAGCGCTCTTCGTCTGTGCTACTGCTGGCTGTTACCAACTGGTGATCGGAGAGTCGAGGTTCAGTAATATTCGAACGCCGTGGATGGATTGATTTAAGGGATATTGACCTTACGGCTTCCGGCCCGGTGGGCTTTTTAGAGAGGTTCGATGAGGAGGATGTGATTGATTTCTTGGGCACATGTTAAAACGGGCAATGACCAAATGCTCTAACGAATGTGGGATCGGACATTAACTCACATGTTAACACACAGGTGGCCACTAAGTTGTTAAAACATATAGATTATCTTAAAGCAATATTTTTGATCACCCTGTACATTGTTATAAAATTTAAATATCGATGATAAAGCGAAATGTTTATTACAAGAATAATTATTTTTTATTACCCTGAATAATCCTGAAATCATATTTAAAAAAAGAATTTGTTTGAATATAATAAATTCACTATCAAAAAATTGGTAACTATAGTGATGCAGTCTCTTCCACTTCAAATGTTTAATTTTTTAGGCAAGTTTAATTGCCTTTTCAACAATGAATTTTTTTAAGTCAAAATAATAGTTCATTCAAAAATCCAAGTCTTTATGTATTCTAACCTATAAATTGGCCTTCAATCAATGACTTAAATATGTTACACTATATTTGACCTTGAATTAACCTATAAATTGGAATTTTAATATAACTGTCAATCAATCGGGAATAAATAAAAATTTAAATTAATGGATTTTTAATAAAGACCTAAAATGAATCGGATAATTTAAAACAAAATTTAAGAGTTTGAATGAATCCAATGATCTGAGCTAGTATTTGATATTTATCAATTAAAAACCAAATCAAGATTAGAATAACTGTCAATTAACGTCAAAAAAGGATTTAATGGACAAAAGCTTGAATTGTTAAAATTATTCATATGCAAAACATCAAAATTAGAATATTTCAATCAATTAAATAATTTGTGTATATTAAATGTTTCGTACTGTTATACATTTCAGATATTAATATATAACCTGAATATCTGATAAACAAAAAAGTCAAATTTATAGGTTAGAATAGAATAGAACCTTAAAACAGATGAAAACTTTAACCAGTGTGGATTTTTAACATGTTTACAAAAAAAAAACAAATGAAAATTGACAAACAAGAAACAAATAAATTGAAAAGCAATAATAATAATGGAAACAATAACATTAAACATAATCTTAATTTTAACCTAAAAAACAGTAACTGTTAAAATTATAAACAATTAAATAAACATCTATATTAAATAGACCACGTGGTCCTTCCGCCGTGTTATTTGTGTAAACTTTAAATGATCGTCCCTACACTGTAAAGCACCACTAATTGTATCCCAATGGCGAATGGTACCGGTAACTTATCCAATTGCTGACCCGAACCAACTGTGATCTAATTAATATTAGGTAATTTCAAATTAAAACACTTGTTTAGTTTCATATTGTAATATTCAGATTCCTGACACGTGTTTTGGTCAATGACGACCATTCTCAAAGGAATTACAAAATAAGTTATTTTGTCGTCATTGACTGAAACACGTGTTAGGAAACTGAATATTACAATATGAAACTAAATAAGTGTTTTAATTTGAAATTGCCTAATATTATAATTTCATTTCATCAAGAGTGCAGTGAAGAAAGTATATACCGAATTAATTAATAGGCTTAAAATTATTAAATTAATCTATAATGTCAAAATTTTAAAAATGCAAATTTAAAAATTCTCAAAAAGTCTTTATGTATTCTAATCTATAAATTGGCCTTGGATGTTAATCAAATGTTGGAGCGGATTATACTTTATTTGACCTTGAATTAATCTTTGTATTTCTAACCTATAAATTGGGATTTTAATATAACTGTCAATCAATCGTGAATAAATGAATAGGTTTTAATAAACAAGACCTACAATTAATCGAATAATTTGAAACAAAATATTAAGAGTTGGAATTAATGCAATAATCTGAACTGCAAATTGATATTTAATGTGAATCAAATCTTAACGTGGGTTACATAAAATTTGACCTTGAAATATAATTCTAACCAATAAACTAAAATTAACATTTAACTGTCAAAATCAAACGTTAAAATATCTAGGTTTAAATAAAAATCTAAATGAATAGCTTTTTATGAAGAAAACATAAAATTAGACAAAATAATTTTAAACAAAAACAACAAAGGGCTGGAATAATTCCGACTAAATAATATGCATTAAATATAAAATAAATAATTAGTGCTGTATGGCAACATAAAAATTGATACATAATGCAAATTATGTGTTTATTTATTTATTTATTTACGAACCCAACATTTAATAATGTAATTTTAATGTTAATGTGGTTTACAATAGATTTAACCTTGAAATAATCTATAAATTAGGATTTAAATGTAAATAAAACAATTAACAGAAACCAAAAAAATTTGTAAAAAAAAACAGGTGATGCTGATGATTTTGTTAAAAAAACATTGAAATTGACCAAGAAAAAACAGTTGAAAAAACAATTGAAATATTTGAAAAAAAAAAAATTCGATTGCAACAATTTCAACCTTGAAATAATCTTTTAATTCTAACTTATATTGAAATGTACCTGTCAAAACCAAACGTCATAATGTCGTGGAATATTTATATCTTTTAAGAACAAAAGCAACAGATTTTAATGAAGAAACCCTAAAATGAATAAAATAAATACAATCTTAAACGAAAAAATTTAAGAGTGAGAATCCAATAATCCAAGCTGTATTCTAACATAAAAAATTGATCTTTATAGGCAATAAAATGTTAATGTTAGTTTAAAATATATTTGACCTTGAAATAATTTTTCAATCCTAACCTACAAATTAGGATTTGAATATAAATTAAACAATTAAAATTTGCGAAAAAATAGTTTTTTTTTTAAGTTTGTTTCCTTTGGAATACTAAAATTAAAACAAGTTTTTAACAAAAAAAAAACAAATAAAACTTGCCATAAATTAAAAACAAAAACATCGTAAGTTAAAATATTGAAAGAAATAAAAAGTTGAATATTCTTCACAAAACACAATTTAATTTTAACAAGAAAAAAATTGAAAATTATAACAAAAACATTTCAAAATTTGTTTTAGAACAACTGAATATATATATTTTTTAATTATGCTTAAACAATTGAAGTTTTTGTCAAATAAATACAAATGAAATTTGCCAGAAAAATTATAAAACAAAAACGTCTTAAAACATTTGAAATCTTTAAAGAAAAAAATATGATACGTGTATTGGATTAAAGAGAGGAAATAATATATCGAATGAGGTCATAGCCAACTATGGTTTCCAATAAAGAAATGTAAGTTTGCGTCATAACTCGGAAAATAATGGCGATAAAAAATTTCTGAATATTTTATTAATCTGCATAAAATTATCTGAAACTTTGTCTTTTACTGTTTTTTCCAATCTGTTATAATAAACGAGATATTTTGATTTGAAAATATGACACTTTTTACTTTTTTTTTCAAAATATCTAGTTACCCTTGACTTTTTTAAAAACTTTAAAAGTGGAATTTCATTCGTCTCTTAAATCTACACTTCTTTCACCATTTAACCGATTTTCTCTCTCTTATAGTTTCCGAGATCCCCATAGAGAACATCTAAAAAAAAAACTCACCCTGTATATAACAAGAAAAACCGTTGAAAATAAAAACATTTCAATATTTGTCTTAAACAAATGAAGTTTTTGACAAAAAAAATAAAATTTGCCAGAATTTCTTTTTAAAAACCTAAAAATGTGTTCTTTTTGACAACCAAAAAAAATAATTGAAAGTTGTCAGGAAAAAAACAATTTGAAATCTCACAAGAAACAATATTTAAAATTTTTAAAACAAAATTATAATTAAACAGAAAATAGTTGAAAAAACCAAAAACAATTTTAACAAAATTGAAATTTGCATAAAATTTGAAACAAAAACTTCAACAAATAGAATTTTTGATTAAATAAAAAAGAATTGAAAGTTGGCAGGAAAGAAACAGTTGAAATCTTCAGATTTCAGTTCAGATTTTTTGATGAAACACAATTCAAATTTAACGAGAAATAACTGAAAATATTTGTCTCAAATAATTAAAAGTTTTTAACGATAAATTGGCAAAAAAATCTTAACAACTGAAATGACAAAAATTGTCAGAAAAAAAAGCAATTGAAATATCGGAAGGAAAAAACTTTTCAAAAAATAATAGAAATATAACAAGAAAAACCAATTGGAATTAAAAAAATCAAAATTTGTCTTAAACAATTAATGTTTGTGATAAAAAAATACCAAATAATATCTTAAAATATACTCATAACAACTCAAATGATAAAAAACAATTGAAAGTTGCCAGTAAAAACAACAGTTGGTTTTAGAGAGAGAAAAAAAACAGTTTAAGATGACTTGAAATAATTAAATTTTTTGTCAAAAAAGATATTTAAATTTGCCAAGAAAAAACAAAATAAAAATTTGCTTTAATCTACTGATTTTTTCACAACAAAAAAATTAAATTTTGTTTAAAATTATTTGATTAGGTTAGTAAATTTTTAATGCATCAACTATTTCCTCTTGCAATCTATCATGATACATATTTTGCAATTGACTGATTGTTGAGGCATTTAAGTGTTGAAAATGGATATTCGTTATTTAGATAACAAAACTGTTTGATTTTCAAACATATTTTGCAAATGGAGATGCTGTAAATAATTTCAAAGTTTTCTTTTGCTTGTAAATCAAGTGTAAAACCCATTAACAAAAAAAATTAATGTACATTTTAAACAGCGTATTGTTTTTAAACAATAGTCAACACTATTTTTTATCACTTACAAATGTTCGATTTCTAAATGACCTTTAAAAACATTAAGCCATTTTGTGTCTCCTCATAAAAATAAAACAATTTTTATTATTTATTTACACCAAGATCAAATCATAAATGTTACAACATATTTTGTGAAACAATGTCAATAATATTTATCAAATCGACTTAATTTCTGTGATTGATACCAAGAAATTATTATTATTATCATCAAACGTCAACATTATACCATCATAATGAATGTTAACATAACCTTAAATATAAAAATTTATTTTAAACCCTAAAATAATATTTATTAGGTATGTAAAACAACAAATAATAATATTGTACTGATTGTATTTGTATAGTTAGAATAGAATAGAATAGTTTATTTATGCATTGATAAAAATATCTTACATATGTCAATATTACAGTTTCCAGATAATTAGTACTTGAAATATATATAATACACTAACGACTAAACATAAATTATGAGAACAATAATTTCAAACTATTTGGGGTATAAATGATGTGCAGAAAATGTAAAAGACTGCAAATTTTCAACATAGCAACACAGTTGCTTTATCGTAGATCCAGAACATATTGCAACGACCCTTAAGAGATCGATGATAACTATGACAAAGTGTAATTTATTAAAATGTCTTAAAAGTAACATGTTAAGAAATATCAGCGTTAACCTTTATAAGACAAAACTCACATTCAAAATTTAAAAGGGAAACAAATAAAAACTTACAAAGTTACAGACTAATAAGTTGCTTCCATCTGCTATTAATCAGCTCAATACGATGAAAAACTTTTCTCCGTTTAAGTTTATTACACCTTATTTTCAATTTTTATCAATAATAAATAAAACAAAAAACAATATGTTATTGCTCATCAATAAAAATGTAATGCAATTATTGTTTTAATTAATTTTCCTATATATTCTATATAGAGAAAGTAAAAATATTATAAAGATTGTTTGCAACTCTTACTTGGTAATGACCTTTAAATTATTATTTATTGTTAAATAGATTGTACTTTAAAAAGCTTGGTTTTGTAAAAATGTTTTTATCGTGGGTGAAATGAGAAATTAATTCATCGTACTTTAAATTGTCCCTGTAATATTTAAATCGAAGACACAAATAACACGATGGAAGGACTACATGGTCGATACCCAATCAGAACTGCTAATAAAAGTGAGTTAACATAATTAGTGTTTTAATTAAGTATTCATTAGAATAATAATTTGAATGAGTTGTCACTTTTACTACACTGAATATTCAAAACTTGCACATACCCTTCAATATTAAAAATAATCACCAAATAATAAATTAGTTGTTAATGTGATACATTTTGAATTAGATTAATAATTAATGCTCCGTCCAGTGATTGGTAAGACTTTAATCTAAAATGAAGCATTATTAATGATTTTATTTTAATTGTTGATAGCCAAAAATTACTTTACCTACTCAACAGGGCCTTAATAGCTGAAGACCTTTATTTTTAATAGAAATGTTGATAACTCAAAATTACTGTACCTAATCAACAGGGACTTAATAGCCAAGGACATTTAGTTTAAATATAAATGTTGATAACCCAAAATTACTATACCTTCTCAACAAGGCCTTAATAGCTGATGACATTAACCACACATATAAAGAATTAATTAATATAATGCTCTTATACACTTGTAAGGAGAAAATAAAAAATTGTTTTATCGTAGAGATTGTATTCAGTTGTCTTGCCTCAGAATGCTAGTAAATTATTGTGATTTTTAAAGTCATTAAATGTATTTCTCTTAATTTTAACTATAAATCCATAAAAAAACGAATTGCATGTGTCTTCGCTCACAATATAAATACCTATAATAGAATTTGCAGACAACATAATCTTAAATAAATTGTTGGCAATAAAGTTTGAATTTATGTAAAAACCAAAGAGTATCGATTGATTTAATCACGAAGCGTTTGCAACAATTTTCATTTAAACTAAAATAAAAATGTTAATTCTTAAATCTTAGAAGTAATTTAAGTAGAAAATGTTAAATTATATCATACAGTTAGGATATGAAGTTTTACATTATGCGTACTTAATAATGGTTCAGGTTTAATCACCACACACGGATTTCTTCATGAAAATTGGATTTTATGAAGTATTTGTTTATAATTAATTTGTTTGTTTATTGTTAGTATGTAACTGGAAGAATACCAGAAGTCCTAAACTTCGACTTCCAAATCTATGCTCCAAGAAGAACATCAGAAGTTATGAACGCAGAATTCAAATTATATGCTCCAAATTTTAAAGTGATTATTTAGGTATGATTAATTAACTTCTCACTTAACCCGTGGTGAAACATTTTTATGTTATGTTTATGATTATTTAGTGTATTATGTATGTATGTATTTTTTTAAATAGATCTTGTAAAGCAAATAAACTAAATAACACTGTTTGTGCTCTACGCCCAAGTTTTATATAAAAAATAATTAACCTTACTTTTTTTTAAAGCTTTCTGCTGTTTGTAAACTTAGTTGAGAAGGATTTTTTGCAGTTAAAATTCTCTGGAATAGGTTACTAATAAATCATATCCTTCAGGTGTAATAATAAATGTGTTTAAAACTAATATGCTATTAATTACCATTTAGACACTTACTCGGGTAATTTTGGTCCAATATTCTAATGACGAATGGTACCGGTCACGTAATTTTAACACTGCAGTGACATTAATAGAAGCAAATATTATTATTTAATTGCGGTGTAATGAATGACAGAATAATTTTCAATTAAATCAAGTGACATACGGAAAAAATTGAATAATGTAAAAAATAACAAATGTCATTACGTTACAATCGATGAAGGTGTAAATTCGGTTAGAAAGTATTTCCAGAAAATTCGATAAAACTACGTGAGGAAACCGGTTATCGTCAAAAATACAGGTATGCTCAAAATAATAATGCACGAGTTGCTCACCTAAAAAAAAAACCTACGTTGTCCCAAAACATCAAAACACGACACACTGTGGTGTCCTTTGTTTGCACCAGCACAAAGGGTCGCCCCATGTGTGTATTTATTTATGTCCGCCTTTTTCCGGACCGACGTTTTGATAAGAGAGCGCATCCCAAAAAACCGGTTGCGTTATTGGTGAAATAAAAATAAAAACGCTCTTTTTTTCTCTCGTTCTACGTAGAGAGAGTGTGGCGAGTGGAAAAAACCAGCCCGTTCGTGCATTTGCGCGAGCGCTCGCTTGCTTGCTTCGATCAGCCGGCTTTTTCTCCACTCTGTAACACCGCCGAGGCGCATTGTTTTGGGCCGCAATTCCACGTAATTCCAGGGTTTAAATCAGCTGTGCACCCGGCGGTCCGGTTCCGTACGCCCGCAGCTGTTCCCAATATAAATAAAAACCCGCTTAGCTACACACCTGTATCCAGGCTTTCGGATTCCTCTAAAATTCTCTCGACCATCTTGAAAAATCTGCTCTCGTCACGGACGGTCTGCTAGTGTAAAAATCCGTGTGTAATCCGGTGGTGGAAGGAACTGCCCTCGGTACTTTGGTGAGCACTCACAAATTAAAAAAGATTTTACTTTCCTTCACTATCTGTCCATCGCGGCCGAATCGTTCTGGTGTTTTAGTCCGACTGGCTCTCGGTTCACCTCAGGCCGAGCACTTGGTCACGTAGACAAGGAACGGGGCGCATGCGCCCCCCGCGCCGATCGTACGATGCGGCGTTGCCGGTCCGGACCGGCAATACGCAAATCGCGGAAAATCCTCGATTACGACGTAAACAACGCACACACGCCCGGACGAAAACAAAACACTCGTCATCGTGCCGGTTCAAGCGAAATTTTCGAATATCGCCTCGTGTTTGTTTTGTTTACGATTTTTCCATCCATTCACACCCGCCAAGTAATATCCTACACGTATCTAAACAGAAACGTGTGATTCGTAATTTTCTAGATAGTTCTCAGCGTTAGTTTGCCGTCGCTATTATTTATATGCTCCTCGGTAGCGATGATTCGAGCTCACTTGATAGGGTTACCGCATGAATACAATGTTGTGCAGAGGCGTCCAGTGAATATTGAAACATGCGAGGTCACAAAATAAACCAGTTAGCACTTGTATTTATTAAGGTGTCATTAATTATCAGATCCTTCACTAATTTTAATTTTATTTAACGAAACAATTCGTAAATGGAAGCAAATAAACAGATATATGTGAGTTAGGTAGGTGTTCTCTGAAACCTACTCTCTAATTTTAAATCATGTCCGAAGATTTTACAGCATTATTAATTATATCACAAAAAAAAAAAACGAAAACTAACTTCATACACAGATGACTTTTTGTAAACACTGTTGTTGTCCATTTATCATCTATTGTTCGTTGTCTGTCATTTATCACGTGTCACTTTTCATGTATTATCTGTCATTTGCCATCTTTTGTTTTCTATCTTCCATCATCTATCAATTTTCACATTTGTCATCTTCTGTTTACTATTTTCTACCAAACATTTTCATGTCAAAAAGTGAGTAATCTGTCTTCCATAATCTGTTATTTACCATCCACTATCTGTCATTTGTCATCTTGTGTTTTCTATCTTCTGTTATCAATTAAGTATCACCTTTCATTTGTTTTCTGTCTTTTGTCATCTCCTGTTTTCTATCCCCTGCCTTCTATCTTCTACTAATTTTCATTTTCAAGGTCAAAGAAGTGGGTATTCTTTTCTTCTATAATCTGTCGTCTTCCATCTATTATATATTATTTCAGATCTTGTGTTTTTTATGTTCTGACATCTAACAAATGTCACTTTTCATTTATCTGACATTTGGCATCATCTGTTTTCTGTCTTCTATCTTCTACAAAACATTTTCAAGGTCAAAGAAATTGCTAATCATGTCTTCTATAATCTGTTATCTTCCACCTACTATCTGTTATTTCAGATCTTGTATTTTCCTGTCTTCTGACATATTACAATGTCACTTTTGATTAGTTTTCTGGATTTGTCATCTTCTGTTTTCTATCCTCTGTCTTCTATCTTTTACCAAATATTTTCAAGGTCAAAGAAATGGGTAATTTTGTCTTCTATAATCTGTTACCTTTCATCTACTATCTGGTATTTCTGATCTGGTGTTTTCTATCTTCTGAAATCTAACAAGTGTCACCTTTCAATTGTTTTCTGGATTTGTCATCTTCTGTTTTCTATCCTCTGTCTTCTACCAAACATTTTCAAGGTCAAAGAAATGGGTAATCATGTCTTCTATAATCTGTTACCTTCCACCTACTATCTGTTATTTCAGATCTTGTGTTTTCCTATCTTCTGACATCTAACAAGTGCCACTCTTCATTTGTTATCTGACATTTGTCATCTTATGTTTTCTATCCTGAGTTAAATTATCCAATAAATTGTTGTTAAATCAAATTGCACACTTAGAGAAAGATAATAGAGAATTAAAAGTTACCTTGAAGTCGCGAAATTATCCTCTGTCTTCTACCAAAAATTTTCAAGATCAAATAAATGGGTAATATTGTCTTCTATAATCTGTTATCTTTCATCTAGTATCTGTTATTTTAGATCTTGTGTTATCCTTTTTTCTGACATCTAACACTTTTCATTTATTATCTGACATTTGCCACCTTTTGTTTTCTATCCTCTGTCTTCTATCTTCTACGAAACATATTCAAAGTCAAATAAGTGAGTAATCCGTCTTCTATAATCTATTATCTCCCATCTACTATCTCTCACTTGTCATTTAACTTCTATCTTTGTCTAGTCTTCATTATTTGGTCTAAAAAGTTCTAGTGAACAAATGTTCAAAAATGGATTATAAAATTATCTATCGACTTTATCTATTTTCAAGGTCAAAGAATTGGGTAATCTTGCCATCTATAATCTGTTATCTTTCATCTACTATCTGTTATTTCTGATCTTGTGTTTTCCTATCTTCTAACATCTAACAAGTGTCACTTTTCATTTGTTATCTTCTGTTTTTTATCCTCTGTCTTCTAGCAAACATGTTCAAGGTCAAATAAGTGGATAATCATGTCTTCTATAATCTGTTATCTTCCATCTAGTATCTGTTATGTCAATTCTTGTTTTTTTCTATCTTCTGACATCTAACAAATATCACTATTTATTTGTTTTCTGGATTTGTCATCTTTTGTTTCCTATCTTCTATCTTCTACCAAACATTTTCAAGGTCAAGGAAATGGGTAATCTTGTCTTCTATAATCTGTTGTCTTCCATCTACTATCTGTTATTTTTGATCTTGTGTTTTCTATCTTCTGACATATAAAAAGTGTCACTTTTTATTTGTTATCTGACATTTGTCATCTTCTGTTTTCTATACTCTGCCTTCTACCAAAAATTTTCAAGGTCAAATAAGTGGGTAATATTGTCTTCTATAATCTGTTATCTTTCATCTACTATCTGTTATTTCAGATCTTGTGTTATCCTTTTTTCTGACATCTAACACTTTTCATTTGTTATCTGACATTTGTCACCTTCTGTTTTCTATCATCTGTCTTCTGTCTTCTACGAAACATTTCCAAAGTCAAAGAAGTGAGTAATCCGTCTTCTATAATCTATTATCTCCCATCTACTATCTCTCACTTGTCATCTAACTTCTATCTTTGTTTAGTCCTCATTATATGGTTTTCCATTTGTCATCTATTGTTTATTGTCTATTATTTATCACGTGTCACTTTTCATGTATTATCTGTCATTTGCCATCTTTTGTTTTCTATTTTCCGTCATGTAGCAATTGTCACATTTGTCATCTTCTGTTTACTATTTTCTACCAAACATTTTCATGTCAAAAAGTTAGTAATCTATAATCTGTTATCTTCCAACTACTCTCTGTCATTTGTCATCTTGTGTTTTCTATCTTCTGTTATCAATTAAGTGTCACTTTTCATTTGTTAGCTGTCTTTTGTAATCTTCTATTTTCTATCCTCTGTCTTCTATCTTCTAGCAAACATTTTCAAGGTCAAAGAAGTGGGTAATTTTGCCTTCTATAGTCTGTTATCTTCCATCTACTATCTGTCATTTGTCATTTTGTATTTTTTATCATCTGTCATCTATCAAGTCTCACTTTTCATTTTTTATAATTTGTTATCTTCTGTTTTTATTCTCTGTCTTCTATCTTCTACTAAACATTTTCAAGGTCAAAGAAATGGGTAATCTTGTCTTCTAAAATCTGTTATATTCCATTTACTATCTGTTATTTGTCATCTTGTGTTTTCTATTTTCTGTTATCTATTAAGTTCCACTTTTAATTTTTTATCCGTCATTTGTCATCTTCTGTTTTCTATCCTCTGTCTTCTATCTTCTACCAAACTTTTTCAAGGTCAAAGAATTAGGTAATCTTGCCATCTATAATCTGTTATCTTTCATCTACTATCTGTTATTTCTGATCTTGTGTTTTCCTATCTTCTAACATCTAACAAGTGTCACTTTTAATTTGTTATCTGACATTTGTGTTCTTCTGCTCTCTATCCTCTGTCTTCTAGCAAACATTTTCAAGGTCAAATAAGTGGATAATCATGTCTTCTATAATCTGTTATCTTCCATCTACTATCTGTTATTTCAATTCTTGTCTATTTCTATCTTCTGACATCTAACAAATATCACTATTTATTTGTTTTCTGGATTTGTCATCTTCTGTTTCCTATCTTATATCTTCTCGCAAACATTTTCAAGGTCAAGGAAATGGGTAATCTTGTCTTCTATAATCTGTTGTCTTCCATCTACTATCTGTTATTTTTGATCTTGTGTTTTCTATCTTCTGACATATAAAAAGTGTCACTTTTCATTTGTTATCTGATATTTGTCATCTTCTGTTTTCTATACTCTGTCTTCTACAAAAATTTTTCAAAATCAAATAAGTGGGTAATCTTGTCATCTATAATCTGTTATCTTTCATCTACTATCTGTTATTTCAGATCTTGTGTTATCCTTTTTTCTGACATCTAACACTTTGAATTTGTTATCTGACATTTGTCACCTTCTGTTTTCTATCATCTGTCTTCTGCCTTCTACGAAACATTTCCAAAGTCAAGGAAGTGAGTAATCCGTCTTCTATAATCTATTATCTCCCATCTACTATCTCTCACCTGTCATCTAACTTCTATCTTTGTTTAGTCCTCATTATATGGTTTTCCATTTGTCATCTATTGTTTATTGTCTATTATTTATCACGAGTCACTTTTCATGTATTATCTGTCATTTGCCATCTTTTGTTTTCTATTTCCCGTCATGTAGCAATTGTCACATTTGTCATCTTCTGTTTACTATTTTCTACCAAACATTTTCATGTAAAAAGGTTGGTAATCTGTCTTCTATAATCTGTTATCTTCCATCTACTATCTGTCATTTGTCAACTTGTGTTTTCTATCTTTTGTTAACAATTAAGTGTCACTTTTCATGTGTCTTTTGTCATCTTCTATTTTCTATCCTCTGTCTTCTACCTTCTACCAAACATTTTCAAGGTCAAATAAGTGGATAATCTTGTTTTCTATAATCTGTTATCTTCCATCTACTATCTGTTATTTTAATTTTTGTCTTTTTTTATCTTCTGACATCTAACAAGTGTCACTTTTCATTTGTTATCTGACATTTGTGTTCTTCTGCTTTCTATCCTCTGTCTTCTACCAAACATTTTCAAGGTCAAATAAGTGGGTAATCTTGTATTCTATAATCTGTTGTCTTCCATCTACTATCGGTTATTTGTGATCTTGCATTTTCTATCGTGTGACACCTAACAAATATCACTATTTATTTGTTTTCTGGATTTGTCATCTTCTGTTTCCTATCTTCGATCTTCTCGCAAACATTTTCAAGGTCAAGGAAATGGGTAATCTTGTCTTCTATAATCTGTTGTCTTCCATCTACTATCTGTTATTTTTGATCTTGTGTTTTCTATCTTCTGGCATATAAAAAGTGTCACTTTTCATTTGTTATCTGACATTTGTCATCTTCTGTCTTCTACCAAAAATTTTCAAGATCAAATAAGTCCGTAATATTGTCTTCTATAATCTGTTATCTTTCATCTACTATCTGTTATTTCAGATCTTGTGTTTTTCTTTTTTCCGACATCTAACACTTTTCATTTGTTATCTGACATTTGTCACCTTCTGTTTTCTATCATCTGTGTTCTATCTTCTACGAAACATTTTCAAAGTCAAATAAGTGAGTAATCCGTCTTCTATAATCTCTTATCTCCCATCTACTATCTCTCACTTGTCATCTATCTTCTATCTTTGTCTAGTCTTCATTATATGTTCTAAAAATTTTGATTGTTAAGAAATGTTCAATAATGGATTACAAAATTATCGGTCGTCTTTATTTATTGTATTTCATCTCTCATCTGTTTTTATTATCAATCATCTGTTATTTCTCATCCACTAGCTGTCGTTTGTCTTTTGTTATCCGTCATTTGTCATCTATCAGGTGTCACTTTTTATTTATTATCTGTTATCCATCTTTTGTTTTCCATCTTCTCTCTTCTGTCAAACATTTTTATAGTTAAATAAGAGTTTAAAACAAAAATAAACGCGATTGTATAATTATTATATTACATCTGTCATCAATCGTTTTCAGTAATCTGTTGTTTTTCATGTGTCAACTTTCTTCTATCTTTAAAGTATTGACTAAAAAGTGAATAACAATTTTAATTAATCACTTATCTGTCGTCTTCATCTATAGTTTGTCTAGTGTTCCATCTGTCATTTAAAATTCGTCATCTGTCACGATGAAGAATGACTCATTTTTGAATATGACAGATAATATTTTTAACTGCTTCTGTACCCTCTGTCTTCCTCTTGGTGTCTTTTACTTGTTCTCGAATTTTTTTTTACAAAAGTTCAAAGCAAAAAACACAAAACTAACTCTTTTGTAATCTGCCGTACTTGTAATCGGTTTTCTTCCACCTATCATCTGCTATTTGTCATTTATATTTTTTGATCTGTCTTCTATGTTTTGTCTCTTCTTCAAACTCTGCAAAAGGATTTAAAAATAATCTGTCGTTTTCAACTGTTGTATTTTATCTGTCATTATTTTTATAATCTATCATCTGTTACTTCTCATCTATTAGCTGCCATTTGTGATTTGTTATCCTTCATTTATCACCTTCTGTCTTCTACTATGCGTCACTTTTCATTTGTTAACTGTTATTTGTCATCTTCTATTTTCTGTCTGATATCTTCTATAAAACTTTGTCATAGTTATAGAAGGGTTTAAAACGAAAAATTATTATATGTCATCTGTTACCAATCTATTCTGCTATCCGGTGTCTTTTTCTATCTATCTTATCTTCTCTCTTGCCTCCAGTGTATGATCTAAAAATTTTGAAAACGAACTAATGTTCCAAACAAAATCTTATATCTTTTGTCATCTGTTGTATTTCATCTGTCATCTGCTTTTATTATCATCTCCTAGCTGTCATGTGTGATTTGTTTTCTCTTATCATCTATCATGTGTCACATTTTTGTCATGTTCTATTTTCTGTCTTCTATTTTCTACCAAACATTTTCAAAATTAAAGAAGAGTTTAAAACAAAAAAACGCGATTGTATAATTATTATATTTCAACTGTCATTAATCGTCTTCTGCTATTTACTGTCTTTCATCTGTAATCTGTCATTTGTCATCTGTCATCTATCGCGTGTCATTTTTCATTTTTTTATTTGTCATTTTAATCTGCTGTTGTATCCTCTGTCTTCCTCTTGCTCTTTTCTACTTGCTCTCCAAAATTTTTAACAAAAATTCAAAACAAAAATACAAAATTACATGTTTTTGTAATCTGTCGTACTTATCTGTCATTTGTTTTCTTCCATCTATCATCTGCCATTTGTTATCTATCTTTTTTCTTCTGTCTTCTATGTTTTGTCTTGTCTTCAAATTATGGTTTAAAATATTTCAAAGCGAACTAATGTTCAAAACGAAAAAAATAATTGCAAAATCATCTGTCGTCCTTACTTGTTGTATTTTATCTGTCATCTGTTTTTATTATCTATCATCTGTTATTTCTCATCTACTAGCTGACATTTGTGATTTGTTATCCTTCATTTATCATCTTCTGTCATCTGTCATTTCATTTGTTATCTGTCATTTGTGAAACTCTATTCTTCGTCTTCTATCTTCTATAAAACATTATCATAGTTAAAGAAGAGTTTAAAACAAAAAATCTGTTGTCTTTCATCTGCCATTTGCAATTTGTTACCTATCTTCCATCTGCAATATACTGACTCAAAATTGAACAAAAGTTCAAAACAAAGAAAAGGTTTGCAAAATCCCTGATATCAAACTATGTGTGGTCTTCATCCATATTCTGTCAACTGTGATTTTCTATCTGCCATTTATCATCTGTCACGCGTCATTTCTCATTTCTTATCTGTCATCTATAATCGGTTATCATTCATTTACTATCTGTCATTTTTCATGTATCATCTATCTGTCGTCTTGTCTTTAATCTATAGTCTAATATTTTTGAAAGCGGACAAATGTTAAAAAAGATTGCAAAATTATCGTCGTCTTCATCTGCGGTCTTTTATCTGTTATCTGTTTTTATTATCTATCATCTATTCTTCTGACTTCTATCTCCTAACATTTACATAGTTTAAAACGCGATTGCATAATTATTATATTAGAATGTTTCATCTCTCATCAATCGTCTTCTGCAATCTGTTGTCTTTTACCTGTCATCTATCATTTGTCAACTGTATTATATCTACATTATCTTGACTATAAAGTGAATAAAAATTTAAAATAAAGAAAACAATTGCCAAATCCATGTCATCGGTCATTTGTCGTACTTATCTGCCTTCTATAATCTTCTATTTACCACGTGCCATTTGTCATCTACCATTTTTCTTTTGTCTTGTCTTCAATCTATGGTCTGAAAATTTTGAAAGAGAACTAATGTTCAAAAAAAACCAAATCGGATTGTAAAATCACCTATCGTCTTTATCTGTTTATTTTATCTGTCATTTGCTTGTATTATCTATCATCTGTTATTTCTCATAAATTACCTGCCATTTTGAAATGTTATCCGTCATTTGTCTTCTGTTATGTGTTACTTTTCATTGGTAATCTGTAATTTGTCATTTCCAGTCTTTTATCTTCTTCCAAACATTTTCATAATTAAAAAAAGACTTTAAAATGAAAAATTGTATAATTATTATATTTCATATGTCATTAGTCGTCTTTTGCTATCTGTTGTCTTCAATCTGTAATCTGTTTTTTATCTTTATTATACTTATTTTTTCCTTTATCTGTCATTTGTTATCTTCTGTTTTTTCCTTTTGTGTTTTCTATATTCTAATAAATATTTCCATAGTTAAAGAAGAATCTAAAACAAAAAATAAGACGACTGATTATATTATTATATTTCATCTGTCATCAATATTTTATCGGTTGTCTTCCATATGCCATTTGTCATCTATCTTCTATCTGGAATATACTGACTAAAAATCGAACAAAGGTTCCAAACAAAGAAAAGCATTGCAAAATCCATGTCATCAGCCATTTGTTGTCTTTATCTCTTTATTATTAGCCATCTGTCTTCTATGTTTAATCTACTATCTAAAAAGTGAATTAAAGTTCAACTAAGAAAACGATTGCAAAATTCATGTCATCAATCATTTGCCGTACTCTTCTATAGTCTGTAAAATATTGTCTACCATCTGCTACCTGTTATTTGTCATCTGTCATGTGTCATTTCTTGTTTGTTATCTATCATATTTCATCTGTTGTTGTATCTCCTGTTGTCTTCTACTTTTTCTCCAAAAATGTTTAATAAAAGTTCAAAACAAAAAAAATGGAAAGTTATATTTCATTTGTGATCTATCGTTCTTATGTTCTTATCTGACTTTGGTTGATCTCTTTTCTTTCTCTTCTATCTTTTGTCTAATATTCAAAACAAAAATGGGATTGCATAATAATGATTATATTAATATTATATTTTACCTGTCATCGATTGTTCTCTAAAATTTTTACCATAACTTTAAAACAAAACAAAAACAAAATTATATGTCTTTTAAAACAAAACAAAATGCTTAATTATTATATTTCATTTATCAATCGTCGTCTGCTATCTGTTGTCTTCGATCTGTAACTTGTTATTGGTCATCTGTTTCTTATCTTCAATTTACTGACTTTTTCTAGATTGCAAAATCTATGATATAAGTCATTTGTTGTCTTCATCTGTCATTTGTTATCCGTCATCTATCACGAGCCATTTTCCGTTTGTTATCTGTCATTTTTCATCTAACTTCATCCTGCTCTCTTTTACCTTTTCTACAAAAAATTTTAACAAAACTTCAAGACAAACCATAAAATACAATATTATTTGTTATTTCTAATATCATTATTATCTGTCTTCTGTAATCTATTATCTTTCATTTACCATCTGCCATTTGTCATCTATCTTGTATTTTTGTCTTGTCGTCAATCTATGGTCTAAAAATTTTGAAAGCGAACTAATGATTAAAATAAAGCATTTCATCTATAGTGTGTCTGCTGTCGTCTTTCATCTACTATCTGTCATTTGTCATCCATCATCTATCACGTCTCATTTTTCGTTTGTTATCTCTCATTTTTCATCTGCTGTTGGAGATACAATCTTCATCCTGCTGTCTTCTACTTTTTTCCCGAAAAATTAAGATAAAAAAAAATACAAAGCCTTTTATAATCCGTCGTACTTGCCTGTCTTCTGAAATCTTCTATCTTCCATCTACCATCTACCATTTGTCATCTATACTTTTTCTTGTATTCAATCTATGGTCTTTTAAAAGCGAATAAATGTTTAAAAGAGAAATAAGATTTCAAAATCATATCGTCTTCTTCTATCTCCTGTCAAATTTTTTTTTTAATATATCTGGTATTACTCATCCAAAACCTATCATTTGTGATTGATTATTTGTCATGTCCGTTTTCTGCCTTCTGATTTCCATCTCCCACAATTTGCCTTCTGTCTTCTCACTTCTCAAAACTTATGTCATAAATTGTAAATATTCTATTTTCACTAATTTTCTTTTTCCAACAATAAATTATATATATGGGGTAAATAAATACACTATGACTAAAAATTGAAATTTATTTTTCTTTTAAAATCGTGCTGAATATATTAATATTAATCTAAAAAGTTTCAAATATTTTTTTTTAGATAAGAATTATTTTCAAAATATCTGTTTCTGCATTTAGTCCATTAAGTGTAGTCTTCCATCTGTTATCTTCTGTCATCTATCATGTGTCACTTTTCATTTGTTATCTGTCATTTGACATCTTTTGTTTCCTTTTGTCTCCTGCCTTCTATCTTTTACAAAACATGTTTAAAGTTAAAGAGATTAAATTGAAAAAAAAACGGGATTGCACACTAATTATTATATTAATGTTATATTTCACCTGTTAACAATTGTTTTCTATCTTCAATCTACTATATAAAACGTGAATTAAAGTTCAAAACTAAAAAAAAATGATTGCAAAATCCATGTCATCAGTCATTTGCAGTATTCATCTGTAGTCTATAAACGATTGTTTTCCATCTGCTATCTGTCATCTATCATTTCTTGTTTGTCATCTATCATATTTCATTTGTTGTTGTACCCTCTGTCTTCCCGTGCTGTCTTATACTTTTTCTCCAAAAAATTTTACGAAAAGTTCAAAACCAAAAAATTGTAAAATTGTATATTTCATTTGTGATCTGTCTTTGATAATCTATAATCTTCCATCTATCTCTTTTCTTCTGTCTTCTATCTTTTGTCTTGTCTTCAAACTATGGTCTAAAATATTTGAAAGCGAATTAATGTTCAAAATATTTTCACTATATTATAGTG
Source organism: Ontholestes murinus (assembly GCA_963969525.1). Classification (NCBI taxonomy): domain Eukaryota; kingdom Metazoa; phylum Arthropoda; class Insecta; order Coleoptera; family Staphylinidae; genus Ontholestes; species Ontholestes murinus. The sequence goes on from OZ018393.1 coordinate 13,374,269, forward strand.
GTTATAAACATAGTAAGTGTTTTATTCAGTGTTCATTATGAATTACCACGTAGTAACGGTCGCAACCATCTTTATGATAGTTGAAAAATAGTTTAAAAACAAAACAAGCGCTATTGCATCTTTTATCAATCGTCTTTTACCATCTGTTGTCTTTCATCTGTTTTCTATCGTTGATATACTGATTATAAAGTGAATAAAACTTTAAAACAGAGCAAAAGATTGTAAAATTCACGTCATATATCATTTGCCGTTTTCATAGATAGTCTGTCAACTGTTGTCTGCCATCTGCCCTCTATAACTTATCATGCTTTATCTATCATGTGTCATTTCTTATTTGTTGTTGTTTTCTCATTTCATTCTGCTCTCTCAAAAATTTTAAAAAATGTTAAAAATAAAAAAATACAATATTATATGCCATTTGTAATCTGTCTCTTGTAATCTGTATTCTTCTATCTGCTATTTGTTATTTATCTTCTATCTTGTCTTCAATCTATGGTCTAAAAATCGAATAAATGTACAAAATAAAAAAGAGGATTGCCAAATGATCTTTAGTTTTCATCTATTTTTATCTATCATTTGTTATTTCTCATCTATTAGCTCTTATTTGTTATTCGTCATTTGTTGCATTTCTGCCCTGATTTCTACTTACCACATTTTTCCTTCTACCTTTTCTTTTCTGACTTCTGCAAACTTATGTTACTATGTAAAAATGTAACTTAAATGAATATTAAATTTTCAATAATTTTCTTATTTACCAAATTTTTTGGGATAGGTGTTTCAATAGGAATTACTGGGGTTATGAGCGCTGTATCATCTGCGTAAAGTAGTGGATAGGCGGATGGGTTGCGATAGAGGGGGTCGGGATAATAAAGGTCGTGTATATAAATATTATAGAGGCGTGGAGATAAGGGAAAACCTTGGGGAAAAGAATTGGATAAGGTATTTTTGACTTTTAAGGAGTCTAAAAAAGAGAACGTTGTCAATTAAATTAAGGAGATAGGGTGGATTTTTTAGGGAATGGTATTTGAACAGCAAACCTCGCTGCCAAACAGAGTCAAACGCCTTGCGAATGTCTAGAAAAACTATGGCGGACTTTTGGTTTTCGAGGTGTGCTGTTTGACAGTTTAAAGTCAGGATTGTTAATGGTAAGGAAGTAGAGCGGTGTTAAAGGAAGTCAAATTGGTATATAGGGATGTGATGGGAGAGGTGGAGGATAATTTTAGGTTTTAGTATGAATTCGAATAATTTACGCAGATGGTGGGGCGATTGACACTTCTAAAGCGTCATGTCCAGATTGTAGAATGCAAGTTATTTTACAGCGCTTCCACTCCTGGGGAATAATTTGGGATTGGTAAATGTGGTTAAATATTTGTATAAAGTATTTATGGATATTGTCAAGAAGGGATTTTAGGATATTTCTAGGAATGTTGTCATAACCAGGTGCTGTTTTTTTTACTTTTGTGAAGGTTGGTGAAGTACTCTTTCTCTGTTATGGCATCAGGAGTGTGTGGGGTTGGGATATTTTTGAAGGATTTATATCAAAAGCAAAATTATATATTTTTTGTAATCTGCCGTTTTTATTTGTCTTCTGTAATCCGTTATATTTCATCTACCATATGTCATTTGCCATCTATCTTCTGTCTTTCATCTTGTATATTGCCTTCAATCGATGTTTTTCTTCAAAGAATTGAAAGATACTATTTTTGAAATATATATGTATTTCTTTCTATGGTTAAATCGAAATTTCTCTAAGATCTTATTCAAGATTTGCAGATCCTTGATGATTGAAGTTATGCGGAGTATTCGAAATATCTCTAACAATTTTTCAGATTTGTAGAAATTTCTTAGATGATTGATATTAGGTCATGATGCATTTGAGCAGGATCTAACGTTTTTGTCTTGAGTCTCTATACAATTTTCTTGTCGGTATTTGTCTATAGGGTTGGGAATATTTATATGTATATGTATTTTTTTCTAGTATTTGGAAAAGAAATTTAATCGAATATATGTGAACTCGTAGATATATCGTACCTATTCAAGTCAAAAGTACGAACGAACGTTTTAGAGGCTCTCGACGTAATAAAGGTCAATGTGTATATCGGCAATCATAACGTCGAACAAAAAAAATATATATGTCCTACCATTACTGTATTTATAGTGTCGATATAAACACAGCCAAAGGTTAATTGTAAAATAATTGAATTTGCGCAGTAGAGCCGGCGGAAATCGGCGCGTCCTGATAACGCAATCATTTTTTTTTAACCTCGACAGATTTATTCGAAAACCGTGTTTACATTAGTTATCGAATAAGAGAAATGTGAAGAAAAGAAAAAGACGATGTTAACAATTTATTGCAATGACTCACGTTTGTGTACAAAATTTTTGTGGAAACAAATAAATATTAATTTTACATATTATTAATATTGATAATAATTATAATTTTTTAAACAGTAGTTTTCAAATTTGAATGCGCTGCACAGTAATTTATTAAAGAAGCAACGTGCCAATGTGTAAATATTGGACTCTCGATGGTCGTCCACGCAATTTGGTAACGGCCTCTTGACTTACTAGTGCGTGGGTTCAATATTTGAACTGGATTTGAACCTCAATGCCCACACTTAGGTGATGGATTTACGAAATCCCTGCCTCCTCTCGAGTTTCAACACATGAAAATGTTTATCGGACAATTGATTACGGGTGTATAAGTAGTTGATTGTATAAGATACATATTTATTGTATTATATACGTAATGTTAAAATCTAATTGACAAGTAAATTTTAAAACCATTGGGAGTGGTTGACATAAAAAAACAATTGACTTGCTAATAAAAGTAATTATTTCTTATGCACGATGATTTAATAACTTCATTACCGAGTCTTTGATGAAATAAAAATGCTGTGGTGAGTCTTTTAATTTAGTGTTTTTAAATAGTTTTTCTAAAACACAAATAGAAAAGTTCATGGTAAATATTATTGACTTTGTTGCGGCTGTTGACAGGATATATTTTAGGCTTTAAAAGAAATTATTGTAGTTTTTGTATGCACACGTCAATTTAATAAATAGCACATTAAAAGTAGTACTTATCGTATTTTAGGAGTAAATCTTACAAAATTCTTTCCTTATCAATTACAGCTACGGACTGGTTTCGACCTATTCGGGTCTCGCCAGCGCAGTACAGTTGTGACTTGTGTTGCCTAAAAACATTGCACTGATTTTCCTAACGGTGTCTTTATCCTTAACAAAATCTTACATAATGAATTAGCACTAGATATTTGAAGAGTGCGGACGTTTGGGTGATCGCCAAATATTTCATACTATCATAAGATCATCTATACGACCCTCTAACGCGCAAACATTTTCTTGAATAAGGTCGAAACGCAATAGCCCTCACCTGCATACAATACCACCACCATAATGCCTAAAATGGTACCCTCTATTCACTATAATCTATTTATAGTTAGGAAGTACCAAGACAGGTATAATCACGTTTCCTTAAAGTATAACAATAGCTGAACACTGAACTGCGTTTAACATGAATATTTTAGATTTTCGACATTCTGAATAAATAAAAAAATACTTTTGTTTCGCAAATGCGACAACAAAAACGCAAACGAGTGTTCCACATTTTCAAGGTGAGTTCCTACATATGTAAATTCCTCGGGGGTCGGAAAGTGAATGAATGATGCAACCCTCCGCTGGCGTTGCGCGGAATGGCCGCTGACGGGGAGTGGAGCGGAGTGGGGGGGCGACGCAGAGGGTGAACCGTGTTGGTGTTGAGGGTGGAAAGTTTACGTGCGACGTTGCCGCATCACCAGGCCAGAAGTCAGGTGTAAATACGTCGTAATTAATGATGAGGAGGTGATCAGGAAATTCGTGCGATTAATTCGTAAGCAAATTAAGTACGCCGGTTTAGCGAGAGGAAGACCAGAATTATGATTAATAATAATGATAATAAAAACACTAGGTGCGAAACGGCGTCGATAAATGCGTGCTCGTAACAGGAAAAACGTGTAATTATAGTAATAAACTGGTTTGTTCGTTTTATTATTATACTAAATGATGTAATTTGTGTACGGATTTGTAAAGCACGCTTGCATTTGTTTTTTGTACTTACAAAACAAAACAAAAAAACAAATCAATAAGTAATTAGTAGTAGTGTTAGGCTATCGACCACGTGGTCCTTCCGCCATGTGTTATTGGTGTATTTTGTGTGTGTGTAAATGAGCTTGTTACTTTAAAGGATCGCCCCCGTCACTCAAAGCACCATTAATTGTATCCCAATGGTGAATGGTACCGGTCACCCATCCAACTACTTACCCGAATCAACGTTGCTGCACGTGAGTTCGGGGCCGTAACCAAATGCGCCACCACTGGCGTGTGTAATTCCAATATTAAACAAAAATATGGCATATAAAAAAGTGTGTTACTATTTGCAATTGAAATTACCTCTTAAATAACAACAATTCTCAACACAGTAATTTTTATTTACCACAAGTCCAGTTTGAGTTTCTAATTTTGGTGTTCAAATTAAATATTCGAGGCCATTATCACAGCAGTGTGAAGTCGCACAGGTTGATGTATGAAAATTACTGTTACGTAAAATAATTTTAAAACTCTGCTTAATAACGAAAGCAAATCAAAATCAATTACCACAAAGTAATAACATCGAGTAAAGAAAAGTAATCGAACATGAAATAGATTTACAAAATTAGGAAAAATAAGAATAAAGTTGTTTATAAAGAAAAAATCGAATGTAATGACTGAATTTTTACTCATCAGTAAACAAAATTTTTTAAAAAGGGAATGAAAGATACTCAAAAGTTTTACAAAAAAAACTGAATAAAATTCTAGAACTCTCTAAGAAAATATCTGAAATATTGAATTAAACTTTCTAAAAATTCTAGAAATCTATAAAATTCAAGAACGCTTTAGAAAATTTCTTCAAAAATGCAATGAAAGTTGCTGAGAACTTCTAGAAATTCATAAAAATATTGATTAAAATTATAGAGGCTCATAAGAAAATTCTTGAAAAATGGAATATTAAAAACGAGTTCTACAAACCTACAAGAAAACTGAAGAAAATTCTAGAACTCTCTAGGAAAATTCCTGGAAAACTGATGACACTTTCTGAATATTCTAGATATCTACAATATTCAAGAACCCTTTGGAAAAATTCTTCAAAAATGTGATGAAAGTTGCTGAGAACTTTTTGTAGTCTACGAAAAATTATTGATTAAAATTCTAGAGGCCGATGAGAAAATTCTTAAAAAATGGAATTAAAAAAAGTTCTACAAACCTTTAGAAGTCTCTAAGAAAATTCCTGAAAAACTTATTGAAACTTTCTAAAAAATTTTAGAAATCTACAAAAAAATTAGTAAAATTCTTGAACTCATAAAATGTAAAGTAAAAGTTACCAAAACGATCTAAAAATCTACAAAAATATTAACTAAAAGTCTAGAGGCAAATAAGGAAATTCTTAAAAAATGGAATGAAAGTTACTGGAAACTTGTAGAAATCTATAAAAAATTGAAGAAAATTCTAGAACTCTAGAAAAATTCCTGGAAAACTGATGACATTTTCTAAAAAAAATTCTAGATATCTACAAAATTCAAGAAACTTTTAGAAAAATTCTTCAAAACTTTTATGAAAGTTGCTACAAAAAATTATGGAAAAAAATTCTAGAGGTCTATAAGAAAATTCTTGAAAAATGGAAAAGAAAAAGTTTTACAAACCTACAAAAAAAACTGAAGAAAATTCTAGAAGTCTAAGAAAATTCCTGAAAAAACTGAATGAAACATTCTTAAAAATAAACACATATTGAAACACTTACTATGTTTTTACCACAATTAATTTATTGTAATATGGTTTACATATACACAAAAATCACGACTTAAGTTTCGACCTGTTACAGTCATTATCTTGATATCTTGATAATGACTGTAACAGGTCGAAACTTAAGTCGTGATTTTTGTATATATGTAAACCATATTACAATAAATTAATTGAGGTAAAAACATAGTAAGTGTTTCAATATGTGTTTAAATTTGGATTACCACTTAGTAACGGTCACAACCATCATGAATTCTGAAAAATTCTAGAAATCTACAAAAATGTAAGGAAAATACTACAACCGTTCAAGAAAATTCGCATAAAAATGACAAATTTTACGAAAATTGGAATAAAAGTTAGTGAAAAGTTCTAAAATTCTACAAAAGAAATATACTACAATCCTCTAATATAATTCTCATAAAATTTAATTAAAGATACGCAAAAGTTCTAAAAACCTACAAAATAAATTGAGGAAATTTCTGGAATTCTTGAAAAATTGAATAAAAATTCTGGAATATTAAAGAAATCTACAAAAATAACATCTGGACTCAACGACTCAAAAGGTAAAAAGTTTTGGACTGAAATTAGAAAACTTAGTAGATACAAAAAGACGGACAAACTGCAAGAACTTTACGACCCTATCACTGACGAGACTATAACAGACCCAGACATTATCACACGTAAATTTGCAGACCATTTCAATTCTATTTATTCACAGACACAGGACCCTAATTTTGACCAATCGACCTTTCAACTTGTTAACGACTGGTACAATAATTTCTTTAGACTCAATGACAGTTCAAAACCGACGGACACTTTTACCCAAGAGGACTATTTCAACACTTTAAAAAAGGGCAAAAATACAGCGACTGGACACGACGTAGTACATAGACATATACTAAAATCCTTACCATCCCACATACACGTCCATATCCTCAACATCCTCAATTTCATTTACCAAAATAAATATTACCCCTCCGAATGGAAATTAGGAATAATCATTTGTATCCCCAAACGCGACCATCCTCCATCTCTAATTTCCAGCTATCGTCCAATTACTCTACTTCCCGTCCTAGGAAAACTGTACGAATCATTCCTTAAAAACAAAATACTATCCCACATCCAAGACCGTATCCCAAACTACCAATTTGGCTTCCTTCCAAAACGTTCCACTACCCTTCCTCTTACTATCATGACCTCAAACATCCAAACAACACACCTTGAAGGAAAGTCATCAGCCGTCCTGCTACTAGATATTCAAAAAGCCTTCGACTCAGTCTGGCATCAAGGTGTGTTGTATAAATGCTACCTCCTTAAAATTCCCATATTATTTTCATTATCAATCAATTCCTGTCAAACAGATCCCTTAAAGTCAGAATCAACAACTCTTACTCCCCTCCTTTTTCTCCTGTACAAGGTCTACCCCAAGGCTCCCCTCTATCTCCGCTACTATATAACATCTTCTGTTTCGACATTTACAATCCTGATCCTCTTTACTTCAATCCTTCTAAATATCTCCTGCAATTTGCAGATGATACAGCCGTAATTTCCCACGCACCCACTGTTCCTAAAGCTCTTCAATCCCTCCAGCAGCAAATTGACTCCCTGCAACACTGGTTTGCTAAATGGCGAATTAAAATCAATCCCCACAAATCCCAGCTCCTAATTCCCTATCACCGTAACAATAATCCTGCCCACGATATTCATATCTCCAACATAACTGTTTCCCCTTCTACATCCATAAAATACCTAGGCATTACCATAGATCGAAAAGTCAATTTCAAACTCCATACAGCTTCAAACAAAACAAAAATCATAGCTAGAGCCCAAATGTTCAGAAACCTAACTTACAAAAAGAACGGTATATCTACAAAAACAGCGGTTAAAATATATAAAATGATATGCCGTCCTCTACTCGACTATGGTAATGTCCTTTTCTCCAACTCCTGCAATCCTACTATCCACAATATCCAAGTTAGCGAGCGATCCTCCCTAAGAACTTTAACCAAAATCCGCCACCCCAGTAATCCTCTACACAATCCCTCTAACCAACTCCTATATGACTCTACCTCTGTTATCCCCATCAAGGAACGTCTTCTATACTTAAGTGAAAAATTTTCCAAAAATCCCTTCAACCATCACATCCTTACCCTCTACTGCTTACGCAGAAATCCTAACCTAATCCCAAAATTCAAAACCCCTCCATTTACTACTTTCGAATTCATCACATCACATCATCCATCATCATCATCAGAGACAGACTGACGTGACACATCGACAAGGACAAATCAGGGCTGAAAGACCGCCGGTCGATAGCCATTTAACAGACTAACATCCTAACACTCATATCATCATAAATGTATTATATTTGTCTTATCTGTATTTTTTTGTCTGTTAATAAAGATGTTGTATATACAGGGTGAGTTTTTTCCGATGTTCTCTATGGGGATCTCGGAAACTATAAGAGATAGAGAAACGGTTAAATGGGGAAAGAAGTGTAGATTAACGAGACGAATAAAATTCCACTTTCAAAGTTTTCAAAAAAGTCAAGGGTAACTAGATATTTTGAAAAAAGTAAAAAGTGTCAATTTTTTCAAATCAATATATCTCGGTTATTATAACAGATAGAAAAAAACTGTAAAGGACAAAGTTTTAGATAATTTTATGTAGATTAATAAAAAATAATCAGAAAATTTGTATCGCCATTATTTTCCGAGATATGATGCAAACTTACATTTTTTTAAATGGAAACCATAGTTGGCTATGGCCTCATTCAAAAGGTAATTTTTTTCTCTTTAATCCAATATGACATACGACATAGTTATTTCTAAAAATGAGTGAGTTATAGTCATTTTAAATTTTATTATAAATAAAAAATGGGTAGCCATGAAAAAGATGAAAGTAAAACAATTGCAGTTGTTTATAATAATAGCAATATTGTAATTATTAGTTGTACAAAGTTAAATAAAAATGAAAAACCAGCATAAGTATAATAATTTTGTAATTATCAAATGGCCTTCTGTATGTGGTATAAACCCATTTGTCAAGAGGATAATACGTTTCTTACAAAAATATTATGAACAGATGAATCGCGATTCACTAATTGTGGTATTTTTAATCGCCACAATGAACATAGATGAAGTTAAGAGAATCCACGAGAAGTTTCACAGAGAAAACTACAAATTAAATTTGGGTTTAATCCATGGTGTGTTTGGATTAATAATTCTCGGTCCATATATTTTTGAAAGCTCACTAAGTGAAACTGATTACTTTCTTTTTCTTCAGAAAACATTTGAAGATACGCTCGATTGTTTAAATTTATCATTACAAGCAAGACTAAAATGGTTCCAATATGACGGTGCTCCACCTCATAACATGTTGGCTTTACAAATTATTTAAATGATGCTTTTCCTAACTCATAAGTGGGAAGAAATAAACCAATCCCAGGCCACCTAGATCTCCCGATCTGCGCGTTTTAGAATTTTTTCTGTGGGGTTATGTAAAAAACAAAGTATATGAAAAATCATATCAATCTGTGGAGGATCATAAACTAGTTGTTATTGAAACATTTAATTCAATTTACATGATAATAGTCAAAAAGCGATTAATTCAATTTTAAAAAGATATAATTTATGTCATAATAGTATTAATAGTTGACTCTTTGACTATATTTTTTAATATTAAAATTTCCCTCCTATTGATATATTGATAATTACAGAATTACTTGATGCAGTTGGTTCATTTTGATTTATCTCTGTAAAACTAATGATTACAATATTGCTAATATTATAAACAACTGCAATTGTTTTACTTTCATCTTTTTCATGGCTACCCATTTTTTATTTATAATAAAATTTAAAATGACTATAACTCACTTATTTTTAGAAATAACTATGTCGTATGTCATATTGGATTAAAGAGAAAAAAATTACCTTTTGAATGAGGCCATAGCCAACTATGGTTTCCATTTAAAAAAATGTAAGTTTGCGTCATATCTCGGAAAATAATTGCGATAAAAATTTTCTGATTATTTTTTATTAATCTACGTAAAATTATCTAAAACTTTGTCCTGTACAGTTTTTTTCTATCTGTTATAATAACCGAGATATATTGATTTGAAAAAATTGACACTTTTTACTTTTTTCAAAATATCTAGTTACCCTTGACTTTTTTGAAAACTTTGAAAGTGGAATTTTATTCGTCTTGTAAATCTACACTTCTTTCCCCATTTAACCGTTTCTCTATCTCCTATAGTTTCCGAGATCCCCATAGAGAACATCGAAAAAAACTCACCCTGTATATAACATCTGGAAAATTCTCGAAAAAATATATTAGTTATTGAATGTTTTTGGAACGTTCTAAATATACTGAATAGTTTTAAAAATCTACCAAACAAGTTATTCTTTAAGAAAATTATTGAAAGATGGAATGAAAGATCCTGGAAACTACAAAAAAATGAAGACAGTTTTAGAACTCTAAGACAATTTCTGAAAATCAGGAAAATTCATAAACCATCAAAAAATTTAATAAAATTTACTGAAAATTTCTAAAAATCTAAAAAGGAAGTTGAAGAAAATTATTGAAAGATGAAATGAAAGGAACCGATAAGTTCTAGAAATCTACAAAGATTATTAAGAAAAATTCAAGAACTCTTTAGAATAATTCTTCAAAAATGTGATGAAAGTGGCCGAAAAATTTTAGAACAAAAAAATCTAAAGAAAGTTTTATAAATTTATGATTTGCAAAGAATACAAAATGATTAATTATACATAGAGAAAATCTTGCCTAGTCCGAGCATGCCCCTTCTATCTAAAGGAGTGAAATACTTTAAGTATATATTTAGTGTGAATAAGAACTGTATTTTTTTCATTTGAAGTTTGATCATCAAAATAAGGTTTGGATTTTTGCAATATTTTGTTCAATGGTCCTTCTTATACCCTTCTTTACTTTACGAAATTTTCTAAACACCTTTCCTCATTATTTCTAAACTTTCCTAGCATCTCTTGTTTGCAAGTGGAATGAAGGTAATATTCATTATCAATAATTACTGTTTAGAATAAATGAATGGGGAGTGATTAATCATTTGAATTATATAAAAGTGTTTGCATGTCATTATTCAAATCCCAGGTATAATCGTGCATAATAATGATGACTAGGCCTCGAAATCCCCGTAATTTAAAATTTTTCGATAACCCGTTAATCATAATCCTCTTTTACGACGGTTTAATTGTGTGCATCGCATTTAATCTCCTCCGTTCCGCCTCTCTCTCTCTCTTTACACAAGCAACATTGTGAACGTGGCACTTCTTTATCTAAATCGTGCTCGCGCTGCGGTGTCTGGTTAGCGAGCCGCAGACGATCTTTGCTTTGGGCCATAAAACAGGTCAGCTGCCTCCCCCATGCTTCTTAATACACGTTACTGGCTAGGTGCATGATATACAGTTAGATAAGAAGGAGAATTACAAGCGGACTGACCTATAAAATGCATAAATATATACGTGCACTCGCACACAGAGAAACACCAGCACACCCGTGTGTAAAGAAGTCGTTGGTTACGAAGTATCCGCATAAATTTCATTCAAACCAAGACCTACATAGATACATATTGAATAATTCTTATTGCGGCCGTTATTTATTGTCCAGCTGGAAAATGTCATTACGAGAAGGTTAACTAATCGAGAGAATTACGACCGCGTCTTTGTACTAATTAGATAATTAAGTAATCTATGAGAAAGAAATGACTGGACTATACATACGTTTGGGTTGGAATTGTGGATGATTTTCTAATTGTATCGATATTTCTACAAGGAAGACTTACTGGCGAAGTATATTGTAACTTTTTAGTACAAACGTTTCCTCAGCTTCTGGGGGATGTACTTTTTCAGGTATTTTCTTAGAGACTTCTAACGGGTGTCCAACAATTATTGCAGTCCCGGGTGGCGTTGGAATCAAAAACGTAGGTCGATTCTTACATGGCCAAATAAATGAACTGACATGTTAATTGTCAAACATCACCTAAATGTGCATTAAAAATGTCAGTTCATTTATTTGCAACATGTAAGAATCGACCTACGTTTTTTATTCCAACGCCACCCGGGACTGCAATAATTGTTGGACACCCGTTAGAATTTTCTTCAGTTTTTTTTTTGTAGGTTTGTAAAACTTTTCTTCATTCCATTTTACAAGAATTTTCTTATCGGCCTCTAGAATTGTTTTCAATAATTTTTTGTAGACTTCAAAAGGTTCTCAGTAACTTTCATCACATTTTTGAAGAATTTTTCTAAAGGGTTCTTAAATTTTGTAGATATCTAGAATTTTTTTAGAAAGTGTCTTATCAGTTTTGCAGGAATTTTCCTAGAGAGTTCTAGAATTTTCTTCAGTTTTTTTATAGATTTCAAAAAGTTTTCAGAAACTATCATTCCATTTTTTTAAGAATTTCCTTATTTGCCTCTAGAATTTTAGTTAATTTTTTTGTAGATTTCTAGAATTTTTTAGAAAATTTCATTCAGTTTTTCAGGAATTTTCTTAGAGTCTTATAGAATTTTCTTCAGTTTTTTTGTAGGTTTGTAGAACATTTTTTTTAATTCCATTTTTTAAGAATTTCTTATGAGTCTCTAGAATATTAATCACTATTTTTGTAAATTTCGAGAACTTCTCAGCAACTTTCATTGCATTTTTGAAGAAATTTTCTAAAGCGTTCTTGAATTTTGTAGATTTCTAGAATTTTTAGAAAGTTTAATTCAATATTTCAGACATTTTCTTAGAGTTCTAGAATTTTCATCGGTTTCTTTTGTAAAATTTTCGAATATGTGTCATTCACTTTTTAAAAAATTTCCTTATGTGCCTCTAGAATTTACCTCAATTTTTTTTGTAGATTTTAGATATTTTTGGTAACTTTTATTAAATTTTTTGTAGATTTCTAGAATTTTCCAGAAAGTTTATACAGTTTTTTATGAATTTTTTTAGAGGCTCTTAGAATTTCCTTCAGTTGTTTTTGTTGGTTCCATTTTTCAAGAATTTTCTTATGGGCCTCTAGAATTTTCCTCAATATTGTTTTGTAGATTTCTAGAACTTCTTATCAACTTTCATTGCATTTTTGTAGAACTTTTCTAAAGCGTTCTTGAATTTTGTAGATTTCTAGAATTTTTTAGAAAGTTTCTTCAATTTATCAAGAATTTTCCTGGTGTGCTAGAATTTTCTTCAGTTTGTTTTTTTTTGTAGATTTCTAGAAGTTTCCATTAACTTTAATTCCATTTTTTAAGAATTTTCTTACGAGCCTCAAAATTTTCTTATTTTTTTTGTAGATTTCTAGAACATCTTAGAAACCTTCATCACACTTTTGAAGAATATTTCTAGGGTGTCCATGAATTTTTCTCAATATTTTTTGTAGATTTCTAAAACTTTCTAGTATCTCGCATTCCATCCTTCAAGGTCTATTACGTAAACATTTTCTTGCTTGGCAAATGCTTCTTTTTTTTATCCAACAATTTTATATATGTTGCTTTTGATAAACAAATTCTTCCAGAGCTTTCCAAACTACAAAAAAAAAAAATAGCACAATCCTGACCTACCGTAATAAACTAAACATTAATCTAGCGTACTCTTGACCTACCGCAATGTACCGTTTATTGGGCCAATATAACCTTGACCTGGTGCATGAAACTATTGCCTTGGTTGGTATAACCTTGAGTGCGGTCGATGCATACTTTATGAGAGGTTAAGAGCACGCTGGGTTAATACATATTTTGTTATGGTACAGCAACCTCAAATACCCTAAAAAAGTTGTACACATCATGAGCAAATTGTAGAAAAACTCAACGGATTTAAAAAAAAAAATTTAGGCTAACCAAATATTATTATTTTATTTGTCTTGCACCTTATACTGTAAATAAGACGACGCATTAGTTTTATGGAGCGAATAAATGGTAAAGATCTATCTAATCCAAAGGATACAAGAGTTGATAAGGTATAATTCAAGGAGAATTACGGGATATGTTCTAAGTATCTTAAGATTAGAATCTAGTGCATTATATACAGAAGATATGACTTCAATTTAAATAAAAGTTTGGATATTTATAAGTGTTATTTACTCAAGGTCCTATTGTAGTAAGAGTAATTCAATGAAACATCGGCTCTCACCAATGAAAAAGAATCATCTGCTGTGTAGTAATAAAGAAGTACTCTTATGAGTATGGCGTCATTTTTTGGATTCCCGCAGTATAGACACTGCCGTCTCACCTTTTATACCTTGGAAACAGCCATGTCCTCACAGAAGCTGCGTGATTCAGTGGTCCATTCTTTCCTGCTCCCTGCCTTCTCCGTACCCATGGCCACAGGTGCGGGATCAGTCACCTGGTCCATTCCGCCTTATTACTACCCCCCACCTCGTCTGCCAATCTCCCAGCGTCATTCCTCTTAGCATCCTGCTTAGTGCATGTCTCTTCTGCCTTTGTCGATGCCGCATATAGGAGTTTCGCCCTAGCCATCTCCGCCAGCAACGTTTTCATTTCTCCTGACCCTACTACGTTGGCATCCTGGACACCGCCACGTCCATCCTTCAAACGCGCGTGTCGCCTTTTGAATGTGCGCCGTATGGTTGGGGTTTCACTCCATCCATACCTTCAGATATTTTACGGCCTTCTTGTATCCCAATTTTACCCCCTGTATGGTGATGCTGCTGTCCGCCCTCTTGGTGGAGAACCATACGGCTTCCGTCTTTTGCACGGCCATCGCCAGCCCCGCGTCATCCAACCATAGAGCAATCTCTGAAACCGCCAGTGCAGCTGACGTCTTGCCCCCCTCTAGTGTGGTCGAGCAGCTGACCAATGTCAGGTCATCATTGGCGAACGCCACCGTGCTGAGGCAGCTTCACCCGCAGGACGTTGTCGAACAATATATTCCATAATACAGATTTACCCTCAGCCTGAGAAAGCTCCGGATGAAGTTCATTAGGTAGACCGGGATGTTCCTCTCTCTCAGTGCCTTCATGGTTGTCTTCCGGGGAATAGAGTTAAATGCATTTTGTACATCTAGAGAGGCAGTACTTTTGCTTTCCCTAAGTCCCCGTGTTGGCGCTTCTGGTGATGTCCTGCACCATCCTTATCGCATCCACCGTCGATCTGCGCCTTCTAAATCCATATTGGTAAGGGAAGAACCCACCAGCGTTTCTCACGGTATCCTCCAGTCTCTAGTACCTTGGCCATCCCATCCTCCAAGCATACTGGCCTGTAGGTTCTGGGGCTTTCCTGTGGCTTTCCTATTTTGAGGAGAAGGACGAGCCTTGCCTTCTTTCAAACCCTCGCTAATACTCCCTCCTTCAGACACTGGTTCATGACCTCTGTGGTCTCCGTCATGATGTGCCCCATCGCTGCTCTTATCAGCTCGTTAGGTAGCGCTTTTTTATTATGCAGTCTCCCTACCGAATTAGTTACCTCCTCCGTCCAAATCGGAATAGCATCGACGATTGCTTTCTCATTTTCTCTTTCTCCACTTTTTTGGTCTGGAACAATTCCTCTATGACCGCCATTACTCTTTCAGGTACCATTACCCCCGGGCCCAACGTCCTCGCTCCAATTTTTTTCGAAACTAGCTGGTAGGAAAGCTCCCACGGGTTTGCCTCGACTTCCTCGCATTGCTTATTCCAACATTTGTTCTTGAGGGTAACGATGGTCCTTCTCAGCTCCTCCCTGGCCTGACGATGTTCCTCTATGAGCCCGTCTGCGAGTGTATTTCTCCCTTTTGCCCTTGTCTTTTTTCTCCTGGCGCCCGCTGCCACTTCATGGAGGACCCCCATCCCCGGCGTTCAGCAGTATGCCGGCTTTCTGCCCTCGGGTTTCCTCATTACGCGTGCACTCTATTCATTAGCTGTGATGCCGTCCTCTCTCGCTGGAGAGGAAGTGCTGGAAAACGCCCTTCTCAGCCTTTCCTCACTCATTCTGCTAAGGTCTCAATCTTCTCGCATTGTACACTACTGATTTTGATCTAAAGGTTAGACAATATCGACTATATTTAAAATATGCCTAATAATTTGTCATCTAGTTTGACCTGTTGTATCTGTCATTAGTCTTCTGAAGATACAAATCTATTTTTTTTCT
Organism: Ontholestes murinus; assembly: GCA_963969525.1. Classification (NCBI taxonomy): domain Eukaryota; kingdom Metazoa; phylum Arthropoda; class Insecta; order Coleoptera; family Staphylinidae; genus Ontholestes; species Ontholestes murinus. Next base: position 13,390,192 of record OZ018393.1, read on the forward strand.
ATTTGTTATCTCTTGTTTCTCTACATTCATCTCATTATCTGTCGTCTATCATATATCATATACTATTGTAGTAATCTGTTATTTATCATCTATTTTGTCATCTTTTGTATACCATTGGTCTGCTTCAGCGGTAAATCTAGGATTATTTCATTTGTCAGCTGTAATTTTTTCACTGTCATCTGTCGCCTGTCATCTATTATATTTACCTATCATTAGTGATTTTACGACTGTCATCGGTCATCTGTTGTTTGTCACCTGTTTTGACATCATTAACAACTTCCAAAAAATATACAGTGTTAAAAAACACAGAAAATCGTCTTAATAATATTTCATCCTACATTCCAAAAACTGAAATTTTAAAAATGTTCAAGTAAAATTGACTATAATATTCAATAATAACATGTGAAAATGTAACTTTTGGAATATTATTTATTATATCATAACTGTATTTAATGTCATTTTGAAATATTGAGTCTTTGATATCTGATATTGCTAACCAAGCCTCTGCCAAAGGAGGAGAATTTTTCTTGGCCCAGTATTTATTGGTAAGATTCTTCATTGCAACATAAGGCAGTTTTGTCAAAATAGTATGTTTAAGTGGAATAAGCTTCAAGAGAAATTTTTTTGCTATGAATTGTCGCCTGAAGGTAAGCTCTTGCATTTCTGATAACATGGGCATGCAAGGAGTTGATTTCATGCAGCCTAAACATACTCTAATCGCATTATACTGAACCCTATCAAGAATCTGTAATAATGACTTAGCTGCTGCTCCATAAAGAGTTGAACCATAGTCTAAAATTGATCTGACATAGCTTTTATAAAACATTATCGAGACACTTGGATCTGCCCCCCACGAGGACTTTTGAATACATTTTAGGAAATTAATTCCTTTCATGTATTTTGCCTTCATATACAATATATGTTCCTTCCATCGCAACTTACGGTCCAAGATAATACCCAAGTACTTGTAAGATTTTGTAAAATAAAACTTATAAGTAATTAGGTCTGGTTAGTGATGTCTAGTAAATATAACAACATTAGACTTGCTTGTTGAGTAAAGCTTATGAATAGAAACACACATTTCAAAACTGATCAAATTGGACTTCAAAATATATATTTTCATGGGAAAAAAATACAGGAAGAGTAAAAACTCTATATTGGGTAAACATAAGAAATTGTTATCAAGCAATTCCTTCAAACAGATCCCGTAAAGTCAAAATCAATTAAAAGGTTTACCCCAAGTAATCCCCTCTATCTCCATCACTCTACAACCTTTTCTGCTTCGACATTTGCAATCCCGATCCTCTTCACTTTAATCCCTCTAAATATCTTCTTCAATTTGCAGATGTCACAGCCTTAATTTCCCATGCTCGCACCGTACCTGAAGCTCTTCAATTTCTTCAGGAGCTTTTTGACTCCCTGCAACACTGGTCTGCAAATTGGCGAATTAAAATCAATTCCCATAAATCCCAGCTTATAATTCCCTATCATCGTAACAATAATTCTGCACAAAATATTCACATCTCCCACACAACTCTTCCCCCTCTACGTCTATAAAATATTTAGGCGTTACCATAGATCGAAAATTAACCTTCAAAAAGCATACAGCTTTAAACAAAGCAAAAATAATGGCTAGAGCTAAAATGTTTAGAAATCTAACATACAAAAAGAATGGAATATCTATCAAAATAGTACAAAATGATTTGCCTATGACTTGACTATGATAATGTTCTTTTCTTCAACTCCTGGAATTGTACTATTGACAATATCCGAAATGGCGAGCGATCTTTGCTAAGAACTTTAACCAAAATCCGCCACCCCAGCAATCCTCTAACCAACTCTTATGTAATATTTTTGGAAAATTTTTCACTTAAGTTTAGAAGGCGTTCATTAATAGGAATTGTAGCGGTAGAGTCAGCTGCAATTACTATTATGAACGCCTTTTACACTTAAGTGAAACATTTTCCAAAAATTTCTTCAACCAACACATACTTTCCTTCTATCACCTACACAGAAATCTGAACCTTATCCCAAAATACAGAACCTTTTAATTCACAACATTCGAATTCATAGAATTACATTATCCATCGTTATCATCAGAGACAAACTGACGAGACACATCAAGGCTGAAAGACTGCTGATCGATGGTTATCGACAACAGAATAAAACACTTACATTCTTATTATTATACATGTATTATATATATTTCCTTCGTACTTTTATTTGTTAAATAAAGATGTGTATAGTCTGTTCGTTGGATCTTCCGTCGTACGTCACAAACTATCGCTTCAAAAAACGACGAAAGTTTTACAGTGCGTTCTTTTTCTAACGCATTTGGTTTACTTTATCAGACTTAATGTATTTGCGTCTTTTCTCGAAGCGATAGTTTGTGATGTACGACGGAAGATCCAACGAACACACTATATATATATATATAAGAAATTGGTCGTAATTGAATATTTTAGAAGCTTAATTTTGATTTTCTTAGATTAAAACACGAAATTTCAGTTATGGTTGTTTTTTGTTCTATTACATTATTTGATTTAATTGGTCCACTTTTCCTTTCTTGGGCAAAAATAACTCGTTTAACCTTGCAATTAAAAAAAAAAAGTCATCTAACTTTGGCAAAACCAAATAACATACTGTTCGCCCATCAATTACCCAAAATCTCCGATTTTTTCCGTCACTCAATGAGGACGACATTGAACAAACAAGATAATCAATCCAACGAAAATAAATCCAGTCCGAAAATAGTCATATTTACAACGTCGCCATATTGCGCAGTGGCGTTTGTGTCCGAGAGCGCGGTTTTATCGCCCGAATGTGTTTGCCAAAAAGTCGCGAAAACCGCCGCGTTCGCACATTTCCCCAACATGTAAATATTGTTCCTGGGACTTATCAACTTTTGCATAATAATTAAATAATTAAGGTAAACAACTTGCATAAGTTCAACTGCGCACGAAGTTTTAATTAGAGTTTACAACAATATTTATATCGTTAAGGCTCACCGTTACGCAATGACGAGCATAACATGACTATCAGTTTTTGGATAAATATAGCTTTTAAACACTATCACATGATCAAGTGATTTTTCTAATTGATATCTATTGGTTATCTATTTGTTGGTTTACAAAAAAACTGTTTAACGTTGACTTTAATTACGTACCAGTATCAAAACTACGTGGAAAAATATGGAAAGATCTTAACAAAAGCGTTTAAAATTGGAGTGTGCATTAAGTCAATCGGATCGTTAATTAGGGGAATTCCCGGATTAGCGCGGGCTTTATGAATTTCTAATGATTCGATGAGGCGTAATGATTTATGAAGAGTACATTCTCGCCAAAAGAATGATTTTCGTCTATTAGATATATGGCAGAAGTTGTTTTTTCAATTTTTTAATGCAAAAAGAGCGCAGAGGTTCTTTTCTGATCGTAAATTACATTTAACACAAAGTAAAACGCCTTTAGAATCAAATATTTATAGAAATGAACTCGTTTATATTCACTTTAATCAATGAATGATCTTGTTGATATTGAAGTGACGAGGCTGATACATGATGAAATTTACCTTATAGATCTTGTTGATGCCCAGTTACTACTTCTAGAACTATCAAAAGATCTTCTTTGTTAAAATACAATTAATGAATATGAAGATAATTCCAAACTTTTGGTGTTTGGGTATATCTTTGGAAGATCCTTTTGTTATGGTCTTCTTTTTTTGCCATTCGGCGAACATTTATGTAATGAGTCCATAGACCAATTATTCACGCAAAATCCGGTGTGGTATCGTCACCATCGCCGTCGTCAATGCTCCGGTGGTCCGGATGACTTTTATAAGCCGCCAGAGTGTGACGGACGAGCGAAATGTGTGCGTGACCTTGGAGTTGTTACGAAATTCACAGAATTCGTTTGCATAATCCATAATTGTACACGAACGCGCCGCGTTTCCGGTTTGGTGATTCTCCCGAAGAAATTGGCACGAAATTCGTTCGTGGAACATTACACCTGAAAAAAACAATGCTGATATTATTTACTTTCACTCTACGGAGTTTTGTTTACTACGCATTTGATTGTGATTAAACAAGTAACTTTAATTATACCGAGTGTTCATCAGTTGTACGTTCAACAATATCATGTCAAGTTTTATCGTGGTTATCAGTTCTAGACAGGCGTTAATTTTTCCTGTTACGCATTTAAAATGCCCAAATCATAGGAGGAAAGAGCTTCAGTTGATGAAAACTAAATCTTTGTTGTTCCGTAAAGTCTCCAAAATTCTTTAATTGATCTTTGCGTTTTCCAAACCGAATTCTCATAAGAGGAAGAGGAAGAATACTGGATGGAGAAGTGTTCTAGGTATTAGTGTGTAGGATTGTACTTACTAGAGAAAGTAGGATCAACAAAGTTCTTATCGTTGTTAACCCATACAATCCTTCCCAAGAATTTTTTTTTTGTTAATAATGAAAAACGTCTAAATACTCTTTAAACGTAATAGAAAATCAAAACCATAACTGGAGTTTCAAAAGTGATTTGTTTCTGTAGACTCATTTGTTGTAGATTTACGAAATGTTTTCATGTTTTTTCCTATTACTGGAGTTTCGTGTTTAAAAAATAACAATGAAAGAAATAGAAATGAGTCGACACAACGTAGGCACAACACCGAACGAGTCACCAAAAACGGGAAGTGCACCCGTCAAGTAGTCGGTTTTCTTCCATCTACGGACCGGTTTGGGGGTTACTCGTCGCACCAAGGTCAGAGTCCATCAAAACATCCGTATTCGGACGTGTGACTCTTTCCACCGCAATGAATCACGTGACGAGATAAATTTTTATTTCGATAAAGCAGACACAGTGAATAACAATAAAAAAAAAACAACGTTCGAAAACGAGTTTGTAATTAATGTTCAATTTATTTACGCTTCCTCCGCCTTATCCCAAGATCTTCCACACTCTTTCAAAGATACGATCTACAGTTACAGGAGGTGATTAGTCGTTTTTAATCTCTTGGCATTACTTAGAAATAATTAATCGCGGATGATTTTATTACTGAGATAAGGTGCATAAATGAATGATGATTGGATGGTATATGAAATGCGTTTAGGACGATAAATAAAATTCACTTTGTTGTTATCACACACGGTTTTTATTATTAGTGACCGGTTTCAACCATTACATGGTCATTTTGAAACTATAATTAATGACCATGTAATGGTTGAAACCGGTCACTAATAATAAAAACCGTGTGTGATAACAACAAAGTGAATTTTTATATCGCCCTAATTTTCAAAATGTATCACAAAGTAATGGCTTCAAGCATCAACTATAAAATGCGTTTGTTGATTATTTATTTTTAAATTCTAGATTATTGATAGTTTAGGTAACTAATTTATTTTATAATTAAATTTTTTTTTTATAACATCGCTTTACACTTTGTAGTATACAATAACATGATTTATATATTTTTGTTTTTTATTAATTATTTAGAAAAATGCTATTTTAATTCCTGACGTCGTTCCTGCATGCTTCGGTGATTGTTTTGGTAGGGAAATTCAATTGCCGCCAGGAACGTCAAAAAGAAAGCTCCCGAACGTTTGTACATTTTAAATCAAAATACAGTCAACTCTGTCGCTATTTTCGGAACCGGCTTCCGAAAAGTCACCTTTACTGTATTTTTTTTCTGTCCACATTCGCAAGGAGAATCGCGAGGAAAAAAACAAGTCCTTAAATAACTTTTTTTTTGGCCGGCGTGCTAATTGCGAGCAATAATCTTAATTACTTTTTGATTCATCGCGCATTACTAAAATTTCCATTCGAATTATTATCAATGTTATTATCTGAATGCATAATTATTGTCGTTATTAATAATGTTTTATTAGAAGTAGAATTATGGGGAAATGAGCATATAAATAATAACAAGTAAGTATCTAAACATTAATGAAGCGTATTTTTAACCCGTCACAACAGTAATATTAAATTATCCTGATGTATAGTAGCAAATTATATAAGGATTTGAAAAGATAAATGAATAAACCGTACTAATATAGCGCACACCTATCTCAATAATCCGTACATTGTCTCAACCAACTCATGATCTACCACAATAAACAATGTATTCTTACTCTTAATATCTTTTGATAAACTTTCCTTTATCATTAGATAAGAAGATACTGTTCATTATGAAAGGCCAGGAAGGCGGTAGGCCTATATACACTTTTGTGCGGTAGGTCAGGAGTACGCTGGTTTAAGAAGTGGTTTAATAGTACGATAGGTTATAGTAGTTTATTGAATTCAGGAGTCCACTGGACTGTCAATTGTCATCTAATCATCATCTGCCATTTATCATCTTTTATTCTACTTCTCATCCATCACCTCATCTGTCATCTACCTTCTGTCATAATTTCTATAAATTCAGAAAGAAAATATGGATGTGTATATGCAAATATGTATATTAATTTAGGATTCTATCTTTTATCTCACCCCTTACCTACAATCTGTCATTTATTTTCTATTATCTATCATCGATCATCTGACATCTGTTATTTTTCATCTGTCATTTGTTACATGTCATCTGCCTTTTGCACTTTGTCATTTGTCATCTGTCATCCACGTTTGTGAGCTACCATTTGTCATATGTTATTTGTCATCTACCAATCATTTTGATCTGTCAATTATCATCTGCCATTTGTGGTTTTGCATTCTACTTCCCCATCCATCAAAAATTATGGATTTGTGTATGATTTTTAATTTAGTATTTTATTTTTCCATAATCAATCTTCTATCTAAGTTCTTATCTATCATCTGCATTTGTTATCTGATATTTTTCATCTGTATTTGACACTTGTCAACTGTTATTTGTCATTTTTTATTATTTATTTCTCATTTATCACCTGCAATTTTTCATCTCTCATTTGCCATCTGCCAATTATCATCTGTTACTTTCATCTCATCATCATCATCTGCCATTTATCATCTTTTATTCTACTTCTTATAAGTCACCTGTCTTCTGTTACCTCTCTTCTGTCTGTCTGTCTCCTATAAATTCAGAACGAAAATATGGATGTGTATATGCTTTTTAATTCATCTGTCATATGTCATCTGCAATTTGTCATTTGTCATCTTGCGTTTGTTATCTACTATTTGTCATCTACAAATTATCATCTGTTGTTTTGATCTGTCAATTGTCATCTGTCATTTGTCGCTTTTCATTCTACTTCCCATCCGCCACTGGTTATTTAACTTCTGTCATAATTACTTTAAATTCAGAAAGCTTTTAAAATTACAAATTTTACAATTTAAATAATCATCTAAAATTTGTCATCTATCAGTTATCATATGTCATTTGTCATCTGCCACTTATCTGTCATTTGTCATCTGTCATCTATCATCTATCTATTTTTATTTGCCATTTGATGTCTTTCATTTTACTTTTCATTGTTAACTGTTATCTGTCATAATTATTATAAATTCAGAAAGAAAATATTGATTGATATATGCTTTTTATTTTAAGAAATTTTTATCTATATTTATTTCTCTGTCTCACCTTTTATATACAATCTGTCATTTGTTAGCTGTTATCTTTGCTATCATCCGCTATCTTTTATTATAATCTTTCATTTGTTATCTAAAATTTTTCTTCAGTTATTTTTCATTTATAAACTGTCATATGTCATCTGTCATTTATCATTTTTCATTTGCCATCTATCATTTATCACCTGTAATTTATCATCTAGAATTTGTCATCTATCGTTTATCATTTGCCATTTATCATTTGTCATCTGCCAATTGACATTTTATTGCTATCTGCTATCTGTCGTTTTCACCTGTCAATTGTTATCTGTCATTTGTCGTTTTTTAATCTGATTTTCGTACGTCAAATGTCACCTGTCGTTATTCCTATAAATTCAGAAAGAAAATATGGATTTATATATGGCTCTCAATTTAAGATTTGTTAATCTGTAATTATTCTTCTATCTTTCCTCTTATTTACAATCTATCATTTATCATCCGTCAACTTTTATTTATTATCTTTCTTTTGTTATCTATTATTTTTCATATATTTGTCATATGTAATACGTCATCTGCCATTTGTTCATCTGTCCTTTGTCATCTGCCATTTGTCATATGCCAATTGTTATTTGTCATTTGCCCTTTTTTCTATATTCTTATAGTTTCAGAAATCTCTTAAAATACTACTAAATCTAATGTTATACTATCACTATACAATTTAAAAATATGAATTTCTGTATGCTTTTTAATTTAGTACTTAATTTATCCATAATCAATCTTCTATCTCAGCTCTTATCTACAATCTGTTATTTGTCACTTCTTAACTGTTATTACTTATTTATCATCTGTTATTTGTCGTCTGCCATCTGTTATTTGTCATCTGTAATTTTTATATGTCATCTATCATTGGTCATTTGCCATCTGCCAATTGTCATTTTTCATTTGTTATTTGTCATCTGCCATCTGTCATTAGTCATCTGTCATTTTTCATATGTCATCTGTTATCTAATATTTGTCATTTTTCATCTATCATTTATCATCTCTTATTTGTCTTCTGTCATATGTCATCTGTTATTTATTGTCTTTCATTCTACTTCTTAAACGTCACCTGTCACATGTAATTTATCATCTGGAATTTGTTATATATCATTTATCATCTGTCACATGTTCTCCCTTTTTTCGCCTTTCTTTCTACTTCCCATCCGTAACCTGTCTCATCTATCTTCTATTATAATTCCTATAACTTCAGAAAAAGAATTTGAATTTATATATGCTTTTTACTTTAAGATTATTTATCTGTAATTATTCTGCTATCTCACTTTTTATTTATTACCTGATTCCTTTATAATCCGTCAACTGTTACTTATCATCTTTCATTTAATATTTGTTATTTTTAATTTGTTATTTGTCATATATCATTTGTCATCTGCCATTTGTCATATGTCAACTGTCATTTGTCTTCTGCCATTTGTCATTTGTCAGCTGTCATTTACCTTCTGTCATAATTTCTATAAATTCAGAAAGCTCTTAAAATACTTAAAATATTCTGTGTGCTTTTTAATTTAGTATTTTATTTATCCATAATCAATCTTCTATCTCAGCTCTTAACTACAATCCGTCTTTTATTATCTGTTACGTGTCACTTGTCATCTGTTATGTCATATGCCATTTGTAATTTTTCATTAGTCATCTGTCATTTATCATTTGTCAATTGTCATTTGTCAATTATGTTATGTCTGCCATTTGCAATCTCTCATATCATCTATTATGTGTCAACTGTTATTTGTCATCTGTCATTTTTCATATGTCTTGTGTTATTTGTAATTTATCATTTACCGTCTGCCAATTGTTATCTGTCGCTTTCATCTTATAATCATCTACCATTTATCGCCTTATATTCTAATTCTTATCCATCACCTCTCATCACCTATAAATTCAGAAAGAAAATGTGAATTTCTATATGTTTTTTAATTTAGGTTTTTTTATTTGTAATCTATATTCTATAAGAACAATGAATAAAACGCTTACTATGTTTTTAACCACTATAATTTATTATAATATATAAATATATTACAATTTGTACGACTTAAGTTTCGACTTTTGACGGTCATTATCAAGTGAACAAATTAACGAAAAAATTACATTTAAATAGATTTTGACAATTGAGTGAGGGGAGCAAAACGATTTACGGCGAACAGGTGCAAAAGATTAAGATTAAGATTATAAAATTTTGAAAAGCGGTGTGTGTACTAAATCGGTTTGCTCGTTTAACAGGTTAATGAGGGGATTACGATTACGTTTGAAAATTTCCGCGGATTCCAGGAGATTAAGCTTTGTACCTTTTGAACATTTATGTAAAATTTTAAGATTATGAATTTCGGGGAATGAATGTTTACATTCTAACGCGTGATTAGAAAAAGAACTGGAATTTTGATTTAGCCGGAATGCGCGGAAATGTTCTGCGTATCGTTTTTCAAAACTGCGGCCCGTTTGTCCTACATACACACTATTGCACTCGGAACATGGAATTTCATACACCTGATGTTTTTAAGGGGTTGATTTTATCTTTTGAATTGAACAATAAATTGGATAGTTTGCAAGCAGGTCTAAACGCGATTTGATGATTTTGTTTTCGAAGAATGTGAGCAATTTCTTCTGAAGTTTTACCATAATACGTTAATGTGATGAATGGATCTTTATTTGAATTTGGAAGTCTAGGATAGATGTAGGTCATAGTGTTCTGATAACGTTTTTTATTAATTAAATTTTGAATTAAATTGACTGGAAATCCATTAATTTTGGCTATTTCTAAAATGTTATTTAGTTCTGTGGCTTGATTGTTAGATGATAATGGAATTGAAAAGGTTCGGTGTATCATTGAATGGTAAGCAGCTAATTTGTGCGACAAAGGGTGATTAGAGTTAAAGGGAATGGTAGAATTTACGTTTGTAGGTTTCCTATATATATTGAATTCAATTCTATTGTTACTGTGGATCAAGGTCAAGTCTAAAAAGTTAATTTGGTTGTTTTGTTCGCATTCCAATGTGAATTTAATTTTAGGATGTATATTATTAATTATGTTTAAAAATTGATCTAATTGGCGTGCAGTGCCACTGAAACATGCAATTATGTCATCCACATATCGATGCCAAAAAGAAATGTGTTTTCTTGTAAAATCTAAGTTAAAAATTTTTTCTTCTATCTGTGCCATGAATAAATCAGCTAATAAGGGACTTAACGGCGAACCCATTGCCAGACCTAGGGTTTGTTTGTAAAATTGATTATTGAATTGAAAGTAATTTTGTTGTAAACACACTTCGAATGACTCATAAAGTTCCGATTTTGTTATGATGTTAATATCTAATTTGTCTAACATGTTCTGAATGATTTCGAGGCACTCATTTGTTGGAATATTTGAGAACATGCTTGTTACATCAAAGGATACAAGTTTTGAGCCTTTAGGCGTGGTTATTGATTTTAATTTGTTGGAAAGATCAAGTGAGTTTTTAATTGAAAATTTTGAAACAAAGTGTGTGTATTTTTTGAAAAGGTAATTTAATTTTATCGCTAATGAACGAGCTGGACTATTTATATATGATACTACGGGCCTGATGGGGAGATCTGGTTTATGGGTTTTAATTAAGCCATATAATCTTGGAGCTAGTGGATTTTTATTAGCAATTTGAAATTTATCGAAATTTGAAAAAATTACTGTGATGTTTTTGAGTAAATTTTTGATTTGTAGTTGGAATGAAGGTGTCGGATCTCTCTTAAGGAGAGCTATATTTTCTTGTCTAATGAATGTGTTAATTTTGTCATTATATTGACCTGTTTCCAGAATAACAATTGAATTTGACTTGTCTGCTTTCGTTATGGTTAAGGCATTAAGTGAAGCTTTTGATTTAATTGATTTAATAATTGAGGAATCAGACAAGGGGTTTTTTGAATATGATTTTATTACATTGGAGATTTGTGCTCTGGG